>CM060945.1:849371775-850571775 GCA_030765085.1 Allium cepa
TAAGGGTGATGACTGCAACATCATTAGTATCATTTTCAAGTTTCTGTGTGATGGATTTGCTACCATAGTAAATTGAAATCAAAATGGAAGTTTTGTTGTGATAAACAAATTTGAAATTAAAAAAAATCCAAGCTGTAATTGTTGAATATAAGTAATCAAGTTTTGAACTTATAATATGAAATAATAAAGATTTTAGCTTTGGTAAAGTTAATGGATTTGGAAATTTAAGTTAAGTTAAACAAGTGATGTTTATAAAATGAAATATAACCTAAGTAATGTTGAATGAAGTTGATTTTGGTATCGAAGTAAATTAATAAAGTGAAGTGATGAATATGAACTTGAGTTATATAAATGAAATTCAACCTTATTTGTTAAATGAATTAACAATTGAATTAATAAATGGATTGAATGTTAATCAATCAACGTAAATGAATTGATATAGAATAATGAATGTAAGTGTTAATTCATTAAAGCTAATTAAATGTGTTGAACCAAATTGAATGTAAAGTAAAGAAAATTGAATGAATTTGGTTGTATTGAATATACATTGTTTGTTAGATAATGGTTAGTTGATTGTATAGAAATCCATATGAAATTGAATCAGTGAAATTGAAAGCTAAAGTAATTGAAATTAAATTGGAAGTTAAGTGAATCTTAAATAGGATTGAATTTGATTTGGAAGTGAACTAACTTGAATATGAATTAGTGAATGTAAACTAATTGAATATGAATAAATGAATGTTAGTAAAAATATCCAATGTTAATGAATCAAATGTGATTTAAATTGGAAAACCAATTCATTGAATATTAATGAGAAGTGAAAGCGTATTGATTTGGTTATGGATGTTAGTTGAATGCTAGTTGGTTGATGGTTGGATTTGTTGCTTTTGTTGCATTCACTACGTTGGCATATGTAGTTGTTGTAGTGATATATACATGTTTCTCATTATTGTTGAGTGTTTAGTAGGTGTGGATTGCGCTTGCTTCGCATTTGGAGCTCGCTTTCACGCTATATTAGCCGTATATGCTCCCTAATAATATATAAGGTACATATCTCGGATTACATATTGTACTTTTACACTTTTTTCCCTGCGGGATGCCTCATTACTTTGATGAGATGTATATTTGTGATATATATATTGCCCTTTTTTTTGGATCGACCCACGCAAGGGAGATGCTGGCGAAATTTTTCGACAATTTAAAGCGTTAGAATATTTTTGAGAAAATTGGAAAATTTTGAAAACTATAACTTTGATTTTGGAGTGAAAAGCTAAACGATATAGTGGGTTTTGAAATGATAACTAAGTATGATTTGAAAACTTAGTAAAGTTATTGTAAGAAGTTTAACTATGGATTTTGGGAAAGTTAAACACATAAGTGAATTTGAAATCTAATTTGAACAAATGGTTTTGAAAAGAAGGATGGATTCTGTAACTTTTTCTTACTTGCTAATTTCGAGGACGAAATTCTTTTAAGGGGTGAAGTTTGTAACGACCCAGAATTTCTGTCATTTGAAATTCGTATATTTAACTGATTTTAAATATTAACAAGTAAAAATTTGTAAGTCGAATAAATTTTATTTCGAATATCTAGATTTAATTGGATAATTAAATCGATAATTTAATATTTGAAATTACTGAAATAATTGGAAATTGGGTTTAATGTGATTATAATTGATTTGTAAAGTTGTATTAAATCATATTGGAGTTAGAATGATGTTATAGAACTTTCAAAATTGAATTAAAAGTTAATTTGTAGAAATTGAATATTTTAATATTTGATTGACGAGTAAAAAAATAGCCATTTTTCAAACAGTCTAGGATTTCGATGAAACCAGTTTCATCGGATCCATAATGTTATATTATTGTAAGATTTCAAACTTCGTGTCAATCGGACTTACGTTTTTCCCGGGGCAAGCTAAAACGCACTAAAATCGGTTTGAGTGAATTTTTAAATTTAAATATTCGATTCAAAAACTTATCTTCCAAATTTGATCGAATTGTCTCCCGATATATATTCCATTGCGTTCGGAATAGGGGTAAAACATTATGAATGCCAGACGGCACGCTTCGTTTGGAGTTCGGAAAAATTTTGGGTGAATAGTGTCGCGTAATTTTCTATAAAAGGCCACACAATTCACAATTTTACATTCAAACCCGAACTAGGTTACAGCCGCCACTTTCATGATTAATGGCCGAAAATTTCCAATTTTCTTCTTCAATTATCTTCCAGTCCACACGTTAATTCAAGAAAGCTTCAACTACAATCTTGTAGAACATCGAGAGAACTATACATCCAACGGTTAAGATTTGATTTCACGTAACGAATCGATGTGAATCTCGATGCAAAGTTCATATGTTCGAGCGTGATTCCCTAGGCAAATGCTCGACCGAGTTGGACGTGCTCTTGGCCGATGGTAGTGGAGGTCGCGACGTTTCGTTTGGCGGTAGTATGATGGCCTCTTGACAATCGAAGAGGCCGCATAAATTCGAGCAAGATGGGTGGCAATGGGTTCTTGCGTGAAAAACGAACGAAGAGGGAGAAGATGCAAGTAGCGGCCCTAATTTTAGGGCAAGGAAATCGACGGTCAGATGGTTATAGGGTTAGAAATAAAAGATTTATAAATTGTGAATAAATTATATTATAAATCGTATAAACTTTGTAATCCTATATCTTGGTCATACGAGGTCAAAAATGGACGAAACGAATTGTGTTGGGTTCGTATGGACGAACACTACACGATGGAGCTGGATTGGAGTTGATTGGAGCTAGTTAAAATTTTAGGTAAAATTAAACGCGCGTTTAATTTGATTCGAAATAAAACGCTGAAACTGTTATTGGAAACAAGGTGAGAACTTCTCACTCAATCAAAATAGTTTCGATTTAAATTTTAAATAGTTAGATTTAAAATTGCTTGATTGTATGTTGGATGATAAATTATTATCTATTGTTTTAAAATAGACCATATACGCCGTATATTAAGCGGATGTTATTTATTAAACACATATACCGCGATATTTCACCTCGATGTGGAATTGGTATTATATAGGTACTTGGAGTTGATTTTCCCGCGTTATATAGCGGATGAGACCCTGTTGTGCCGCATAATAGCGGATAATATTTTATATGAACCCATATACCGCGATATTCCGTATTGAAACGGAATTGGTATTGTGCTAACATCTGTGGATGCAGGGAAAGAAGTTGGAGGGATCCAACTGGATTCCTCAACATTATTGATTTATTTACAGATATTGTGATATATTCTGTTATCATATTGATATATGATGTTTTGGATTCCGTGATTGTTATATTTGGTTTTATTGCAGCATTGGGCCTATTTTTGGAGTTATAAATGTTAAAGTAACGATTTCGAATTTAAAAGGATTTTCAAGTGATTTTTGAAAGTATACGTTTTATTGAATTTTGGAATTGATTCATTTTAAATAAATAAACGTTATAATTTTAATGTTATAAAAATTATGATTTTTGAGAAATATAGTAAAATTGATTTTTGAAAATATGGAGTTAATGAATTTTATAGAATAGTTTAAATTGAGATTTTTGAAATTATTATAAACGGTTTATATAAAAGATTTATAAAATTGATACTTATAAATTAAAATATTGGAATTATAAAACGAGTTTTTATAAGTGTTAAAATGAAGTATAAATGGATTTCATAAGTGAATGAAATTTATAGATTTATAAATTGTGAAGTTATAAAATAAATAGATTTTATAAAATAAAAGACTTTTAAGTAATTAACTTATAAATTAGATTTTGGCATTTAAATGAGATTTAAATAGAATTTGTTAATTAAGGGATTTTATAAGTTGAAGTTTTTATAAAATTATATAGATGTGAATTTATAAACATTGTTTTATAAATCCAAAATCGACTTATTTTGATAAGTTAATTATTTTAGCTTATTAAAGGAGATATATTCACGATTTTGGACGGTGAATGATATGTTAAAGAAATGTTTTAGGAAGTGATCTTTTAAATAGAATTAAAACGATTTGAAGTTGTTTTAAAATGTGTTAAGGATCGAAACCATAGATTTCAACATTCATTGTTGAAATAGACGTTTTCGAGGAATAAGAAAATGGTGGACTATAACACTATTGTTATAGTAAATGATTTTCGAAAGGAAATGTTTTATATAGTATTGGGATTTATATATCTAAATTTCGAATCCCTATACTAGAAATTTTGGGTTGTCGTAACGGTGTTTTACGCAACATTCGTTTTGACTCAAATGAATGTGTTTAAGAGAATGTTTTCCTTAAAGAATAAAATATATACTTAATCGCGTTTTAAGTATATTGAATATTTTCTAAGTATTGAAAATATATAGATTTGTGAATTACTTATTATTAAATAAGTATGGAAATGTTTACCAATATGAAGTGAAATGTTTAGAGATTTTATCTTTTAAAGATAAATTGAAAGTGAATATTTGAAATCGATTTGAGAATCGTATATTAATAGATATTTTGGAAATGTGAATTCACCATGGAATTTATAAAGGAAAGGGAAAATTGTTTTAAAAATAAACATTGATTTATTTTTGAAGTGTGGAAAATTATATATCTTGTAAAGATATTTTTGGAAAATAAATAATTTAGGAAATTATTTGGAATTTGCTGATGATTGTGCATATCTATTGATAGTTAAAGAACCGACTATCAATATTTACCTTTAAATGGGTATTTGTTGTGAATTGCTTGAATTTGTATGCTAAACTTATTTTAAAATAAGCGCTCGTTATTCGGTTTAGTCGGGAGAGGACCTTTGAGTCATAAATCCCATTATGAATAGCGATATGTCGTAATGGATAGGATTTGAAGACCGGATATTTTTGAAAACGAAAGGATTACCTTCGAATGTCTCTGCATCGGCTGATCTCCGGTATAGAGATTTTATCACCCTTTGTGAAGGAAAGTCCGGATGTGACTAGTGAATATCCGGATTACAAGGGCTTCTTTGGAAGTGCCTTCGGTTGCGTTCGATCCCGGAACGGACTTGTATGGATGTGTGTCTGACGTTACAATTTGAGATGTAAAGCTGGTTTTTATCAAATATATTTCTGTTGGTGGCGGAGAATTTATTCTCTTAGCTTAACACCCTTCTCTGAGACATACGAGCTCAGAGGTTATGTAGTTGATGGTTACTAGTGACATATTCCCAATTTGGTAACGTGGCATGCTGTGACGCCCCACCTCTATGCTCACAATAACAAAGAGTATTAAAGGAAATACTGTCTGTTATTATGAAGAATAAGGCTGGATAGGAGCGGCCATCCGTAGTTAGGCCTTACACTAGTATTGGTTACCTCGATAGGAGTAGTATATATTTTTAGTTTTTCATCTCATATTTATTTACTCCCATCGACATACCCAATTCCAGTATAAAACGAACTACGAAGGTTCATAATAGTTTAGGACAATAGATATAATAATAACACAGATAATATAAATGCGGAACACAGATAAAACAAAAGTCTCATATATATAATAACTGATGTCAGTTACAATACATGTGCTACAGTACATATGATACAACTACAACTGTCGATACAGGATGTTACATATACAAGTACATTAATATCATTAATATACGTGAATACATATCAACCTATACAAGTACACTAACTACTAAAAATGACAACGACTACTTCAAAAGGTATGAAAAGACTTCATAGCTCTAGCAGCAACCCAAAGTAAGATATCAACAACCTGTAAATACTCGGTCTGACTCGAGTATTATATTCAAAAGAAAATAATACACGGGTCAGTCTAATTCAAACCCAGTTATTAGTGCACAGAAGCAATAATAATTAAATATGAATAGACGACTGTCACAGTAAATTCCGTCTATCCGACCCTTCTAGAAGAGAATCGGATAACGGTAAATATAACACGTAATAGTGTTAAACAACAAATCAGCAGATTCAAAATATCAACAAAGATGAATGAAAAGAATATCAATGAAGATAGATTTAAAAGACAACATCAGAATTGCCTAATTGGCAATTAACACAAAATGATTAAATTAAATCAAATCAATTTAATAATTGAAATGTCACTTAACAACATCAAAACCGATTGGCTGCAGTACACGCACGCGTGTACTGCCTCGCCAATACGGCATATAAAATACGCAAAGGATCAATGGATCAAAAGTAATTGAAATATCAATAAAAGCAATACCGTGTGGTTGCAGTTCACGCTTGCGTGCACTGCCTTGCCACTACAGTGATGATGTATCCAATGAGGATTCACAAACGAGAACAAGGTCAAACTCGAAGTACCGGATTCAACTCAATGTACAAATTCAAATGAAATGGTCAAGATATAAAAATCAAGTCTCGACTCAAGTTCAAATCAATCAACTATAGACAGTGGCTGCAACAGACAAAGTGTCAGTCGATACAAACATGCATGTGTGGTCAGGGAAATCCAAACACTACATGAAACAGATAAGTAACTGTCCCAAATGGTCAAGGCAGCTACAATGAATGATCAAGCTCGCGAAATATTTCAACTACAATAGAACAGTAAGATAGTCAGGTGACCTAACGAACATGCACAGGCATAAACTAACCAACATGATGCTGCACAATAGTAAATGCAACTTGAACAAGAATGAAACTAAGGTGGCAACAAGGGACTGCACTAAGTAAATGGCACAAGAGACAGGATGATACAAGTGCAGGCTTAATTAATTCGAATATCACATGTAACAAGACAACCAGAACTGATTAGAAAAGTGAACAATGTTGCAAAAGACACCAAGTGAATATGATAAAACAACCCATCACTGAAACAGTACCAGCCTAAATCAGTGAGATAAGGCTACACATTCAAGTGTAACTCAGTACGAATTACAAAGTACTCGAGTTTGAAACAAGACAGATACCAGGTGAACATCAAAACATAGACTCAAGAGTATCCAGTGTGTAAGTCCCGTTCAACAAAGAAACAAGACTCAACATAAATGGTCAAGTGATTACACAGTATAAAGTACACCACAAACTTCAAATGACTCAAGAGAAGATGTCAAATACAACATGAACGAACTAGTATATCAACATACCCCAAATCAACATAAATAATGCCAACAATATGGGTATACAGTGATGCCTGAAACAAGCCAAAGAGAGCAACACTACTGACACTAGATCAGAAGATCAGCGATCAACCTGAATACAACTCACATGCAAGCCAACATCAAAGACATGAACAATGCAGACTCGACTAATTCAATATAACATATGCACAAAGGAATGCAACTACCAAATGTAGACCAACCTAATACTATAATGAAATAGCTATGATCGAACTCAATACAGTGAGCAATATGACGAACAAGTTATGTATGAAAACAACTACATGAACTTGTCACTGAAACTGGACCAATTGTCAACATATCAGACATATGGATATGTACAAAGATGTGATACAAAGTGCAACAGGAAATCAAAATAGCAGTTTTGAACAAGACAGTGCCGAAGTCAACATTATCAGCTAATTCATCAAATCGTGGTAGCCAATGTAAGGTTCTACCAAATCAATGATCTCAAAATAAAGAGGTCGATTCCAACAGAGGTAGAGTAGCAGTTTCAAAATAATACATCGAACAATTCAACTGTACAAGTCAGAGTGACTTCAACAGAATAAAATCAAAGCAGTAATTAACAATTTACAACTGCAGTTCAAAATGACCGAAGTCAAGTCACAAATCAAAAAGAAATATGCTGTTCAAAATCAAAGTCAGAAAATCATTAACAACCGAACCCAAAACCAAAATGCCTGAAGGCCAAACAAAAACAACTCGAAATCCAGAGAATTCACAACAGCAATTTCCAACAAAAAATCAAAGACATGGAAATCAAACACAATAAATCATGCGACTTTAAATTAGATGTGAGTAACATAAATTACTCACCTTTGCCAGGGGAGTGAAGATGAAGCCGACCAAATTGAAGTAACCGAAGAAAGGAGGAATACGAACGAAGTTCGAACCTCTGTAGCCATAGCTTTCGACTTCAATGCCCTACTTTTGATGGAAGAGGGACGCACGAAGGGAGAGACGAGCCGCCATTTATTTTCGTTTGAATGTTTTTAGGGTTAGATTCGAATGAATGAATCGAGAAGGGGGGTCGGATCGAACAAATAAAAACATGCGAAAGAAAAAGGAACGGCAAATCTCTCGAAAACCTACTAGCAAAAAGGAATGTGGCCCAACATTTTGATTTAGGGTAACGAACGAAGGAAGGCAACCGGTATGTGTTTCGAAATAATGCAACACCAAGAAGGGTCAACATAAAAATGGAAGTCGAATCCAATCAAAGTTGAACAAGTCAGAAGATAGCCATAGCATTACAACAAAAAAATCAAATGGATACGAACACAACCCCGGGTTGTTACAGACTCCCCTCCTTATAAAAATTGCATCCCCGCAATTTTCATACATAAAGTCGTCAATAACAATTATTTTTCTAACATAAACTAATTAAGCTAGAAAAATAAAGGTCGAGAATATAAACACCAAAGAAATCTTTTAATTTCATACAAGAAATTCACAAATTCTCAGCAAAATCTAATTACCAAAAACGATAATCAGAATTCTCAAATCAATAAATATTCAATTATCAAAAGCGATAATTAATTCTCAAATCAGCAAATATTTAATTATCAAAAGCGATAATCAAATCTCCCAAATATCTAATTATCACAAGTGATAATCAGAACTCATATCAACAAATATTCGATTATCAAAAACGATAATCAAATCAACAAATATTCGATTATCAAAAACGATAATCAAATCAACAAATATCCGATTATCAAAAACGATAATCAAATCAACAAATATTCGATTATCAAAAACGATAATCAAATCTCAAATCAACTAATATTCGATTATCAAAAACGATAATCAAATCAACAAATTTTCGATTATCAAAAACGATAATCAAATCAACAAATATTCGATTATCAAAAACGATAATCAAATCTCAAATCAACTAATATTCGATTATCAAAAACGATAATCAAATCAACAAATATTCGATTATCAAAAACGATAATCAAATCAACAAAAATTCGATTATCAAAAACGATAATCAAATCAACAAATATTCGATTATCAAAATCGATAATCAAATCTCCAATCAACAAATATTCGATTATCAAATATGATAATCAAATCAACAAATATTCGATTATCAAAAACGAAAATCAAATCTCAAATCAACTAATATTTGATTATCAAAAACGATAATCAAATCAACAAATATTCGATTATCAAAAACGATAATCAAATCTCAAATCAACTAATGTTCGATTATCAAAAACGATAATCAAATCAACAAATATTCGATTATCAAAAACGATAATCAAATCAACAAATATTCGATTATCAAAAACATAATCAAATATCAAATCAACTAATATTCGATTATCAAAAACGATAATCAAATCAACAAATATTCGATTATCAAAAACGATAATCAAATCAACAAAAATTCGATTATCAAAAACGATAATCAAATCAACAAATATTCGATTATCAAAAACGATAATCAAATCTCAAAACAATAAATATTCGATTATCAAAAACGATAATCAAATCTCCAATCAACAAATATTCGATTATCAAATACGATAATCAAATCAACAAATATTCGATTATCAAAAACGATAATCAAATCTCAAATCAACTAATATTCGATTATCAAAAACGATAATCAAATCAACAAATATTCGATTATCAAAAACGATAATCAAATCAACAAATATTCGATTATCAAAAACGATAATCAAATCTCAAATCAACTAATATTCGATTATCAAAAACGATAATCAAATTAACAAATATTCGATTATCAAAAACGATAATCAAATCAACAAAAATTCGATTATCAAAAACGATAATCAAATCAACACATATTCGATTATCAAAAACGATAATCAAATCAACAAATATTCGATTATCAAAAACGATAATCAAATCAACAAATATCTGATTATCAAAAATGATAATCAGAACTAATATCAACAAATATCCAATTACCTGCAGATAATTGGAAACAACAAATATCTAGAAATCAATTAAGATGATCTAGAAAATCAACATAAAAGGTGGATCGATCCCAACAAATGGCGAGTTTTAGCTACGCCGCACGTGCATCAATATATGGCCGAAGCCTACCAAGTACCCAACATAATTTTGGCAACATATGACCCGAAGGTCCAACATATGACCCGAAGGTCTGGTACTGGTATTGACCCGAAGGTCCAACATATGACCCGAAGATCCAACATAGTGGCTCGAAAGCACATGAAAATCATCATATATTCAATTAACGAGTCCGGAATTAACCGAAATAGCAAACGCACATGTCCCATACCACGTGTTTTACTAAATCGTTTGATTCTCTTCATCGTTTCCTTGAACGTGTAAAATCATCAAAATCATCAAACAGCAAATGTTTCAATTAACAAGTCCGGAATTAACCGAAATAGTAAAAGTGTGGTTTCATACTCTGCACTTTTGCTACATCGTTTAAATCTCTTCATCGTTTCCTTGAAAGTGCAAATTGTGTATTCCAAAAATAACATTTCACATTCTCAAGCGGACAAGTCCGGAATTAAGCGAATCAGTAAAAGAAAGGGGTCATAATCCTTGATTTTTCTGAAATGTTTAAGTCACTTTCTCATTCTTTTGAAAACGCAAAATGCAAACTTCTGAAAACAATTTTATATATTTTATAAAAGTAATAATTTACATTCTCAAACGAACAAATCCGGAATTAAGCGAATCAGTAAAAGAAAGGGGTCATAGTCCTCGATTTTGCTGAAACGTTTAAATCACTTCCTCATTCTTTTGAAAACGTAAACTGGAAAATTTTGAAAACAATTTTTATTTTTAAAACGCTTTTTATAATCATGTGATTAAATCAGCAACATAAGTAGCAACTTCAACAAAGAAATGGTACTTCTCAAAACAACATAAAACTAATCTCAAAATCAGCATTGTGGGATAACCGCTTGAAAATCCACTTTAAAATTTGACGGTTACTGAAGTCAAAGCGACAGTAATTTTAAACGTCAAAATCTCATCAAAATGATTCACATCAAAATACAATATTAGTGAATTTTCATTCATTAAAAATGTCAACAAAACACCTTGCTTCAAAATATAGCATTGGTGTAAAAATCCCGTTATAATAATAACGGCAACAAAATACGTTTCATAACCAAGCATCGGTTCAACGTAAAATTAATGCAGTAACGTGCAACATAAATTTGCACGCATACCGCAAAATGAACTAAGAAACCATTCTATTATATCTTCAATAAAGATATTTTAAAACATCAGAAATCTAATCAGATATGATTAGCATCAAAGAAAACCAACAAGAAGTTTCAACAAATCAAATCCACTGGTTAACAACATAATGAAATTAAATTCATTTTCATATTTTGATTTTTAAATCAAATAATTATCAGTCGTACTCAGCGAAGCAGTCACACTGTTTTCGCTGCGCACTCTGATAAACAAAGCACAAACCAGTCTATCATCAAAACACAAATTCACTTTTTATTTTTAAATAAGGATATTTAAAAATTTCCATCGTATTTTCAAAACTTTAGTTTTGACTCAAAACACATATAAAACATCGACACATAGTTGTAACACATGTTCCATCTAATTATGTTTTATATTATGTCCATAAACCCCAAGCTCTGATACCAACTGTGACGCCCCACCTCTATGCTCACAATAACAAAGAGTATTAAAGGAAATACTGTCTGTTATTATGAAGAATAAGGCTGGATAGGAGCGGCCATCCGTAGTTAGGCCTTACACTAGTATTGGTTACCTCGACAGGAGTAGTATATATTTTTAGTTTTTCATCTCATATTTATTTACTCCCATCGACATACCCAATTCCAGTATAAAAAGAACTACGATGGTTCATAATAGTTTAGGACAATAGATATAATAATAACACAGATAATATAAATGCGGAACACAGATAAAACAAAAGTCTCATATATATAATAACTGATGTCAGTTACAATACATGTGCTACAGTACATATGATACAACTACAACTGTCGACATAGGATGTTACATATACAAGTACATTAATATCATTAATATACAGAATACATATCAACCTATACACGTGCACTGACTACTAAAAATGACAACGACTACTCCAAAAGGTATGAAAAGACTTCATAGCTCTAGCAGCAACCCAAAGTAAGATATCAACAACCTGTAAATACTCGGTCTGACCCGAGTATTATATTCAAAAGAAAATAATACACGGGTCAGTCTAATTCAAACTCAGTTATTAGTGCACAGAAGCAATAATAATTAAATATGAATAGACGACTGTCACAGTAAATTCCGTCTATCCGACCCTTCTAGAAGAGAATCGGATAACGGTAAATATAACACGTAATAGTGTTAAACAACAAATCAGCAGATTCAAAATATCAACAAAGATGAATGAAAAGAATATCAATGAAGATAGATTTAAAAGACAACATCAGAATTGCCTAATTGGCAATTAACACAAAATGATTAAATCAAATCAAATCAATTTAATAATTGAAATGTCACTTAACTACATCAAAACCGATTGGCTGCAGTACATGCACGCGTGTACTGCCTCGCCAATACGGCATATAAAATACGCAAAGGATCAATGGATCAAAAGTAATTGAACTATCAATAAAAGCAATACCGTGTGGTTGCAGTTCACGCTTGCGTGCACTGCCTTGCCACTACAGTGATGATGTACCCAATGAGGATTCACAAACGAGCACAAGGTCAAACCCGAAGTACCGAATTCAACTCAATGTACAAATTCAAATGAAATGGTCAAGATATAAAAATCAAGTCTCGACTCAAGTTCAAATCAATCAACTATAGACAGTGGCTGCAACAGAGGTAAACTAGGTTCAACGTGCCTCAAAGTATCAGTCGATACAAACATTTATGTGTGGTCAGGGAAATCCAAATACTACATGAAACAGATAAGTAACTGTCCCAAATGGTCAAGGCAGCTACAATGAATGATCAAGCTCGTGAAATATTTCAACTACAATAGAACAGTAAGATAGTCAGGTGACCTAACGAACATGCACAGGCATAAACTAACCAACATGATGCTGCACAACAGTAAATGCAACTTGAACAAGAATGAAACTAAGGTGGCAACAAGGGACTGCACTAAGTAAATGGCACAAGAGATAGGATGATACAAGTGCAGGCTCAATTAATTCGAATATCACATGTAACAAGACAACCAGAACTGATTAGAAAAGTGAACAATGTTGCAAAAGACACCAAGTGAATATGATAAAACAACCCATCACTGAAACCGTACCAGCCTAAATCAGTGAGACAAGGCTACACATTCAAGTGTAACTCAGTACGAATCACAAAGTGCTCGAGTTTGAAACAAGACAGATACCAGGTGAACATCAAAACATAGACTCAAGAGTATCCAGTGTGTAAGTCCCGTTCAACAAAGAAACAAGACTCAACATAAATGGTCAAGTGATTACACAGTATAAAGTACACCACAAACTTCAAATGACTCAAGAGAAGATGTCAAATACAACATGAACGAACTAGTCTATCAACATACCCCAAATCAACATAAATAATGCCAACAATATGGGCATACAGTGATGCCTGAAACAAGCCAAAGAGAGCAACACTACTGACACTAGATCAGAAGATCAGTGATCAACCTGAATACAACTCACATGCAAGCCAACATCAAAGACATGAACAATGCAGACTCGACTAATTCAATATAACATATGCACAAAGGAATGCAACTACCAAATGTAGACCAACCTAATACTACAATGAAATAGCTATGATCGAACTCAATACAGTGAGCAATATGACGAACAAGTTATGTATGAAAACAACTACATGAACTTGTCACTGAAACTGGACCAATTGTCAACATATCAGACATATGGATATGTACAAAGATGTGATACAAAGTGCAACAGGAAATCAAAATAGCAGTTTTGAACAAGACAGTGCCGAAGTCAACATTATCAGCTAATTCATCAAATCGTGGTAGCCAATGTAAGGTTCTACCAAACCAATGATCTCAAAATAAAGAGGTCGATTCCAACAGAGGTAGAGTAGCAGTTTCAAAATAATACATCGAACAATTCAACTGTACAAGTCAGAGTGACTTCAACAAAATAAAATCAAAGCAGTAATTAACAATTTACAACTGCAGTTCAAAATGACCGAAGTCAAGTCACAAATCAAAAAGAAATATGCTGTTCAAAATCAAAGTCAAAAAATCATCAACAACCGAACCCAAAACCAAAATGCCTGAAGGCCAAACAAAAATAACTCGAAATCCAGAGAATTCACAACAGCAATTTCCAACAAAAAATCAAAGCCATGGAAATCAAACACAATAAATCATGCGACTTTAAATTAGATGTGAGTAACATAAATTACTCACCTTTGCCAGGGGAGTGAAGATGAAGCCGACCAAATTGAAGTAACCGAAGAAAGGAGGAATACGAATGAAGTTCGAACCTCTGTAGCCATAGCCTTCGACTTCAATGCCCTACTTTTGATGGAAGAGGGACGCACGAAGGGAGAGACGAGCCGCCATTTATTTTCGTTTGAATGTTTTTAGGGTTAGATTCGAATGAATGAATGGAGAAGGGGGGTCGGGTTGAACAAATAAAAACATGCGAAAGAAAAAGGAACGGCAAATCTCTCGAAAACCTACTAGCAAAAAGGAATGTGGCCCAACATTTTGATTTAGGGTAACGAACGAAGGAAGGCAACCGGTATGTGTTTCGAAATAATGCAACACCAAGAAGGGTCAACATAAAAATGGAAGTCGAATCCAATCGAAGTTGAACAAGTCAGAAGATAGCCATAGCATTACAACAAAAAAATCAAATGGATACGAACACAACCCCGGGTTGTTACACATGCTGAGTGCTGATGATCATTTGTTGATCAAAGCGTGGCTTTTATGAAAAAGCGTAGCTTTGTGGATGAGACTTCGTCGAACCTCATACCCCGGAAATGGTCAAAACAGGAAAGATGCGGCAAGGTTATTAGGGGATAGCGCCCCCTTAGTGTATGTCATTTCCTTCTGGATAGAGGTGGTATTATGGTATGGAGCACTGATACTTAACCTACGTTGTTGCTGCAAACTTATTATTTTGTGGTTGTTGGTGAATCCCGGGATTTGGGTCGTTTACGACCGGGGGATGGCATGTTCGTGTCAGTTGTTACCCAGCTAGGGGTAACTCGGTCTTGTGTTGGCAGAGATCTGGTTAGGTTCTCGGGGCGTCTTTCCAGAGACGTACCCATGTGGCAATGGGAAGTTCCTTGGCCTGACCATTTGTTGGAAAATCCAAAGAAACAATACGAACCTTATACGGTTTTAGTTGTATAACCTGCCATGGAATGTGGCGGTAACCTACTATTGAACATGGCAGCTATAGTTGGCATACGATAGTGGTCGTATGTTGGCTAAGATTTATATCGTAGTTTCGAAATGTTTTCCTACACTTTGCACTTATAGTAATAATATCAAAGAAAATTTGCGTATCAAGCACGTTTGACTATCATAAGGAGAAATCTCCTCCGATTATGCGTTTGCATTGTGTGTGTGCGCGGGATGCCTTATGGTAGTCTCATTTTCTAAAAAGCATTGCGAATCTAATTTAAAATATTTCTTTGTTTGTTTTTAGAAGATAAACTGTTTAAGTTCTCACACTAGTCCCATGACTGACCTGGAGTTTATTGTTTCCTTCCAAACTCTGGGTGCCTATCAATTTTCACACGGGCAGTCTAGAGTTCGGTTATCAGGTCATTCTGGAATTCAGGAGTTGCTGTGGAGATCAGGAGCAAGCTGAATGCTTGGCGTATCAACTAGTATACAGTATTTCTTTTGCTGTTTGTTGTTGTAAACTCTGATAATGTAATGTAATGTGATGTAATATAATAACTGATATAGTTCTTTGTTTTAAAGATATACATTTATCTATTATATGTTGTCCTGCTGCGATTGTAAGATTCTGATATTGTTTCTGTTGCTTCTTCTTTCTTTCTTCTTCTATCTTCTACCTCTTCTTTAACCTTAAGGGTTCGGTTTTCCAGCCTTCGAGTGCTCGGCAGTTGATACAGTGGACGTATTAATGTCGATTTTCGGAAGTCGAAAAATCCCGTTCCTGACAGTTTACCTAGAAGATGATGAAGCCATAATAAATCCGAAATATGATTTCAAAATTTAGAACAAACTAAATTTGAGTTGGAAACATAGATTTCAAACCTTGGCTACAATCAAAACCACTGCGATAAATAAACGAGGGTATTTATGGAAAAAATTGCACTGAAATACAAATAGGATCCCGATTAATAAATTTTAAAACGGATGGAGTTTTGGAGGATTATGTTTGGTTTTAGGAATGTGGCCCCAATTTTCACTAAAATTAATTATATAACTTAAGAATCCCATTCGAGTTTGCTAAATAATAGAATGTTTGAAAGTTCAAATTTACTGCAGTAAAAAATTATATATACTTCATGGACAAAATTAAGGGACTAATTATTCTAAACAAATTAAGGTAGCGCCAACAAATAAGTATTTGATTACTTGTTACATCGTGATTGTCAATTTGGAATTTAAATCATATAGATTAAAATTTAATTTTGGTAATTAAGTATTTTTATATGTTAATGTTTAAAGTTATACATGCATGCTTACAAATCATAACAGTTTCACATTTCTATACACCATTCAAAAATTAATTATTAATTCTATTCGTCTTATCGGCTTTCATCGTTGAAAATTGAGATCACTTCAAATTAGTTGTTGTTTTGGAAGATATTTCATCTTTCATTCAAGGAAAGAGAAAATGGCTGCATTTAGTGGATTCATTTAACATACTTATTTCTATGAATTTATCTAGGGTGTTATATCTATATACACCAAACCTATAGCAAACCCCCACTTAAAAAGCATTTAAAATTAAATTGAAAATAGTACTACAAAAATCCACTTAGGCTGGTTATGCAAAATTTGAAAAAACCGAACCAATCGGAAGTATGTTAAATGGTTGAATTTCAAATGAAAAAAAATCCTTTTGATCTTTGTTGAGCCGATGAAGCCTAAATGTAACGACCCGAAATTTTCGATCCCGAAAATTCCAGATAGTTAGGAATAAGAAGAAAGAGATAGAAGAATAAGAAGATCAGAAATACCAACATCTCACATTCGCAGCGAATAAAATATAATAACAAATAATAACAGTTTACAAAAGAATTCTGTCTCTGTCAAAATACCTTTATAATACATCAGAGTTACACATATATACAGACACTGGATATAAACAATCATTATGTCTTAGATATACAACAATATAATACAACGGTGGCCCTCCATACGTTCTTGCCATCCAGCTCGCCTCCTGAGCTTCAGAACGCCCTTAACTAAAAATTTGTAATACTCGGTCTGACCCGAGCATTACATCGAAGTAACAACCGGGTCAGGCTGGAAACCAGCGTGAGTAAACCCATCTAACATGGAATACAAAGCATACAACTTATATAAAACCCGGGGTAACTCGTATCAATTTACAAATTCACAATTTGTTATAGACATCATTTATTTCACACATCAATTTTCTAAGTACCAAAATTTAGATTAAATAGTCCAATTCACTTAAACCATTTCATTCCAGCCTATTGATTTCACATATCAATCTATAAAAATTCAAAGTGGTTTCGGGTATTTTTCTAATGCCCGACCCGGTCTCTTCGAGTCTCATGTCATCCTAACCCAAGTTATCCAAATGAAATACACTTCAACTTTAAATACAGGATGTCACTTTACACAACAATTCATCATTGATAGATAACCATAATATCCTGTCCGCCTAAACATATGTTACCACAAAATATTTCATATCAGAGATATCAACTCATTCAAGGCATCCAATACCATTCAATCATCCATAAGCAAAGCTTGATCACTTCCATAATTAATTTAATTAATTCTAATTGAATTACTTACCTCAATCACTTAGATTCCTTCACTTGACATTAATTAATTTCAAATCAATTAATTAATCATCCCTTAATTATCCATCTTAATTAATCACCCTGGAATAATTATCCTTCAATTACATTCAAGTAATTATCTTTAATTAATTACACAAATTAATTATTCTTAACCAAAAAACAACAATTAATCTTTAATTACTTCACAATTTAATTAACTATAATTAATTATATCAATCCTTAATTACTTAAATTATTTAATTTTTCATAAATCACTTATTATTGATTAATTAATCTTAATTAATCAGCCTTTAATTACATCATTAATTATATAAATTAATGATTTCTAATTACATTTTAATTTATCCTAATCTAAATTAATTTCATTAAGTAATTAATCATTAATTAAACCACAAATTATTAATCACTCTTGATTAATCTCAACCGATAATTTACTACCTTTTTATTTACTTCATTAAATAAATTAATTACTCATTTTATAAAAGAAGTTTAAAGGAATTTAAAACCAAATTCATTTTTAAATTCAATATTCCAATTATCAATATAATTCATCACAGAATATCAAATATTCATAACACGAAATATTAAACAATCTAAATAATTTTGAGGAATCCAGTTGGATCCCTCCAACATGTTTCCCTGCATCCACAGATGTTAGCACAATACCAATTCCACTTCGAGGTGGAATATCGCGATATATGGGATTTATATAATATCATTCGCTATTATGCGACGCATAGGGTCTCATCCGCTATATAACGCGCGAAATCAATTACTCTAATATATACTATATACTATTATATATAATATAGCACATCAAATCAATTCAATCATTCAACCAATTATTTAAATTTAACCATTTGAATTTAAATAACCTAGATGAGTAAGATTAACTCACCTTTTCCCCTTAATTTGCAAATCCACTTCATTCTCGATTTGATTCCACGATTATTGACCTTGTATAAACATTAGATGTTTTATTAATATTCGAGTCAATTGAACAATTAAATTTCCATTTGATAATTTAATTAACCACACATTTTATTACTAACAAAATTTAATATACTAATAATTTAATTTAATTTAATTTAAACCAATAATTCCCCTTTAAAAATCATTAGTAACTAAAATAAATTAAATAGGGCAGTCGTACAATTTTATCACCAAACCCCTTATATAATTTTTTTTCCAAAATCTTATATAAATTTATTGTACCTTTATATATATATATATATAAATTTAAACTCTGGCATTTTAAAACTAAACAGTAAACATTCTTTACTGAAAAACAATATACCGAGTTATATACATATATATATCCTGATAGTTAATAATGAACAAATTGAATTCAAAAAGCTTTGAACTTATTTAACTAAAATAAAAATAAATTACCTCACTGTGATCAAACCCTAACACGCACCCACCCTAAAACTCGACTTCGATCGCTTCGAGTTGTCGCCGCTAGCCTTTTCTAGGTCGAGACCCTTCCCACCATCGATTGCGCTTCCTGTCGACAATGCGACTCGCCTCCGAGTCGTTCGCGAGCTCGCGTCTAGCAAATAAGATATGCAACCCCTACATCGCCTCCGCACGCGCTAACGTTCCACCGCACACCCTCGCCACCACGTCGCAACCAGAGTCGCGCACGCTACCCAAAGCTGGACACCAGATCGTGAATTGAGGGAGAGGAAGGGTGCGATCTATTTTGATTTTGGAATTTTAATTTATGAGGAGCTTGGCCCCTTTTTTTGGTTTGAAATTTTCGAATTGGGCAAGGAAGGGAAAGAAGCACGCGACCCTATCAATTTCGCGACAGAAATTGTTGAAAAAGTGGGTTTGAATCTGCCGTGAATTCGAATTCAAGCTTCCTTCATTTTTTTTCCTATGTTTTAGATTCGTGAGGAAGGAAGAGGGGAGCATTTCATTCTTTTAAATGAGAAGAGGCGTGTTGGAGAAGGTTGGCTACAGTGATCGATAAGAGGGGGAAAAGTTTGGACGTGAAAAGAATTTTAACCAGAATATACCTATATTTTTAATTATATTTAAATTGTCTCGCTAAATGCAACTCACAATCTTAATCTCCTATCGAGGCGTGCCGCTAGGCATTTATAATGTTATACCTCTATTCCGAACGCAATGAAAAAGGTTTTGAGCCCTACTTCGATCGTATGGAGAATATAGCTTTTTGGACCCAGTTATTATATTAAATTTCGATTTAATTTTCAGCGCGTTTACTTATCGTACGCCTAAATGATCATTCCGAACACTGCGAAAATTGAAATCCGATAATAATATAATATTACGGATCTAATGGAACTGGTTTCGTCGAAATCCGAGACTGTGCCTTGGAAGGCTATTTTTAATTATCAATTTAAACGATATAATTTCAAAACTGAACCAAACACTTTCAAATTCAATTTTAACACTTTTATTATCTTCAGTACTATCAATATAAATTTTACAAATCCTTAAATCATTTTTAACAGGCTTAAAACTCCAGATTCAACATTTGACCCAATTTCTAGTAATTAATTCCAATAATTTAATTGCTAAATAATAAAAATACTTGAATTCAAGTTTAAAATTAACTTTTAAATATTTAAAACCAATTAAATATTCCAATTTAAATTGTTTAAAATTTCGAGTCGTCACACTAAATGAATTTTAGATTCATTCTAAATATTTTGACTAAAATCTTCATTTTATTTAATATGTTTGAGTTTTTTTAATTACAAGTATATCAAATACTTTTGTTTGTGAGAAGTGCATGTAATACAAATAAGAAGTGTACGTAGTTAATGTGTTCGCACGTAAGTGTTGTGATTAATACTGCAATGGACTCATTTACCTTTACATATGTCTTGGTTGTCCATGGTATTGAATTGAAAATACATGTATAGTAAATGATGTACAATAGTATGTGTGTGTGTCCATGTGTATGTATCTGTGTGTGTTTGTGTGTGTGTCTGTCTATGTATGTGTATTGAAATTATATTTGGTAAACTTATATGATTTAAAATATGAAATTAAAGTTAATGAATTTACTTTCAATTAAGGAAAAGTTTAAAATTAAGAATTACATTATTGTATAAATTCATCTTATGAATTTGAATTATGGTAACACATATATGTTTCCATTAATTATGTAATTTGATAAAATCGATAGAGTTAGAGGTATGCCCTAGGGACAGTTATGTTCTACATATATCTAATTCAATGACTAATTTTGATAAAAGTTATTTCTATTTATTATCTACTTGATATAATGTGTTATATTAATTAATTTAATTAAAATTATATTTAATAGAAAATATATAAATGATATGTTTTGTGATAATAGTTACAGTGTATTTCAACTATAAGTAGTTTATCATAATAAAATAAACATACTATTTTAAATATTTCCAGTCGAGATGTATTGAGATTGGATATTGATATATCCATTGAGACTAGAGTACGTGAAACTCTCCAAGTATTGGACAGCACGTTACTCACGACTGTTGGGGGCAATAAAAAGTTACGTAGTAATGGTTATTAGATAACTGTGGAATAACTCACTCGATAGTTTCTGTTGGTTAATATAACTAAATCCAGACAGTAAATATTGATGTGACAAATTACAAGTTCACTTGACTTGAGAATACTGTTAATCTTCAGTATGGAAGCTCTGCTTTGATTATAGTTCAATCGTGGCACGACATCCATTAAATGACTATAGTTAGGTCAAGTGGAAACATTAGAAGTGAAAAACTGTTTAAGAGAGGATTCATCTCTTCGATTATATGAGGTTAGTATTACGGTCAGCTAAAGTCAACTCAAAATCAAAGTCTCAGACCAGAGCAATAGGGGTAATAATAATTGTTATTATTGAATCAAGGACTTTATGTTTGGACTATAAAATTGTAACGACCCAGAATTTTAATTTATTAAAATTTGAATATTTAATTAATTTTAAATATTAATAAATGAATTTATAAGTCGAATAAATTTTTATTTGAATTTTTGGATTTAATTGAATAATTAAATCGATAATTTAATATGTTAAATTATGGAAATAATTGAAAATTGGGTTAAATATGATTGAAAATGATTTGCAAAATTTTATTTTATCATATGGAAGTTAGAATGATATTTTAGAACTTTTAAAATCGAATTAAAAGTTAATTTGTGAAAATTGAATATTTTAATATTAAAATCGACTAGTGAAAATAGTCAATTTTTGAACAGTCTCAGAATTGAACGAAACCAGTTCCATTGGATCCGTAATAGTTAGTTATTACCGGATTTCAAATTTCGTGTCAATCGGAGCTACCGTTTGAGCGTGGCAGCTCGAAACGCATCGATTTATTTTTAATTTAAATTTGACGAGTGAAAATAGCCATTTTTCAAAAAGTCTCGGATTTCGACGAAACTAGTTTCATCGGATCCGTAATGTGATATTATTGTAAGGTTTCAAATTTCAAGTCAATTGGATTTACCGTTTGTCCTGTACAAATTAAAACGCCTAGAAATCGACTTAAATCGGTTTAATTTAAATTGAGCGTTTACAGCCATAACTCGCAGAGATGTCCGAATTAGCTTCCGAAACCTGTTCCATTGTGTCCGGAACGCGGGGTAAACCCTAGAAACGCTGGTTACGGCGCGTAAATCGGAGTTCGGAATTTCCGGATGAATAGTGTTCGATTTTCTTCTATAAATAGGCTTATAAATCCAAAAAAATAAAAAAATAAAAAAACCACAAAACCCTAAACCCTAAACGCAGCCGCCAGTTGCAACCGAAGGCCAGGAATGCTCGATACTTCCTCCTCCATTTACTCCAAATCTACACGTTATTTCAAGAAAACTTCAACATGAATATTGTAGAGGGCTGTGAGTACTACGTTTTCAACGGTTAAGATCAAAATTCGAGCTGTGGATTGTCGACGATTGGGAGTTGAAGGCGTGCGTTCTTACATGATTTACGAGGCTATGCAAGGGCCGAGTTCGACCGGATCTTGGGTGAAGGGGGTGCTCGAGATGCTCTTCAACGTGGTGGCACCTGATCGATGTGTAGTGGAGCGAAGTGATTGCGAAAATTCGAGATAGTAGGGCGGCCGTGGGTTTCATGGTTCACGCGATGCCTGGAGTAGAAGAAAGGAGGGATGGCCAAGATCTTAGGGCTTGCAACGTGCGGCCCTGATTGTTTAGGGTAAAAATAATAAAGGAAATTATAAAATATTAGTTATATTTAAATCGTTCAGACTTTAAAATGATATAACTTTGTCATACGAGGTCCGATTTGGGCGAAACCAGTTGCGTTGGAATCGTATGGACGAGCACTACGCGATGGAGTTGGTTTGGAGTCGTTTGGAGTTAGTGAGAATTTTGGGTAAAATTAAACGTCCGTTTAATTTTATTCGAAATAAATCGCTAAAACGGAAATAAAATCAAGGTGAGAATTTCTCACTCAATCGAATCAGTTTCGATTTTATTTTAAATAGTTAGATTTAAAATATTTGAATGCATGTATGAATGATGATTGATATATATTGATTGTTAAAATAGACCTTATGCGCCGTTAGTAAGCGGATGTTATTTATTAAAAACATATACCGCGAATATTTCATAAACAGTGAAATTGGTATTATATATAATAGCAATATATATATATATATTGGCATATGTATATATTGGAGTTATTGATTTCCCGCATTTTTTGTTTAGCGGATGAGACCCTATTGCGCCGTTATTAAGCGGATAATATTTAATAAGAACATATACCGCGATAATTTCGTACTGGAGCGAAATTGGTATTGTGCTAATGTTTGTGGATGCAGGAAAACAGGTTGGAGGGATCCAACTGGATTCCTCAACAGTATTTATTTGATTTCAGATATTTTGATATTTGATGGATTATCATATCGATATATGATATCGTTGTTGTCGTGATTGACTATTTGGTGTGTAGCATCATTGGACCAAATTTTGGAATTTTAAAATGATTTTCAAAGTGATTTTTGAAAATATAAAATATTTTTGGAATTGATTCATTTGAAATAAATAAACGTTATAATTTTTTATGCTATAAAAATTATGGTTTTTGAGAAATATAGTTAAAAACTGATTTTTGAGAATATGATGCTAATGATTTTATAAAATAGTTAAATCGGAATTTTTGAATTTATTGTGAAAAGTTTAAATATAGAATTCATGAAATTTAATTATTTTATGAATCAAAATGGTGGAATAATAAAGGAGATTAAAGACGTTTAAAAAGAATAATATAAATTGATTTATATTAAGAGATTTATAAATGGATATTTATAAATTGAGATATTGAAATTATAAAACGAGTTTTTATAAGTGTTTGAATGAAGTGGAAATGAATTTCATAAATGAATGAAATTTATGGAATTATAAACTGTGAAGTTATAAAAGAAATTTATAAATAGTAAGATTTATAAATTTGGTGAAATTATTTGAAGGATAGATTGGTTAAATAAATGGATCTTATAAGTTATAAGATTTATAAATTGGAAAGTCTTTAAAAAGAACGATTTTGTAAAATAATCGTTTTATAAGTATTTAACTTATAATATGAACTTTTAGTTTGTAATTGAGTTATAAACTGGAATAGGTTAATAAAAGAATTTATAAAAAGGAAGTTTTTATAAATAAATAGAAATGGAATTTATAAACGTTGTTTTATAAATTCGAAATGACTTATTTTGATAAGTAAATTGTTGAAACTTATTAATGGAGTTATATTCACATTTTTGACTGTGAATAATCCTTTGAATTAAAATGAATAAAAGGATGAAATTGTTAACGTAGTATATTCACGTTTTTGAATAGTGAATAAGATGTTAAAGAAATTGTTTTGAATGTGATATTGAAATTAAATTAAAACGATCTAACGAAGTTTTAATTGTGTTGAGATTCGAAACCATAGATTTCAACATTTATTGTTGAAATAGACGTTTTCGAGAAATAGAAGGAGATGATGGACTATAACACTGTTGTTATAGTAAATGATTTCCGAAAGGAAATGTTTTGTATAGTATTGGGATTTATATATCTATTTTAATTTCGAATCCCTATACTAGTGATTTTGGGTTGTCGTAACGATGTTTTACGTAACATTCGTTTTGGCCCAAACAAATATGTTTAAGAGAATGATTTCCTTAAAGAATGAAATATATACTTAATTTCGATTTAAGTATATTGAATATTTTCCAAGTGTTGAAAATAAATAAAAACTGTGAATTACTTATGAATAAATAAGTAAGGAATTGTTTTCCAATATAAAGTGAATATTTTAAGAATTTATCTTTTTGAAGATAAATTGAAAAGAAATATTGAAATGAATAATTGAAATCGAATATTCATTGATATTTTGGAATTATAAATTCACTAAGGAATTTATTAAGGAAAGGGGAAGTTGTTTAAAAATAAATATTGATTTATTTTTGAAGTGTGAAATTATATATCTAGTGAAGATATTTTTGGAAAATAAATAATTTGGAAAATTATTTGGAATCTGGTGATGTGTGCATATCAATTGATAGTTCAATAGCCGACTATCAATATTTCCCTTTGAATGGGTATTTGATGTGTTTTGTTTGAATGTGAATGCTACACTTATTTTTGAATAAGCGCTCACTATTCGGGTTAACCGGGAAAGGACCATGGGGTCGTATAACCCATTCCGAATATGTGATACGTCGTTATGAGTTGCATTTGAAGATCGGTGTTGAAGACCCGGTATTTGCGAGAGCGATAGGATGACCTGTCGATTTACTCTACACCGAGTTGCTCCGGTATAGAGTTCTCCATATGTGATGGTGAATCCGATCAGGATTGTGAATATCCGGATTGCAAGGACTTCTTTGTAAGTGCCTTCGGTTTTGTTCGAGCCCGGAACAGACTTGTATGGATTGTGTGTCTGACATTACAAGTTGAGATATAAAGCCGATTTCTTTCAAATATATTTCTGTTGGTGGCAAAGAATTTATTCTTTAGCTTAACACCCTTCTCTGAGACGTACGAGCTCAGAGGTTATATAGTTGAAGTTATCAGCGATATATTCCCAATTTGGTAATGTGATATGCTGAGTGATGCTGAAATGATCATTGTGTTGATTATTGTGATAGGATCGTTTATTTGATCGTCTATCTTAGTGATCATTGTGTTGATCATTTGTTGACCCAAAGCATGGCTTTTGTATAAAGTATGTTTTTGTGGACGTGACTTCGTCGAACCTCACACCCCGGAAATGGTCAAAACAGGAAAGATGCGGCAAGGTTATGAGGGGTAGCACCCTTTAGGGTATGTACATTTCCTTCTGGATAGAGGTTGTATCATGGTATGGAGCCCAGATATTTAACCTATGTGGTTACTACGAATTTATTACTTTGTGGTTGTTGGTTTTCGGGATCCCGTGAGAAAGGTCGTTTACGATCGGGGAATGGCGTGCTCGTGTCAGTAGTTACCCAGTTAGGGGTAACCCGGCCTTGTGTTGGCAGAGTTCCGGTTTGGTTCTCGGGGATGTCTTTCCAGAGGCATTCTCATGTGGCAATGGGAAGTTCCTTGGCCTGACCATTTGTTGGAAATCCAATTCCCAATACGAAACTTGTACGGTATTAGTTGTAGAACCTATCATTCACTTATGATGGTCACCACTGTTTGGATGGTAGCTATAGTAGGCATAGTTCGAAATGTCTATGTTGGCTAAGATTTATATTCTACTTTCGAAATGAATTTTTCCCCTACACTATGCACTAGTAATAATATCAAATGTTATTTTAAATGCGTATCAAACATCTTTGACTATCATAAGGAGAAATCTCCTCCGATTCTGCGTTTGCATGTGTGTGTGTGCGGGAGGCCTTATGGTAGTCTCATTTTTAAAAGCATTGCGAATTGAATTTAAAAATATCTCTCTATTTTGATTTTAAAGATAAATAAATTGTTTTGAGTTCTCACACCAGTCACATGACTGACTTGGAGTTTATTGTTTTCCTTCCTAAACTCTGGGTGCCCACCAATTTCCACACGGGCAGTCAAGAGTTAAGGTTTATCAGGATATTCTGGATATTCTGGAGTTGCTGAAGGCAAGATGGATGGCATGGCGTATTACTTATATAGTATTTCTTTTTCCGCTGCACTGTTTGTTGTTGTTGTTGTACACTCTGATGATATGATGAAATGAAATGAAATGTAATGTAATAACTGATATAATTCTTTGTTTAAAGATTATTCATTTATTATTATATGTTGTTCCGCTGCGAATTGTGAGATTCTGATGTTGTTCTGTTGTTTTCCGTTCCGTCCTATTTTCTTCTGTTTTTCTTTTTCCTCTATTCTCTTTTTCTTCTATTTTAAAATTTTCTACCTTCTTTTCCCTATCTAAATTTTCTATCTTTTTCTTCTTCTTTTCCTAAATTCTTCTTTTTAAAAACCCTCAGTGTTCGGTTTTCCGTCGTTCGATTCCTCGGCAGTCGATAAAGTGAGTGTCGATGTCGAATTTTCGGAAGACGAAGAATCTTGTCCTGACAATGTGGTATCAGGGCTTATGGTTAAGCGACAACCATGGTTCTATTGGGTATTACTCATTAGAGATAGAGTCAGCAGTACTCTAGAATGAGTTTGAGTGTAATAATAGCTATGAGAGCGTATTTGTTAGTGAATATAAAATTGTTTTATATTGTGATGATTGGTTTATTTAGTGGTATATGAACTTTCGTCAGCGTGGTCCGCAAGACTATGCCGAAGGAGTTTCTAAACACTTGAATAGAACAATTCGGCACAGTATTGTTTTAAATTGGGTAAATGAAATAATTTTACCTTGAGTATATTTTATATATAAAGGAATAATTTTTCAGAATTATAAAAGTGTATATAAGTTGATTGTTTAGATGTTTGAATAATCTAAATAAAAGAATAATTGTATAAGTAAAATGAATTATAAGAATTGAATTATAATTAAAGTGATTTACAATTGTGAAATAGACTTATATATATAAGAAGTGAAACTATATGAATGTGAGTTGTAAATAAATAAAAGTGATGTTTGTTAAATGGAATATAACTTAAGAGTTGTTGAATGAAGTTGATATTGGTATCGAAGTAAAGTAATAAAGTTAAGTGATGAATATGAACTTGAGTATATAAATAAAAATTCAACTTTGAAATTGAATTGAATGAATGGATTGAATATTAATCAATTAAATGTGAATTAAGTTGATATGAAATAATGAATATAAGTGTAATTCATTAAAATCTAAAGTTATTGAAAGTTGAATAATTGAATGAAAATCAATTAAATTAAACCAATTGTAAGCAAAGGAATTTGGTTGTGATAGATATACTTTGGTTGTTATATGATTGTTAGTTGATTGTATATAATTCATTAAGTATTAATGAAAGTGAATTAGTGAAATTTAAAGCTATGTAATTGAATTCAAATTAGAAGTAAATAAATTTGAATAGAATTGAATTTGATTTGGTAGTGAACCAACTTGAATATGAATTAGTGAATATAAACTAATTGAAAATGAATGTTAGTAAGAACATCCACTGTTAATGAATCAAATGTGATTAAATTGAGAACCAATTCATTGAATATTAATGAGAATATAAATGAATATATTGATTATGAATTTGTTGGATGATAGTTGGTTGATGGTTGAATATATAGTACATTTGCTATGTTGGCATATATAGTTGTTATGTTGCTATATGTTGTATATTGAGATTATTTTCATATATGCATGATTCTCATGTTGTTTGTTGAGTAATTAGTAGGTGCGGATCGCGTTTACTTCGCATTTGGAGCTCGCTTTTGCGCTATATTAGCCGTATATGCTCGCTAATAAAATATAAGGTACATATCTCGGATTAAATATCGTACTTTTACACTTTTTTTCCCTTCGGGATGCCTCATTACTTGATGAGATGCATATTTGTGATATATATACTGTCATTTTTTTTTTCGGATCGAGCCGCGCAAAGGAGACTATGGCGAATTTTTCCGAAAATTTAAGGCGTTAGAAAAAATTTGAGAAAATTGGAAAATTTTTGAAAACTTTAACTTTGATTTTGGAATTGAAAGTTAAACAATAGCAGTTGTTTTTGAAAAGATAACTAAGTATGATTTTGAAAACTTAGTAAAGTTATTGTAAGAAGTTTTAACTATGAATTTTGGGAAAATTAATAGCTTCTGTAACTTTTCTTACTTGTAATTTCGAGGACGAAATTCTTTTAAGTGGGGAAGATTGTAACGACCCAGAATTTTAATTTATTAAAATTTGAATATTTAATTAATTTTAAATATTAATAAGTGAATTTATAAGTCGAATAAATTTTTATTTGAATTTTTGGATTTAATTGAATAATTAAATCGATAATTTAATATGTTAAATTATGGAAATAATTGAAAATTGGGTTAAATATGATTGAAAATGATTTGCAAAATTTTATTTTATCATATGGAAGTTAGAATGATATTTTAGAACTTTTAAAATCGAATTAAAAGTTAATTTGTGAAAATTGAATATTTTAATATTAAAATCGACTAGTGAAAATAGTCAATTTTTGAACAGTCTCAGAATTGAACGAAACCAGTTCCATTGGATCCGTAATAGTTAGTTATTACTGGATTTCAAATTTCGTGTCAATCGGAGCTACCGTTTGAGCGTGGCAGCTCGAAACGCATCGATTTATTTTTAATTTAAATTTGACGAGTGAAAATAGCCATTTTTCAAAAAGTCTCGGATTTCGACGAAACTAGTTTCATCGGATCCGTAATGTGATATTATTGTAAGGTTTCAAATTTCAAGTCAATTGGATTTACCGTTTGTCCTGTACAAATTAAAACGCCTAGAAATCGACTTAAATCGGTTTAATTTAAATTGAGCGTTTACAGCCATAACTCGCACAGATGTCCGAATTAGCTTCCGAAACCTGTTCCATTGTGTCCGGAACGCGGGGTAAACCCTAGAAACGCTGGTTACGGCGCGTAAATCGGAGTTTGGAATTTCCGGATGAATAGTGTTCGATTTTCTTCTATAAATAGGCTCATAAATCCAAAAAAATAAAAAAATAAAAAAACCACAAAACCCTAAACCCTAAACGCAGCCGCCAGTTGCAAGCGAAGGCCAGGAATGCTCGATACTTCCTCCTCCATTTACTCCAAATCTACACGTTATTTCAAGAAAACTTCAACATGAATATTGTAGAGGGCTGTGAGTACTACGTTTTCAACGGTTAAGATCAAAATTCGAGCCGTGGATTGTCGACGATTGGGAGTTGAAGGCGTGCGTTCTTACACGATTTACGAGGCTATGCAAGGGCCGAGTTCAACCGGATCTTGGGTGAAGGGGGTGCTCGAGATGCTCTTCAACGTGGTGGCACCTGATCGATGTGTAGTGGAGCGAAGTGATTGCGAAAATTCGAGATAGTAGGGCGGCCGTGGGTTTCATGGTTCACGCGATGCCTGGAGTAGAAGAAAGGAGGGATGGCCAAGATCTTAGGGCTTGCAACGTGCGGCCCTGATTGTTTAGGGTAAAAATAATAAAGGAAATTATAAAATATTAGTTATATTTAAATCGTTCAGACTTTAAAATGATATAACTTTGTCATACGAGGTCCGATTTGGGCGAAACCAGTTGCGTTGGAATCGTATGGACGAGCACTACGCGATGGAGTTGGTTTGGAGTCGTTTGGAGTTAGTGAGAATTTTGGGTAAAATTAAACGTCCGTTTAATTTTATTCGAAATAAATCGCTAAAACGGAAATAAAATCAAGGTGAGAATTTCTCACTCAATCGAATCAGTTTCGATTTTATTTTAAATAGTTAGATTTAAAATATTTGAATGCATGTATGAATGATGATTGATATATATTGATTGTTAAAATAGACCTTATGCGCCGTTAGTAAGCGGATGTTATTTATTAAAAACATATACCGCGAATATTTCATAAACAGTGAAATTGGTATTATATATAATAGCAATATATATATATATATATATATATATATATATATATTGGCATATGTATATATTGGAGTTATTGATTTCCCGCATTTTTTGTTTAGCGGATGAGACCCTATTGCGCCGTTATTAAGCGGATAATATTTAATAAGAACATATACCGCGATAATTTCGTACTGGAGCGAAATTGGTATTGTGCTAATGTTTGTGGATGCAGGAAAACAGGTTGGAGGGATCCAACTGGATTCATCAACAGTATTTATTTGATTTCAGATATTTTGATATTTGATGGATTATCATATCGATATATGATATCGTTGTTGTCGTGATTGACTATTTGGTGTGTAGCATCATTGGACCAAATTTTGGAATTTTAAAATGATTTTCAAAGTGATTTTTGAAAATATAAAATATTTTTGGAATTGATTCATTTGAAATAAATAAACGTTATAATTTTTTATGCTATAAAAATTATGGTTTTTGAGAAATATAGTTAAAAACTGATTTTTGAGAATATGATGCTAATGATTTTATAAAATAGTTAAATCGGAATTTTTGAATTTATTGTGAAAAGTTTAAATATAGAATTCATGAAATTTAATTATTTTATGAATCAAAATGGTGGAATAATAAAGGAGATTAAAGACGTTTAAAAAGAATAATATAAATTGATTTATATTAAGAGATTTATAAATGGATATTTATAAATTGAGATATTGAAATTATAAAACGAGTTTTTATAAGTGTTTGAATGAAGTGGAAATGAATTTCATAAATGAATGAAATTTATGGAATTATAAACTGTGAAGTTATAAAAGAAATTTATAAATAGTAAGATTTATAAATTTGGTGAAATTATTTGAAGGATAGATTGGTTAAATAAATGGATCTTATAAGTTATAAGATTTATAAATGGGAAAGTCTTTAAAAAGAACGATTTTGTAAAATAATCGTTTTATAAGTATTTAACTTATAATATGAACTTTTAGTTTGTAATTGAGTTATAAACTGGAATAGGTTAATAAAAGAATTTATAAAAAGGAAGTTTTTATAAATAAATAGAAATGGAATTTATAAACGTTGTTTTATAAATTCGAAATGACTTATTTTGATAAGTAAATTGTTGAAACTTATTAATGGAGTTATATTCACATTTTTGACTGTGAATAATCCTTTGAATTAAAATGAATAAAAGGATGAAATTGTTAACGTAGTATATTCACGTTTTTGAATAGTGAATAAGATGTTAAAGAAATTGTTTTGAATGTGATATTGAAATTAAATTAAAACGATCTAACGAAGTTTTAATTGTGTTGAGATTCGAAACCATAGATTTCAACATTTATTGTTGAAATAGACGTTTTCGAGAAATAGAAGGAGATGATGGACTATAACACTGTTGTTATAGTAAATGATTTCCGAAAGGAAATGTTTTGTATAGTATTGGGATTTATATATCTATTTTAATTTCGAATCCCTATACTAGTGATTTTGGGTTGTCGTAACGATGTTTTACGTAACATTCGTTTTGGCCCAAATAAATATGTTTAAGAGAATGATTTCCTTAAAGAATGAAATATATACTTAATTTCGATTTAAGTATATTGAATATTTTCCAAGTGTTGAAAATAAATAAAAACTGTGAATTACTTATGAATAAATAAGTAAGGAATTGTTTTCCAATATAAAGTGAATATTTTAAGAATTTATCTTTTTGAAGATAAATTGAAAAGAAATATTGAAATGAATAATTGAAATCGAATATTCATTGATATTTTGGAATTATAAATTCACTAAGGAATTTATTAAGGAAAGGGGAAGTTGTTTAAAAATAAATATTGATTTATTTTTGAAGTGTGAAATTATATATCTAGTGAAGATATTTTTGGAAAATAAATAATTTGGAAAATTATTTGGAATCTGGTGATGTGTGCATATCAATTGATAGTTCAATAGCCGACTATCAATATTTCCCTTTGAATGGGTATTTGATGTGTTTTGTTTGAATGTGAATGCTACACTTATTTTTGAATAAGCGCTCACTATTCGGGTTAACCGGGAAAGGACCATGGGGTCGTATAACCCATTCCGAATATGTGATACGTCGTTATGAATTGCATTTGAAGATCGGTGTTGAAGACCCGGTATTTGCGAGAGCGATAGGATGACCTGTCGATTTACTCTACACCGAGTTGCTCCGGTATAGAGTTCTCCATATGTGATGGTGAATCCGATCAGGATTGTGAATATCCGGATTGCAAGGACTTCTTTGTAAGTGCCTTCGGTTTTGTTCGAGCCCGGAACAGACTTGTATGGATTGTGTGTCTGACATTACAAGTTGAGATATAAAGCCGATTTCTTTCAAATATATTTCTGTTGGTGGCAAAGAATTTATTCTTTAGCTTAACACCCTTCTCCGAGACGTACGAGCTCAGAGGTTATATAGTTGAAGTTATCAGCGATATATTCCCAATTTGGTAATGTGATATGCTGAGTGATGCTGAAATGATCATTGTGTTGATTATTGTGATAGGATCGTTTATTTGATCGTCTATCTTAGTGATCATTGTGTTGATCATTTGTTGACCCAAAGCATGGCTTTTGTATAAAGTATGTTTTTGTGGACGTGACTTCGTCGAACCTCACACCCCGGAAATGGTCAAAACAGGAAAGATGCGGCAAGGTTATGAGGGGTAGCACCCTTTAGGGTATGTACATTTCCTTCTGGATAGAGGTTGTATCATGGTATGGAGCCCAGATATTTAACCTATGTGGTTACTACGAATTTATTACTTTGTGGTTGTTGGTTTTCGGGATCCCGTAAGAAAGGTCGTTTACGATCGGGGAATGGCGTGCTCGTGTCAGTAGTTACCCAGTTAGGGGTAACCCGGCCTTGTGTTGGCAGAGTTCCGGTTTGGTTCTCGGGGATGTCTTTCCAGAGGCATTCTCATGTGGCAATGGGAAGTTCCTTGGCCTGACCATTTGTTGGAAATCCAATTCCCAATACGAAACTTGTACGGTATTAGTTGTAGAACCTATCATTCACTTATGGTGGTCACCACTGTTTGGATGGTAGCTATAGTAGGCATAGTTCGAAATGTCTATGTTGGCTAAGATTTATATTCTACTTTCGAAATGAATTTTTCCCCTACACTATGCACTAGTAATAATATCAAATGTTATTTTAAATGCGTATCAAGCATCTTTGACTATCATAAGGAGAAATCTCCTCCGATTCTGCGTTTGCATGTGTGTGTGTGCGGGAGGCCTTATGGTAGTCTCATTTTTAAAAGCATTGCGAATTGAATTTAAAAATATCTCTCTATTTTGATTTTAAAGATAAATAAATTGTTTTGAGTTCTCACACCAGTCACATGACTGACTTGGAGTTTATTGTTTTCCTTCCTAAACTCTGGGTGCCCACCAATTTCCACACGGGCAGTCAAGAGTTAAGGTTTATCAGGATATTCTGTATTTTCTGGAGTTGCTGGAGGCAAGATGGATGGAATGGCGTATTACTTATATAGTATTTCTTTTTCCGCTGCACTGTTTGTTGTTGTTGTTGTACACTCTGATGATATGATGAAATGAAATGAAATGTAATGTAATAACTGATATAGTTCTTTGTTTAAAGATTATTCATTTATTATTATATGTTGTTCCGCTGCGAATTGTGAGATTCTGATGTTGTTCTGTTGTTTTCCGTTCCGTCCTATTTTCTTCTGTTTTTCTTTTTCCTCTATTCTCTTTTTCTTCTATTTTAAAATTTTCTACCTTCTTTTCCCTATCTAAATTTTCTATCTTTTTCTTCTTCTTTTCCTAAATTCTTCTTTTTAAAAACCCTCAGTGTTCGGTTTTCCGTCGTTCGATTCCTCGACAGTCGATAAAGTGAGTGTCGATGTCGAATTTTCGGAAGACGAAGAATCTTGTCCTGACAATGTGGTATCAGGGCTTATGGTTAAGCGACAACCATGGTTCTATTGGGTATTACTCATTAGAGATAGAGTCAGCAGTACTCTCGAATGAGTTTGAGTGTAATAATAGCTATGAGAGCGTATTTGTTAGTGAATATAAAATTGTTTTATATTGTGATGATTGGTTTATTTAGTGGTATATGAACTTTCGTCAACGTGGTCCGCAAGACTATGCCGAAGGAGTTTCTAAACACTTGAATAGAACAATTCGGCACAGTATTGTTTTAAATTGGGTAAATGAAATAATTTTACCTTGAGTATATTTTATATATAAAGGAATAATTTTTCAGAATTATAAAAGTGTATATAAGTTGATTGTTTAGATGTTTGAATAATCTAAATAAAAGAATAATTGTATAAGTAAAATGAATTATAAGAATTGAATTATAGTTAAAGTGATTTACAATTGTGAAATAGACTTATATATATAAGAAGTGAAACTATATGAATGTGAGTTGTAAATAAATAAAAGTGATGTTTGTTAAATGGAATATAACTTAAGAGTTGTTGAATGAAGTTGATATTGGTATCGAAGTAAAGTAATAAAGTTAAGTGATGAATATGAACTTGAGTATATAAATAAAAATTCAACTTTGAAATTGAATTGAATGAATGGATTGAATATTAATCAATTAAATGTGAATTAAGTTGATATGAAATAATGAATATAAGTGTAATTCATTAAAATCTAAAGTTATTGAAAGTTGAATAATTGAATGAAAATCAATTAAATTAAACCAATTGTAAGCAAAGGAATTTGGTTGTGATAGATATACTTTGGTTGTTAAATGATTGTTAGTTGATTGTATATAATTCATTAAGTATTAATGAAAGTGAATTAGTGAAATTTAAAGCTATGTAATTGAATTCAAATTAGAAGTAAATAAATTTGAATAGAATTGAATTTGATTTGGTAGTGAACCAACTTGAATATGAATTAGTGAATATAAACTAATTGAAAATGAATGTTAGTAAGAACATCCACTGTTAATGAATCAAATGTGATTAAATTGAGAACCAATTCATTGAATATTAATGAGAATATAAATGAATATATTGATTATGAATTTGTTGGATGATAGTTGGTTGATGGTTGAATATATAGTACATTTGCTATGTTGGCATATATAGTTGTTATGTTGCTATATGTTGTATATTGAGATTATTTTCATATATGCATGATTCTCATGTTGTTTGTTGAGTAATTAGTAGGTGCGGATCGCGTTTGCTTCGCATTTGGAGCTCGCTTTTGCGCTATATTAGCCGTATATGCTCGCTAATAAAATATAAGGTACATATCTCGGATTAAATATCGTACTTTTACACTTTTTTTCCCTTCGGGATGCCTCATTACTTGATGAGATGTATATTTGTGATATATATACTGTCATTTTTTTTTTCGGATCGAGCCGCGCAAAGGAGACTATGGCGAATTTTTCCGAAAATTTAAGGCGTTAGAAAAAATTTGAGAAAATTGGAAAATTTTTGAAAACTTTAACTTTGATTTTGGAATTGAAAGTTAAACAATAGCAGTTGTTTTTGAAAAGATAACTAAGTATGATTTTGAAAACTTAGTAAAGTTATTGTAAGAAGTTTTAACTATGAATTTTGGGAAAATTAATAGCTTCTGTAACTTTTCTTACTTGTAATTTCGAGGACGAAATTCTTTTAAGTGGGGAAGATTGTAACGACCCAGAATTTTAATTTATTAAAATTTGAATATTTAATTAATTTTAAATATTAATAAGTGAATTTATAAGTCGAATAAATTTTTATTTGAATTTTTGGATTTAATTGAATAATTAAATCGATAATTTAATATGTTAAATTATGGAAATAATTGAAAATTGGGTTAAATATGATTGAAAATGATTTGCAAAATTTTATTTTATCATATGGAAGTTAGAATGATATTTTAGAACTTTTAAAATCGAATTAAAAGTTAATTTGTGAAAATTGAATATTTTAATATTAAAATCGACTAGTGAAAATAGTCAATTTTTGAACAGTCTCAGAATTGAACGAAACTAGTTCCATTGGATCCGTAATAGTTAGTTATTACCGGATTTCAAATTTCGTGTCAATCGGAGCTACCGTTTGAGTGTGGCAGCTCGAAACGCATCGATTTATTTTTAATTTAAATTTGACGAGTGAAAATAGCCATTTTTTAAAAAGTCTCGGATTTCGACGAAACCAGTTTCATCGGATCCGTAATGTGATATTATTGTAAGGTTTCAAATTTCAAGTCAATTGGATTTACCGTTTGTCCTGTACAAATTAAAACGCCTAGAAATCGACTTAAATCGGTTTAATTTAAATTGAGCGTTTACAGCCATAACTCGCACAGATGTCCGAATTAGCTTCCGAAACCTGTTCCATTGTGTCCGGAACGCGGGGTAAACCCTAGAAACGCTGGTTACGGCGCGTAAATCGGAGTTCGGAATTTCCGGATGAATAGTGTTCGATTTTCTTCTATAAATAGGCTCATAAATCCAAAAAAATAAAAAAATAAAAAAACCACAAAACCCTAAACCCTAAACGCAGCCGCCAGTTGCAATCGAAGGCCAGGAATGCTCGATACTTCCTCCTCCATTTACTCCAAATCTACACGTTATTTCAAGAAAACTTCAACATGAATATTGTAGAGGGCTGTGAGTACTACGTTTTCAACGGTTAAGATCAAAATTCGAGCTGTGTATTGTCGACGATTGGGAGTTGAAGGCGTGCGTTCTTACATGATTTACGAGGCTATGCAAGGGCCGAGTTCGACCGGATCTTGGGTGAAGGGGGTGCTCGAGATGCTCTTCAACGTGGTGGCACCTGATCGATGTGTAGTGGAGCGAAGTGATTGCGAAAATTCGAGATAGTAGGGCGGCCGTGGGTTTCATGGTTCACGCGATGCCTGGAGTAGAAGAAAGGAGGGATGGCCAAGATCTTAGGGCTTGCAACGTGCGGCCCTGATTGTTTAGGGTAAAAATAATAAAGGAAATTATAAAATATTAGTTATATTTAAATCGTTCAGACTTTAAAATGATATAACTTTGTCATACGAGGTCCGATTTGGGCGAAACCAGTTGCGTTGGAATCGTATGGACGAGCACTACGCGATGGAGTTGGTTTGGAGTCGTTTGGAGTTAGTGAGAATTTTGGGTAAAATTAAACGTCCGTTTAATTTTATTCGAAATAAATCGCTAAAACGGAAATAAAATCAAGGTGAGAATTTCTCACTCAATCGAATCAGTTTCGATTTTATTTTAAATAGTTAGATTTAAAATATTTGAATGCATGTATGAATGATGATTGATATATATTGATTGTTAAAATAGACCTTATGCGCCGTTAGTAAGCGGATGTTATTTATTAAAAACATATACCGCGAATATTTCATAAACAGTGAAATTGGTATTATATATAATAGCAATATATATATATATATATATATATATATATATATATTGGCATATGTATATATCGGAGTTATTGATTTCCCGCATTTTTTGTTTAGCGGATGAGACCCTATTGCGCCGTTATTAAGCGGATAATATTTAATAAGAACATATACCGCGATAATTTCGTACTGGAGCGAAATTGGTATTGTGCTAATGTTTGTGGATGCAGGAAAACAGGTTGGAGGGATCCAACTGGATTCCTCAACAGTATTTATTTGATTTCAGATATTTTGATATTTGATGGATTATCATATCGATATATGATATCGTTGTTGTCGTGATTGACTATTTGGTGTGTAGCATCATTGGACCAAATTTTGGAATTTTAAAATGATTTTCAAAGTGATTTTTGAAAATATAAAATATTTTTGGAATTGATTCATTTGAAATAAATAAACGTTATAATTTTTTATGCTATAAAAATTATGGTTTTTGAGAAATATAGTTAAAAACTGATTTTTGAGAATATGATGCTAATGATTTTATAAAATAGTTAAATCGGAATTTTTGAATTTATTGTGAAAAGTTTAAATATAGAATTCATGAAATTTAATTATTTTATGAATCAAAATGGTGGAATAATAAAGGAGATTAAAGACGTTTAAAAAGAATAATATAAATTGATTTATATTAAGAGATTTATAAATGGATATTTATAAATTGAGATATTGAAATTATAAAACGAGTTTTTATAAGTGTTTGAATGAAGTGGAAATGAATTTCATAAATGAATGAAATTTATGGAATTATAAACTGTGAAGTTATAAAAGAAATTTATAAATAGTAAGATTTATAAATTTGGTGAAATTATTTGAAGGATAGATTGGTTAAATAAATGGATCTTATAAGTTATAAGATTTATAAATTGGAAAGTCTTTAAAAAGAACGATTTTGTAAAATAATCGTTTTATAAGTATTTAACTTATAATATGAACTTTTAGTTTGTAATTGAGTTATAAACTGGAATAGGTTAATAAAAGAATTTATAAAAAGGAAGTTTTTATAAATAAATAGAAATGGAATTTATAAACGTTGTTTTATAAATTCGAAATGACTTATTTTGATAAGTAAATTGTTGAAACTTATTAATGGAGTTATATTCACATTTTTGACTGTGAATAATCCTTTGAATTAAAATGAATAAAAGGATGAAATTGTTAACGTAGTATATTCACGTTTTTGAATAGTGAATAAGATGTTAAAGAAATTGTTTTGAATGTGATATTGAAATTAAATTAAAACGATCTAACGAAGTTTTAATTGTGTTGAGATTCGAAACCATAGATTTCAACATTTATTGTTGAAATAGACGTTTTCGAGAAATAGAAGGAGATGATGGACTATAACACTGTTGTTATAGTAAATGATTTCCGAAAGGAAATGTTTTGTATAGTATTGGGATTTATATATCTATTTTAATTTCGAATCCCTATACTAGTGATTTTGGGTTGTCGTAACGATGTTTTACGTAACATTCGTTTTGGCCCAAATAAATATGTTTAAGAGAATGATTTCCTTAAAGAATGAAATATATACTTAATTTCGATTTAAGTATATTGAATATTTTCCAAGTGTTGAAAATAAATAAAAATTGTGAATTACTTATGAATAAATAAGTAAGGAATTGTTTTCCAATATAAAGTGAATATTTTAAGAATTTATCTTTTTGAAGATAAATTGAAAAGAAATATTGAAATGAATAATTGAAATCGAATATTCATTGATATTTTGGAATTATAAATTCACTAAGGAATTTATTAAGGAAAGGGGAAGTTGTTTAAAAATAAATATTGATTTATTTTTGAAGTGTGAAATTATATATCTAGTGAAGATATTTTTGGAAAATAAATAATTTGGAAAATTATTTGGAATCTGGTGATGTGTGCATATCAATGGATAGTTCAATAGCCGACTATCAATATTTCCCTTTGAATGGGTATTTGATGTGTTTTGTTTGAATGTGAATGCTACACTTATTTTTGAATAAGCGCTCACTATTCGGGTTAACCGGGAAAGGACCATGTGGTCGTATAACCCATTCCGAATATGTGATACGTCGTTATGAATTGCATTTGAAGATCGGTGTTGAAGACCCGGTATTTGCGAGAGCGATAGGATGACCTGTCGATTTACTCTACACCGAGTTGCTCCGGTATAGAGTTCTCCATATGTGATGGTGAATCCGATCAGGATTGTGAATATCCGGATTGCAAGGACTTCTTTGTAAGTGCCTTCGGTTTTGTTCGAGCCCGAAACAGACTTGTATGGATTGTGTGTCTGACATTACAAGTTGAGATATAAAGCCGATTTCTTTCAAATATATTTCTGTTGGTGGCAAAGAATTTATTCTTTAGCTTAACACCCTTCTCTGAGACGTACGAGCTCAGAGGTTATATAGTTGAAGTTATCAGCGATATATTCCCAATTTGGTAATGTGATATGCTGAGTGATGCTGAAATGATCATTGTGTTGATTATTGTGATAGGATCGTTTATTTGATCGTCTATCTTAGTGATCATTGTGTTGATCATTTGTTGACCCAAAGCATGGCTTTTGTATAAAGTATGTTTTTGTGGACGTGACTTCGTCGAACCTCACACCCCGGAAATGGTCAAAACAGGAAAGATGCGGCAAGGTTATGAGGGGTAGCACCCTTTAGGGTATGTACATTTCCTTCTGGATAGAGGTTGTATCATGGTATGGAGCCCAGATATTTAACCTATGTAGTTACTTCGAATTTATTACTTTGTGGTTGTTGGTTTTCGGGATCCCGTGAGAAAGGTCGTTTACGATCGGGGAATGGCGTGCTCGTGTCAGTAGTTACCCAGTTAGGGGTAACCCGGCCTTGTGTTGGCAGAGTTCCGGTTTGGTTCTCGGGGATGTCTTTCCAGAGGCATTCTCATGTGGCAATGGGAAGTTCCTTGGCCTGACCATTTGTTGGAAATCCAATTCCCAATACGAAACTTGTACGGTATTAGTTGTAGAACCTATCATTCACTTATGGTGGTCACCACTGTTTGGATGGTAGCTATAGTAGGCATAGTTCGAAATGTCTATGTTGGCTAAGATTTATATTCTACTTTCGAAATGAATTTTTCCCCTACACTATGCACTAGTAATAATATCAAATGTTATTTTAAATGCGTATCAAGCATCTTTGACTATCATAAGGAGAAATCTCCTCCGATTCTGCGTTTGCATGTGTGTGTGTGCGGGAGGCCTTATGGTAGTCTCATTTTTAAAAGCATTGCGAATTGAATTTAAAAATATCTCTCTATTTTGATTTTAAAGATAAATAAATTGTTTTGAGTTCTCACACCAGTCACATGACTGACTTGGAGTTTATTGTTTTCCTTCCTAAACTCTGGGTGCCCACCAATTTCCACACGGGCAGTCAAGAGTTAAGGTTTATCAGGATATTCTGGATATTCTGGAGTTGCTGGAGGCAAGATGGATGGCATGGCGTATTACTTATATAGTATTTCTTTTTCCGCTGCACTGTTTGTTGTTGTTGTTGTACACTCTGATGATATGATGAAATGAAATGAAATGTAATGTAATAACTGATATAGTTCTTTGTTTAAAGATTATTCATTTATTATTATATGTTGTTCCGCTGCGAATTGTGAGATTCTGATGTTGTTCTGTTGTTTTCCGTTCCGTCCTATTTTCTTCTGTTTTTCTTTTTCCTCTATTCTCTTTTTCTTCTATTTTAAAATTTTCTACCTTCTTTTCCCTATCTAAATTTTCTATCTTTTTCTTCTTCTTTTCCTAAATTCTTCTTTTTAAAAACCCTCAGTGTTCGGTTTTCCATCGTTCGATTCCTCGGCAGTCGATAAAGTGAGTGTCGATGTCGAATTTTCGGAAGACGAAGAATCTTGTCCTGACAAAAATTGAATATGGATGATATTGGAATTTTGACCATAAATTCCACAAGTCCAAAATGATATAGTTTCGATGAAGAGAATTGGTGTAAATAATTATTACTACGGGGTAACGCTAAATAAAGTAAAATTAGATTTTACCAAAACAAAGTAAGAAATAGCTTCGATCAAAATGTCACGCCATCTACTAAGTAACGTGTGGACATTATTATTTGTATTATTCGATATTAATTGCTGACCAAATTTACATGTAAAAGTCACACAACTGAAATGTTGAACACTCCTAATACAACCTGATTTAATTAAATTATATTGTCATAAATTAATTAAATTAATAATATTTATAAATATTAATTATATATTTTATTTGATGTGTAACATATATAAACAGTGTGCATATAATAGTTATATAAACACTAACGATATTCGATATCGATATGCGTTTAAATTGGATTCAAACGCGACAAATATTGTTTGGGCTTTAAATAGTTTTGAGGCCCAATTGGAGCATCCTTAGGTTGACTATAGGAAAGAAAATAGAGTGCGGCCATAGATGGTTTAGAGGGGAGAAATTTTGAAGTCAAAAGAAGAGAAATAGCAAGAGAAAAACAAGGATCTTGATCCGTACTTCACTTTCTCATCCCTCCATTATTCATTCCCTCTAACATTCACTTCTTTTGGAACTTTTTGCTCTTCATCCTTGCTGCACATATGAGGCCAACTACACCATTAGTAGTTCTAAAACTTTAAAGCACAAATTCACATCAAATTAATTCAATTTGATGGTCGGTAGTGAAGTGATTTAGGAGGCGGTAACTTCGAAATCAGAATTGGATTGAAGGAGTTTGTTCTTCGCTTCAACGTGTACGTATTAGGCATTGGTGAAAGGTATGATTTTGATTTAATAATGTCTAACTTAATTTGGTAATTAGCAGTTATCACGAATCCATATATCAATATGCTATAACATAGTTTGGATTGTTGTTTATTTGCGTATATAAATTTTTTTTACACTTAATATGCTCATGACTTGGTAATTAAAAAAAAATGGAATTAAAATCACACCTATATTTAATCAATTTATAAACCAGTTAAATCACTTTTGCATTAAATATAATACTATATATATGTATGATTTATATTTTATAAAATTTTAACTCATGCACACACTCACGGTTAAAAAATAATCTTTTTTAATTCGTATATATAATTTAAATACATTTATTTAATTTAAAATTAGTTATGTAATTAATAAATATGTATATTTATATTATAAATAATACAAAACACAAATATAAATTTTATGCAAAGTACATTTTCATTTTGATTTCAAATTTTGTAAAGAATATTAATTTTAATTATATTTGATTTTCCATAAGGAAAATTAGAAGGAAAATAAACAAATTGTTTAATTGTTCTAAAATTGAAAAAAAATTTATTTCATTTCTGGGACGAGTGCGACATACATAAAATTTTGTTATTATTATATATTTTGTAATATTTCACAAGGATTTATGCACACACGTATATATATCTATGTATTTATTTATATGTAATATATGCATACGTAGTTTAATTTGGAAAAGATTATTACAATTTTCAATATATATGTGTGTGTGTGTGTGTGAATGTATGTATGTATATGTGTGTGTACTATTGAATATCATTTTACAAATATTATTTTATAATATATATATATATATATATATATATATATATATATATATATAAGTGCCCCTCTACACACAGATATATATATTAGATATATTTATATTATGTTTTCATAAATACACATATACATTAGACAACATATTTGTATACAAGAGGAGCTAACATATCTGTTGCGATGTAAATCCCAACTAATATACACAGGCATGTCAAACCATATACACATTATCCTGTTGCACATGCACATGCACGTATACATATATGTGTATATGACACACACACACATATGTAAATATATAATACAAATTATATAAAATATAAATTTATTTATCAATTTAAATAAAATACTGATTTTGTTCAAAATAAAATTTAGAAAAGATCTAAATGGATTTAAGACTACATAAGCCCATTAAAGATCCAAAATTGATTTTTTTTTGAAAATTTACTCATTTCTTCCACTACGGGTTGACTCAATTCCAAAATAAACAACATAATGTTTTAGATGTTAAAACAACTTATAAATGCAAACTTATAATTTACAATATATGTGTACATATTTGTTAGAACTTAAAGGTAACAAGCTTGAAATTAACATTTAATTTAAAAGGGAAACAAAAGACATAAAATATTATATAAAAAATAAATTTAGAATAGAAATAAAATTATTGAGATTTACAAAATAGTTCACACATGAATTCGGAAGAGATTTTTTTTCTGTGAAACAATACTCCAAATAATTATATTCAAAACATCAACAATATATCAAAACAAATTAGTTTTCAAGGTGAATATAAATGATTAACATATATAGTTTATTTTCTTACATGTATAAAATTATGAAGATGATTTCCAGTCAAAAATAGTTTTTTTACTTATGATTTTAAAAAAATAGCAAAAGAAAAAAAACAATATAGAATTGGACAACTTAGACACATATAAATTCATTAAAGAATACTCACATCTAAATAACACGAAGAAGAACAACAAATGATCATAAGAGATAGAGGACCTATATGAATCACAATGGACATACAATAAATAAAGATAAAAATAGTGGCAGATCTAAATAAAAAAACAACACAATGAACATACTTTTTATTTAGAAGGACAAAAGGGGATTTGAATTAATTGTTGTAAGATAAATAGTAAAAAAGGCAAGATGAATAATATAGAATTTAATTATATAAATAAGAGAAATGCACATACAAACTAAATCAAATATACCTTAGGATGTTGCCAAAAAGACACACCTTGAATAATGAATCGATGTTCCTAAATTCTTGAATTGACTTTTGGATTTTGCAAAGATCAAAAGGCATTGACCACCTTTAATAAATTGATTTAATTTGTATTTGTTTTGGAAGTTTTTAGCCATGGAGGATTTCAACTATTAAGGGAGAGGAGGATAGCAAGAGAAAGAAATCAATTTTTGTTAGGAAAGGATGATAAAATGAACGAGAGATAATATATTTTAAAAGAAACATTGAAACCTTTCAATTCGCCCATTAGGAACCTTTCCTGTTTAATTCTTAATTAAATATCATTAAATCCACCCTCACAATATGCATTGTCGACTATAAAAAAAGGTAGAGTGGGCCTCAAAAAGTTCTAATCCATTCAGCATTAGTTTCATTTAATTCCAGTTTAATATTCTATTGATATCATATATTGATATGTCCCTTTATAGCTTTTATACACACAGTTTATCAAATAATAATGTTATTCCAAACAAATAAAATAAAATTTAATAATTTTTATTTCACTAATTAATTGAATTAATTTACGTTTATCATAAATTAATTAAATCATGTGGTTTACATTTCGGTTGTGTAACTCAAAGTATAAATTCAGGTAGCGATTAATATCAAATAATTCAAATATTAACGTTTACACATCAGCTTAGCTAGTGGTGTTACATTTTTTCTAAATTGATCACTTACATATCTTTTTCGTAAAATCAAATTTTTCTTATTATAAGCGGTACCCGATATCAACGACTATTACACAAATTCTCTTCGTCGACACTATATCACATTAGAACTTATGGAATTTGTTTTTGGTCAAAATTCTAATATCATCCACCTTCAACTTTGTTAGTCCAAACACAAAATCCTTATCTTAATAGTAACAACAATTATCATTAGTCATATTGCTCTGGCCAAAGACTTTGACTTTAAGTTGACTATAGTTGACCATGATTCTAACCAAATATAATCGAGGAGACAAATCCTCCATTAAATAGTATTTCACTTCCAAAGCTTCAGTTCAAACCTAATTATAGTGGTTCGATGGATTCCAAGCCACGATTTAACTATGATCAAAGTGAAGTGTCTGTAATGAAATTCCTTAGTATTCTCAAGTTGAGTGAACCGTGTAACATTGTCACTTCGAGATTAAGTACCTTAGTTATATTAACCAATAGAGAACTCTTAGTGAGTCATTCCATAGTTATCTAATAACTATCTATACGTAACCTCTTGGTACCTCAAGCAGCTATGAGTAATATACTACCAACATTTCGAAAGCATTACGCACTCTAGTCTTGACGGATAAATCAACGTCCATTCTTGAAACATCTTGATCAGAAATATTTAAAATAATACGTTATTTTTAATATGATAAATATATCATTATTATAACACATTATAATTAATATAACATAATATATCATTTAAGGGTTTTCCATGTATAATAATTTAAATCATTTACTTAATTAATTATATCACAATATAACAAGCATATAATAGAAAGAAAATTCCTTTTACTTTGAACAAAATTGACTATTGAGTTAGATATATGTAACAAATTACATAATTACCCTAGGAAAAACCCCTAACTCTATTAAAATTTAGTGAAAATATAGTCAACGGGTTATGCAAAACCGAGTGAAAAACTAATCATCCGATTATGCAAAACCATATGTATTAGCTTCATCCCAACCCACATATTAATAATTCTGTCCATAAACTACATCTCTACAAATAAAGTCGAATGCACATAACTGATAGCAGAGATAAATTCTATAAGTGGCAAATGTCGATTTTAGTGAAATAATAAGGTAATTTTCTTCCATTCTTACCAGTTTTAACTACGTTAAGCATTTTTGCCTTTTGATTTTAGTGATGGTATTAGGCGTTAATTTGCTTATTATTGTTTAAAGTTAAATTTGAGTACTTTATGCTTAATTGTAATTAAGATCAAAGTTAGTTTCTAATTTGATAATTTGTTAATAAATATACCGATACTTTTGTATAAGTTAAGTCTGGATATACAACTTGATTAATTTGTAGTTCTTCCATTTTGACACATAATTAAACCTTACTAGGTGTATTAGTCAAATTCTATCACATTTAAAATAACTAAATAAAAAGTAAAGTGCATTGATTATCACATTAGTTTTATCCCATTCTTTTTGAGATTTAATTACGATGAAAAAAATCTTGAGGTGGTGTATAGTTTTTCATGTAGTGTTTAACTTTTACCACAATTGAATATTGGTAAGAAAATAAATAAAACAATAAACGATCTTTTAGAAAATGATGCATCTTTCTTACAAGAACAAAAAATGTAATACTTTGGTTTCGAATTGAAAAGCCAAAGCAGAAGTAGGAAAAACATGCAATTAATAAAGTGAGTGTGAGTAGGTAAATGAGTGAGTTGAGTAATTGGTTGGGTTGGGTGAGGGGATAAATGGGTAGGGGGTGTTAATTTGGTGTGATTGTGTCGATAGCAACACCTATTATTTAACACAAAAAGAAGTTACGTACACGTTTTTAAGTAGAACACAGTGATATAATGCTTTTTGTTTTGGAATTTTGTGATTGGCCAATGACAAAATATTAGGTAAGCAGTAGAGTAAAAGAGACACAAACTGAATACAAGATAAATACAAAAGTAAAACATTATACCAGTCATCTTCACTTATGTTGTTCATGTAGGAACGGGGCCAGCCCACAACGAGGTAATTGGATAAATTTAATATATATTTTCATTATTGGATCTTAATAGGCCTTTGTAATCAAAATTCATTTAGAACTTTTCTAATTTTATTTTAAATAAAATCAATGTTTTATTTAAATTGTAAATAAAGTTTCATTTTATGTAATTTGTATTACAGTTATATATATGTATATATATGTCTATCATATAACATATGTGTGTATGTGCACATGCAATAGGATAATGTGTGTATTGTTTGACATGCTCGTGTATAGGCGTTGAGATTTACATCGAATAGACATGTTAGCCATTCATATGTACAAATCGATTATTTAAATATGTGTGTGTGTATACATCAAATTATTATGAAAATAATGTTATGTAAGATATAATGATATGTGTTGAATATGCGCTTATATGATTTTTGTTTGATGATAATAAACATATATACATTAATTTAAATGTATTTGTTAATATACTATTTTATTTTCATAGATTAAATAAATATTTGTTGAATAAAATAAATAACACTGAATTTGATTCAAACGAATATTTTATTCAAACAAATATTTATTACAATTTTGAATAGTACAAATTCAAGCTCTCACTACACACTATACAATACAAATTCAATTACATCACAATTCAATTTACATAAATTCCTCACTACATAACACTCATACTCGTAGTTTATCTTCAACTTCATTCCAGTTAGAATCCAGCATCTGAGCAATCTGCAAAAATATTCACTAAAGCAGTAAAATTGAAAAAGAAATATTTTTGCAATATAAAATAAAATGAGAATTTTGAAAATAATATTTGCCTCAGTTATTTGGGTTTTTGTCATGATTTATATTTGAATTCATCACACACGAACAATGTGACATGCACAGTGTATCACTGTACATGCCGCAAGGCCGTGCACACCGATATACACTTGATTGATTTATAGGGACAGGTGAGCACAAGGTCAAACCCAAAATAAAAAGACAGGTTCAACTCAGGTGAAATATAAATAAAATCTCGACATCAGCACAAGGTCAAACCCGAGTTGTGAAACTGGATTCAACACAGGTGCAATACAGAACTATCAAATACAAGAGACTCGACAAACAACAACACAGTCTCAACTAAAAAGATTCAATGCGATACACTTGAAGACATGTATATCAGTGTACATATATAAGCACCGAACCAAAGAAATGATACAAAGTGCAACATAAAATTCCAAAGTGAATAAAACCAAAATCCAAATGTACAAATGCAATAACGGTCGGGAGCAACTCAGACTCAATATGTACAACATGAATCAAAGGCGAACTAGACCCACAGCTAAGATGTCTCAAATGAACAAAACACCAAATAGACCATGGAACAGCAAGGTGATCGAACAAACAAGACCAGGCAATAGTGAAGTACAACATCACTAACAAATGCAAGCTCAAGTAATCAAGTAAACAATACCACAATGACCACAAATGTAACAACAGCAATTCAAATAACTCATTAAGCAACAATGGGCACACAATGGCCAGAGCCAGAAGTTCAAGTGAGTGCACCAAAGATATGACATCACAACGAACATGACAGTATACGAAATGCACCAATTTTTGTAAGTGACAACGCTCAATGCACAGCAGTTCATATATATATATATACGTATACAATGTAGAAGAACCCAGACTCATACATCCAGAATCAAGCAATAATATGCACAGGAGCATCAGGATATACTACAGATATGAGCACATGAGAATGGAATGCACAGGTCAGGGAAGCAACAAATATACAGAGACGATAACCACTTCACCAAAGTCAAAACAAAATCAAGGTGAAGCTGTGCAAGTCCAGGTTGACACAAGTGGTAACAACATGTACAAACAATGTAAATGACAAAGTCGTGGAGGTAGTGCAACCCGAAGTCAGCAGCATCAGGAAAGTGAAGAATCAAATATAGTAAAGCCGTAGTCATCACAAAATGAATCAACACCGTGAATTACAAGCAATGAAAATATATACGCATATGAACAAGTCGTAAATCATCATCAACATCAATACGGAAATTAAAAGACCAAGTCGAAGTCAAAGTATGAAAAAGTCAGAACCTTAAGAATAAAGGTATCGAACCAAGCCAAAATCAATACCGTAAGATTCAAGTAAATTGAAGAATTCAAAATCAATCTCAAACATCCATGCAATATCGATCGGCCGAAAGCATAGTATAGAAAAAATCAGACGAACGCAATTCTAGGGTTACAAACCCTATATAAACAAATCATCATCGGCAATTTCATCCATGGAGTTCAATCAAGCATAACAGAATAGCATAAACGAAAATCACATACCGAATCGAAGTTGAACTCCATCAACTCGAAGTAGCTAGAGAGAGCAACGAGAAATCGATCGAGCAAGGCAACTCTCGAACAACTACAGATTCGATCGAAGTAATAACGACTCTTCGAAAGCCCTAATTTGGATCAAGGACGCAAGCCCTAATTCAGTTGCAAAGAGGAACGAACGAGATTAACAACAGCGGCCATTTTTCACGAAGGAATGAAATAAAGAGAACGGGCCAATTAATATTAAAAAAAGAGGTCGGCCTTGTTAAAGAATAAAATAGGGTTTTGGTTTTAAATTAGGGTTATTTTAATTTTAAATTGTTTTTAATTTGTATTTTCTTTTTAAACCGTTTAATTTTCTAGTCGTGTGACTAGGGGACAAACTACGTGGCGTAGTTTGAGAATTCGCAACTCAGTGGCTGAGTTGTGGCAGGGTTTTGAGCGTAGAGTTAGGTTTAGTCAATAGCGGGTGTCGTGAGTTTACGTGTGCAAGCGTCTGACTAACTAATTTCTAGTAGAAACCTTGGGGGCAGCACGTAGGCAGGGTTTTGCCGAAGCTGGGTAAATTCTGTGTCGTTCTATTTCTGCTTATTATTCTGCTATTTGTCTATGCTGCTATTATTCTGTGATTTGTGTTAAATTAATTTTATAAGCTTCCGCAATTAATTTTTATAATTAATACTATCACCCTATTCACCCCCCTCTAGGGTAAAATCGATCCTACAAGTGGTATCAGAGCTAGGAATAGAAGTCAATTTTTGTTTTAAAAAAATTCGTTTTTCAAAAAATCATTTTTTGTTTTAAAAATTTGAATCTTTAAAATGGCTTCTTTTAATACTGCTTTTGCTGAGGGTCAATCCATAGTTAGACCACCAATGTTCAATGGTGAATATGCTTATTGGAAAAATAGGATGGAAATCTTTTTGAAAACATTGACGCTTGGAATATTGTTGGGACAGGTTATAGAACACCGACTATAACTGTAGATAATCAGGAAGTAGATAAACCAAAGGAACAATGGACAGAACTAGAAAATAAATTACAAAATACTAATGATAAAGCTATGAATTCTATTATCTGTTCATTGGATCAATATGAATTTAATCGTGTCTCACATTGTCTAACTGCGCAGGAAATATGGCACACTCTAGAAGTGACTCATGAAGGAACATCTCAAGTCAAAGAATCTCACCTTGCCATGCTAAGCAGCGAATACGAGAACTTCACAATGGAGAAGGAAGAAAATATCAAAGAGATGCATGGCCGACTTTCCAATATCGTATACAAATCAAAAGCTCTTGGAAAATCATATACAGAGTTAGAGATAGTCCAAAAAATCCTTAGAGTCCTTCCACGAAGTTTTGAAGCCAAAGTAACTGCCATTTAAGAGTCAAAAGAATTGAAACAAATGAAAATCGAAGAACTCATCAGAAATCTCACCACTTATGAGCTAGAAATGAAATTCAAGGAAGAGCGTGAAGGAGGAGATACTCGAAATAAATCAATAGCTCTCAAAGGAACAACTGAAAGTGATGACGATGACAATGATGGTGCAGCAGTAGAATTGGAGCTATTAATAAAGAAATTCAAAAGATGGAATTACAAATATGGAAATTCAGCTCGAATTCAAAAAGCGAAAAGCAGAATAGCCAAAGCACTAGACTACTCTGAAGAACAGAAGATCATCTGTCACAAGTGCAACCAACCCGGACACATCAAGCCCAATTGTCCTCAAAATCAACGCAATTTTAAAAAGAAATCAAAAAGGAAAATTTTTGCAGCCATGTGGAATACTAGTGATGAAGATAATCAAAGTTCTAGCAGTGAGAGTGAGAAAGCAGATATGTGCCTTCAAGGGAATATAAATGATAGCGACGATGACGAGCCAAACGAGGTATCAAAACTTATTCACTCTGAATTACTCATTTATTTCCACGAAGTAAATGGCTGTTTTGAACGACTTAGGAAGAAATATGCCAAACTTGAATCACAAAAAGACACTTTGATAGAATTAAATGAACAACTTGACCAATTAGTTGAAAACTATCAAAGAAGGATCCCTAAGTGTGATAAGTGTCCAACATTCGAAGAAGAAATTAAAAAATCAGAAATTAATATAAAATCACTTGAAAATGAAATTCTGATTTTGAAAGAAAGCGAAAATACTAGGAGAGAAAATTCTATTAAAAAGTGCACACAATTGTTGAACGAAAATGAATCTTTCAAAACACAAATCCAACAATTGTCAACGACTTTAGATAAATTTTCCAAAAGTGAAAAATCGTTGAATATGCTATTACGAAAGCAAATTGTTAATACGGTTAGAAAAGGACTTGGATATAATCAATTTAAAATTGTTGAAAACAAGATTAATCAAGAAAATTCTATGTGCACAATTTGTAGAAAATATGGACACAATCACAATAATTGTTGGTATAGACCCAGACATATGAAAACTATACCGATTTGGGTTCCAAAAGGCACAAATATAAAATCTTTCAAAGTTAAATAAATTTTGGTGCCGAAGGGAACAATTATAAATAGTTATGGGTCTTTACAAGATTGTTTTTCAAAACTTTTTGCCACTAACAACCATGGACCTATAAAAACAAATAGGTCACATAAATCTTTTCCCGTGTAGGTGTGGTGGCAGGCTAAGGAACAACAACAGTGCTCTCTGGATTTTGGCTGTTCCAAGGACACAACGGGCGACAAAGCAAAGTTCCTTAGCCTAGTAAAAAGGTGACAGAATCACAATGGACAACGACGAAAAATATCGTAAAGGTAAAACAGGTAAAAGTATATTTACGATATATTAAATGTGATAATCTGCACCATATTCTGAATTAAATCAGCCAATAATGTGATGATGAAAAGATGATGATTCTGACTTATTCAAAATAGTTGGCCAATTATATTCCTATGCCAAAAACACTATAATAATCTCTAGATTCTTTGAATTACTTCATATATATCATTTTGGATTAAAAATAGTGTTTTGTTGGATAAATAATACATTTGGTTATAATTCGGCTAACCCTATATTCATGGTTTTTGATTATTTACACGGCTTCATTTCAAATTCAAGAGAATGTCATTTAAATTGCTGTTAAAAATTGAGTTTGAAATTTTTGGTGCACACTTCATGGTTTGGTCGATCAAATTCAATTAATGATGATTTTGAGTGAAAGAGAAATTCAGATGCAGATTACACTAGTAATCTAGTTGATAGAAAAATTACTAGTTGAACGTGATTTTTGAGACATTTAGCAACTGCATCGTTTTTCAAAGAAAATATCTGCATATTTTTCATTTAAAATAATTTTCAAATAGCAGAAATTTTCTTATAAAACTGTAACAACCCGCATATTTAACGATTTATATTTAAATGTTTGATTTAAATATAGCGTCGTTATTCGGATTTTGGGGTCCGAAATGTTACTTTCTGCAAATGGCCGAATTGGAACTCGAAACTACCTCCATTGGTTCCAAAAGGGCGTTTGCGATCTTTTTTGAGTATAATCTTTGATATATTTGGAGTAAGTTGAAATTTGACCCTTTTTCTACTTGGGCTTGAGTTTGGGTTCAGCCCATTGGCTAGCTAACTCACTTAACCTTCTACTTCAGCCCCTTCCCCTCATCTCTCTTCATTTCATTTTATTTCTTAAGCTAAAAACTGAAGTGGTGGAAGGGAAAGAGAAATAGAAATTAGCAAGCCCTAGTTTCTCCTTTGTAACTTGATTCTTGCTCCAAAATCAAAGAGAATCCATTGGTAAGTTCATCTCCACCTTCTCCATCTTTACTCCTCTTCAATTTCAGTAATTTCCTAACCCTAACTTAGGAAATGCTTGCTTTGATTCTAGATTGAAGCTTGTAGTGTTGAAGTGGAGTGTAGTTGGTTGATTCCTTGCAATTGTGCTTCTTCATCTTCTTTGTTTTGTGTACAAAGGTGAGTTTTGAACTCACATCTACTTCACTTGATTTCATTGATGTTGGGTATGAATTCCTAACACCTTGTTCATATGCACTTGCATTTGGTTTGGGTTGAATTGGGGAATATTCCAATTTTTAGTGTTTTGGGTTCAAATCTTTGAAATCCTAACTTTGATGTTTTGATCATGTTTTGGTGATGCATCGAGGAACATATAGGGCCGGGTTGTCGATTGGCATAAGCCCTTAGAGCCAATGCTCGTCCGATTGCATTTTGGAAGAGTTTGCTCTTCATTTGAATAAGGCTGAAAAACAGCCCAGGCGTGATTCAGTCGACTGAAAACTCTGTTCAGTCGACTGAACCTGGAACCCGAAAGTTTCCAGGCATGATTCAGTCGACTGAAAACTCTGTTCAGTCGACTGAACCTGGAAACAGAAAGTTTCCCTAAACCTGGAAAATTTCCAGGTATAGGGTCAGTCGACTGAAAACTCTGTTCAGTCGACTGAACCTGCTGTTTCAGCCCACTTTGCCTTTGGGATTGAATTTCCAATTTGAATCGATTCATGATGATCCCATGTATGATTATCAATTGTTTGGACTTTGATGGTTCCTTTTAATTTTAATCCACGGGTTTTTATAAAATAATCTCTCGAATCGCATTTAAAAGTTCGTTTCTCTAATTTATAAATTCTATTTAGAACACACACTTTCGCACTTCGAACGAAGTGGAAGGGTGATTAAATCGTTGGGCAAAACACGGACCATGAATCTGTGCGTTTATCTTTCCGATTAATCCTCGACCTATTCGATTGATTGTTTTGACCTTCGGTTTTGGTTTATCGATGATATGAGGTAAACTTTGTACTGCTTTGAGTGTGAAAGGGACTGACGGAGAGTAAACCGTTTAGTGCGAACGAGTGGTTATGGGACATACGTTAACACTTTTCGGATTCCTTTTCGAGAGTTGTGACACATTCCGCCAGTTAGTGGTGTCCAGTACTGGGTCTTCGACCTTCACCACTACGGTTTGTTGCCTCTGGGATAGTGTTTTCGGACTGTCTCCCTAGGTTTGTTGCCTTCGGGTATGTTGCCTTCGGGTGTGTGCCTTCGGGTTTGTCGCCCTATATAGTTTCGCTCTGATGTTGGCCTTATGTGCCGCATGGGTGATACTTGGGTTTGGAGTCTTCGGGCTTATGGATCCTTGTTTGTACAGTACTGAGCTCGAGCAAATTTTATGATGTTTCATTGATATGTATATTCCCTTGGTATCGCCCTTCGAAGTTGGTCTTTTTGAGCCGCATGGAGTATAGCGATTACCTTGTGGAGCTTGTATACCTTATGGGTATTTGTTATTGCCTTCTGGCTTGTTTTGGGATAATTGTATCCTTTGTTTCTATATGTTGCCAATGATATGAGGCTTGTTCTATATGATTCATCTCTTGTTGATGATTGTGTTATCTCCTCTAGAGATATTTATTATACTGTATGACCTTGCAGGTTTATTATTGTTCAGTTTATCTAACTGCTTTGTTATCTAGACTGACCCGTGTATTTTATACTCGGGTCAGACCGAGATGTTTCAGGTTAGGTGCTTTTGGACTTAGCCTATTTTGCTTCCTCATGGACTATTCGCTAGCTTCTTTTTGTTATAGCGTCTTTTGTAGTCCTTATCTGTTGTAACTCTGATTTATACTCTTTCGTCTCGTCTGTATATTGTGGTCTCCTGTACCACTTGACATGTATTATTTTGTATACTCTGTTGTGTATCTGTGTATGTGTATATTATGATCGACTGTTCTGTGATGTATATTACATTTGAGTTGTTATATTTTCTTCTGATAGATCCTATGGCCATTGTAGTTTTGCTTTAAATATTTATTGAATAGGTCGAATTTTAATGTGTTTCTACTTTTCGACGTATTTAGTGAATAGTTAAGGTAAGATTGCACATGGTCGCTTCCATTATACTCTATTGTCCGCGTTAGCCGACAGTATTATCTATGTAATACTCTTTGTTAACGAGGCTCTCGGAGTGGGGCGTCACAGCGTGGTATCGGAGCGAGGTTCAGAACAAAATATGATAAACACAGAATAGATGCACATATTATGGTACATCAAAGTGTACAAGTGATACAGATCCTTGAATCATCATGTTTCTTTATTCCATCAAGGTTAGATAGATATTGGAAATACGTCTAGGAATGCATTTTATTCCGTAGTATCCCATATTGTAATATCTACCTTGTGAATAATCTTGTTCTTATCTTACTTTCAGCTTATGTCTGGAAGAGGCAGAGGTCGACGTTCGGATGCTGGGCAATCTAGTGGCTCACATCCGGATGGCGTATATATGTCTGCCGATCAGTTTATGGAGTTATTTAGGAGCACTCAGCCTTCCGTTCCTCCTCGAGTGTCTCCACCTCGCAAGTCTGCTTTTGCACGTCAGTGCAGTGATTTTGCTCATCTTGGAGGAAAACCGTTTAAGGGCTCCGAGTCTGTTCTTGAAGTCCAAGCTTGGCTTCGCATGTGCGAGCGTATTTTCTCTCGCATGGATCTTTCTGACCATGATCGAGTTCTGGTGACTTCTAGCTTATTACAAGAGCATGCTCTTGATTGGTATGAGCTTCTTATAGCCGAAATTGATGAGTCTACTCTTTCTTGGACTCAGTTTCGGGGATGATTTGAACTCAAGTTCGTTCCTGAATCTGAAAAAGTTTTATTGACCCGTCGCTTCCTTGAGTTGAAGCAAGGGAAAACTTCTGTTTCTGAGTATGTTGCATCATTCGAGGCTTTATCTCAGTATGGTCTTGAATTCATCAGCACTTCTTATAAGAAGAATTTGAAGTTTGTTTCTGGTCTTAAGAAATATCTTAAGAAGTCTTTGTTGCTTCAGCTTAAACTTTCTTTTGAGGAATTGGTTGATTCGGCGCTTCATCTCGAGACTGTCGAGAAGGAGTGTGATAGTGATGTTGATGTTGAGGTTTCCAAAAACCCCAACAAGAAGCAGTTTCCAATTCAGAAGAAGCCTTTTCCTTCTAAGAAAAAGAAGACTGGTGGTGCTAATCCTCAGCCTCAGTCTTCCGGAACACCTTTTATCCGGAAGTGTTTCAATTGTGGTTCTCCGGATCATATTATTCGAGCTTGTCCAAAGCCTCTCTTCTGTCGCTATTGCAAGAAGGAAGGTCATCATGTTTCAGCTTGTCCTACTGCTCCTGCTAATGCAAAATCTGGCAAGCTCAATGTGGCTAATGCTTCTGGAGGTTCATCTCAATCCAAAGGTATGTCTCCATCTATTTTGGAGGGTTCAATTCTATTTCATGATCATAGTATACGAGTTCTTTTCGATATGGGTGCTTCACATTCTTTCGTATCGAAGAAGCTTGTAGATGATTTATCTTTGGATGTTTCTTGTACGGTTACTTCTTTAAGGATTGCGAATCCAATTGGGGGATCCGCGACCCTTAGTTTGCTTTGTGATGATATTGAGATTGTTTTATGTGGCTTTTCTTTCCGTGCGAATCTGCACGTTGTTTCTCATTTGGGTTTTGATATGATTTTTGGTATGGACTGGCTAGTGAGATATGATGCCAGGATTATTTGTTCGGAGAGAATTTTATATCTTTGTCATCCTAATTCGCCTTCTCAGTTATCTCTTGTTCTTGGGGATGTGGACAATTCCGAAATGACTTTATATTCTTTTGACTCGCGTAATGAGGATGATATATCTTGTATTCCTATTGCATGTGACTTTTCTGATGTTTTTGAACCTGTTTCGGGTTTGCCACCCAAACGGGCAATTGAGTTCCGCATTGATCTCATTCCAGGCGCGCAGCCAGTTAGTTGTCCTCCCACGAGGATGTCTACAAAGGAAAATGAGGAACTCAAGAAGCAGCTTTTAGAGCTTGAGTCCAAGCAGTTAATTCAGTCCAGTTTTTCTCCGTGGGGATCCGCGGTCGTTTTTGTGAAGAAATTTGATGGAATTCTTAGGCTTTGCATTGATTATCGCAAGCTTAACGAGTTAACCATCAAAAATAGGTATCCATTGCCTAGGATCGATGACATGTTTGATCTATTGAGTGGTGCTAAGGTCTTTTCTCAGCTTGACCTTGCCACAGGTTTTCATCAATTACGAGTCGCGGAGGATAGCATACCTCTTACCGCTTTTCGCACTCGGTATGGTTCTTTTGAGTGGCTCGTTATACAGTTCGGTTTGACGAACGCTCCTGCTTTCTTTGTTGATCTCATGAATCGGGTATTCCGGGAATATCTCGATAAGTTTGTTCTTGTCTTCATTGATGATATCCTTATTTATTCTAAGTCTGAAGCTGAGCATGCTAATCACTTGAGAATTGTCTTGAGTACTCTCCGTCGTCATCTGCTTAAAGCCAAATTCTCCAAGTGCCACTTTTGGGAGAATAAGGTTAAGTTCTTAGGCCATGTTGTATCTTCCGATGGCATTTCTGTCGATCCCTCAAAGATCGAAGCCATCCAGAATTGGAAGAGGCCTGAGAATGTGCATGAGATTCGTAGTTTCCTTGGAGTGGCGGGTTATTACCGGCGGTTCATTAAGCACTTTTCCCGTGTTGTGCTTCCTCTCACTTGCCTTACCGGAAAGGCATTCGTTTTATTTGGTCCGACAAGTGTGAAGCTTCCTTTCAGACATTGAAAGAACTTCTCACTAATGCTCCTATTCTTGTGGTTCCCGAAGGGAATCATGATCTTGTTGTCTACACCGATGCTTGTGGTAGTGGTCTCGGTGCTGTGCTTATGCAGAGGGATCGGGTAGTTGCTTATGCTTCTAGGCAACTGCGTCCGAATGAAGTTCGCTATGCCACTCATGATCTTGAGTTAGCCGCCATTGTCTTTGCCTTGAAGATTTGGCGACATTATTTGTTGGGCGAGCGCTTCATTCTCTATACCGATCATAAATCTTTGAAGTATTTGTTCACTCAGAAGGAACTCAATATGAGACAACAGCGTTGGCTCGAGTTTCTTGCTTCTTATGACTTTGATATCCAGTTTACCCCTGGTAAGGGTAATCGTGTTGCAGATGCGCTTAGTCGCAGACATTCGGCTGTTATTTCTATGATGCTTGCCGAATGGAATGTTCTTGAGACTCTATCTTTTTGTGAAATTCGTGATCGAGGTTCATCTTCTGATTCTCCTATTCTATTATTTAGTTTGGGAGCTTGACCTGTTTTATTGGATCGTATTGCCGATGCCCAGCGGTGTGATCCTAATTTGTTGCATCTTATTCAGCTTTGTGAGTCTGGATCTTGTGATGAGGCGTTGCAAGATTTTAGCATTGATTCTCATGGGTGTCTTCGTAAGAAGAACTGTCTTTTTGTGCCTTCTGATTTTGCACTTAGGCATGACATTCTTGATGAATGCCATCGTTCTAAGTATACCATTCATCCCGGTAGTAGTAAGATGTATGCCGATATGCGTCGTCTTTATTATTGGAAAGGCATGAAGCGCGATGTGGCGAGTTATGTGAGCAATTGCATAACTTGTCAGCGTTTTAAAGCCGAGCATCAGCGTCCTTCGGGTCTTCTTCAACCTCTTGAGATTCCATTGTGGAAGTGGGATCAAATTTCTATGGATTTCATTGATGGCCTACCTCGTTCGAGATCTGGCCATTCTAGTATTTGGGTTATTGTTGATCGTCTCACCAAGTCTGCTCATTTTGTCCCTATTAAGTCTAATAGGACAGCTTTGCATTTGGCTAAGTTGTATGTCAAGGAAATCGTGAGAATTCACGGTGTTCCTAGTTCTATTGTGAGTGATCGTGATCCTTTATTCACGAGTCATTTTTGGAAGAGTCTTCAGTAAGCTTTGGGAACAAAGCTTAATTTTTCTACAGCTTATCATCCGCAGTCTGACGGACAGACTGAACGGGTAAATCGTATCTTGGAAGATCTTCTTCGTATTTGTATCTTTGATTTTGGTGGTAGTTGGGAGGATCACCTACCTCTTGTAGAGTTCTCCTACAATAATAGTTTTCAGTCTAGTATCGGTATGGCTCCTTTCAAAGCCTTATACGGAAGACCATGTCGATCACCTTCTTGTTGGTTGGAATCTGGGGAGAAGCTTATTCTTGGCCCGGACTTTGTTTGTCATTCTTCTGAGAAGATTGATCTTATTCGATTGAGAATGAAAGAGGCACAGAGTCGTCAGAAATCCTACGCGGACAATCGTAGGAAGCCTCTCGAGTTCTCGATCGGCGATCTTGTTTTTATTCGTGTTTCTCCTTTGAAAGGGGTTATGCGTTTCAGTACGACTGGGAAATTGGCTCCTCGTTATATAGGACCGTTTTCTATTACTGAACGTATTGGCCCTGTGGCTTATAAAGTTTCACTTCCAGCTCATTTATCTAGCATTCATGACGTGTTTCACGTCTCGCAACTTCGGAAGTGTCTTCGAGAATCAGATTCTGTAATTGATTCTCCTGATTTGCAAGAGCTTGAAGTCTCACCGGACTTATCTATTGTACAACAACCTATTCGCGTGCTTGACACGGAGGTGCGACACCTTCGGAATAAGGACGTGCCGCTCGTTAAAGTTTAATGGTCCGCTAATCCCAATGACTGTACTTGGGAAACCAGAGAGTATATCGAGCGATCTTATCCAGGTTTTCTATCCTTGCTTCCTAATGGTAAGTCTATTTCTGTGTCTCAAGTTTATTCTTTCTTTTGTATGTTGTATGTATGTAGTTGTTACAAATATCGTCTCTAGGAATTACGGGGACACAATTTTGTAAGGAGGGGAGATTTGTAACAACCCGCATATTTAACGATTTTATATTTAAATGTTTGATTTAAATATAGCGTCGTTATTCGGATTTTGGGGTCCGAAATGTTACTTTCTGCAAATGGCCGAATTGGAACTCGAAACTACCTCCATTGGTTCCAAAAGGGCGTTTGCGATCTTTTTGAGTATAATCTTTGATATATTTGGAGTAAGTTGAAATTTGACCCTTTTTCTACTTGGGCTTGAGTTTGGGTTCAGCCCATTGGCTAGCTAACTCACTTAACCTTCTACTTCAGACCCTTCCCCTCATCTCTCTTCATTTCATTTTATTTCTTAAGCTAAAAACTGAAATGGTGGAAGGGAAAGAGAAATAGAAATTAGCAAGCCCTAGTTTCTCCTTTGTAACTTGATTCTTGCTCCAAAATCAAAGAGAATCCATTAGTAAGTTCATCTCCACCTTCTCCATCTTTACTCCTCTTCAATTTCAGTAATTTCCTAACCCTAACTTAGGAAATGCTTGCTTTGATTCTAGATTGAAGCTTGTAGTGTTGAAGTGGAGTGTAGTTGGTTGATTCCTTGCAATTGTGCTTCTTCATCTTCTTTGTTTTGTGTACAAAGGTGAGTTTTGAACTCACATCTACTTCTCTTGATTTCATTGATGTTGGGTATGAATTCCTAACACCTTGTTCATATGCACTTGCATTTGGTTTGGGTTGAATTGGGGAATATTCCAATTTTTAGTGTTTTGGGTTCAAATCTTTGAAATCCTAACTTTGATGTTTTGATCATGTTTTGGTGATGCATCGAGGAACATATAGGGCCGGGTTGTCGATTGGCATAAGCCCTTAGAGCCAATGTTCGTCCGATTGCATTTTGGAAGAGTTTGCTCTTCATTTGAATAAGGTTGAAAAACAGCCCAGGCGTGATTCAGTCGACTGAAAACTCTGTTCAGTCGACTGAACCTGGAACCCGAAAGTTTCCAGGCATGATTCAGTCGACTGAAAACTCTGTTCAGTCGACTGAACCTGGAAACAGAAAGTTTCCCTAAACCTGGAAAATTTCCAAGTATAGGGTCAGTCGACTGAAAACTCTGTTCAGTCGACTGAACCTGCTGTTTCAGCCCACTTTGCCTTTGGGATTGAATTTCCAATTTGAATCGATTCATGATGATCCCATGTATGATTATCAATTGTTTTGACTTTGATGGTTCCTTTTAATTTTAATCCACGGGTTTTTATAAAATAATCTCTCGAATCGCATTTAAAAGTTCGTTTCTCTAATTTATAAATTCTATTTAAAACACACACTTTCGCACTTCGAACGAAGTGGAAGGGTGATTAAATGGTTGGGCAAAACACGGACCATGAATCTGTGCGTTTATCTTTCCGATTAATCCTCGACCTATTCGATTGATTGTTTTGACCTTCGGGTTTGGTTTATCGATGATATGAGGTAAACTTTGTACTGCTTTGAGTGTGAAAGGGACTAACGAATAGTAAACCGTTTAGTGCGAACGAGTGGTTATGGGACATATGTTAACACTTTTCGGATTCCTTTTCGAGAGTTGTGACACATTCCGCCAGTTAGTGGTGTCCAGTACTGGGTCTTCGACCTTCACCACTACGGTTTGTTGCCTCTGGGATAGTGTCTTCGGACTGTCTCCCTAGGTTTGTTGCCTTCGGGTATGTTGCCTTCGGGTGTGTGCCTTCGGGTTTGTTGCCCTATATAGTTTCGCTCTGATGTTGGCCTTATGTGCCGCATAGGTGATACTTGGGTTTGGAGTCTTCGGGCTCATGGATCCTTGTTTGTACAGTACTGAGCTCGAGCAAATTTTATGATGTTTCATTGATATGTATATTCCCTTGGCATCGCCCTTCGGAGTTGGTCTTTTTGAGCCGCATGGAGTATAGCGATTACCTTGTGGAACTTGTATACCTTATGGGTATTTGTTATTGCCTTCTGGCTTGTTTTGGGATAATTGTATCCTTTGTTTCTATATGTTGCCAATGATATGAGGCTTGTTCTATATGATTCATCTCTTGTTGATGATTGTGTTATCTCCTCTAGAGATATTTATTATACTGTATGACCTTGCAGGTTTATTATTGTTCAGTTTATCTAACTGCTTTGTTATCTAGACTGACCCGTGTATTTTATACTCGGGTCAGACCGAGATGTTTCAGGTTAGGTGCTTTTGGACTTAGCCTATTTTGCTTCCTCATGGACTATTCGCTAGCTTCTTTTTGTTATAGCGTCTTTTGTAGTCCTTATCTGTTGTAACTCTGATTTATACTCTTTCGTCCCGTCTGTATATTGTGGTCTCCTGTACCACTTGACATGTATTATTTTGTATACTCTGTTGTGTATCTGTGTATGTGTATATTATGATCGACTGTTCTGTGATGTATATTACATTTGAATTGTTATATTTTCTTCTGATAGATCCTATAACCATTGTAGTTTTGCTTTAAATATTTATTGAATAGGTCGAATTTTAATGTGTTTCTACTTTTCGACGTATTTAGTGAATAGTTAAGGTAAGATTGCACATGGTCGCTTCCATTATACTCTATTGTCCGCGTTAGCCGACAGTATTATCTATGTAATACTCTTTGTTAACGAGGCTCTCGGAGTGGGGCGTCACAAAAACCCTCTCAAGAAAATCATTTTCGACCATATTTTCAGATTAGTCATTTTGAAAAATTGATTTCATAATTATTTTTGAATTTGATTTTAAATGACTATTTTAACTAATCTAACTCCCTAATGATTATTGAAAAGACAAATAGTGATTGAAAAAGTGTGAGTGTTGATATTGATTATATATTATAACTCGAGAAAGTATAATCAGAAAATTTCTTTAGAAATTTAAACAAGAGTTATGAAAATTTTTGTTGGTAAAAATTCCATGACCATCTCTATCTCTATCATATTTCTAACAACCATCACTCATCAAAATTCTATATAGTTTTTCGATATGTGGTACTTTAAGCAGGAATCATTCGTTTTTCATTTTACATTTTTTTCTTTAAAAAAAATCGTAATAATAAATAAATACCAAAGTATTCGCTCTCATTTAAAAGTCCTCACGGTTATGCATGGATGAATTACTTGGAATTTTTATGTGCTTCCATGCTCATTTAAAAGTCCTCACGGTTATGCTGTATGGAACGCATATCAAAAGTTGATTTTTAAAATAAACAAGTTGATTCTAATCCCATTTAAAAGTCTTCACGGTTATGCGTGGTTAGAAGATACTTGAATTCATTTTTTTTAAAATAAAATTGGAATACTACTAATCTCATTTAAAAGTCCTAACGGTTATGCATGGTTAGTAGATATTCAAATTCCTGATATAAATATACCACAACTAGACACAACCGTATGGTTTTATATGATGACATCATTCCCATCATTCTAAAAGTGGAATATGCACCTAACAAAATATTTATGATTTTTGTTTGATTTTTTATTGAAATTTAATATTTATATTCAATTGAGTTTTAATGTTGAATTAATATCGATCACTTTATCTCTATTTTCTCTAACACTATTATTCTTTTGCTGATAACAAAAGGGGGAGAGAAAAGTTAAGATTTTGTCAAATAAAATCAAGAAAATGTCAAACAATTTTCTATTTGCATCTAGGCTCATTTGCATATTATTTAATTGTATGCATATTTGTAGGGGGAGCTTTGTGTAGAGAGGAAGCATTTAAATAGGGGGAGCAATTAGAGCATATCAATGATCAAATACATTGAACATATTCAAAATCTTAAATATATGTGTGTTATCATCAAAAGGGGGAGATTGTTGAATATGTGCTTATATGATTTTTGTTTGATGACAGTAAACATATATACATTCATTTAAATGTATTTGTTAATATACTATTTTATTTTCATAGATTAAATAAATATTTGTTGAATAAAATAAATAACACTGAATTTGAATTCAAACGAATATTTTATTCGAACATATATTTATTACAATTTTGAATAGTACAAATTCAAGCTCTCACTATACACTATACAACTTTGATACAAATTCAATTACATCACAATTCAATTTACATAAATTCCTCACTACATAACACTCACACTCGTAGTTTATCTTCAACTTCATTCCAGTTAGAATCCAGCATCTGAGCAATCTGTAAAAATATTCAACGCAGTAAAATTGAAAAAGAAATATTTATGCAATATAAAATAAAATGAGAATTTTGAAAATAATATTTGCCTCAGTTATTTGGGTTGTTCGTCATGATTTATATTTGAATTCATCACACACGAACAATGTGACATGCATAGTGTATCACTGTACATGCCGCAAGGCCGTGCACACCAATATACACTTGATTGATTTATAGGGACATGTGAGCACAAGGTCAAACCCAAAATAAAAAGACGGGTTCAACTCAGGTGCAATATAAATAAAATCTCGACATCAGCACAAGGTCAAACCCGAGTTGTGAAACTGGATTCAACACAGGTGCAATACAAAACTATCAAATACAAGTGACTCGACAAACAACAACACAGTCTCAACTAAAAAGATTCAGTGCGATACACTTAAAGACATGTATATCAGTGTACATATATTAGCACTGAACCAAAGAAATGATATAAAGTGCAACAGACAATTCCAAAGTGAATAAAACCAAAATCCAAATGTACAAATGCAATAACGGTCGGGAGCAACTCAGACTCAATATGTATAGCATGAATCAAAGGCGAACCAGACCCACAGCTAAGATGTCTCAAATGAACAAAACACCAAATAGACCATGGAACAGCAAGGTGATCGAACAAACAAGACCAGGAAATAGTGAAGTACAAAATCACTAACAAATGCAAGCTCAAGTAATCAAGTAAACAATACAGCAATGACCACAAATGTAACAACAGCAATTCAAATAACTCATTAAGCAACAATGGACACACAATGGCCAGAGCCAGAAGTTCAAGTGAGTGCACCAGAGATATGACATCACAGCGAACATGACAGTATACGAAATGCACCAATTTTTGTAAGTGACAATGCTCAATGCACAGCAGTTCATATATATATATATACACACACACACATACGTATACAATGCAGAAGAACCCAGACTCATACATCCAGAATCAAGCAACAATATGCAAAGGAGCATCAGGATATACTACAGATATGAACATATGAGAATGGAATGCACAGGTAAGGGAAGCAACAAATATACAGAGACGATAACCACTTCACCAAAGTCAAAACAAAATCAAAGTGAATCTGTGCAAGTCCAGGTTGACACAAGTGGTAACAACATGTACAAACAATGTAAATGACAAAGTCGTGGAGGTAGTGCAACCCGAAGTCAGCAGCATCAAGAAAGTGAAGAATCAAATATAGTCAAGCCGCAGTCATCACAAAATGAATCAACACCGTGATTTACAAGCAATGAAAATATATACGCATATGAACAAGTCGTAAATCATCATCAACATCCATACGAAAATCAAAAGACCAAGCCGAAGTCAAAGTATGAAAAGTCAGAACCTTGAGAATAAAGGTATCGAACCAAGCCAAAATCAATACCGTAAGATTCAAGTAAATTGAAGAATTCAGAATCAATCTCAAACATCCATGCAATATCGATCGGCCGAAAGCATAGTATAGAAAAAATCAGACGAACGCAATTCTAGGGTTACAAACCCTATATAAACAAATCATCATCGGCAATTTCATCCACGGAGTTCAATCAAGCATAACAGAATAGCATAAACGAAAATCACATACCGAATCGAAGTTGAACTCCATTAACTCGAAGTAGCCAGAGAGAGAAACGAAAAATCGATCGAGCAAGGCAACTCTCGAACAACTACAGATTCGATCGAAGTAATAACGGCTCTTCGAAAGCCCTAATTTGGATCAAGGACGCAAGCCCTAATTCAGTTGCAAAGAGGAACGAACGAGATTAACAATGACGACCATTTTTCACAAAGGAATGAAATAAAGAGAATGGGCCAATTAATATTAAAAAAAGGCCGGCCTTGTTAAAGAATAAAATAGGGTTTTGGTTTTTAATTAGGGTTATTTTAATTTAAAATTGTTCTTAATTTGTATTTCCTTTTTAAACCGTTTAATTTTCTAGTCGTGTAACTAGGGGACAAACTACGTGGCGTAGTTTGAGAATTCGCAACTCAGTGGCTGAGTTATGGCAGGGTTTTGAGCGTAGAGTTAGGTTTAGTCGATAGAGGGTGTCGCGAGTTTACGTGTGTAAGCGTCTGACTAACTAATTTCTAGTAGAAACCTTGGGGGCAGCACGTAGGCAGGGTTTTGCCGAAGCTGAGTAAATTCTGTGTCGTTCTATTTCTGCTTATTATTCTGCTATTTGTCTATGTTGCTATTATTCTGTGATTTGTGTTAAATTAATTTTGTAAGCTTACGCAATTAATTTTTATAATTAACACATCACCCTATTCACCCCCCTCTAGGGTGAAATCGATCCGTTGAGATTTACATCGAATAGACATGTTAGCCACTCATATGTACAAATCGATTATTTAAATACGTGTGTGTATACATCAAATTATTATGAAAAATAATGTTATGTAAGATATAATGATATGTATATTTAAATAATAATTATAAATAATATACTTCAATATATATTTGTACAATATATATGTACATATGTATGAATGTATGATAACATATATTTTAAATATTATTTTAAAACATGATTTTGATTTTATATGTATATGTATATATATTACAACATAAAACCGATTAGAATTTTTTTTAATTAACTTATATATATAAGTTATATATATAAACACATGATTGGTGGTTTAATTATATATATATATATATACAAATTAATAATTATATATATATATATGTCAATAAATATATGCTGTAATGTTCATGACCCGGATTTAATTTTTTTACTCGATTTTATATATATATTCCTATTTAAATATTCATTGATTATAAAACCATGCAAAATAATTAATAAAATAAATATAAAAAATATTTTCGAAATAAAATTGAACAAATATGTTGTAATTTTTTTACATAATTTTATTATATATATTCATTATATTTATATAATCAATTTTTAATTAAATATTAGTACATATTAATATATATATATATATATATATAATATAAATTAAAAAAAATATTTTTTTGCTGAAGTATTTTTCAACAAAATTAAATTTTGTAAAAATATTCTCTGGCCGAGAGCATGTACAAGTAATTGAACATAATTTTTTATATATATACACATACATACATACTTGTATACACAACCATCTTCATACGACAATCCGTCGATATATCGATTTGTGATATTTCTAATATAGAAAAATATTAAATGATGATCATATATAAAATTATGTATAATAATAAACTAAAAGAGTACCTATCACCAAAGCCCAAAGTGCATATGTTGAAATGAAGAAGTGAACTCCTTTAATCCAGCTCTAATCTCAATTTTCGAATTGCCCTACCAACGACGATTATTTGAAACTTAGTTTGCATTTAAATTGCTTGAATATTTCAGGAGAGGGAGGGGTATATTTTGGCTCGAAAAAGAGACGATGCAGGCAACAAAAGGCACATATAAAAATGAGGGTTAAGATGCTTATATATAGGAGAGAGTAGAGAGCAAAAACAGGATCAAGATCCTTAATATTCTCTTACATATTCTCTTCATTTTGAAACATTCAAACGCCCTCATAAGCCATCAAATGGCCAACCTATCATGCTCTATCATAGCTGAAAATATCAAGTCCCATATAGGGATGAAATCCAATTCAAGTCCAAACAATATTGATTGCATTTAAATCCAATTTAAACACGTATCGATATCGTATATCGATTAGTGTTTATATATAACTATTAAATGCATACTATTTAATACTGTTTGATACATAATAAATAAAATTTTATAATTAGTATTTCATACATATTAATTAATTTAATTAATTTATAACAATAATAAATCAATTAGATCGGGTGGTAAAAGGAGCGTCCAATGTTTCAGTTGTGTGACTCTTAGGTGTAAATCTGGTTTGCTATTAATATCGATCAATTTGAACATTAACGTTCACACATCACTTAGTAGGTGGTGTGACATTTTGACCAAATTTATTACTTACTTGGTTTCCATAAAATCTAATTTTATTTTATTAAGCATTATTCGGTAGTAACAATTATTTACACCAATTTTATTCAACAAAATTATATCACTTTGGACTTATGGAATTTGGCAATGGTCAAAATTCTTGTATCGTCCATATTGAACTCTATAATCTAAACACAAAGTCCTTGGTTCGATAAAAGTAATCAACATTAACCCAAATACTTTGATCAGAGACTTTGACTTTGAGTTTACTTCAGTTGACCATGATACTAACCTCGTATAACTGAGGAAACAAATCCTCTCTTGAATATCGTTTTACTTTCAATGCTTCCACTCGACTTAAATAAAGTCATTCGATGGACGTTATGCCGTAATTTAACAAAGTAGAGCTTCCACATTGAAGATCAATTCTCAAGTCAAGAGAATTGTGTAATTTTGTCACGTCGATATTTTCTGTTTGACTATAGTTATATTAACCAATAAAACTATCATTTGAGTCATTCCATAATTATCCAATAACTATCGGTACGTAACCCCATGGCGCCTCCAATAGCCATGAGTAAATAATTATCAGTACGTAACCTCATGGTGTCTCCAACAGCCATGTGTAGTACACTACCCAACTTTTGGAGAGTGTTACATACACTAGCCTCAAAAAGGATATATCGATATCCAGTCTCGATACATCTTAACTAGGAATATTTAAAATAGTATGATAAATCACTTATGGTTATAACACATTTTAACTGTAACGATCCGGATTTTCATCGTTTGATTTTGAATATTTAAATGGTCCAAATATGGAATTTGGAATTTTAATTTAGTTAATAAGTCTTTAAAACTAGATTTTTGAGCGATTTCGTAAATTTTAAAAATCATCGATTTAATCGACGCGTTAAAATAGCGACAGGGCACAATCTCGGAATTCGACAAAACTAGTTCCATTAGATCGATAATAGTATATTGTTATCGATTTCAAATTTCATAGTGTTTGGAGTTATCGTTTGGTCGTACGGAATATAAACACGTTGAAATTTATATCGAAAATTCAATATAATAATTGGCTCCAAAAAGCTTTCTTCTCTATACGATCAAATTAGGACTCAAAACCTGAAACCTCTTTTAATGCGTACGAAATAGAGGTATACCATTATAAACGCCTAGCAGCACATCTCAATAGGAGTTCGTAATTACGTAATAGGAAATTTGAGATTTTTTAAAATAAAAATAAAGGTAAAAATCTAATAAAATCACCTTAGCTTCTGAAATACGCTACCCTTCTTATCTTAAAATCACGTCTTTCCCTTTTCATTCTATCAGTTCAAATTAAAAATCACTTAATCTCCCTTCTCCCTCTTCTGTGAATGCACAAGATCGATCCCCATTAATTAAAAAATGGGGGGCCAAACGCTTGTGGGAACGTACACAATAGGGGTGACCGTGATAGTCGAGCAACAAACGGTGGTAGAGTTAGGGATTGGCTCGAATCGCGTACGCGTAGGCACAGGTGGGTCGCGCGATTAGTGATTGGGTGATTGTGGGCGTCGATGGCAGATGACGAAGCAGTCGTCATGGATTGCGACTCGAGCTGGGAAAATTTCAGTAAGATTTTGGAAACTCATACTTGGTCGCGACTTAGTGAGGGCTCGTGCTCGAGTTCAGGCGACGTGATTTCTGGTCGAGAAATTGGGTTGATGTGGTGGGGCTGGAGGACAGGGATTAGAGGGCGCATCCATGAAGGTTCAAACATCATTAAACAAGTCAAGTGTGGTTCAAAGATTTGAAATCTACGCGATAGGAATTGGTTTGGAGTCATTTTTGGAGTCAGCTGGAAATTAGACAATTCAAAATTTTGGATGCTTGGAATTTTTTTAAAAAGAAAGGTGAGAAATTCTCACTCATTTGGATTGTCGAATTTAATTTTAAATTGTTAAAAATAATTTTTGAATGCCTAGTTGATTTAATAATTAATCTCTGATGAATGATATATTATATGTATGTATGTATGTATGTATGTATGTATGTATGTTAGTATTTGGAGTGATATTCTCTCACATTATAGCGGATGAGACCTTATGCCCCCGCATAATAGCAGATGACGCTATATACCACGATATCCCTCTCGAAGTGGGACTGATATTTTTATGTTGTATTAACATCTATGGATGCAGGGAAACAGGTTGAAGGGATCCAACTGGATTCCTCAAAATGTTGAATTTAATTTCATATATTGTGATATATGGATTATGTAGAATAATCTAGTATAGATTATTGTATTGATTGAAATTATTGGATGTAATTGTAGCACTGACCTGAATTTTGATATTTTAAATACCAGAAATATATTTTTAAAATAGAAGGAATTAAAAGGAATTTTTGATATAAAAACATTTATATTGGAATTGGGTTTATTTATAAGAAATTGAATTTGAAAAATATATTTGATTTTTGATTATACCTATCAATGATGAATTATTAAATGGAGATTTTAAAAATGAATTATATAAGAGAATTTATAAATGATATTCAGGAAATATAAAAAGGAGTTGAAGTCGATATTAAAATAGACTGGAAGTTATAAATGGGATTTATAAAAAATGGATTTATAAAATGGAACTTTATAAACAAGGTTGTTTTTGTAAACAAGTAAAATTTAGAGGAGTATAAGAATTTATAAACGATTTTTATAAATACGGTAAGCGATATCAGTTGCTAAATTGGGAATATAAAATTCATAGGTGAATTTATATTAGAATATGGAAATAGGGTGAGAAAAATAGTGGATACTATTTTTGAAAAGAGAAAATGGTTAAAGAGATCAGAATGGAAGTGATGTGATGTGATTTGAGAGAAATTTATAAAATTGATTTTGTTATCAAGGTTTTAATTTTTTCTAAAATCTAAGAAGTTAAGTTTTTTTCAAAAGGGGAAATTTTATTATTTAAAATTATGGAAATTTAAACTAGTCAAGATTGAAATACTTTGGTAAGTAGATTTTCAAATATTTAGCATCTATTTTAGTAAAATTCTAACTTTTAAAATCAATTTTGAAAATTTATCTGTTTATCTAATAATGAGTTATTGATGTTTACAAAAGTGTTTTCGATATTTTAAATAATTACTTGAACATGTTTTAAATATAAATTATTATTCTTTTAAATAATTATTAATATATAGAGTTTAAAGTGATTGAAATTTTTTATTTATAAATTCTCTCGAGATACGTAAACGAGGCTTATAAATGGATATGATTTTAGAGGAGAGGGATTTATAAGGGATTTGGAAGAAATGGGTTTCAAAATGTATGAATATGGAAATTTTGAAATGAAATCGAAAATTATAAAAGAAGTTACATATTGCTGAATGGGGTTATACATAAGTATACTGGGTTTTGGAAATTAAAAAGAGAATTTATTATGATTCCAAAGACTATGAGGTAAGCTACGAAATATTCTCTTAAGTGTTGGTATTTGAAAAAGATTTTGGAAAATAAGATTTATAATATTTTCCTAGTCGAGATGTTTGAAAATATCCCGTTATGGATTTAAGCATTTGAAATGTTTTTCAGATATTGGAATATGGAAAGAGATTTGGGATATATATCTTAGTAAAGATATTTTGAAATAAATATTTGAAGAATTATAAAATAAGGCCTAGTGTCTGCTTTTAGATATTTTATTGATAGTTAAATAACCGACTGTCAATATTGGCCAATTTTGTTAATCGTTTCTAAGAGACCGGGATCGGATTTAATTATTCGAAAACCACTTCGATCCAATTTAAACATTACAAATGAATACTGTGATGATGATGAAGACAATGATTTGGTTTGTCCAGACCATGGATAACTTGTATGGACGAATGCTATCAGAACATCGTCATTAGAGGACGATGAGCATTCTAGGTAGAATTGTTTCTTGAAAGGTATCGCTTAGCCTCAAGGCTTATCAACAGGGAATGACTAAACTAGGGGAGATGCAGCGAGACTAAGTGGGTCGTACCCAATTAGGGTATGTTATCACTTTTCTAGATATCATTGGAAACCTATTTATTATGGATATGGTTGTGCATGAAAAAAGGAGCGCTGATTGTAAGCATGGAAATACCTAGGGTGATAACATATTCAGTCTATCCAGGTTAGGGGTAGGCCGATCTTGTGTAGCAGGGGATCTTAGCGAGGTCCTCGGTATATTATTCTAGAAGTGTACTATGATGGACGGTACCCCAGTGGCCCAAGCATTCGTATGGAATCCACTCTCCAAAATGCACTGTACGGTTATGATTGTGCCTAATTATGCTGAAACGTGAGATGCAAGCATTTCAGCTATTTTCTATTTACTTTCTACAGACACTATTATAATATCAGACGATTTTGATAAAAATTATTTTGGTCATCGTAAGGTAAAAACCCATCGTGCTTATGTGTGATGTGGTCTTACGCCATACCTTTGTTTTCAAAGGATTTTGAGAAAAGTTAATAATCCAAATTAAGTGTATTTTCTCACGTTGGTTTTTCAGACTGACTTGGGTGTTATTTTATTATAATGCTCGGGCAGCCGAGTATTGCAGATTCAGGATAGGGTGCTATGGAGCTCAGAAGATGAGATGGACGATAGAGACATATCTCCATACTTGGCTTATATTTTCGCTGTGTAAGGACAAGTTATATAACTGTCCAGTTTGATGTATTGATTGTGTACACTGATGATTGTAAATATAAATAGTTACAGATTCTTTTGTATAAAATTCTGTTATTATATATTATATTTTGTTCCGCTGCATTTGTGAGATTCTTTGTTTGTTATTCTAATTTTCTTCTAGCCTTTTCTTCTTTACCCTAGTTATTCGATTTTTCGTACACTTTGGTTTGGACTAAAGTGAATTATTGTCAACTCAAAAGGGTATAACCGCGGGTCACTACGTTTGGTACCGGAGTTGAAGGTTAAGCGAGAACCTTGGCTTTGTTAGGATTACTCATAAGGGATAGGGTTCGTAGTGCTCTAGAATGAGTTTGAGTGTATTAATAGATAAGAGCGCGTATTTATTAGCGAATATAAATTGTTTTATATTGTGTTGACTTATCTGTTAAGTGGCATATAAATCATGTTCGAGTAGCGGGATGCCGCTAAATCGATAGGAGTTTCTACACACTTAAACCTGGTAAGCCGACACAGTATGGTTTTGAAGTTGGTAAATGAAATAATTTTACCCAAACTATATTTTCATATAAAAGAGAATAATTTTCTAAAAACTATTATAGTGGTGCGTTCGGTTGTTATTATATAATCAAAATAAGATTATAAAATTGGAAATGGTTATATATAACCAAAGGGAGATTGTATAAGTATGAATTATACAAATGAGTTAAAAAAATTAAAAATGTGTTCAAACCAGAATTTGGAAAATTCAATCCCGGAGATTTTTGGAAAGGTTTTCCAAGGTATTTTGAAATAAATAATTGTGATATTATTTTTGGATTTAGAAAATTCTTTGAATTGGATTTAAAAATAGATTTTGGAAGAGATATAGCACTGAACTCACTTCAGTTGCTGGAAAATAATTCTGGAGATGACTGCAGCATTCATCTTCAATATTCATTTCAAGTTTCTAAGTGACAGATTTTCTACTGTAGTAATTGATATGGAGGTTTTTGTGAAAAACAAATGCTGTGTTAGAAATTCTGAAGGAATTGGTTTGGATATAAATCAAATTGATTTTTGAAATTTGAAGGAAATGGTTTATTAAAGCACAATTATATATTTATATATAATATTTCAAAATAATTTAAAATAAAAACCGGGTGTTGAATTCTGAAATTTCCAATTAAATGAGAAGCGAAATCAAAAGAGAATAAGTTTTTGAAATAATACTTGAAAAATATGAACTTCAAGATGAAATTGAAATTTAACTTGTGTAAGTTAAATAAATTGGATTAGTAAAAGAAAATTTGTAGAAATTGGAATTTAACAAAAAAAAAGATTAACTGAAGTGATTATTATAAATAAAATGAAATGAGTAGAATGTGATGAAGTTAACTAAATATAAGTGCATATGAATGTGTAAGTGAATGGAACGAATAAATACAACCAAGGAAAGTGTTGAATTTGAAATAAAATTTTAACTTGAGTAAGTGGAATAAGCTAAGTTAAATAAAATTTAAATTGGATTTTAATTGAATTAGATATAAACTTGAATTGTAAAATGACTATATAACTACTGGTTATAAATTTTGAATGGGATAAATATATGATTGAGATATAAAGTGATGTAATCTTGGGTTAAAATTGTAAATGCGAATATACTCGAGTAAGCATCGACAGAATGAAATCTGATTGGAAATTTAATCTAAGATTAGATACCACCATATAACTTCAAAGCTAACTTCATAATATATATATACACCTATGTTGAATCTTGCATGTAGTTTTGTCAAATACGTGTAAAAATATATAGTTTGAAATTGGATGTACACTGTTATTTGCACATGAAATTTTCGTTCCCACTCTATGTTGTGGATGCTTTAAATAGCCTGACATATTGTTGCAAACCTGTATGCTATCTATTGATGTTTTATTAGTGTCTAGTGTTGTTTGTTCCTTACATTAAAAATTGGCAGACATTGCATTACTTGACTAAGAATTTAATTCATGATATACATTGTTTTAAAAACGTCCTTGGAATTTACCTTGCATTGAAATTTGCAGCATAGGTGTATATTTTTATTAAACAAAGCAAAGCAAAAGTAAGTGTACTGACAAATTTCAATGTATATGGTACAACTTGTTTTTATCTTTCTACAAAGTAGCATGCTTTTCACACTTTATGCTATTTGACTTGGCATAGTGTACTTGCTTTCACACTTATTTTGGGCCTTGCTTGGATTAGTAAACTTCTACTTGCATACAAATTTCGTTCCTGCTTGTGTATACACATATATGTCCATTTCAGTAATGTTTATAGTTGTTTTATATGAGGAATGCTTACCTGACATGCCTGACATGCTATTAGCCTGAGAAGAAAAAAGAAGTATATATATCATGCTATAGTTTAAATATTTGAGAGTTTACTGTACAGTGGTATACAGGTCTAAGTTATAATATAAACAATGTATAAATAAACTTATAATTGAAACCATTATATCATTATAACCAGCGTATAAGGGATTATATTATAACCAGTGCGAGAACATCTACATTGTTATAATATACTTTTCAGTCTATGTTATTTTTATATCAGTCTAGGCTTGTATACAGGTTTATAAACATGCTAAAAGTTTATAAACAAACCAGCATTATCAGTGCTTATTACTTTATGTGAATGTTTGTATTTTTTTACTTTATACATATATATGTATGTATGTTTGTGTATAGGGTGTGCGCAATATCATGTTTTCATGTTAAAAATTCATGTAGGAGCATGTTTTCATGCTTCAAGTCATAAAGTAGTATGTTCTTTCTTTATGTCACACGGTATATTGAATTTGTTACACAACACCATTGTTGCTTGCTGAAATTTATACAAATGGTGTGTTTAACCAGTTAAATGAATGAAATGTGATTAAATTCCATATTTTTGATACTTACGGGTTTAAATTAAGAAGGAATAGGTACCTAAAGCTGTTTTGCTGGACTTTGATTGCGCGAATTGTAAAATAAAATAAGCCGCTTGCTTATAAATGCTAAAATAAGGTACGTTTTTGGATTAAATACTGCGAAAATATAAAATATTGATATATATATTTTGTTTTTCAACTGTGTGGGTTGATGTATATACAATTATCTCTCTTGTCATATTGAAAAAGGTTCTCCGTACAAAGAGACTCTGCCAAAAAATTTCGAAAATTTAGGGTGTTAGAAATTTTTTGTTGACGGTGATTGGATTTCGAATTACAATTGGAATAATGGATTTTTAAATTAGAATTGAAAACCAATAGTTTTGATTGGAATTAAAAGATTGGAAAAGAGAAATATTGAATTTTCACTAAGTGGGTTTTAACAAGTTAATGGGTTTGAAGCATTTTTCTGCCTTGACAATTTCGGGGACGAAATTCTTTTAGGAGGGAAGGAATGTACGGATTTTTCGTCATTTGATTTTGAATATTTAAATGGTTTAAATATGGAATTTGGAATTTTAATTTACTTAGTAAGCTTTTAAAACTGGATTTTTTGAGTGATTTCGTAAATTTTGGAAATCATCGATTTAATCGACGCATTAAAATAGCAATCCGGGGTACAGTCTCGAAATTCGACAAAATTAGTTCCATTGAATCCATAATAGTATATTATTATCGGATTTTAAATTTCGTAGTGTTTGGCGTTATCGTTTGGTTATACAGAATATAAACGCGCTGAAAATTATATCGAAAATTCAATATAATAATTGGGTCCAAAAAGCTATCTTCACCATACGATCGAATTAGGGCTCAAAATCACTTCTATTGCGTTCGGAATAGAAGTATAACATTGTAAACGCCCAACGGCACGGCTCAATAGGAGTTTGTATTATGCAATAGGAAATTTGAGATATTTTAAGATAAAAATAAGGGTAAAAATCAAATCAAATCACCTTACCCTCTGAAATACGCTACCTTTCTTATCTTAAAATCAAGTCTTTCCCTTTTCATTCTATCAGTTGAAATTAAAAATCGCGTAATCTCTCGTGTCCCTCTTCTGTGAATTCACGAGATCGACCCTCGTTAATTAAAAAAAAGGGGCCAAACGCTCGCGGGCACGTACGCGATAGGGGCAACCATGATGGGTGATAGTTGAGCAACAAACGATAGTAGGGTTAGGGATTGGCTCGAATCGTGTATGCGTAGGCACAAGTGGGTCGCACGATTAGTGATTGGGTGATCGTGGGCGTCGATGGCGGATGGCGAAGCGGTGGTGTTGGATTGCGACTCGAGCTGGGAAAAGTTCAGTAGGATTTAGAAACTTGGGCTTAGTCGTGACTTAGTGAGGGCTCGTGCTCGAGTTTAGGAGTCGTAATTTCTGGTCAAGAGATTGGGTTGATGTGGTGGGGCTGAAGGATATAGATTGTACGGCGCAGTCATGAAGGTAGCAACGACAAGTTTGTTTGCGCATGTAGGTTCATCTAGCGACTGCTTGGAGCATGAAGGGGGAAAGGTTAAGGCACGATTAGTTTTTTTCTAGAAGGTAAATACTATAAAATGTACTTAGCTAATTTAGCTTGCAATTAAAGGGAATATTTATTTTATTTAAAATCGAATGTTTACTAATTTAATTACTCATTCGTATGAGGTTCAAAAATCATTAAACAAGTCAAGTGGTTCGTAGCTTTGAAATCTATGCAATACGTATTGGTTTGGAGTCATTTTGGAGTCATCTGGAAATTAGACAATTTAAAATTTTGGATGCTCGAAGTTTTTTAAAAATCAAGATGAGAAATTCTCAATCATTTGGATTGCCGAATTTAATTTTAAGTCGTTAAACATAATTATTGAATGCCTGGTTGATTTAATAATTATTATCTGATGAATGATATATTATATATATGTATGTATGTATGTATGTTAGTATTTGGAGTAATATTCCCGCACATTATAGCAGATGAGACCATATGCTCCTGCATAATAGCAGATGACCCTATATACCACAATATCTCTCTCGAAGTGGGATTGGTATTTATATGTTGTATTAACATTTGTAGATGCAGGAAAACAGGTTGGAGGAATCCAACTGGATTCTTCAAAATGTTGAATTTAATTTCATATATTGTGATATATTAATTGTGTAGAATAATCTAGTATAGATTATTATATTGATTGAAATTACTGGATGCTATTGTAGCATTGGCCTGAATTTTGATATTTTAAATACCATAAATATATTTTTAAAATGGAAGGAATTAATGGGAATTTTTGATAACATTTACATTGGAATTGGGTTTATTTAAAAGAAATTGAATTAGAAAAATATATTTGATTTTTGATTATACTTAACTATTGTGATTTATCAAATGGAGATTTTAAAAACGAATTATATAAGAGAATTTATAAATGATATTCGAGATAAAAAGGAGTTGAAGTCGATATTAAAATAGACTGGAAGTTATAAATGGTATTTATAATAAAATGGAACTTTATAAATAAGGTTGTTTTTGTAAACAAGTAAAATTCAGAGGAGTATAAGAATTTATAAACGATATCTATAAATAAGGTAAGCGATATTAGTTGCTAAAGTGGGAATATAAAATTCATAGGTGAATTTACATTAAAATATGGAAATAGGGTGAGAAAAATAGTGGATACTATTTTTGAAAAGCGAAAATGGTTAAGGAGATTGAAATGGAAGTAACGTGATGTGATTCGAGAGAAATTTATAAAATGGAATTGGTTATTGAGGTTTTAATTATTATTTTTAAATCTAAGAACTTAATTTTATTTCGAAAGGGAAAATTTTATTATTCAAAATTATGGAATTTCACACTAGTCAAGATCGAAATACTTCGGTAAGTAGATTTTCAAATATTAGGCATTTATTTTAGTAAAATTCCAACTTTTAAAATCAACTTTGAAAATTTTTTTGTTTATCTAAAAACGAGTTATTAATGTTTATAAAAGTGTTTTCAATATTTTAAATAATTACTTGAACATGTTTTAAAGATAAATTATTATTATTCTTTTAAGTACTTATTATATATATATATAGCTTGAAGTGATTGAAATTTTTTATTTGTAAATTCTCTCAGGATATGTAAATGAGACTTATAAATGGATATGATTTTGGAGGAGAGGGGTTTCTAACGGATTTGGAAGAAATGGGTTTCAAAATGTATGAACATGGAAATTTTGAAATGAAATCGGAAATTATAAAGGAATTTATAAATTTTTGAATGGGGTTATACATAAGTATACTAGGTTTTGGAAATTGAAAAGGGAATTTATTAGTGATTCCGAAGACTATGAGGTAAGCTACGAAATATTCTCTTAAGTGTTGGTATTTGGAAAAGATTATGGAAAATAAGATTTATAATATTTTCCTAAGTATAAAAATGGAAATTTGGAAATATTTATAAGTGTTGAGATGTTTGAAAATATCTAGTTATAGATTTAAGCATTTGAAATAGTTTTCAAATATTGAAATATGGAAAGAGATTTGGGATATATATATATATATCTTAGTAAAGATATTTTGAAATAAATATTTGAAGAATTATAAAATAAGTCCAAATAACAAACTATCGATATTGGCCAATTTCGTTAATCATTTTGAAGAGATTGAGATCAGATTTAATTATCCGAAAACCACTTCGATTCGGTTTGAACATTGCGAATGAATACCGTGATGATAATGAAGATGGTGATTTGGTTTGTCCAGACCCAGGACAAATTGTATGTGTGAATGCTATCAGAACAACGTCATCGGAGGACGATGAGCAGTCTAAGTAGAATTGTTTCTTGAAAGGCAACGCTTAGCCTCAAGCCTCATCAATCGGGAATGACTAAAACAGGGGAGATGCTACAAGGCTAAATGGGTCGCATCCAATAAGGGTATGTTATCACTTTTCTAGATATCCTTGGAAACTTATTTATTATGGATATGGTTATGCATGAAAGAAGGAGTGCTCGATTGTAAGGGCGAGAACACCTGGGGTGATAACATATTCGGTCTATCCAGCTTAGCGGTAGGCCAGTCTTGTGTAGCAGGGGATCCCGGCGAGGTCCTCGGTACATTGTTCTAGAGGTGAACTGTGGTGGGCGGTACTCCAGTGGTCTAGTCAGTCGTATGGAATCCATTATCCAATAAGCATTGTACGGTTTTGATTGTGCTCAACTATGCTGAAATGAGAGTGCAAGCATTTCAACTATTTTCTATTTACTTTATGTAGACACTATTATAATATCAGACAATTTTGATAAAAATTGTTTTGGTTATCGTAAGGTAAAAACCCATCGTGTTTATGTATGACGTGGTCTTATGAGATACCTTTGTTTTCAAAGGATTTTTAGAAAGTTAATAATCCAAATTGAGTGTGTTTTCTCACGCTGGTTTTCTAGACTGGCTCGGGTGTTATTTTATTATAATGCTCTACTCAGACCAAGTATTACAGATTCAGGATAGGGTGCTATGGAGCTCAGGAGACGAGCTGGACGATAGAGACGTATCTCCACACTTGGCTTATATTTCCGCTGTGTAAGGACAAGTTATATAACTGTCCAGTTTGATGTATTGATTGTGTATACTGATGATTGTAAATAACAGTTACAGATTCCTTTGTATAAAAATATGTTATTATATATTATATTTTATTCCGTCACGTTTGTGAGATTCTACGTTTGTTGTTTTATTTTTCTTCTACCCTTTTCTTCTTTACCCTAGTTATTCGCTCTTTCGTATAACTTTGGGTTGGACTAGAGTGAATTATTGTCAACTGAAAAGGGTATGGAGCTGCGGCTCGCTACAGTAACTATTATTACTAAACAGACCATTTATCGATTTTCTATTAAATATAATTTTTTTAACTTAATTAATTAATAACATATTATATCAAGTATACGATATAAAGAAAACACATTTGGTTTCGAACAATATTAGTTATCAAGTTAGATATATGCAATAATTACATAATTTCCCCTAGGGCATTTTCCTAATTCCCTCAATCTTCTATTGCACTTGTTACTAGTTATAGAATCTCAACCTCATCCCTTCGATCAGTTTAATGGGAACTTATCAAGTTAGACCCTTCGTGAATGAATTTGCTATGTTTTTTAATTATCTAATCGATCAATCAACTCTCTCTAATACTGATAAACCACCTTAACCATATGGAACTATACAGAGTATGTTTCTCAACCTGTGACTACTTGCGCCTCTTAACACACCGATCCAAACCTTAGGATGACTTTTAGACTTGCATCGGTGCCAAGAAGTACAAGCTATCTAGTTTTTGAACATCATGGAGACTAAGAACACATAGATATGATCTAAGACATTCTACACTTTCAGGTCTTATAGGGGAAGACAACAAAATATAAATATAGAAATTAACCATCTTAGAGAATATCTCAAAACACAGTCTTAGAAACAATACGTAGTCAAATCTAAACTATACAGAATATGATACATAGTCTGATAAATACTAAGTATTGGATACAATAGGCAAATACATGCAGAGGAATGGAAAATATATAGCAACTCCAATGCTAAGCTCGTCTCTCCACGTACTAATCTTGGGCCTATCACTTATTACCCTATTCTTCTGTGGTTGTGGGTTTGCGATAGCAACTCCGCAGAACCTCCTATGAGGGTAGTTTGCGATAAGTCATCTCTATTTGAATATCGACCATGCTAGATAAATAGCATTTAACTATTCCATAACGTCCTAGCATTGTCAACATAGGGAACTATCTTCCTTACTTCTACTACACACAATACTTACTATTTTATTCATAACTTATGCCTTAGGCGGAGGTTCATACCGCGCTTTGGAAAAGCCGACCGGTCAATTGCTTGCTCCTGGAGCAGTTCACCGCTTGCCGTCGACTGGTTCTAGTGAGCGGTAGATCAGACATGTTGAAAATTTTAGGTTAATTTATCATCTTTTCAATTTTCCTTAGTTATTTGTTAATTATTCTTTAATAATAATGATGCTCCAAATGTTGAAAAGTAACCCTACGTTTCATATTATAGCGATTTCAACTCTAAATTTGAGAATTTTATGTTGTATTTAGCTAAACCCATAATCGATTTCAGTTTACAGCAAAAGAGTTTATTCTAAGTTTAACATCAACCTTAACAAGTTATATGAATTCATATTTGATTAGAAAAAGGATGTAACTTAGATCAACTTCTCTTTAACAAGTTTGCATCTATTTATTAAACCTATATCTAAACAACAAGATTCTCAATTTAATTTCTAACAATCTAAGTTAGATATGATATACTAAAATTACCTACATATAAATCATTTAATTAAAACATACCCACTCACCTCAAATTCATGTTATCTCCTTCGAATCATGCTTGGGGTCTACTCTGTTTTCTAGCCTCCACTTGATTTGATTTCTTCGATCTCTTTATTTTATTTTAATTTATTTTTTAAGAAGTTTATGATTTGAGAAAGAGATTTGAATTTGAAAGAGTTTGGACATTCTGCTCTAATTTTCGTGAATTAGGGTTTGTATTGGTGCTGTATTTAAAGGGATTTAGGAGAATACCCGTCATTCAAATATTCAATCCTAATCTAAACATTGATAAAAATTTATAATTAATTCCGAGTTGTTGGCCTAACCAAACCCTTATCTTGAAACATCTACTGATCGATCGCTATGATTGGGGGCAGTCGACCACTTGCGGCCAACCGGTTCCAATCCATCCGTCGACATGTGAAACTTTCTAATTTTAGAATATTTATTTCCTAATTTTGTTATCTAATTACTTTCGATCTCGTAATTTAAAATGTTTATAACTTCTTTATACTAGCTTCAATTTCAAAACATTATATATGAAAATTCTCCAAAAAATCGCTATGAACGTAATGATGCAAGTTTTATAACCAGATTCGGTCGTTTGTAAAAATTCCACCCATGTTATGTTTTAAAATTAATTCTTTTATTTATGTTTTCCACTTAAATTTTCGGAGATGTTACATTCTCCACCTAAAATGATTTTGTCCTCAGAATCTCCAAGGACAGAAAAATGTAATTTGTACATACGGAAATTAATAGCTACAATCATCTATTCATCCATCAACCGCTAGTAATCATGGTCCTTAATTTAAATTCTAATGTAGTGTGTATATATGTATAGGTATGGAATGCATATGAACCTATACTAATGCAATCATTAGGCAGTCTCCTGATCTAGTCGAACTCCTCAAATGCATGTGCTTATTCCATGTATCCAAAATGTATGCAACATCCTATATAAGTACTGGAAATTCTACATGTGTGCTTATCCTTTTTATCCTTATGCAATGACCAAATGCACTCAGTAAATAAAATAAGTGATGGTGTAAGTGTATGCTAACTCAAGAATGTATTTGCCCTAAACGTGTGAAGATAAAATTAGATATTACATCAATTAGCATCCATCATCCAAAAGTGTCTCAACGACAAGTCCACAACCAATCCTAACATCCAATGGTTCTAACCTGTGGGGTATACTAAGTTAGAACTTAAAACCTAAGTAGTCTAATCCTATCAGACAAAAATGGAAACATAGCAGAAAAGTATTGTTGGTGGGTAGCTCAAATCTTCTCCTCAGGCTCCCATGTACTGTCTGTTGGATCGTCTCTCTATTGGACCTTAACAAGCTTGATAACTTTGTTGCGAGATTGCTTTATACCATGCTCAAGAATACAAGTGGATGCACGACAAACAAGTGACTTCCTCTCTACTTACACCTCCTGTAGCTGACTCGGCTCGACTATGGTCGCTGTATCATATAGACACTTCACAAATGTGATACATGGAAAACATCGAGTACTCTCGCTAACTTCCCAGGAAGCTTTACCCCATAAGCTAACCTCGCTACTCTACTGATGATCAGAAAAAGCCCAACAAATCTCGATGCTAGTTTGCACAAACTACCAAATCTGATAGCATGCTTAACCGGTGAGACCTTCAAAAAAATCATATCGTCCAATGCAAACTCCAACTTTGTGCATCTCTTGTCCGCACAAGACTTGTGCCTATCTTGAGCGGTCTTTATCCTCTTATGGATCAAGTCTACATTCTCTCAAGTCTCCTTTACCATATCCGGTCCAAGAGTATCCTATGCATACTGTCCCACCAACATGACGGTGATCTATAAGACCTCCCGCACAATGACTTGAACGGTTGCATTCTAATACTAGCATGATAGCCGTTATTATAAATAAACTCCACTAACGGAAAGTGATACTTCCTAGAGCCTCCAAAATCTAAGATACATATTCGAAGTAGCTCCTCCAACACCCAATTCACCCTCTCCATCCATCCGTCCATCCATGGGTGATATGCGATATTTGAACTCAACTCCATGCCTAACGCTTCCTAAAGACTCCTCCGAAACTCGTTGGTGAAAGGTGGATCTTGGTCGTAAACAATGCTAGAAGGAACTCCATGTAATCTAATTATCTCCCACATATAAAGTGTCGCCAACAACACTGCAATCCTCATACTCCTAACCAGAACGAAATGAGTGCATTTGGTCAGTTAGTCGACTATGACTCAAATACTCTCATTCCGTCCCCTCCTACTAGGTAGTCCATTGATGAAATCCATAGAAATACTCTCCCACTCCCACTGAGGAACATACAACGGCTACAGTAATCCTCCCGTCTTCTTCTGCTCCACCTTTACCCTTTGGCAGGTCATACATCAGGCCACATACTCTGCCACATGCTTCTTCATATCAGACAAATTAAAGACCCTCTTCATGTTACGGTACATTTTGTCCCGTCGGGATGAATGGTCATCCTGGAATGATGAGACTCAACTAGTACTATGTCAATCAAATCCATAGTGAGAGGAGCACACAATCTACCATCTCTCCGTAACCACCCTTTCGAGTGAAAGGCATAATTCCATAAATAAATCGATTGCTTTCCTCTACTAATACTTTTGAAAATATCCAATAACTCACTGTCTTGCTTCTGAATTGAACCTATGTGGTCCACAAGTGTAGGATACACATCCAAAGATGCTAACAATCGTGGAGTAATATCTGACGATGGTTTATAGTCGAATGTAGAAATAAACTCCAAGTGCTTCCACTTCAAGAACATAAGACTCAACATCGCATGCTACCTACTCAAGGCATCGGCTACAACATTACCCTTACATGGAGTATATGAAATATCGAACTCATACGATGCCAAGAACTCCATCAAAGACCTATGCTCCATATACAGCTCAAACCGCTCTCCTAAAAGATAGTATCTCCATGACTTGAATGCAAAGACAATGACCCTAACTCAAGGTCATTGGTAGGCTATTTTCTCTCTGGACCTTCAACTATCGACCAGCATAGCTCACCACTCTCCTTTCCCGCATCAACACTACATCCAATCCTACATCATAAGCATTGGCATATACTGCGAAGGCCTTCATGCCATCGGGTAACACAAAAGCAGGTGCACTAGTCAATGCCACATTTAGCTTGATAGCATCCTCAAACTTACCATCCTATGAGAAAACCAAATTCTTCCTAGTAAGGCATGTTAGAGAGGCAGAGATTTCAGCAAATTTCTTAATGAACTTCCATGGTATTCTTTGAAACATGCCAATCCTGTACTATAGCTACTTTAGTAGGATCGATCGCTAGCCCACTTTCCAAGATGTGTCCCAAAAGGCATACCTCATTATGCCAAAAGTGACATTAGAAAATTCACCTTCAATTTATGCTCACAGAGCATATTCAGCACTTCTTCTAAATGTAACTTGTGCCCCTCTTCATTTTTCGAAAGGCTAATATGCTGTTTACAAATACTACCATAATTTTTTTTAAGCAACTCTCTAAAAAACTCGACTCATCTAATCAAAAAATTAAGTGAGTGCATTGATCAGTCCAAAAGGAAGGACTAACCGCTCATACAATCCATCGAGTGTGCGAAAAGCAAGACTTTTAAATACTACCCTCGGCTACATGCAACCGATGGAATTAGTTAGCCAAATCAAGTTGTGAGAACTCCTTCGTTCCAACTAACAGATCAAAGAGATTATTTATGTCAGGCAACAAGTAATGATTCTTCTTCATCGGTTTATTCTTTCGATAATCGATGTAAAGCTTAAAAGAACATTCTACCTTAGTATCAAAGACAACTGATGCTCCCTATTTTGAAAAACTCCTCTTAATGAAGCCCTTCTCCGATAGCTCATTCACTTGCTTACTTGACTCGCGTCTCTCCATTGGATCCATATGCCTCAAGATTAAGCAACATGTCTTATGTTCTCCTATAAATTTGAAACCTGATCTCTCTCTAGGATGAGAGACTGGTAACCTTGAAAAAGATATCCGGGTAATTATTCACTATAGGCACTGAATCTAATTCATCATGTGATAGGTCCAATGAATATAGGTAATTGAACATAACTGAACCTCTGTGATCACAATAACCTCTAGACTACATCCACTACAAGTACCCAACCTAACAACTTTACTATCACAATCTAACATTGCCCCATACATCATCGTCCAATCCATGCCCAAAATCAAACCAAATCCAAAAAATCCTAAGACAAAAGCATTACAATCAAACTTGATCCTAAAATATACAATTTCAAACCCCTACATATTATAAACAAATAAGTCGATCCTCCAACTGGGTTTGATACATATACAGGGTCTGTAACTATGCTAGTGCTAAGTATAACTCATCTTCAAGTGCATTGAAAATAAAAGAATGTCATGACTTAGTGTTAAATAGGATAAGAATAGATAAACCAGATAGAAACACACCTTCAATATTGACCTTCTTTCCCTTGCCTACTACCAATGGCGCACTTAAGCTAAGAATGACGTCCAGTGTATAAGTTTATACTACTTGGATAGAGGTCTTTTGGGGTGCTAGACACTCCCTCCACTTTTACTCTATGATTGCAGTTCTAACACTTAATTTTTGAGATGTTCGTCTTGTACTCCTTAGCAAAGTGCCTTTTCTTACCACATCTCATGCACCGCATCTCTTACTTCTTAGCCTTCTTTTTGGGTCCTACTCCACCTTTGCATTAATTCTATGATGGATCCTTCCCCCCGGACTTCTTGGGCTTATGCTTCACTTCCTCCTTGGAGACGGTATTCAACAAGGCCATCCCCACCAAACCATCATAAGTTGCACCCATGGGAATATGGCTAAGAGCCAAATATTGGAGTGGTTAATTCTTAGCTGACTTTAAAGCTTTCTTGTTAGGGGTATTTATCTGCTCCATCCTGAACCTAGCTAACCCATTGAACCGATTCACGTAATCGTTCACCGACATCTTTCCCTGCTACAAGTGTATGGACATCTCCAACTATACTCCCTCCTCAACTTTGAAAAGAAATTTCAATACAAAATTTCTTCTAAACTCCCCCAGGCGATCTCTCATTATCAATCTCTGCCACTACTACATCCCACCAATTCAGGGCCTCTCCCTATAAATGCCAACTAAAGAAGTTGTGTCCTCATCTCATCAGCAAGACCCATCAATCCAAAAATCCTCTCACAAGTGTGGATCCATGTCCTCGAATTCACATATGACTCGGTCTCCACGTACGTCTTCCCTCCTAGACTGGCAAAGTCCTAACATAGCTTGGTGAAACGTAGGTAGGTGGTAGAGCAAAACTGCAACTACCGCATGCTCTAGGGGTCCTATATTAGGGTTAAGCTCGGCTTGACCTCTTTCTTGTAAACACCAACAGAACCAAATTAGGATGTTTACACCCAGAATATCAGTTGCATCGCCAGAGCCAGTAGGATCGCTCATCCTTTCTATATGCGATTTTAGGAATTTATTAGAAAATTTCTACAGATAGTATTAGCAGAAATAAGGGAAAGAGTTATTTGCATTAAACTTATGTAAAACTTTTGAAAAGCCTCGACTTATATATATACATATATTTATACACAAACTTTGGAAACCCGTTTTGAAAACCTTTCTAGAAAACCTTTAAGAAGCCATTTAAAAAAATTTGAAACTTTTCAAGTACATTCTCGCAATACGCCCTTAATCCTAAAGGAATTTCAAACTTGGGTTCTGATACTAAATGTGACAATTCACACCTTCCTGATACACGAATCCAAAGCCTAGGGTGACTTTTGGACTCGCGTCGGTGCCAAGATGTACGAGACATCTAGTTTTTAAACATTACAGAGGCTAAGAATAAACAGATATGATCTAAGTCATTCTACACTTTCAGATCTCAAAGTGTAATGTAACAAAATATAAATACAAAAATAACCATCTCAAAAAATATCTCAAAACACGGTCTTAGAAACATTACGTAGTCAAATCCAAAGTACATAGAAATACGATACATAGGCCGATAAATACTAAGTTCTGAATCAATAAGTAAATACATGAAGAGGAATAGAAAATATATAACAACTCCAATGCTAAGATCCTCTCTCCACGTACTGACCTTGGGCCTATCACCATCTTCCCTATCCTCCTATGGTGGGGGAAAAAGAAAGGGAAGTAGTGCATCAGATAAGAGTCTGGTGAATGAGTACATTATTAATATATGGTGATCACATGCGATCGACTTTCATAATACTTTATGTGACCTAGAATGTCATATAAGTGTCCGTGAATTACATATTTCATATACTTAAAGGGTTTAGCTTAATACACACCTATACTACCACTTGTATAGGCTCATACCTAGGATCAAATAACTAATCGAACCTCAAGACAACTAATAACCGGCTAACAGCTACTGAAACCATTCCAACATAGTGATTGCCCATAATTCTCAGCCATGGGACTAAGTTTCCAACATTACGACTACCGTATCAACCATAGGACTATATTTCTCACTTTACGACTACACGTATCCTAGTTACGCATCAACGGGGATCCCACAGTGCCAGCTCGCTAAGTTGTTTCGTCGTTTGCATCAATGTGTAACGACCCGGATTTTTCGATCCCGAAAATTCCAGATAGTTAGGGAAAAGAAGGAAGAGATAGAAGAAAAAAGAAGAACAGAAACTCCAATATCTCACATTCGCAGCGGATAAAATATAATAGCAAATAAATATAGTTATACAAAGGAAACTATACTTATCAAATTTCACTTAATACATCAGAGTTACAACATATATACAAACACTGGACATATACACTCAACATGTCTCATATATACAACAATATAATATAGCGGAAACACTCCATATGTTCCTGCCATCCAGCTCGCCTCCTGAGCTTCAGAACGTCCTTACCTGAAAATCTGTAGTACTCGGTCTGACCCGAGCATTACATCAAAGTAAAAGCCGGGTCAGGCTGGAAACCAGCGTGAGTGAACCCATAAAATTTTAAATACTAAGTTCAAACCATAAAAGAAAACCCGAGGTAACTCGTACATCACACAAGTTCTCAATTTGTTATAGTCAACACAAATTCCACAATCAATTCCCAAGTACCACTATATAGTTTCAATGGTCCAGTATATTAAAATTATTCTATTCCAACCTATTGATTTCACATATCAAATCTATAAAGAATTTTTGAAGATTTACAAATCAAAGTGGTTTCGGGTATTTACTGATACCCGACTCCGGCCTCTTCAATTCGATGTCATCTCTAATCCAGGTTGATAAGTTTAAACAATACCATTCATATCCAGGTCATCATATCACATTACAACTCAACTCAGATAGGTAACCTAAATTATCACAGTTCAACCCATTCATATCACCGCACATCTCAAACGTCCATCAGAGATATCATCAATCCAAAACATCAAATATCATTCAACCATCCTTAATCAAAATTTATTAGAGATATATAATTTCTAATTAATTTAATTAATTTCCAATTAATTATCAACCTAAATCAACTTTAGTCACTTGGATCTCTAATTAATTCATTAACGATCCACTAATTTCTTCATTAGGTAATTATACTTAATTACAAAGTAATTAAGCTTAATTAATTTAATTAATAAATTATTCTTAATTAATCTCAACTTACCTAAATAAGAATAAACTTGCATTTATTTTAATACTTACTCAAAACATTTACCACATTAAAAGCAATTTAGAAATCAATTTGAAATATGAATTTTTCTTTTAAAAAATCAATTCAAACACTTGATTTAATATACTTAATAATCTTAATCCTTAATTAATATTCTCTACTTAACTAACTAATGATTTTTAATTACAATTTAATTAATAATTAATTAATTAATTAATTTAAAACCCATAATTACTTAATTAATTAACCCCAATCATTAATTAAATAAATTAATTAATTATCCATTTTAATTACCTTAATAATTTAATGAATTACAAATCATTAAATCTTCATTTTTTAGAGATAAAAACATTTTCTTATTAATGATCAAAGCATTTAAAAACAATTTACTTTAAGTTTTCTTCCATATTAAAACTGGAATACAAATTTAAATTTTGATTCCAGAATTAACTTAGATTTAAAAACTTTACTTACATTTTAAATCTTAATTTAAATTCAAACCATTTAGCCATTTTAAAGTAGTTAAAATAATCTAAATTAAAAAAAAACTTTATTTTATTTTTAAAACTGAGATTCAACTAAACTTGAATCAGATTTAAAACTTTGATTTTTAACCTAGTTTAAACCTTTGCTTTACAATTTAAACTTCAGTCTTAAATTTAAAAAAAAACAGAACAGGTTTCTTCAAAAAACCTATAACAAATATTTACCCAAGCCAACATCAAATGACTTCGAGTCCAAAACCAACCTACTTTGAGCAAATCACCCAACTACTTCGAGTAAAACTCGACACTACCATTTTTCCCAAACCAGACTTCACCAGAAATCAACTGTGCACCGTGCACATACACGGTGGCTCCGGTCCCTTCTGGCCATCACCAAAACCCTATGCAAGCCCGCGATCAACTACTAACTCGATCCCGACCATCACATCGTCGCTACCAACTCGAAATCAATTTCGAGTTTAAAAGCCCAAGCCTAGAACAAGATACAAGAAACACCTCCTCACCTGAAAATGCCTCGTTCCCACGTCTTCGGCCACCAGAGCGACGGCAACTCCGGCCACACATTCGCCAACTACCATCCTATCATCACCCAAAATCTTGTTGAACTCGATCAACTCCAAATGCCGTGGTGATCGATTTTACCTAGCCTAGTTAAACTAGGGTTCCCGACTCAAAACCTAAGCCACCACCTCCTCCATACTCTGATCTTCTTCCTACCAATTTTCCTATCATCTACGATCACTCCACTATCATCACTGAAGATCCCGACCTCTCCGAACCTTTGGATCACCAGAAAATCTCAGATTTCCAATTTGAGTTCAAACAAGAATTGCACCCTCATTCCCAAACTAAAAATATTGATTTTAGTTTTAAAATTCATGTTTTTAAATGTTGTTTCAGATCCTAACCCTGAAACAATACATTGTGATATTTAAATTTCACTTATTTTTTTTATCTTAGTCGGTTAATTTGGTTTCCATAGTCATATTAATATTATTCTGACTTAATTAAAATTCTAAACTAAAGTTTGAAATGAAACAAACAAGTTTTATTTGAAACTCTAAACAAAGGTTAATTAAAAGATTTTGAATTTAAATCAAACAATAAAACTAGAACTACAAACAGAGAAGTATTCTTATGGAAACAGCATGCATATTCAAACATTCATATGTACAGACAACATACTTCACAATACATATTCTTTTCAACCACATTAGCATTCAAACAAATTTTATACTTAAAACTTTTTAAAAATAAAGTTACTCACTATTTGAATTTGCTGTAGCTTGAACATTACTTGATTCTACTTTTTTTTGAATACAAGGCATGAACAAAGCAGAATCCTGACATATCTTATTTGAGTTGTTTACTTGAGAAGGTGTTTACCTTCAGAGCATAAGAAGTGGTATGTTTGTGTGTGTGTGTGTGTGTGTGTATGTAAGGAGTGGAAGTGTGTCAGGCAAGCTACAGGGAGGGGATATGTGCCTGTACAGTTTCCTTCCCTTTTTTTTATTATATTTGTATATATTTTTTTCAACGCTGACCCGATTTAAATGCAACTGATTTGATTTTATAAAAAGTTTTGACTTGATTTTGATAAATTGTTTTATGTGCTTAGATTTGATGCTTTATGTGCTTGCATTAAATGCTTGTCTCTCTATGTATATACATCTATATATTCGTTGTGTATTTTTTGCCTTTTACCTTATCTAATACCTGTATGCCTCATATATGTATTCTCTTATGTATATGTCATTATACAATATACATTTTTTTTTTACTTTTTCATGTTTACTTATTTGTATGTCTTTATTTACCTTTTACTTAAATATTTATTCACAAGCATTGTTGTTATACTATGTATACATACCTTTATGTTTACTCACGTCTTCATATACATTACTTACGTACACTTTGACATTACATACATATATTTATTCATACTTTTAGAAACTCTCCTATATTTTACTTCATATGGGTATATATACACATATACTATCAAATGCCATAAAGCTTGTATATCATTTGTTTTGACTAATTTAAGTTAATACTTCAATACTAAATCAGTTAATCACCCGATTAACACACATCATAATCCAGGTCGTCACATTCCTCACCCCTTTAGAACTTTCGTCCTCGAAAAGGAACGAATCGAGAATTTAAATTTGATGAGTATTATTATTAGTTAAATCCACCTAAGCATTTTAACTCTTTACTCTTCTATTCTAAAATTTTAAAACACTTTAAAATTTACATAATATGACCAAAATAGCTTTTATAAAACACTTTTTATTACTCAATGTCTCAACAAGTCCATCCTTGTTCTCACAGAAATTCAGTCAAACGTTGATCAGACGCAGGATTGAAAATCTGTAAGTACTTGGTACACCCGTTTTCAACACCCAGTGAAAATACTTGGAAAATAATTTTATTGAAAATATAGAAAACATTTTTGAAAGTAGAGGAAATATATTTGGTGAGAATGCTCTGGAAATCATCACCCCCATCCATGGTCGCAGTTACATCCTGGGTTACGTTGTCGTCGCAACAAAAGTCCATATAATTGTAGGCAATCCGCTCCCCTCGATTACGCCATGGAACCCACAACAGATCGCAGTTACATTCCAAGGTTACGTTGCCATCACAGCAAAAGTCCATGTAACTGTAGGCATCAGCGCCTTCGATTTTCCCTGCCAAAAATGAAACTTCTCCACTCCCACATAGGTTGTAGTCTACCGATATAAAATCAAATGCAGACTGTTGGCTCTCAGCAGCACACACGACTTTTTCTATGTTACTATAGGTCGCAGTCTACCGAAATAAAATCAAACGTAGACTTTTGGCTCTCAGCGGCACACACGACTTTCGCTATGGTCTGCAGTAGATCGCAGTGATATCGAGTTACACTGTCGTCACAGCATAACCCAAATGCCTCTGCAGGCCTTGGCGCCCTCGACTTTCGCTACACACTACACAAAATCCTCAGGAACTAGTTTTGTCCGGACTCCTCACAGGATGAAATTTAGAACCTCCTCTTTTGAGGCTCAAGGCAGTACCAACCTACGGTACTCCTGAGAAGTTCATTTCAAGGGTGCGCCTTTTTTCCCAGAGCCGTTTTCAAAACACTTTATACTATAGACATATAGTATCTTCCAAATCATACACCTATTATGATTCACATATAAAGCTCCTTTACAAAAAATCGATTATCCCAATCGATAATTCTCAAACTAGGCTTTCCAAATTCTAATATTGATTTTATCCAAAAATCAAAAGCCTTTCCAAAGTCCATAGGTTCCAAAAACCTTTCCTCAAAATCATTCTCATAAGATCCTTTACACACACACACACACACACACACATATATATATATATATATATATAACTTTAAAAAAACTTTGGATCATTTCAAACTTGTATAAAACCCCTTTATACTTCAAATATTTCCAAAAACCACTTTCTTCTGGCAATAGATTCAACAAAGGAAAATTTATTTTATATAACAAAGATATATAACTTTGTTTGTTCCAAATTAAATATTCAAATTTTATTACTCTATAAAGTTATTAACCATATTACTTGCTTATATAAAGTAAATTTCCATCATAGAAATATCCAATTTCAACTTTATTTCAAAACCATTTTACATTTCTTATCCACCAATTTCCCAATATCAATTTCATTCAAACCCGTACGATGTACACATATCATCCGTACGCTATATCAGTATGATCGCTCACTCGATCACACAATTTCACTTCCGAACTAGTATCGTCCACCCGACTTCCTAGTGCGGACTCCGATCTGGTTTCTTGATCAGAAACCGTCATTCTCCTTGCATTGCCATAACTATGATAGAGAATATCCAGAACCAATCAACAATCCATATCCAGGTCTGCTGTCGGAAATCGAGTGAAAAATCCCAACTCGGATTGATATAACTATCTCGAAATTCTATGCTCGAATATGGATCAAATCACTATGCGAATAGAATAATATAAGTACATCCTACGTATTTATCTTTATTGATTTATTAATCAAATCAATTCCCTTTTTATTCACATTCACTTACTCACAATTGCTTAAATCCTCATTTGGATTATCACCTCAGTTCTTATCTTAAATGGATATTGATATTTAATCATAAACAGTTCGAACTCTGTCTAGTTTAAATTTAGAAAATAGCTTGAAAAAAATTTAAAATCGACAAGTGGTTGAAAAATAATTATTAGTTTGTAAATAGCTGCAAAATAGTTAAATAATTGTAAAATAGTGGGAAAATTGTCAAATAGTTATAGAAATTTTAAATAATTGCAAAATAGTTGTAAAATAGTAATTAGTTATAAAGCAGTTGAAAGATAGTAATCAGTTTATAAAATAGTTGTAAAATAGTTAAATAGTTCTAAAAATAATTGTAAAACAAGTATAAGATAGTTTGGCTTTAAAAAGAAAGGTTGTATATATCATAAATAGCTTGGAAAAATAGATTTGTACTAAAACAATTTATTTTGAAAATAGTCCAGAGTCAAACTGTTCAATTCCTAACCTCTAATCCCATCAATTCAATTTAAATTTCCACTTCCATTTAAATTGACTCAATTCTGATTTTAATAACTTCAATTTCCCTTAAACTTGATTTATCTCGAATTCAAGTTGAATTAACCTCAATTTCTTTCCAAATTCAAATCAAATTCCATTTGATTTTAAACATATCCACTTTAACTACAATCCCAAATTATGCAAATTAATATAGACTAATTTCAAATTGAATCCACTTCAATTTCAAATCATTTCAATTTCTATGAATTAGTCCCAATTCCCATTTGAATTTGAACTCATTCAATCTTCGATTTTATTTCAGATTAATCCAATTCAAATTTTCCATTTGAATTTTATACTTATCCATCTTCAATTCTAATTAATTCAAAATAAATTCAATTTGAACTAATGAAATCTAAATCTCAACTTTAACCCATCTCGAATTATATAAATTCCAGTTAAATTTTCAAATGTTGATTTAACCCCTTAAATCAAATTAACCTTTATTTTTAAATCTATAATCCAAATATTAAACAATTTAATTCTGAGTCCAATTCTCAAAATTCCATTTTAAATTATCTTTACTTAACTTATTTTAAAGTTCAAATAAGAGTTCAAAATAATTTTATCTTAAAAATTAAACTTATTGCCCAATTTTTATCTTCTAGTTTTGAAACCAGTCCTTAAACAAATTTTAATTTACAAATTAAATTATTCAAATTTTCAGTTCAAAGTAATTCCATATCCTTAATTTCAAATTAAAGTTTAATTTCCCTTTTATCTTAATAATGGATATATTACCACACTTCATTTCTCATCCATTTAAACAAATCCAATTCACAATTTAAAGATTTTTAATAACAATAGGATGATATCATCCAACTTATTGTAAAACATCCATCCATTTTCAATTTCCAGATCTCAAACCCATTCTGAGATCACACAAACTCCCAATTCAAATTAACCATTTAACTTCCCAAATTAAAATCCAATTTCATCTTAAAATTTCCAATTCAGGTTGCTTGTTAACTTATTTAATTTTCCCAAAGTTAAATTCAATTTGCTTAATCCAGCCAACCTTACCCAATTTGAATTCCCATTTAAAATTTTAAACTTCACATTAATAATCTTACAAGTTCAAAGACTTATCACCTTGGGTATCACATTTCATTCCAAATTTAAAACTTAACATTTAGAGTTTATTACAAACCATCTTTGATATTGTGTATATTCCTCATATATATACATATTATTTCCTTTACACACCAAGTTATGCTTAAATTTTAAACCACTTGTGGTATTTTAATTCAAATTTTTTTTTCAAAAAACCCTTGTTTGCAACAAGTCCCCTTTTATTCAAATAATACTTATTTATTATTTCTTTTAGCACTTTGAAACAAATTCCAAATTTTCTGGCTTAGATTTAAAACTTCACAATCTAGATCATCTTCAGTTCCAAGTTATAAGTCATACTTATCTAAATATTTCATTTCGCTTACTCATTAATACACACCTTATTATTAAACACAACAATCATTTATGATAATAACAAAGATTATCATATCTGGAAACCAATTCATTATTATCTTATTTTGAAACTTTTCCCCAAATTCAAGATTTAATTTCAGTTTGAATCCATTTCAAACTTACCTTTATTTAATTTCCATTTGGTTGTATTACCATTACCACTTAGTTCTCATTATTTAACTACCAATTACCTTAACATTTATTAGTAAGAAATATTGCTTTATAAATATCAAAATATAACTCATTTTATGGTACTATTGACCCTATCCTTAATGAGTACACCCACCAGAGCCAAGGTTCTCGCTTAATCTTCGCTCTGATACCAAATGTAACGACCCGGATTTTTCAATCCCGAAAATTCCAGATAGTTAGGGAAAAGAAGGAAGAGATAGAAGAAAAAAGGAGAACAGAAACACCAATATCTCACATTCACAGCGGATAAAATATAATAGCAAATAAATACAGTTATACAAAGGAAATTATACTTATCCAATTTCACTTAATACATCAGAGTTACAACATATATACAAACACTGGACATATACAATCAACATGTCTTAGATATACAACAATATAATACAGCGGAAACACTCCATATGCTCCTGCCATCTAGCTCACCTCCTGAGCTTCAGAACGTCCTTACCTGAAAATCTGTAATACTCGGTCTGACCTGAGCATTACATCAAAGTAACACCCGGGTCAGGCTGGAAGCCAGCGTGAGTAAATACATAAAATTTTAAATACTAAGTTCAAACCATAAAAGAAAACCCGGGGTAACTCGTACTTCACTACAAATTCTCAACTTGTTATAGTCAATACAAATTCCACAATCAATTCCCAAGTACCACTATATAGTTTTAATGGTCCAGTATATTAAAATTATTCTATTCTAGCCTATTGATTTCACATAGCAAATCTATAAAGAAATTTTGAAGATTTACAAATTGAAGTGATTTCAGGTATTTACTGATATCCGACTCCGGCCTCTTCAATTCGATGTCATCTCTAATCCAGGTTGAAAAATTTAAACAATACCATTCATATCCAGGTCATCATATCACATTACAACTCAACTCAGATGGGTTACCTAAATTATCACAGTTCAACCCATTCATATCACCGCACATCTCAAACGTCCATCAGAGATTCATCAATCCAAAACATCTAATATCATTCAACCATCCTTAATAAAATTTTATTAAAGACATATAATTTCTAATTAATTTAAATAATTTCCAATTAATTATCAACCTAAATCAACTTTAATCACTTGGATCTCTAATTAATTCATTAACCATCCACTAATTTCTTCATTTGGTAATTATACTTAATTACAAAGTAATTAAGCTTAATTAATTTTATTAATTAATTATTCTTAATTAATCTCAACTTACCTAATTAAGAATAAACTTGCATTTATTTTAAATACTTACTCAAAACATATACCACATTAAAACTAATTTAGAAATCAATTTGAAATATGAATTTTTCTTTTAAACAAATCAATTCAAACACTTGATTTAATATACTTAATAATCTTTAATCCTTAATTAATATTCTCTACTTAACTAACTAATGAGTTTTAATTACAATTTAATTAATTAATTTAAAACCCTTAATTACTTAATTAATTAACCCAAATCATTAATTAATTATCCATTTTAATTACCTTAATAATTTAATGAATTACAAATCATTAAATCTTCATTTATTTAGAGATAAAAACATTTTCTTATTAATGACATTTAAAAACAATTTACTATAAATTTTCTTCCATTTCAAAACTGGAATACAAATTTTAATTTTGATTCCAGAATTAACTTAGATTTAAAAACTTTACTTACATTTTAAATCTTCATTTTAAATTCAAATCATTTAGCCATTTTAAAGTAGTTAAAATAATCTAAATTAAAAAAAAATTTATTTAATTTTTAAAACTGAGATTCAACTAAACTTGAATCAGATTTTAAACTTTGATTTTAAACCTAGTTTAAACCTTTGCTTTACAATTTAAACTTCAGCCTTAAATTTTAAAAAAACAGAACATGTTTCTTTTAAAAAACCTGTAACAAATATTTACCCGAGCCAATATCAAATGACTTCGAGTCCAAAACCAACCTACTTCGAGCAAATCACCCAACTTCTTCGAGTAAAACTCGAGACTACCATTTTGCCCAAACCAGACTTCACCAGAAATCAACTGTGCATCGTGCACATACACGGTGGCTCCGGTCCCTTCTGGCCATCACTAAAACCCTATGCAAGCCTGCGATTAACTACTAACTCGATCCCGACCATCACATCGTCGCTACAAACTCGAAATCAATTTCGAGTTTAAAAGCCCAAACTTGGAACAAGATACAGGAAACACCTCCTCACCTAAAAACGCCTCGTTCCCACATCTTCGGCCACCAGAGTGACGGCAAATCCGGCCACACATTCGCCAACTACCATGCTATCATCACCCAAAATCTTGTTGAACTCGATCAACTCCAAATGCCGTGGTGATCGATTTTACCTAGCCTAGTTAAACTAGGGTTCCCGACTCAAAACCTGAGCCACCACCTCCTCCATACTCTGATCTTCTTCCTACCAATTTTCCTATCATCTACGATCACTCCACTATCATCACTGAAGATCCCGACCTCTCCGAACCTTTCGATCACCAGAAAATCTCAGATTTCCATTTTGAGTTCAAAACAAGAACTGCACCCTCATTCCCAAACTAAAAATCTTGATTTTAGTTTTAAAATTCATTTTTTTAAATGTTGTTTCAGATCCTAACCCTGAAACAATACATTGTGATATTTAAATTTCACTTATTTTTTTATCTTGGTCGGTTAATTTGGTTTCCAGAGTCATTTTAATATTATTCTGACTTAGTTAAAATTCTAAACTAAAGTTTGAAATGAAACAAACAAGTTTCATTTGAAACTTAAGTCTAAACATAGGTTAAATTAAAAGGTTTTGAATTTAAATCAAAACAATAAAACTGGAACTAGAAACAGAGAAGTATTCTTATGGAAACATCATGCATATTCAAACATTCATATGTATACACAACATACTTCACAATACATATTCTTTTCAACCACATTAGCATGCAACCAATTATACTTAAAACTTTTTAAAAATAAAGTTACTCACTATTTGATTTTGCTGTAGCTTGAACATTACTTGATTCTGCTTTTTTTTGAATGCAATGCATGAACAAAGCAGAATCCTTACATATCTTGTTTGAGTTGTTTACTCGAGAAGGTGTTTACCCTCAGGGCACAAGCAGTGGTATGTGTACATATATATGTAGGGAGTGGAAGTGTGTCAGGCAAGCTACAGGGAGAGGATATGTGCCTGTACAGTTTCCTTCCCTTTTTTTTGTATTTGTATGTTTTTTTTTCAACACTGACCTGATTTAAATGTAATTGATTTGATTTTATAAAAAGTTTTGACTTGATTTTGATAAATTGTTTTGTGTGCTTAGATTTGATGTTTTATGTGCTTGCATTAAATGCTTGTCTCTCTATGTATATACATCCATATATTCGTTGTGTATATGTTTGCCTTTTACCTTATCTAATACCTGTATGCCTCATATATGTATTCTCTTATGTCTATGCCTTTATACAATATACATTTTTTTTACTTTGTCATGTTTACTTATTTGTATGTCTTTATTTCCCTTTTACTTAAATATATATTCACAAGCATTATTGCTATACTAAGTATATTGACCTTTATGTTTACTCACGTCTTCATATACATTACTTACGCACACTTTGACATTACATACATATATTTATTCATACTTTTACAAACTCTCCTATATTTTACTTCATATGGGTATATATACACATATATATCAAATGCCATAAAGCTTGTATATCTATTTGTTTTGACTAATTTAAGTTAATACTTCAATACTAAATCAGTTAATCACCCGATTAACAGACGTCAAAATCCGGGTCGTCACACAAGGTCTACCGCCCAATGGTAACCTAATGCCTCTTATTGCACCATGTCGGGACCCATCAACAACACAGCATCACGTCGCATTACCGTGAATACAAGGAGTTCCTGTTAGTGCCGAGCCGGAAACACCATTTGGCATCATTATCAGTGTTGCGCATCCATCGTAGAACCTCTTGTGAGTGTAGCTTGCAATAAAATCGCCTCTAGTTGATCATCAATCCTACTGGAAAAATAGTATTTACCCGATCTTGGAAGTCCTAGCATCGTCAACATATGGAACTACCTTTCCAACTTTTATTAACATCCATATATGTACACACACACTACTAACAATTTTATTTATAACCTAGGATTTAGGCCGAGGTTCATATTATGCTTTAGAAACACCGACCGATCGACCGCTTACCCCTTGAGCAGTCGATCGGCTCCAGCGAGCGGTTGAATGGTTGGATTGAAAATTTTAGGTTAATTTATCTTTACTTTAAATTTTAGTTAATTATTTATTAATTATTCATTAATCATTATCATGCTCCAATTTCTGAACAGTAATCCTATAATATTCATATTATAGCAATTTCACCTCTAAATTTGAGAAATCTAAGTTATATTTACCCAAACCCATAATAAATTTCAATTTACAGTGAAATGATTTAACATAATTTTAATATCAACATTAACAGGTTATATGAATTCATATTTGGTTAGAAAAAGGGTGTAACCTAAATCGACTTCTCTTTGACAGGTCCGCATCAATTTATATTTATTATTCAATTCGAATCTAAACAACATGATTCTCAATTTAATTTCTAACAATCTAAATCAGATAAGGTATACTAAAATTATCCACATATAAATCATCTAACAAATAGATACCCATTCACCTCAAATCTAAGTTATCCCCTTCGAATCATGCTTGGGATTTACTACGTTTGCTAGTTCTCCGCATGATTTGATTTCTTCAATCTCTTTATTTTATTTTGATTTACTTTTAACTAGTTTATGATTTGAGAATTAGATTTAAATTTGATAGAGGCCTAGATATTTTACTCTAAGTTTGTGAAATAGGGTTTGGTTTGGTGTTGTACATATAATGGTTCAAGGGAAAACCCCTCTTTCAAAATATTTGATCTAAATATGACATTGATAAAAATTAAGTTTAAATCCGGGCCGTTAGCCTAACCAAACCCTCGTCCAGAAAACTCTACCGCTCGACCGTTATGATTTGAGGTCGATCGCTTGCGGTCAACAAGTCCTAATCCATTTACCGATCGGTGGAGCTTTCTAATTTTAGAATATTTATTTCCTCATTTTGTTATTTATTTTTGATCTCGTAAATTAATACGTTAACAAATTCTTTATACTAGCATCGATTTCAAAATATTATAGATGAAAATTATCTAGAAAATCAATACAAATGTAACGCTACAGGTTTCATAACCAGGTTCAGATTTTTATAAAGATTCCTTTTTCCCCTTGCTATGTTTTTAATTTGATTTTTTTATTTAAAATTTCCGCTTAAATTTCGAGGTATTACACGACCTCTAGTGGGCTCTTATTATTACATTGCTATCATATAGTATGATTAATACTTGGACTCATCCCAAGCTTAGTTATAAATTTATACATTTACGTTTATACATTGTTTTATTGCGTCACTATTTTAAGGCAATATACTTAGGCTTTCGTTGAATCGGCCACAACCTTTCATTTGGAACATTTCTAATTTAAATTTTCATGTTTAAGGTTTGAACATGAATCTACATATTGTCCTTGATAGCACTTATTAAGTTCGAGTCCGAATACTCATTCGTAAGAATTTTGTTGTTTATGTAAACAATTCTCTAGTATTTCATAAATACTTGAGAACACTCTAAACTACCATTCAGTGATCTTAATTTGGATTTGGTATTTGCTTCATTCGTCAGATGCATAATAAAAATATTATATTGTGGACAATATAACATGCATGACAATTCCTATTGTCGATACATAAGGAATCCTATTGTATGATTTTGTAAATCATTCTTTAGATGAAACTAATTTTAACCTTATGTACTACTCTTAAGTGCACGACTTTACAAAAAGAAGTTAACTCAACCTCACTCACAATTAATCATACTTCGTTCAAAAAAGTTCGATTACTCTTTATCAATATATCATTATGTATCATAGGAAAGAGCGACTTTTGAGATTAAATCTTTATTCATTTTTAGGTATGTTAGAACTAATATACTCACCTATTCGATCAAATCGAATCAATTTTGTTTTCTATTGAATGTCATTTTATTTACTTATGTTGTATACTCATTGGTGAATATAACGAAGTACGTGGAATCAATATGGATTATTAAGCTTACAATTGCATATATCTATATGTATCAATTCAAAGAGTTCATCAAATCCTTTGTCCTTCCAATTAATAGGTTCTTTACCCTTAATTTTTTGAGATACAACTTACCAACACCATATGATTCTTAATCATATATTCAAAGAATTATTTCTCAAACTACGGCGTAGTATATAATTCTAAAGTAAGTGTAAATAAATTTAGATGCTTCTATATTTCCAATGCATCACAAATACCATTATTATAGTTTTATTTTTAACAATAATATTCATAATGAAGTAAAACTATGCCTATTTTTTTAGTAAATACTGGTTACTATTTTGGAAATAATATTTGGTTTATTTTGCGAAGAACAATTTTTGTAACTTGATACGACTAATAAGTGCTATATGGCATGCTTCCACTATTTCCACCATTACATAATAGCATATGAAATACGAAACTCTATTCAACCACTTAATATAGGCTATTTATCTTATTTACTGTAATTAGTTTAGAATTGATAATTTTTAGATCAAGTATCTTAAAATTAAAGAAATAAATATCATAAAAAACATTTTTCTAAGTGAAAATACTTTTGTATAGAATCATATTTCTCATTTCAATGTTAAGTATCTGTTATTACTTTACAATTCTTATATCTGAATTTCCTTTTGAAGCAGAAATGACCTTTCACTCTCTTCATCCCAACTATGCCTTAGGTTACATCCACTCTTACACAATTGATTTCCTTTTTAAACAATTGTACTATTTAATGGAAATCCTTACTAAAATATGGTAAATAACTTTTTACAAGAGTATATTTAATCATTCATAACATTTAAGGATAACAATTAAGTTGTACTTTATGTAAACTGATCAAACCGACAATTTAGTGATCGAATTCTTATACCTATCATGTAGTTTTTTGGTTAGTATTACATTTAACACAATAAGACCATGATCGTAATAAATAGTATTGAGTCACGATCTCACACTATACTTTACTTGCTTATTTCAAATAAACTAATTTCATCGTGGTTTTGTATACTCGAACTATGACCGTTTCCCTACAACATTTATATGCGATCGTATATGGATCAAATATCCATATTCTTGTATTTCTTTTAGAATTTGAAATTCATAGGAGGCATTACACCTCTTGGGCAAGTAAACAAATAAGCGACCAATTTCCAAACGTATTTAGTAGTTATACAATTAGGCACTTGCATGGGTACTGAAATAATGACATGTAGATAATATTTATTGGTAAGTATATTTTATATTTCTACTTATCATTATTAATTAAGTTCATTTGTATATTTTAATTGATAATTTTTTTTATTAATTATGTTAATTACACAAATTTATCAATGTAGAATATCATTACTTTATATATAGCAGATGTTCTTATAATATTAGAAAGGTTAGATGTTACATTTCATCTTTTAATAGGGCTCCCATTAGTCTTTTATGTTTTTCCAAACCCTAAGATGAAACGTAGAAGTCTTTCGACTTCACCTGTAAGTGGTAGTACTCATATATCGTGGGATTCTGATCTTAACGAAAGCTCAACAAATCATACTCCCATATATGATGGATAATTCCTTATTGGTTGTATCATATGTAACTCCTAACCTATGATTCCTTGTCCGAATCTCATTTTTACTTTAAGAAAAGATCAACAAGTAAAGAGAGAGTATTCACTCGTACCCACCATTTCGCGATGGCCTAAGTATACTATACATACCTTGAGGAAAGCTCAATAAATATGTATAAGTATCTTATCTTATTTAGTCTATACATTTATAATACTACATATAACGTCCTAGCTTAAGGAAAGCTCAACAACCAGAGAGTATGAAAGTAAGTTTCAATGTATAAATGGTAAAGGACAACTTTACATTAAAATTCATAATCTTTAACACATTATATCGAGTCATATCGACTTATGGAGTAATGTATTTCTTTTGAAATACCCTCGTATTATGTGTTGGACATATCCGAAATCACGGTACACATACTTTTATAAGTGTATTTATTCCTTAAGTCTATTTTGGGTCCGTTTAATGTTCCACCTTTAGTTTATATATTTATATTATACAACTTTTATTATTATATAAATTTTATACTTTATTTAACTTATATAATAATTTATGTATAACATTATATTAATTAAATCTTATTTAATTAATTTAATTAATTAACACTTTAACATATTATTATATTATTCAATTATAATGTATTATATTGAATATATATACTATAACCTTTATAGCAATCCACACTTATCTTATATATATAAGTTTTTTAATTTATTAGTTAAATTTTAAGTTATTTATTTATTAAACTTTTTAATTTCAAAAATTATTTTACACAAACTTGTATACTGATATTATCTTAAACAATTCAAGACAACATAACGTACATCATTATATATATTATAGATGTGTGTGTGTGTACATCTAATTAGTTAACTTATTTTAGTAATTCATTTATTTTATTAATCTTCTTAATAAATAATATTTTCAAAATTAACTTAGATATATTTTCAAACATTTTGAAAATTTTCATTATATTATTACTTTTATGATATATATATATATATATATCTTATTTTAAATTTAACTTTTAAATTTAAAATCATTGTTTTTAATTTTCAAATCTATTTAAAAATTAGCCCCAAGCCCAATTCAAATTATGCCTTTTCTATTAGGGGCGTTCTTTAGGCTTTTATATCTGTTCGGGCTAGGTTGGTAGCCAAGTATGGTAGAGTACATGATTACCCAAACCCAATCCTTCGACACTACCTTTATAAACACCTTACTATTTGGGCTATGAGATTAATTAGCTAAGCCTAACATGACTAATTTAGACAACATAGACTATTGGGCTTTGATATCATTGTTAGAACCGTGACAATAGACAGTAGGGTAATTGGGTAAATTTCACAAAAAATTCATTATTAGATCTTTATTGGGTTTATGTAGTCTAAATTCATTTAGAACTTTTCTATTTTCTATTATATAAATCAATATTTTATTTAAATTATAAATAAAGTTTCATCTTATGTAATTTATATTATATATATGTCTGCATACATACATACATACATACATACATATATTATATATATATATATATATATATATTTGTGTGTGTTTCATATACACATACGTGTGTATGTGCATGTGCAATAGGATAATGTTTGCACGGTTTAACATGTCCATGTATAGATGTTGGATTTACAATGGAACGAACATGTTAAACCATCGTATACAAAAGTGGATTGTCTAAATGTGTTTGAGTATATATACATCAAATTATCATTAAAATAATATAATGTAAGATACAATGTTATATGTATGTTGATATAGTAATTGTAAATAATTTATTTAAATATATATATTTACAATATATATATGATAAAATTTATTTTAAATATTACTTTCAAAATTAATTTTGATAATATATATAGAACATAAAACCAAATAGAATTTTTTTAATTTATTTATTTATATATATACAAATTACTTATATAAACATATTATTAATGGTTTAGCTAAATATATATACACACACACACATAAAATAAATTATATATATATATATATAAACCAATATTTACCGTAATGTTCATGGCCTAGATATAAGTTTTTTTCATGTATATTATAATTAAAATATTTATTAATTATAAAATCATGCAAAATAAATAATAAAACAAACATTAAAATTATTTCCATAAATAAATCGAACAAAATATGTTGTAATTTTTTATAGAATTTTATTATATATATTATTTTATATTTATATTATCAGTTTTTAATAAATAATAGTATTTAATACATATAATATATAAATCCAAAAAAACTAAAAAAATTCTTTGTTGAAGACTTTTTAATCAAAATTAACTATTGTAAAAGTATAAGACATATATTATGTTATATCAAAACTTTTAAAATTAGAACTAAAATTTAAAATCATTTAATATATTATTATTCTAAAATTTGAAAGTTTTTAATTCTTTCTTAAATTTCCCAGTCGAGAGCATGTACAGATAAAAGAGTACGTATTTCTATTAAATATACATACATATACACACGTTGAAATATCTAACCATCTACATGTGACAATCCATCGATATACATATTTTTGGTATTTTTAACATAGCAATATGCTGAATAATGATCATATAAATAATTATATATAATAGTAAAATGGAAGAGTACCTTTCACTAAATCTCAAAGTTCGAACGTCGAAATGAAGAAGTGAACTCCTTGAATCCAATTCCAACAGGCCGAGGGAATGCAAGCCGAACGACCTAAGGAAGTTAAGAGAGCCGAGCGACCTAACGACCCATGGGTTACGACCTAAGGCCAAGCGACCTATGGAACGAACGACCTAAAACCGAACGAGCTAACTGCAGGCCGAAAGTCACCAGTGTGCAGGCCGAGCGACCTAAGGGCTTTGGAGCTCAAAACTCGCTCAATTTGCAACCGATCGAGTACGGACGCTAGGGATTATGCCCATAGGCTACCTGGTCGTATTGGCTCCTCGGTGCATCACCAAAAACGTGTTTAAACATCAAAGATTGGATTTTTAAAGATTTGAAACCAAAACACTAAAAATTGAGATTTTCACCAATTCAATCCAAATCAATAGCAAATGCACATGAATAAGTGTTAGGAATTCATAACTAACAATCAAAGATAGTTATAGACAAAGATGTGAGATAAAAATCTCACCTTTACATAAAATTTATGAAGAAGAAGCTTGCAACCAAGGAAGAATCCATGGCTTCTCTTTGAATTTGGAGTTGGATGTTGGATTTGCAAATGATCTTGAGCTTGGAGTTTTAATTTCCGATTCCTTCCTCCATTTTTGATGAAGCTTGAGTGTTAGGAAATGAGAGTAAAATTATGAAGAGAAGGGGGTTGAGATCGAGTAAATACTTTAGGCTAATGGGCTAAACCAAACCCAAAGCCCAAGGTGAAAAAGTGACAAAATTCCACTAACTTTAAACATATCAAAGTTTATACTCAAAAAGATCGCAAACGGTGTTTTGAACTCAATGGAAGTGGTTTCGAGTCCAAATTTGACCGTATACAAAAAGTAACTTTTCGGACTAAAATCCGACTAACGATAAAATATTTAAATATTAAATAGTAAAATATGCGGGTTATTACAGACTCTCCTCCTTAAAGAAATTGCGTCCTCGCAATATTTAAGAAATAAATGAACAAAAAGTAACAACCATAAAAGCATATCAACAGAAAAGAACAAATTTGAAATAAGAAGTTCACCTCAAAGAGCACGAGAAAGTAAGTCCGGGTGTGTTCGCTCGATGAATTCTCTAGATTCCCAAGAGCAATCCTTAGGATTTGAGGACCATTGGACTTTAACAAGCGGAACATCTTTATTTCGAAGGCGCTTGACCTCCGAAGAAATAATACGAATAGGATGTTGCTCATAAGCTAAATCAGGTGAAACTTCAATTTCTTTCACAACACCGGGCTCAAGAATAGAATCGGAATCTCGAAGGCATTTCCGTAATTGAGAAACGTGAAACACGTCATGAATAGCAGAAAACCGAGCCGGTAATAAAAGGCGATATGCCACGGAACCAATACGTTCGGTGATAGGAAATGGCCCAATATATCGAGGCGCTAATTTTCCTGATCGACTGAAACGTACAACACCCTTCATAGGTGAAACACGAATAAACACAAGATCTCCCACAAAAAATTCTAATTTCCTTCTTCTATTATCGGCATAGGATTTTTGTCTACTTTGGGCTTCTTTCATCCTATGACGAATAAGATCAATCTTTTCTGTGGAATCACGAATAAATTCTGGATCTAAAACCAGCTTCTCACCGGCCTCAAGCCAACAAGAAGGAGATCGACATGGCCTTCCATTGAGTGCCTCGAAAGGTGCCATACCAATACTCGATTGGAAGCTATTATTATAGAAAAACTCAACAAGAGAAATACGATCTTCCCAACTTCCACCAAAATCAAGAACACATGCACGAAGAAGATCTTCAAGAGTTTGATTCACACACTCAGTTTGTCCATCGGACTGAGGATGATAAGCGGTGCTAAAATTAAGCTTCGTTCCCAAAGCTTTTTGAAGACTCTTCCAAAATCCACTAGTAAACAATGGATCACGATCACTAACAATAGAAGAGGGAACTCCATGCAATTTTACAATTTCTTTAATAAAGAGTTTGGTCAAGAGAGGAACGGTTCGATTGGACCGAACGAGAATAAAATGGGCGGATTTAGTAAGCCTATCGACTATTACCCATAAGCTATCATGACCCGAACGAGAACGGGGAAGGCCATCTATAAAATCCATGGAAATTTGATCCCACTTCCAGATTGGGATTTCTAAAGGTTGCAATAACCCTCCAGGCCTTTGATGTTCGGCCTTGACAAGTTGGCAAGTCATGCAACACTTAACAAAGTTAGCAATATCAGATTTCATTCCCTTCCAATAATAAAGGCGCTTCATATCCGCGTACATTTTGCTACTACCGGGATGAATGGTAAATTTAGAACGATGAGAATCTTCTAAAATGTCTTTACGAAGATTATTAATATTTGGCACTACAAGTCTACCAAATTTTCGAATACCGCCACGAGAATCAATATCAAAGTCTTTCAAACCTTCAATATTAATATTATCTCTAAAGTTTTGGCCAAGAAGAGCCAATTCAGGATCTAGCTTTTGAGCTTCAAGAATGCGGTCTAAAAGAGAAGGATGAGCCTCAAGATTACATAAAACAAGAGATGAACATAAATCGAAAATAGGATCTCGAATCTCACAAGTGGATAGAATTCCGAGATCATTCCATTCGAATATCATCATAGAAACAACCGCTTGTTGCTTACGACTAAGTGCGTCCGCAACACGATTTCCCTTTCCGGGGGTATAAAGAATATCAAGATCATAAGTTGCAAGAAATTCGAGCCAACGTTGTTGACGCAAATTTAGCTCCTTTTGAGAAAATAGATACTTCAAATATTTATGATCGGTGTATAAAATAAATTTTTCTCCCAAAAGATAATGACACCAAATACGAAGGGCGAAAACAATAGCCGCGAGCTCTAAATCATGAGTGGCATATCTAGTCTCAGTTGGCTTCAATTGCCTAGAAGCATAAGCAATAACACGTTCTCTTTGCATAAGAACGACACCCAAACCAACACGACTAGCATCGGTATAAACAATAAAATCTTGATTCCCCTCGTGAATAACAAGAATAGGAGCATCGAAAAGGAGTTCTTTTAATTTCTGAAAAGAAGCTTCACATTTGTCCGACCAAATGTATTTAACACCTTTTTTGGTCAAACTAGTAAGAGGCATGGAAATTTTGGAAAAGTCCTTTATGAAACGGCGGTTAACTAACCAATCCAAGGAAGCTACGAATTTCCGTCACACTCTCCGGTCTCTTCTAATTTTGAATCGCTTCAATCTTTGAAGGATCCACGAAAATTCCGGATTCAGAAATAATATGACCGAGAAATTTCATGAGATTGCCAAAAATGGCATTTAGAAAATTTTGCTTTCAATTGATTGCTCCTAAGAGTTTCCAACACAATCCGAAGATGTTTTTCATGCTCCTCCTCGGTTTTAGAATACACAAGAATATCATCAATAAAGATGAGAACAAACCGATCGATGAAGTCTTTGAAAAAATCTATTCATAAGGTCAACGAAATAAGCCGGAGCATTCGTTAAACCAAATGGCATAACAAGCCATTCATAAGATCCATAACGAGCATGAAAAGATGTCAAAGGAATGCTATCCTCTGTAATATGAAGCTGATGAAAACCGGTAGCTAAGTCTAATTGTGAAAAGATTGTAGCACCACTAAGTTGATCAAATAGATCATCAATCCGAGGTAAATGATATTTATTCTTGATAGTAAGATCATTGAGCTTGCGGTAGTCAACGCAAAGCCTAAGTGTACCATCGGATTTCTTCACAAAAATAGCCGAAGCTCCCCAAGGAGAGGAACTAGAGCGAATAAATTGCTTCGTCTCCAATTCAGATAATTGTTTGCGCATCTCCTCATTTTCTTTATTGGACATACGATAAGGAGGATGAGTAATAGGTTGAGCTCCAGGGATGAGATTAATTTTGAACTCAATTGCTCGCTTAGGTGGCAATCCTAAAACGGGCTCAAATATGTCAGAAAATTCACGAACAACGTGAATAAGAGAAACAATATCTTCCTCATCATCATTATCGTCATCATGAGGATTTAAAGAATATAAAGATGCAACCACTGGAATCCGAATCTTTAAGGTCAATAGAAATCTGCTTAACCGATTGAGGATGTCGAAGATAAATAGTCCGCTCAGGACATAGGATTTGGGCTTCATAACGGTTAAGCCAATCCATTCCTAAAATCGTTCCAAAGCCTAAGTAGCGCATAACATGCAATTCGGCTCGGAAAGAAAAATCACACAAAATAATCTCGACATCTTTGCAAAGCAAACTGATTGTTGTGGATCCACCAATCGGATTTGCAATTCTCAAAGAAGTCATTAAAGCGACAACACTTAAAGAAAAAATATCAACAAGTTCTTTTGATATAAAAGAATGGGATGCACCCATATCAAAAAGAACTCGAATAGGTTGATTATGAAACATAATATGCCATCAAGGATAGAATGAAGAGCACCTTGACCACGAGATGTGTTTCCAGGGGCTTTAGCAACATTAAGCTTTCCCTCCCTCTTGCCCTGAAGTTTGGGACATGAAGATAAAAAATGACCCGAACTTTTGCAATAGCGACAAAAGAGAGGTTTCAGACATCTATTGGCATAATGGTCCTTAGAACCACAATTGTAGCATTGCCTACTACTAGGGGCAGAAGCCTTTGCCACCGGAATTGCTTGCTTCCCTTTCTTATTGGTATAAGACCCTTTGAACTTAATAGGCCTTTTCTTGTTGTCGTTGAATTTTGGTTTGGCACCCACAACATCAACATCACTCTCTTTATCTGCCTCTTCAAGTCGAAGAGCGATATCAACAAGTTGATCAAAAGAAATTTCTAGCTTTAGAAGTAATGGCTTCTTGAGCTTTTTATTCAAGCCATAGACGAATCTATGATTTTTCTTCAATAGGGTATTAATGTATTCAACCCCGTATTTAGAAAGAGATTCAAAAGACGCGACATAGTCTGCCACGGAGGATTCACTGTTTGCACAAAAAATGGACAAACACCTCAAAGTCATATGATTTAGTTGATTTTATGTTGTTCTTAGTAATTTGGGTGAGTTATGCAAATAAGTAAACAATAGGGGCTAAACTGTAAAAGACACGCAGATTTATAGTGGTTCGTCCAGAACGTGCCTACGTCCACTTTATATGTTATTCTCTCTTTTCTTTTAGATTACAAGTACAAAGCTTTGTATACAAGTATATGAAAGTTGTTTGAAAGATCCTTCCGTGCTTGAGCTCTCAAACTTGTCTGCCATTGTTGTACCCCTACCCCTCTATTTATAGAGTGAGGTTGGGGGCAGGGGTCTTGGATGTATATAGCCGCTGACGGGCCTGGACTGCTGCAACCTGGTCCGGTAAAGTTGATCCGGAATGCCTTCTTCAGGTTGGTTCGGTAGTGGAAGATGGAGATGGTCGGGAGAGTGCTGGTCCGGTGGTGAGATGGAAGAGGCTTGGACTGGTAGTAGTTGGGAGCCATGTTGGTTCGGTGTGGAGTTGGCTCGGTGGGTTGGTTGGTCCGGTAGTTGGCTGGTCCGGTAGTTGGCTGGTCCGGTAGTTGTTGGTTGGTCCGGTAGTTGGTTAGTCCAGTAGTTGTTGGAGTGGAGATGGTTCGGCATGCAGGGGAGATGGGATTGGACCGGTGTTGGGTGGTTCGGCATGCAGGGTTGTCTTAGGGATGATTCGGCGCGAGGCGAAGCCTGGTTCAGTGTTGGATGGTGGTGAGGGTTCGCCCAACATTTGCCCCCCAAAGTGGGGCACATGCCTGTATGTGTCGCACTTTGTTTTAGCTGCTTCCATTCGGTCCCTCAATGCCGAACCATTTGGTTCGGTATCCTATATCTGCCTATAAGTAGGGGCTACACCCCTTCATTACTCCTTACTGAATTGAGAGAACCGAGCCAGATTTCTGCCGAATCAACTTATATTGCCGAAACTTTTTGACAACCGGACCAGGTAATTGCCGGATGATTCCTGTGTTTTTAAACTACCGAATGTTATTAGGAGTGTGAACGCCGAACGACCTTGGTGATGTTGATTACCGAATGAACCTAATACCGGATGTGTTAAGAGACGTTTAATGCCGAATGTGTACTGACGAATGAGCTCTGGGCTGTATTACCGAATGAGATTGGGAATTCTGAGTGTTGAATGAGTCCCTTGCCGAATGGACTTTTATACTTGAACTATTTGTGAAACTCTAGATTTATATATGCTGGCTCGCTTTATACACTTGTTTGCTTATATCTCTGTACTCCTTGTACTAACAACACGTCTTTCGCTTTTGTGTATGCAGATAAAATGTCTCAAAAAGTGGAAGCCCGATCCGACAAACGGAAGTCCAAGGATAGAGCAGAGTCCTCCATAGTTCCCCCAGTTCGGGCCGAACGTCCTGGGCCTGCTCCGAGATCGCTAGTAGATGGGTATGGCCCCAGGAGCTCTTGAATTCCCCGCCCGATTGTTTTCCTAGCTCCCTCAAGGAGGAGCAGCTTGATATCATCTCTCGTTCCTTCGAGATTGACAGGGCTCGCATGCTGTTGCCGGGAGAGGGGGTTATGCCATATGACCCTCCTGAAGGATATTTTGCTTACAACAGATACCACTGTATGTGTGGGGCCATTCCTCCGATCAATGCATGGATAGTCAGCTTCCTTACCTATCTGAAGGTGGCCCCTCTCCAGCTCCAGCCCAATTCCTACGCTATTCAGGTGTGCTTATTCGTTATCTTCCAGAGGAGGTATGGGCGCCCTCCTTCTAACCGGGAAATTCGATACTTGTATAATCTGAGAGGCTACAAGAAGGGGTCTCCGTATGTTAGTTTAGAAGCGGCCGTGCCCTTCAAATCGGTCTTGGACTTATACTCAAAGTTCACCATGTTTAAGAAAGAATGGTTTTTTATCAGGGACGATTCTGTCTCCTTCCGCCTCTTCACTTCTGGCTGTAAGTTGAACTTTATTTACAGTTTATTTGTTCCGACTGCAGTGCTCCTTCTGATATGCTTCTATTTCTTGCTAGCGAAAGGTGGCTTTGCCGTCGTAGAGAGTGATTCCCTGGTCCAGATGGCTGCGGAAATAAAGGCCATTCCGGGACGGGACAGGTCGGCTTCTTTCCTGATCAGGAATACTACGCTCCTGGAGCACAACTTGATCCTGCCACACCAATCCGTGGTTAAGCAGAGAGACACGGCTGAGGAGAAGGTTGCCAAAGCCAAGGAAGGGGGCACGGTGAAGAGTGGCAATAGGGAACCTTTTACAAAGCCTCCCATTGTTGGAGGCAAGAAGCTCAAGAAGTCCGACGGTCCCTCTCCTAGTACTTGCCCACTTGCTCTGGGAGAGGAAGATGTAGAGGAAGATAGAGGTGAAGGTGAAGGAGGAGATGGACAGAGCGGTAGTGGCGTTGGTGTCTTAACCTCCGGGCAAGCGGGAGAGATTCATGAGTGGACGGATGATGCTTTCCGTCAAGCTTTTGGGGAGTCGGAGGAAGGATCGGCTTTGGTTGAGAAGGAAAAGGGGGTTGACAAGGCTGGGGCCGGCGCCGATCCATTTTCTGAGAGTTCTTCAGCTAAGGCGATTCCAGCGATTCAAGGTGAACTTTTGACTTCTGCAGACTCCATTTATGATAGGGACTTAGGAATATTTTATGGTTTGCTTCCGTCCTGGACTGAGATTCAGGATTTATTGCAGTATTCTACTCCTCCGCAGGGTTTGTATAATAGACGTGACTTCTCATTCTTTTTAAGTTAACATATTTCTTGAATTATGGATCATTGCATGTTCATAACACTTGGTTTTTATTCCAGGAGCAGGTAAGGTGACCAAGTCATCAGATATCCGGCACCGCCTCGAACAGTATAAGCTACTCAAAGCTTCTGCCAAACCAAAGCCGCCAACCAGTCGTCCTGGGGATGAAGTTAGTTATCGCCCTCTTCTTGGAGTTATTGAAGAAGATATGCAAAGGAGGAAGAGGGGCCGATCTTCGTCTGAACCTTCACTTGGTCCTCAGCCTCCAGTCCAGCCCATCCATGATATTACTGAAGAGGATACTGAGTTTATGCCTTCCCCCCATTCGTCCGAAAATCCAACCGTCACTCCGATAAACCGTCCTGGTTTGGATCGCAACCCATTTGCCGGCCACCCTGATCTGGACCCAAGTTTTCAGGATATCTCCTTTGATGAGGTCACGGGTGAGCATCTTCTTCCCCACAATCCCATGGTACAGGTGCTTGATGAGGCTAAGTCGTTAGACCTCGATTTGCTTACTACTCGGATTATGACCATGGGGAATGAGGCCAAGGCAATCATCGATCGGGTGGCTGAGGAAACCAAGAGGCTAATGGAGCATCACGCTCGACTGGCCAGGGCTGGGGAGAAAATCGGAAGTGCTAACATCCGGTTGCGGCTACAGGTTTCTGACCAGGCCAAACAGCTTGCCGATCAGGCTATCCAGATATCCCAGCACGAGGTGGCCTCCCGACGACTAAAGAAAACCATGGAGGAGGCTAGCAAGGCTGAGTTGCGAAAGATGGAGGCCGCCTGCAAGGAGCGGATTGACATAGCTATTGCTAGGGTGGATAAGGTTCGGAGGGCGGATCTCGAGCAGGTAGAGGAGTTATCAGGGAGTCTTGAGGCCGCAGAGCTTGCTCAGGTTAGGCTAAAGGAAGAGATGGAGGAAATGAGGAGGACTCTCCAGGCTGACTGCTTGAGATATCGATCGGAGAGGGATGTTGCCGTTGCTAAGTTGCTGTCCTCCGAGGCCCGGGTAAGGGAGTTTGATGAGAATGAGGGGATGATGGATGAGATGTTGCAGGATGTGTACTTCCGTACCTGGAAGCAGGGTAATCTATCCTGGATGGATGATTATCCCCGGATCATGGCTAGGATCTATCTTCGGGCTTTGGAGGAGGCCAGGGCCGATGCGGATAAGGAAGGTGGAGCGGCATTCAGGATGGACATGGTTACCGCCCAGTTCTCAAAGGAGGAGAAGGTAGCGGTGAAGGAGGGGATGCGGCTACTTGCTGCAGAGGAAGCCGGTGTGCAGTTGGGGGATGAGGACCAAGAAGCGGGTGTTGGTGAGTTTTCCCTTTTTAGCTTTTCATAACTTGATCGTTCGTTGCCGGTGTAATGGATTCTTTTTCTGAATTGGATAGGTAGGGCCTCTGGTCATCATGCTGGGAGCTCCGATCCTGCAGCTAAGTAGATTCAGAGAGCTGGTTCTTAGGTGTAGTGGTTAGCGCTAATGCAGCTAGTTATTTTGTTTGGTCTGCTTGACATTCCTGTATATGCTAGTTCAAAACATTAATGTACTTTCGAGCTGTAATTATGTCATTGAACGACTTTATGTAAGTTTATAACACAAGCTGATTCTGTTATATTTTGAATGCTGTTATTATTTTGATGTGCTGCATAAGAAGTATAACTATGCATATGCCTGTGATTTAGTTGTGTTTGATGCTAAGTTTTTTGCTTAAAGTATAATTTTCTCATTTTGCAACGTAAATGTGATGTGTGAATATGAACTGCAGCTATGCATTAATGTATAAAAGTAGAAGGTACCGCCCTTCATGTTTCGGCTGTGGAAGGCAACTTCGGGCGCCCTGTAAGACTAAGCACGGAATGCTGTTGAGTGTCTCGTCATCCGATTGTAAGTTTCTGTTCCCATTAGCGGGCGTTCCCTATTTCATGTCCTGTACTTTCAAGCACCGTTACGGAGAATAGGAGAAAAGTTTTAAATGAAATGGAAATATAGGAAAAGTAAAACTTCCAGTCACGGAAGGCCGTCGATGTGCTTAAGTTCGTGGCAAATGGGTTTTGTAGTCACTTTCCCTAGCTGTGGGTCTTGGAGACATTTGTCACCCATCTTACGCCTCTGCGGAGAGTTTTCTTTTTTACCACAACCGCACTTAAGACACATCGGAGCCGATCGCGCACAGTAACTACCCGGGCCATTATGGCCCGTAATCGCGGGTATTATTCGATTTACTGTGGCCGGCTAGCGTGGGGGCCGATCGTCAACTGTGAACTGCCCCTGGCTGGCCACACCTTATGTTGGGGCTTATGGTCGGTTCACAGTTGCCGGCGAGCCGAATCGCTGTAATGAGCTGCCATGGCATAATCGGCCTTCTCGGTGGCTTATACTCGGCTTATTACAGTCGGCTTTAAGGGCCGAGGCAAACAATGAGTTAACTCGTGGTAGAGGGATACCGGAGCAAAGTGTCTCATTGGCGAGGGCATAGGATCGTAGCGTACCTGTTAGATTTTGTCCAGGTGGAGTTGTGTTGTGAAGCTCTGAATTGAAATGTCATCTGCAAAGGATTTTGTTCAACAGCAAAGGATAAAGCTTAACAAGTAGCCAAGATATAAAGGAACATGTTAACAAGAGCCAAGTTTTTTAAAGTGGTTCGGCACGAAAATGCCTACGTCCACTGATCCTTTGTTAATTCACTTCATATGGGCAGTACAAGTTAAGAAAAGTATCGACGGAGGTGTCGGATGTTCTATGCCCTCTGGAACACCTCTCCGTCCACTGTTGACAAAATATAAGCTCCGTTGTGGAGATCTTTATGGATTACATATGGTCCGTCCCAGATGGGGTCCAGTGCCCCGGGGCGTGGAAAGATTCGCTTGAGGACAAGATCTCCTTCTTGTAAGCTGCGATGCTTGACTTTGGAGTTGTATAGTGCTGCCACTTTTTGTTTGTGAGCTGCTACTTTGAGTGTTGCATCATTTCTTCTCTCCTCAATCAGATCCAAAGCCATGAGGAGGAGTTCTTCGTTTTCTTCCGGGTTGTAGTGGATCCTACGGTGGGAAGGCACAATAGTCTCAACTGGGAGCATTGCCTCCGATCCGTATGCCAAAGAGAAAGGAGTATGCCCTGTTGATGTTCTGAAAGATGTGCGGTAGGCCTAAAGTGCCGTAGGAAGTTGATCCACCCAAGCGCCCTTTGACTTTTCAAGTTTCTTCTTGATCAGCGTTTTGAGAATTTTGTTGACAGCTTCGACTTGGCCGTTCGCCTAGGGATAAGCCACGGATGAGAAGCTTTTGTGAATCCCATGCTCTTGGCACCAGTTGGCGAATTCTTCGCTGTCAAATTGAAGTCCGTTGTCTGATATGATCTTGAGTGGGACTCCGTACCTGCACAGAATATTTTTGATCAAGAAGTTGATAACTTTTGCCGAAGATATTTTATTTAGAGGTTCAGCCTCCACCCATTTGGTGAAATAGTCAACTGCCACTATAGCATATTTGGCTCCGCCTCGGCCCGTTGGCAGTTCGCCAATCAAGTCAATTCCCCATACTGCAAAGGGCCAAGGGCTAGTCATTTGGGTAATCTCATTTGTGGGTAGTCAAGGAATCTTGGCAAATTTCTGACATCTGTCGCATTTCTCGACGAAGTCCAAGGCATCTTTGTTTAAAGTGGGCCAATAATATCCATATCGGAGTATCTTCTTTGCCAGAGTCTGCCCTCCAGTGTGATCTCCGCAGCTTCCTTGATGGATGTTGGATAGAATTTCCTTGGCTTCTTTTCCAGCAACGCACCTCAATAAGGGGTTAGAGAAGCCACGCCGATAGAGGATGCCTTCTTGTATTGTGTAGCAGGAAGCTTTCCTTAGAATTTTCTTAATTTCATTTCGCCCGTCGGGTAGAGTGCCGTTTTGTAGGTATTCTCGGATAGGGGTCATCCATGTTTCTTCTTCGGTTGCAGCTATCAGATTTACTTGCTCGAAACTCGGGGTAAGTAGGCTTGAGACAGTTATCGTTCCAGAAGTGGTATCATCTCCCATACTAGCTTGCTTTGCCAGCTCGTCGGCCTCTTGATTTTCTTCTCGAGGAATGTGTTTGATTAAATAGTGATCTAATAGATTAAGCAGTAGCCTGGTCTTCTTTAGATACGCTGTGAGTCGTTCTCCTCGAGTCTGGAATTCTCCCAGTACTTGATTTACATTAAGTTGAGAATCACTATGGAGACATAAAGAACTGACTCCAATTTCCAGTGCAAGTTCTAATCCGGCTATCACTGCTTCGTATTCCGCGTCATTGTTGGTGGCAGCGAATTCCAATCTTAGGGCGTAGTGCAGCTTCTTTCCCCTGGGGGTGATTATCACAACACCTGTCCCCGAGCCTTGTTCGTTCGACGCTCCATCTGCGAAGAGATTCCACTTGATATCTTCTGCTATTTCAGATTGGTCCTTACCTTCACTAGTAGTGAATTCGGCAATGAAATCAGCTATGGCTTGCCCCTTGATAGCGGTGCGAGGATGGTAAGTGATATCATATTGACTTAGTTCGACGCACCACTTAAGTAATCGCCCAGAAGTGTCGGGGCGATGGAGCACTTGCCTTAGCGGTTGATCGGTTAAAACTCTGATGGAATGAGACTGGAAATAGTGTCACAGTTTCCGCGACGTGATAAGCAAACAGTATGCTAGCTTTTCAAGTTTAGGGTATCTGACTTCTACCCATGTGAATCTCTTACTTACGAAGTATACGGGCCGTTGCGTGCGGTTGTCTTCTCTCGCCAACGCGGCACTTAGGGCATGTGGTGACACAGCAAGGTATAGGTATAGTTCTTCGCCTTCATTAGGAGTTGAGAGTACTGGTGGCCGCTGGAGGTGTCCGATTAGGTTAAGGAAAGCTGTTGAACACTCATCAGTCCATTCGAATTTTCCTTTGTCTTTCTTCAGGGCTTCGGAGAAAGGAATGCATTTGTCAGTTGCTATAGAAATGAACCGGCTTAGGGCGGCCACCTTCCCGTTTAGGCTTTGCATCTCTTTTCGAGTGGATGGTATCTTGATATCTTGCAAGGCCCGGACTTGTTCGGGGTTTGCCTCGATCCCTCTGGCATGGATGATGAATCCCAAGAACTTTCCTGATGACACTCCGAAGGAGCACTTTAGAGGATTCAGCTTCATTCCATATTGGCGGAGTACTTGGAACATCTCGTCCAGGTGGCTTACATGATCGTTGGCTTTTCTTGATTTAACCAGCATGTCATCCACATAGACCTCAATAGTTCGTCCCATTAATTCCGCAAACATCTTGTTGACGAGGCGCTGGTAAGTAGCTCTGGCGTTCTTAAGTCCGAAAGGCATTACTCTGTAGCAGTACAACCCCTGGTCCATGATGAAACTGGTGTGGTCCTGATCGGGGGAGTGCATAGGGATTTGGTTATATCCGGAGTAGGCATCCATGAAAGATAAGAGCTCGTGCTCGGCGGTACTGTCCACAAGTTGATCGATTCGGGGAAGTGGGAAGCAATCCTTTGGGCAAGCATCATTTAGGTTGGAGAAGTCAATGCATGTTCGCCACTTCCTAGCCTTTTTTACCAGTACCGGGTTAGCGATCCATTCGGGGTAGATGGCTTCTTGTATGAAGTTATTGGCAAGCAGGTTCTTTACTTCTTCTTCGAGGGCTGCTGATCGTTCTGCCCCCATACTTCTCTTCTTTTGCTTTACCGGTACCTTGGTAGGATCGATGTTTAGTGCGTGGCATGTTATATCCGGGGAGATTCCAGTCATATCAGCGTGTGTCCATGCAAACACATCCAAGTTGTGGCGAAGGAAATCAATAAGTTGGTCCTTCAATTCTGCTCTTACCTGAGATTCGATTCTCAGTAGTTTACTTGGGTCGCGTTTGTCTACAGATACAAATTCCATAGCCTCTGCAGGCTCGGCGGTGGCCTCCTCCTCTTTATCCCTAGGGTCTAACTCGTTGAAGGGATCACTGGCATATCGAAGAGGAGGGGCCTTCTTTAGTTGCTATGCTTCCAAGTTTTTCTTGCAGAGAGCGGTCTCTGCATTTTTCCCTTTATCTCTCCTGCGATTATTGCGAAGTTCGGTTACATAGCAGTCCCGAGCGGCGTCTTGATCCCCTTCTACTTCTCCCACTCCATTATTCGTTGGGAACTTCATCTTCAGGCACCATGGGGCAAGGACAATTTGAAAGTCGGACAAGGCTGGTCTTCCTAAAAAGGCATTGTAGGCCGAGTGGTTACCTATTAGCACGAATGTTTGTTTTCGAACGGCGGAGCGGGGATGACTTCCCAATTCAACAAAGAGATCTAATTGTCCGAGGGGCATCTTTGCTTCTCCAGTGAAACCGTGTAGCGGTTTGTTGCAGGGAGACACGTCCTTCATTGACAGCTTCATTTTGTCGAAAGCATGCTTGAACAGAATATTCACTGAGCTTCCAGTGTCTACTAGGATTCGAAAAACTTCAGCTGGGCCGAACCAGGCAGAGATGACCATCGGATCCATGTGAGGGTATTGCCTTCCTTCTAGGTCGCGCCCACTGAATGTGATGTCATTATTTACCTTTCTCTTCGGGTGACGTTCTTCCATAACAGAATTGACACAGTCTCCATTGTTTCTGAGTGAGTTTCCATATCTTTCCATTTCTGCCCAGCTCTTGTCGGCGATGTATGGCCCTCCTGATATTGTATGGACCACTATCTTCTCTTGGCCAGAACCGCTGGTGTTGCGATTTCCTCCGCCTGTCTCTGGGTGGAGCTGCCCTGGGTTTTCCTTGGTAGGAGCTGGGGTCCTGTCCTGTCCCCTTACATAGCGTTCTAATCTCTTCCTTATGATGTGTTCTTCGATTAGGTCGTGGAGGTGGTGACATTCATTGGTATCATGTCCATAAGATTCGTGGAAACGACAGAACTTTTCGGACTGCATTGCATGATCTGACTCCTTCTTGTACGGGGGGCGCTTGTATGTAAGTTCGTCCTGGGTGGCCAGGAAGATGTTCTCGACTGTTTCATTCAAGGAAGTGTAAGAGTCGAATCTCGGTCCTGGTCGGTACAAGCGCTTTTCTCCCTTCTTGCCCCCTGCATTGTCTCTGGAGTTGTTTCTCCGAATGTCCTTCGCTGCGGCTGGTGCGTTTCCATGAGCCACCTTAGCCTGTGATCCTGTCTGCCTTTCAGTGGCAGCCTCTTCGAGTCTCATGTACTTCCCAGCTTCATGGAAGAAATCGGGCAAGGTAGCTGGTTTTTCTTTAGTTAGTCTTCTAGCAATCTTGGTATCTGGGTGCACACCACTACAGAGGGCCATTAGGGTGAGTTTCTCATTGGCATCTTGGACTGCGGCCGCTGCGGCGTTGAACCGGGTTAGATATTGTTGCAGTGTCTCTTCGGATTTCTGTTTGACAGTAGATAGAGAATAAGCATCCTTGGGTTGTTCCACATGAATGCGGAACTGGCTAATGAACTTTTCTTTCAACATCTCCCATGAGCTGATAGATCCTTGGGGTAGATGGCAGAACCAGGAGGTAGCTAGGTCTGCTAGGAATAGCGGAAAGCATTTACACAACACTCCTTCCGTTGCTCCGCTCATGAGCATATGCTGTGTGTATCTCTACAAGTGTACAACGGGGTCGGAAGTTCCCTTGTACGGTTCCATCGTCGGCATTTTCCATTCTCGAGGGGTGATGGCGGTTTCGATGTCGCGGGTGAAAGGGCTGGTTACCCTAGCGCCTATCCCTCGATCCCTTTGCTCCCGTCAGACGCATTCCCTGAATAATCGTGCCATTCTTTCATCAGAATTTGGAGCGGACAAAAATGAGCTTGGTTCTTCCTTACGGGATCGATCTCGTCCAGATGACCTATAGGGATGGTATAGTCTATCACTTCTGACGTTATCCAGTGGCTGTCTTTGGCTACTCGGATGCATGCTAGGACCAGCTACAGTTAGCCCCTGCCTTGATCCTCCCCTGTGGGGTTCTGTTTCGAGCATTTCCATGGGGTCAACTTCGGGCTGGGTTCTAGCTCGGCTCCGTTCAGCGGGGTTTCTTTGATTAGGAGGCATGACTGGCTCAGCTACATCCGACCCTCGCCTGGTGCCTCCCCCGTTGGGTTCGGTTCCAAGCGCTTCCTCGAGTCGGAGTTTGGGCTGAGTCCGGGCGCGGCCCCTATCATTGTTGTTCCTGTTGATAGCTTCTTCGAAGAGGGAAGACCTTTTTTGTCTCCGAGATCCTCCAGATTGAGACTCACCCCATGTTTCAGTGTTGCAGTTGGATTCTTCGGCATCCCTCAAGCGTGACATAAGTTGGTTCACCACAGCCTCTTGTTGGGATGCGAAGCGGTTAGCTACTTCAGCCACAACTCTGTCTAGATCTGCCCTAGTAATTGCTGCCGGTTGTTCTGTGGCAGGGGCTGTCGGGTTTGTCTGATCCTCGTTCGGTACTGCTATTGGAATGGGATGATTCTCTTGATCTGTGATTACCGGATCCGGAATGCTGCTGGTTGCGATGTTCTTTCCCTTGTTGGCGTCTTTTCTCGGCCTGGATGTCATGTTTCCTAGGCAATGAAGGGTGCTATTGGGAAAGAAGGTTGAATGAGGGAAGCTGAAGCTTCAAGTTCCAAGTTCTCAGTGAAAGCACCAAAAATGTTTGCACAAAAAATGGACAAACACCTCAAAGTCGTATGATTTAGTTGATTTTATGTTGTTCTTAGTAATTTGGGTGAGTTATGCAAATAAGTAAACAATAGGGGCTAAACTGTAAAAGACACGCAGATTTATAGTGGTTCGGCCAGAACGTGCCTACGTCCACTTTATATGTTATTCTCTCTTTTCTTTCAGATTACAAGTACAAAGATTTGTATACAAGTATATGAAAGTTGTTTGAAAGATCCTTCCGTGCTTGAGCTCTCAAACTTGTCTGCCATTGTTGTACCCCTACCCCTCTATTTATAGAGTGAGGTTGGGGGCAGGGGTCTTGGATGTATATAGCCGTTGACGGGCCTGGACTGCTGCAACCTGGTCCGGTAAAGTTGATCCGGAATGCCTTCTTCAGGTTGGTTCGGTAGTGGAAGATGGAGATGGTCAGGAGAGTGCTGGTCCGGTGGTGAGATGGAAGACGCTTGGACCGGTAGTAGTTGGGAGCCATGTTGGTTCGGTGTGGAGTTGGCTCGGTGGGTTGGTTGGTCCGGTAGTTGTTGGTCCGGTAGTTGTTGGTTGGTCCGGTAGTTGGTTGGTCCGGTAGTTGTTGGAGTGGAGGTGGTTCGGCATGCAGGGGAGATGGGATTGTACCGGTGTTGGGTGGTTCGACATGCAGGGTTGGTCTTAGGGATGATTCGGCGCGAGGCGAAGCCTGGTTCGGTGTTGGATGGTGGTGAGGGTTCGCCCAACATTCACCTTGAACAAGGTCGATGAAACGACGAGCTAATGTCACCTTCTGGCAAATGTTGACTCGAATCGTTCCCGGAATTTCTCCCAAGTAAGATCCACTTCAACTATTTCAGAAGTAAGAAGTTCTTACCAATCCAATGCTCTTTCTTGGAGCATACTAGAGGCCACGTGAACACGGTTAAGGTCAATAAGATTCATGCGAGAAAAGATTCGATCGCACGATCTCAGCCAAGCCTGGACCTCAATAATAGTTTCAGAACCTTTGAATGGCTTTCCACCCAAATTGGTATAATCGCTGCACAAACGTGCAAATCCAGACCTAGGGTGAGTAGATTGCGGATTAGATCCGGCTGCTTGAGCATTCCTTACTAGATCAAGAAGCTGCTGAGCAGACATAAATACTCCATACTGGGGAGTAGCATGAGATTGACCGGCGCTGGGACGGCTTGGTCTAACCATTTCTCTTCCTTTAAAAAGAAAGAAAGAAAAAGGATAAGGTTATTCACCAAATGAACATCAAGCAATCTTGATAGATAAACAAGGAATCATAAAGAAAATAGGATGAATCGGTACGAAGACTCGAATTAAATCCTAAAGCACGACTCCTAAGATGGACTTAGGACGATGATCCTTGCTAGATTATTCTACATTGTTCCGAAGTTTGGCTCTGATAGCAAGCCGTGATGCCCCACCTCTATACCCACGCTAGACAAGGACACTACGGTATAATGCCGTCAACTAGCACGGAGAATAAGGCTGTTGAGGAGCGACCATCTGTGTAGTTGCTTTATGCGAGCACTAATATGTCAGATAGTACAACATGCATTCAGGAAGTAATCCGACACATCGATACAAACTCAAAGCTACTACACAGTGGCTATATATATATCCTTCAGAAACAAACGTAGAAATAAACATAACACAAATCAGTCACAGACATCCATATCATAAAGGTGGAAAAAGATATGAATATAACACATGAAAGTGTACATCAGAGTAGTGGTCAAACAAGATCCACAATATCACAAAAGAATGGTTACATGTTCTAGACAAAAGAATATGTATACATCAAGGAGTCTATATCTAAAAGATATACAAAAAAACTACTAATCTAAGTAGTTAGCTAAAAGTCAGGATGATAATCCCAGAAGTGAAGTCAAGCAGAAGCACCTGTAACATCTCGGTCTGACCCGAGTATTATTTATAAGAAAATAATAAACGGATCAGTCTAGCTATAAATATCAGATATAATGAGATAGAATAAGAGATATGACATAACATATGATAACCATAAAGCCATACTGTGATAAGTATGTAATTGAAAAGCAACAAGAGATTAACACAAGAATCTTCTCAAAGAAAAAAAGGAATGTCATACTCAATATCTTCATTCACAAAAAGTTAATGACACACAAATCCACCAGTGCACAAATATTGATAACACATATCAATGAAAATCATGAAAATTGGTGAAACGCAAATTCTAGAAATCATCAATGGAAATCCAGAAATCACATAAAGGGGGAGGCCTATCACAAAACGGGAGCATGAAAGCTCACCAACACGTGTATCACAAACGGGACGCTATCCCATGGTCGCTAACCATAGAGCCGGTGCAACGATGTAGTACAACGGTATGCCCGAGGAACCAGAAACTCGAATAGTTCGGAGCAACGACGTAGTACAACGGTACGTCCGATGGACCGAACTCCATAAAAGAACATGGGTCGCTAGCCCACAAAAGTTGAGTCGAAACTCCAAATAATACATAGGTCGTTAACCTATAAAAGAAATGAGACGAAACTCAATAAGAAGAGGTACCGTCCCCTACATGGACAAAGAAACATAGCATATCGCTAGTCATAATCACAAAAATGATCATCATCGATCATCAAGGAGTGTTAATTACAATAAGCTAGTATATATGAGCTTAGCCTCATGTCCCATAACCACTAGCTTAACTTAAATATTTACGAACAAATTGTAGATCTCCACTCAAAAATTGTCACAAGAGATTCAGTCGAACAAGTCCAAGAATTAACCGGCGAAGTAAACGCAAAGCTTTTCGTACCACTTGTTTTACGAAGCCGTTTAATTAGATTTATCGTACGAGCGAGGTAAAGGTTTGTATATTTTTAAAGTGAAAAATCACAAAAATGATCGTAGAAACGATCAATCACAAAAGTTCACATACGAAGACGTGAATGAAATCCAAAGAATTCAATTCCAAATTCATCAAAGTGAAAATACCCCTACAGCTCAACATTGCGCGACCTAACATGCACGGACCTAACGCATGTCGCGAGCTAGCGGAGCGACCTAAAGCTTGTCGCAACTTAGTGGAGCGACCTAACGACTTAAACCAGGTCGAGCAACGACCTAAAGCATGATGCGAGCTAAGGAGGCAGCGGCCTAAGAATGGTGCAAGCGGCATAACGTGACCTAAGGGGGGGGGGGAGGGGAACGACGTAGCATGGTCGCGACCTAACGACCTAATGAAATGAGAAGGCCGAGCGACCTAACATGAGCGACATAGCTACAGGCCGAGGGAATGCAAGCCGAACGACCAAAGGAAGTTAAGAGAGCCGAGCGACCTAACGACCCATGGGTTACGACCTAAGGCCAAGCGACCTATGGAACGAACGACCTAAAACCGAACGAGCTAACTGCAGGCCGAAAGTCACCAGTGTGCATGCCGAGCGACCTAAGGGCGTTGGAGCTCAAAACTCGCTCAATTTGCAACCGATGGAGCACGGACGCTAGGGGATTATGCCCATAGGCTACCCGGTCGTATTAGCTCCTTGGTGCATCACCAAAAACGTGTTTAAACATGAAAGATTGGATTTTTAAAGATTTGAATCCAAAATGCTAAAAATTGGGATTTTCACCAATTCAATCCAAATCAATAGCAAATGCACATGAATAAGTGTTAGGAATTCATACCTAACAATCAAAGATAGTTATAGACAAAGATGTGAGATAAAAATCTCAACTTTACACAAAATTTATGAAGAAGAAGCTTGAAAGCAAGGAAGAATCAATGGCTTCTCTTTGAATTTGGAGTTGGATGTTGGGTTTGCAAATGATCTTGAGCTTGGAGTTCTAATTTCTTATTCCTTCCTCCATTTTTGATGAAGCTTGAGTGTTAGAAAATGAAATTAAAATTATAAAGAGAAGGGGGTTTAGCTAGAGTAAATACTTTAGGCTAATGGGCTAAACCAAACCCAAAACCCAAAGTGAAAAAGTGACAAAATTCCACTAACTCTAAACATATCAAAGTTTATACTCAAAAAGATCGCAAACGGTGTTTTGAACTCAATGGAAGTGGTTCCGAGTCCAAATTTGACCATATGCAAAAAGTAACTTTTCGGACTAAAATCCGACTAACGATAAAATATTTAAATAAAATATTTAAATATCATATCGTGATAAAATATTTAAATAAAATATTTAAATATCATATCGTAAAATATGCGGGTTGTTACATGCGCCCCACATAATAGCGGATGGCCCTTTATACCGCGATATCCCGCCTTGAAGTGGGATTGGTATTTTATATTATGCTTGCATCTGTGGATGAAGGAAAACATGTTGGAGGGATCCAACTAGTTTCCTCAAAACGTTGAATTTATTTTATATTCAACGATGTCATTTATGTGATAATCTGTGATGATTATATTGATTATATTGGTAATTGAAATTATTGAATGCTATGGTTTGGCTGAATATATTTGGATATTTGAAAATATAAAAGATTTAATTTTGAAAAAAGATATAACAGAGAAATATGAAGTAAAATAATTATAGATAAATTAAAGAATGAATTCGGAAAGAATAAAGGTTTGATTTCAAATTCTATTAAATAAATGCTGGGTAAGGAAAAGAAAATATAGAGATTTTAAATAAATGAAATTAAAGGAGTTTTGGAGACTTAAATGATATTGCTTAAGAATTAAAGGATTTTATTTTAAATTTTAAGATTGAAAATGATTGGGAAGAATTAAAGAGGGAATTTTGAATAAAGAAGGAAATGGATATTTTTAGTTAAAGAAAAAGGATTTCAAATCATAAATAAAGAAGTGAGTTTGCAATTGATAGATTTTGAAATAAATTTGGATAAATAAAGAAGTAATTTTTTTTCAATGGAGTAAATTTTGAAAATTGATTTGGAAATTGATTTAGTGTTTGAAACTGTGTTTTAAAAGGAGGATTAGACTATGGAATTTATAAACTGGGTTAATAAAGTGAAATAAGATATTGGTGGATATTTGAAAGTATAAATTCACGGTGGGAATTTATAAAGGAATAGGTAATTTGTTTTAAAAAGATAAATAGTGGTTTATTTTTAAAGGTGTGGAAAGGAAAGTGTATTTCCCTTGAAAGCCAAGTATATTTTCAAAGAAAGATTTTCAAGTATAAGTTAGAGGTTTTTAAATGGTTTTAAAAGAATGTTTTAGAAAGAAATTATTATTTAATGGTTTTAAATTTTTTAAAAGTAAATATTTATTAAATTAATTTTAATATTAATCATTTTAAAGGTTTAACTAATATTATGTTTTTAAAGGAAATTATTTAATATTTATACCTTATGGAATACCTTTTATTTTAAATAGCTTTGGCTTAAGTTTTACATGAGAAATTAGTATAGAATTTCGTAACTAGTAATTTAAAAAAAGTCTTTTAAGTGGTTTTTTTAAATGTTTTAATATATATATATATATATATATATATATGGGTTAAGCGATTTTAAATTATTTTAAATCTAAAGTATTTAGACTTGGTAATTTTCAGTGGAAATAAACAATATTTTGGGAATTTATTCTGGGAGAGGAAAGTGATTTGAAAACTGTTTCCAAAGGTTTGAAGTATGGAAAATAGCTTGTGAAGATATTTTGGAATAAATAATTCGAAAAATTATTTGTAGTCTGATGGTTGTTTTTGAATGTTATTTGACAGTAAAATAACCGACTATCGATATTGGCCAATGCGCTGATCATTTCAAAGGGACCAGGATATGGATTAATTTCTCAAAAACCACTTCGATTCGGTTTGAACATTTCGTGAGGAAGACAAGAGCCGGGAGTCGAAGATCGAGTAGTGAAGTGCAAGGGCTAATCACCACTAATCCTTAGGGTGGCTCCAAATGGATGTAGTACGAGTAGCGCCTTCGGTTCCGTTCGAACCTGGAACTGACTTGCATGGACGAATGCTATCAGAACATCGTCAGGAGGACGATGAGCATTCTAAGTGAATGTGCGCTAAAAAGGTAACGAATTGCCTCGAGCGTGTCAACCGTGAATGGCTAAAACAGGGGAGGTGCATGCAAGGCTAAGTGGCTAGCAACCAATTAGGGTAAGGTCATCCCTGTCTAGAGGTCCATTTATTCCGGCTGTATGGGTGGTTGCTGATCCCAAATATGGGGTGATCTTATTCGGACTACCCAATAAGGAGTACCTCATGTATTGTGATGCATGGGATCAGGGTGGATCCTCGGTACGGTGATCTAGACCACGTACTGTGATGGGTGTTACCCCAGTTGCGCTACCTTTGATGGAAATCCATTCTCCCTACGTGCCTTTATGGTTTTGTTTGTAGAACATAGTATTTCTGGAATTTAATGAATGTTACATTTTCGGCTATTTAAATAAGTATTTGTATATAGACATTACTATAATATTAGAGGATTTGATAAGAAATGTTTTGATTATCGTAAGGTAAAAACCCGACATGTTTATTTGTGGCGTGGACTTACGAGATACCTTTGATTTCAAAGGATTTTGAAAAATTTAATAATCCAATTGAGTGTGTTTTCCCACGCTGGTTTTCCAGACTGACTCGGGTATTATTTAACTACAATGCTCGGGTCAGACCGAGTATTGTAGAGTAAAGATTCTGGATGGACTAATGAAAAGCTCAGGAGACGAGCTGGATGACGAGCGTATTTTCGTAGATTTATATTTCCGCTGTGCAGTGTAAGCTGTATATTCAGCTTCAAGGGGACAAGATATTATAACTGTCCTGAATTGTGTTGTTGATTTGTACTCTACTCTGATGATGTGATGTATAAAACAGATATGATTCTTTTTGTTTAAGATTAGTCATTTATCTATTATATATTGTTCTGCTGCGATTGTGAGATTCTGATATTGTTTCTATTTCTTCTTCTACCTCCTTCTTCTTTTACCTTAACGGTTTGGTTTTTGGGCATTCGATTGTTCGGCATTTGATATTGTGGACGTATTGATGTCGATTTTCAGGCGTCAAAAAATCGGGTTATTGCATCCATAGTTGTAAACCACTTCACCGCCAGGACTACTATTACTGTGAAGAAGCCATAAAAATTTGCATAGGAGATTAATATTTATTATGTACAGAGATCCAAACTAAAATATTAAAATATAAAGCTATAATAAGAGACTTAATTGGATCTTGCAGCAAAATATCATGAAAATAAGAGACTGAAATTATAAGGAACATAAGCACATTGTCAGGAAGCAAAAGACAGTGCATTTTCAATAACTCCAGGAAGACCCAAATTTAGGCAAATTAAGGAAACTTTCTTGTCTGTAAATGATTTAAATCGGTAAAGAATTTTTACTCCAAGTTTGAAAATAAGAGTCGGCTTACTGTGGATCAATGAAGAATAAACATTCGTATATTTTGGTTACAAGGAATCATAAATTTTGGTTAATGGGAATTAGTCTGGAAGAAAATGTGTAAGTGAGTAGAGCAAATCAAGAGATGATTTGTTACGAACCCATCTACATCTATCTGCCCATTAAAAAGCTTTATGATCATAATTGATCGCTCTATGATTTGCTATTATTTTATATATTTGGGAAAGAAACTTTTGTAGATGGCTATACATCTCTTTTTGAAGCTACAAAAGGTGTTTCAAAAGAAATTCTGATCAAAAGTACAATTGACGGGGAGGTATAATTTTCATGATTAGTAGAAAAACATGAATAAGGCATATATTGGCATGTTGCATCATTAATGATTTTTGTTTGGGCAACATTTTGGAAAAACAAAAGAAACCATCAAAATAGGTTATGTTGCACAAACATTATGCCGTTAACTTATTACATCAAATTAAATTAAATTTGTGAGACAGAAATTATTCTCCAAATTGTTGGAATTTGATATTTTGAAAGGGAAGTAAGAGACAAAGATGATGGACTTGATAATTTAGACTCACTAAAGAGTACGTATCTATTTTCTGTTGATCATGAATTAACCAACAAATGATGAATTTTGGAACGACATTGTCTTATAGAATGCAAATTTAGATTGCATTTATTTTTTCACTCAAGTAAAGCAAACATAATAGATAAAAAGAATTACTACAGTGGTAAGAAGTAAATATTATTATTCATGAAAACTAATTGAGAATACAACAAACAAAATCAAATATTTTTCATTAGTTTTAGAAAAATGAAAATAAATTTAAACAGTGCCATTTTAAGGTGTGAGCAGCTTGATCCTTAAACAACTATAGAAAGAAGACTGTATTTTGTCCCATTGTCTATCCACTAGTACTGCCAGATCGACAGAAGTCCTCATTGTCACCTACTAAGTTGGAAAAAGAAACTTACAGTTACCGAATTACCATACAAATGGAACAATGATGTGAAAATATTTATATGCAATCAAAAAATGGAAACTAAATAGCAGTAGCATACACACTCTAGTTTTCATACCCCAAAATACCAAAAATCGGGTCAACCCCAACGAAAAAGGATGAAGATTATAATTTTACAACTTGTTACAGGGAAAGCTGGTTATGAATAGGGGAGTAATATCTAAAGTTGAAGTAAATGTAATATTTTACCATATCATAAATGCTCAACAAACATTTTTAACGTAGCATGAAGGCATATCGTTTTAGCTGTGCATAAGTACTACGAAAGCAATGAATCAATCATCAATAGACTCCTCGCTATAGTCAAAATAAATTGATAATCCTAATTTGATTAAACGTTAATATTATTCACTTAATACTTAGTGAGAAAGACTTTCAAACCTATACTGGGACCTCTAGAACCTATAAGGCATCAAATACAGATTTACACAATTGTACATAGTTACATTGCCATGGATAGTTCCTATACATTTGTAAATTTTGGAATATTAACCAAATAGGGGAGGCATTTCAAAAAAATTCTAACCTATAAAAGTAAAAATATATGCTATAATGTATAAAAATTTAGTCCCATGAGGTTGTTTAACTATAACCGCCGCTACCTTTTTTAAATCATTTTCTTTGAAATTGAGGCCACTAAGATTGTTTATGCTGGATAGTTTTAATATTTGTTTATAAAACCCATTGTCATATTGATATATTATTTCGACTAATATATGTTCGCCGGGATGGATCATATGCTAAGGATCGATATTATTAGGACATTTGATGCATCAATTTAAATAAGCTGGTGACTGTGGCTGTTAAAATAGTGAAGGGATAAAGGAAATATAAATATAAATATTTTTATAATTTTTTTTGCAAAAATGAAAACATTTTGTGTAACGACCCAGATTTTTAGTAATTAAAATTTGAATATTTAATTTATTTTAAATATTAAGAAGTGAATTTATAAGTCAAATAAATTTTTATTTGAATTTTTGGATTTAATTGAATAATTAAATCGATAATTTAATACGTTAAATTATGGAAATAATTGAAAATTGAGTTAAATGTGATTGAAAATGATTTGTAAAATTTTATTTTATCATATGAAAGTTAGAATGATATTTTAGAACTTTTAAAATCGAATTAAAAGTTAAATTGTGAAAATTGAATATTTTAATATTTAATAATCGACTGTAAAATAGTCAATTTTTGAACAGTCTCAGAATTGAACAAAACCAGTTTCATTGGATCCGTAATAGTTAGTTATTACCGGATTTCAATTTTCGTGTCAATCGGAGCTATCGTTTGATCGTGGCAGCTCGAAACGCATCGAATCGTTTTTAATTTAAATTTGACGAGTGAAAATAGCCATTTTTCAAAAAGTCTCGGATTTCGACGAAACCAGTTTCATCGGATCCGTAATGTGATATTATTGTAAGGTTTCAAATTTCAAGTCAATTGGATTTACCGTTTGTCCGATACGAATTAAAACGCCTAGAAATCGATTTAAATCGGTTTAATTTAAATTGAGCGTTTACAGCCATAACTCGCACATACTTCCGAATTAGCTTCCGAAACCTATTCCATTGTGTCCGGAACGGGGGATAAACCCTAGGCACGTCAGTTTCGGTGCCTAAATCGGAGTTCGGAATTTCCGGATGAATAGTGTCGTTCGATTCTCTATAAATACACCACCACTCTTCATAATTTTATAAAAAAAAAATCAAAACCCTAGTTTTTTAACCCTAGCCGCCACTTATACAACCAAGGGCCAGAATTTATCAAAATTCATTCATTAATCTCTCTCAATCCGTAAGGAATTACGCGAAGTGCTCAACTACAAAGTCGAAGAGCTCGACGAGAGCTTCGATTCCATACGGTGATGATCGAATTTGGAGCGACGATGGAGGAGCTATGGGGGGCCGTTCTCTACAGGTCACGTACGCATTTCGAGGAGACATAGGTGGCCGAGCTTCAGGTGGGGGATGGTGGTGGTAGCTCTCGCGAAGAGCTTCGAGATGGCGGTGGTTTGATCGAGTTTCATCGAGTTTTGGAGTTGCAAATTGAAACCCTAGTGATTGAGGAGTGGGTTCTTTTGCACGGCGTGTTTACTGGAGATATGCGTGATTTGGGAAGAAGCAAAGGGACGGTGGAGATGCAATGGAGGTAGATCTTGTGGCTGTGATTTGGAGAAGGTTGAAAAATTATAAGTTATGTTGTAATTTAGTTAATTAAAATCGTGTAATCTTTAAAACTGCATAACTTTTTCGTACGAGGTCGAAAAAATGCAAACTCAGTTGCGTTGGAATCGTATGGACGAGCACTATGCGATGGAGTTGGTTTGGAGTCGTTTGGAGTTAGTAAGAATTTTGGGTAAAATTAAACGTCCGTTTAATTTTATTCGAAATAAATCGCTAAAACGGAATTTAAAACCAAGGTGAGAATTTCTCACTCAATCGAATCGGTTTCGATTTTATTTTAAATAGTTAGATTTAAAATATTTGAATGCATGTTTGAATGTTGATTGATATCTATTGATTGTTAAAATAGACATTATACGCCGTTAGTAAGCGGATGTTATTTATTAAAAACATATGCCGCGAATATTTCATAAACAGTGAAATTGGTATTATAAATAATATCAATATATATATTGGCATATGTATATATTGCAGTTGATTGATTTCCCGTATTTTTAGCGGATGAGACCCTATTGCGCCGTTATTAAGCGGATAATATTTAATAAGAACATATACCGCGATAATTTCGTACTGGAGAGAAATTGGTATTGTGCTAATGTTTGTGGATGCAGGAAAACAGGTTGGAGGGATCCAACTGGATTCCTCAACAGTATTTATTTGATTTCAGATATTTTGATATTTGATGGATTATCATATCGATATATGATATTGTTGTAGTCGTGATTGACTATTTGGTGTGTAGCATCATTGGACCAAGTTTTGGAATTTTAAAATGATTTATAAAGTGATTTTTGAAAATATACTATATGTTTGGAATTTGATCTATTTTAAATAAATAAACGTTATAATTTTTAATGTTATAAAAATTATGATTTTTAAGAAATATAGTTAAAAACTGATTTTTGAGAATATGATGCTATTGAGTTTATAAAATAGTTTAATCGAGATATTTTAGAATTATTGTGAAAAGTTTAAATATAGGATTTATAAAATTTAATTATTTTATGAATCAAAATGGTGAAATAATAAAGGAGATTAAAGAAGTTTTAAAAGAATAATATAAATTGAATTATATTTAGAGATTTATAAATGGATATTTATAAATTGAAATATGGACATTTTAAAACGAGTTTTTATAAGTGTTTGAATGAAGTGAAAATGAATTTCATAATTGAATGAAATTTATAGAATTATAAACGGTGAAGTTATTTGAAGAATAGATTTGGTTAAATAAATGAATCTTATAAGTTATAAGATTTATAAATTAGAAAGTCTTTAAAGGAACGATTTTGTAAAATAATCGTTTTATAAGTAATTAACTTATAATATGAACTTTTAGTTTATAATTGAGTTATAAACTGGAATAGGTTAATAAAAGAATTTAGAAAAAGGAAGTTTTTATAAATAAATAGAAATGGAATTTATAAACGTTGTTTTATAAATTCGCAAATGACTTATTTTGATAAGAAAATTTGTTAAAACCTATAAGTGGAGTTATATTCACATTTTTGAATAGTGAATAACCCTTTGAATTAAAATGAATAAAAGGATGAAATTTGTTAACAAAGAATATTCACGTTTTTGAATAGTGAATAACACGTTAAAGAAATTGTTTTGGATTTGGATGTTTTAAATAGAATTAAAACGATCTAACGATGTTTTAAATGTGTTGAGATTCGAAACCATAGATTTCAACATTTATTGTTGAAATAGACGTTTTCGAGAAATAAAAGGAGATGATGGACTATAACACTGTTGTTATAGTAAATGATTTCCGAAAGGAAATGTTTTGTATAGTATTGGGATTTATATATCTATTTTAATTTTTGAATCCCTATACTAGTGATTTTGGGTTGTCGTAACGATGTTTTACGCAACATTCGTTTTGGCCCAAATAAATATGTTTAAGAGAATGATTTCCTTAATAGAATGAAATATATACTTAATTTCGATTTAAGTATATTGAATATTTTCCAAGTGTTGAAAATAAATAAAATTTGTGAATTACTTATTAAATAAGTATGGAAATGATTTCCAATATAAAGTGAATATTTTGAGAATTTATCTTTTTGAAGATAAATTGAAATGAATAATTGAAATCGAATATTCATAGATATTTTGGATTATAAATTCACTAAGGAATTTATAAAGGAAAGGAGAATTTGTCTAAAAATAAATATTGATTTATTTTGAAATGTGAAAATTATATATCTTGTAAAGATATTTTGTAAAATAAATAATTTGAAAAATTATTTGGAATCTGGTGATGTTGTGCATATCCAGTGATAGTTCAATAACCGACTATCAATATTTCCCTTTGAATGGGTATATGATGTGATTTGATTGAATTTGAATGCCACACCTATTTTTGAATAAGCGCTCACTATTCGGGTTAACCGGGAAAGGACCATGGGGTCGTATAACCCATTCCGAATATGTGATACGTCGTTGTGAATTGCATTGAAGATCGGTGTTGAAGACCTGGTATTTGCAAAAGCGATAGGATGACCTGTCGATTGACTCTGCACCGCGTAGCTACGGTATTGAGTTCTCCATATGTGATGGTGAATCCGATCAGGATCGTGAATATCCGGATTTCAAGGACTTCTTTGTAAGTGCCTTCGGTTTTGTTCGAGCCCGGAACAGACTTGTATGGATTGTATGTCTGACATTACAAGTTGAGATATAAAGCCGATTTCATTCAAATATATTTCTGTTGGTGGCGAAGAATTTATTCTTTTAGCTTAACACCCTTCTCTGAGACGTACGTGCTCAGAGGTTATGTAGTTGAATGTTATCAGCGATATATTCCCAATTTGGTAATGTGACATGCTGAGTGATGCTGAAATGATCATTGTGTTGATTATTTGTGATAGGATCGTTTATTTGATCGTCTATCCTTGTGATCATCGTGTTGATCATTTGTTGACCCAAAGCATGGCTTTTGTATAAAGTATGTTTTTGTGGACGTGACTTCGTCGAGCCTCACATCCCGAAATGGTCAAAACAGGAAAGATGCGGCAAGGTTATGAGGGGTAGCTCCCTTTAGGGTATGTGCATTTCCTTCTGGAAAGGGTGGTATCATGGTATGGAGCCCAGATATTTACTCATGTTGATACACTATATTTATTACTGTGTGGTGTTGTTGGTGACGAGCGCTCGGTTAAAAGGTCCAATGGGACCGGGGGATGTCATATTCGTGTAGTAGTTACCTAGTGATAAAGGTAACCCGGCCTTGTGTTGGCAGAGAGCTGGTTAAGTTCTCGGGGACGTCCAGCCAGAGGCGTTTCCATGTGGCAATGGGAAGTTCCTTGGCCTGACCATTTGTTGGAAATCCAAAGAAACAATACGAAACTTGTACGGTTTTAGTTGTATAACCTGCTATGGAATGTGGCGGTAACCTGCTATTGAACATAGTTAGCTATAGTAGGCATACGATAATGGTCGTATGTTGGCTAAGATTTATATTCTACTTTCGAAATGAATTTTTCCTACACTATGCACTAGTAATAATATCAAATGTTCTTTTAAATGCGTATCAAGCTTTTTTGACTATCATAAGGAGAAATCTCCTCCGATTCTGCGTTTGCATTGTGTGTGTGTGCGGGAGGCCTTATGGTAGTCTCATTTTTAAAAGCATTGCGAATTGAATTTAAAATATTCTTCTATTTTGATTTTAAAGTTAAATAAACTGTTTTGAGTTCTCACACCAGTCACATGACTGACTCGGAGTTTATTGTTTTCCTTCCTAAACTCTGGGTGCCCACCAATTTCCACACGGGCAGTCAAGAGTTAGGTTTATCAGGATATTCTGGATATTCTGGAGTTGCTGGAGGCAAGCTGGATGGCATGGCGTATTACTAGTATATAGTATTTCTTTTTTTCGTTGCACTGTTTGTTTGATGTTGTATACTCTGATGATATGATGTAATGAAATGAAATGTATAAAATGTAATAACTGATATAGTTCTTTGTTTAAAGATTATTCATTTATTATTATATGTTGTTCCGCTGCGAATTGTGAGATTCTGTTGTTGTTTCCTTTCTGTCCGTTTCTAATTTTCTAGATATTCTATTTTCTTTTCTCTTTTCTCCATTTTCTATCTTCTTATCTACTCTTCTCTCTTTTTCTTTTCTTTTTCTTAAAAACCCATAACTATTCGGTTTTTCGGCAACGAAAATCCGCGTGCGTTACATTTTGTTGGAAATTGTCACAATAAACCATTAAATTTTCTGAATATTTTTCATCTGTTATCAACTAACCTATAACTAAGGTACTCGTGATAAAGCAGTGGACAACATAAAAAGGTAGATGGAAATTAATTTTGTCCCGCTCAATACACTTTGGATAATTAAATTTATCTTAACATAATATTGATATATACAAATATTAGTTTTTGAGAATAGGTTGAAAAAACCACCCGCAATTATATATACAATGATATGTTTATAAAAATAGACACCCACTATTTCATGAACTATGAATGGTTTATGAATGACTGATCTGAATTTCATGCATATTATGTATATAGAAGTGATAATTAGTAAAAAAAAATATTACATTAATATCCTTCGTACATACTCTTTTGAATAAGTTTGAGCCTAACCCACTATTTGAACAATACATGCCCTTTTGAAAAATGATGAAACTCTATAAATCAATGAAACACTTGATGTTTGAATATCTAAGATTTTAATTTCTTCAAAAACCTATATCATTTGAGGTATGAAGTAGCATGCATCGTGTGGTTGTAGAAAGTATTAGAATATGATTTCTTTCTGTGTATTTGTAACGACCCGTAAATTTCCGATAATAAGATTTGTTATTTTAACGAGATTTTGTAATTTAATTTGGAAAGAAAAAAAACTTTATAATTTAATATTGAAATGAACGCTAAAATGAAATATAGCAATGGTAATTAAAATTAACTATTGACAATTGGAGTGAAATCCCAATAATGAAATAGTACAAATTTGTTGCACTTGGTTATAAAATTGAAAATAAGTAAATAAAAGTAAGTATTGAATTAACCAATGAAATAATATATTGATTAATAGTAGCTGAATGTAAATTAAGGTAATAATGTTAATGCAAGTTAATAAATAACTAATTTAATGCAATCCTCAATTAATTGAAACAATTGTAGGGTTATAATTGATTGTAAATAGTAAATTAGAAATAATTCAAAGTTATATTAATTGATGAAATAAAACGCGATAAACTGTATTTTGATAAAATCAATGTTAGATAAGTAATTATAATATTTGTTGTTGATAATGAAGTATGATTAAGAGTTAGCGGCAACAATTATTATAAGTTACCGATATATTTTTAATCCATTAAATTGAATTGAGTTAATTGCAATAAATCTAAATTAAATATTACGTTAATGTTAATTAAGGTAACATTTGAAAATAATGTTAATGTTATTCATAATAGGACAATTTGTTGAATTAAAGGAATGGAAATAAAGATATATCAATTTATATGGATTTGAACTATAATAATTGGATTAATTGCAATTAAATGAAATTTAATATCTAAATATTACGTTAATTGAAATTTAGATGGAATGTGAGAATATTGATGTAATAGATCATGAACCCAATGTTAATTTCATCCGGCTGACAGCAATTGATTGAATAATAAAAAGAAAAGTAAATTAAATTGAATTACTGGAAATCAAATTTATAATTTGTGAATTTAGTGAAATTGAGGTTAACACTGAAATTGATAAAGTAACCAACTCTAAATTTACATCTAAATTTATTCAAATTAGTGTAAATGATTAAGAAATTTAAAAACGATAAAAATTATCAATTATAGAATTGAAATTGAAAAATTGATTTAATTAATTAATTTTTAATTTATTTAACTAATGTAAAAATAGCGATTTTGGCCACTGACTCGGATTTCGATGAAACCAGTTTCATCGGATTCGTAACAGTGAATTATTGTGGGATTTCAAGTTTCGTAGCGATCAGACTTATCGTTTGATCGTACGGGCTCGAAACGCCTAGAAATCAATTAATTGAAATCAATTGAAATCAATTTGAAATAACTAGATTTTAGCATAACTTCTTCATACAATAGAATTTGGACTTGAAACCTGTTCTATTGCATTCAAAATATTTATATATATGTGTGTATATATATATATATATGGGTTGATCCATTTTCGTTCCGGAATCGAAACGGGCTTTTCGTGTCAATTATCGTTAAAAACTCAAACCAATCGGGCCCATTTCTTTCTATTTTGTTCTGCATATATATATATCGTTATAAACCCTAGCAGCCTTTCTATTTCTCATTTTTGTACATACAGAAATTTCTGCCATTCCTCTTCCTCAATGGCTGAAAACCCTAATCTTCCCAATCTAATTTCAATTCAAAAAAAATAAATTGCGGATCTGCAGCAACTTTGGGTCGCGCTTCGAGTTTCAGAAGCAAAAACCCTGCATCAACTTCGAGTCAGGAAGAAAATGACTCAGGTCGCTCCGGGTCGTTTTGATAAAAACTCAGTGCAAGCACCGGGAATTTGAGGCGGTGGACCGAAGTTGAACCTGAAGTCGACGCAGGACCGGAATTTTTCAATTTTCTATTTTTCATAACTTTTTCATACGAGCTCGAATTCATATGCGGTTTGTTTTGCTGGGATCGTATTAGAATTCCGGACATTTTGGCACTAGTTGGGATGGATTCTGAGACTGTTCAATTTTTGGGTTTAAATTGGATTTAAATTCAATTTAACTTCAAAAGGTCAGTGTTTTAACCCACTCACAACTCCTAAATTTTCTTATATTTGTTAAATTGAGTTATAATGTGATTAAAAAAATTATTTATGACTGTTTGGCATATTTTGAATCATCATCTTAGTTTATTTGAATTTACTTGGATAAAATAGTTATTTAATTTATTTTTGAATATTAAGTGCCAGTTAATACCTGTTATTTATTATATGTTCTATATTGATGTTATTGATTGAATTGGATGATGATTGTGATAAATGTTTGGTGATTGATATTGGATGAATGGATTTGTATTTTATACTGTTATAAACTGCAACTTGTTATGGATTTTTATTTCATTCGAGATTGCGGTTTGAAATGACATATAACCGTACTTATATTTTAAATTGTGGATTGAAAGGATAAATATCCATATCACTTGACAATAGGATAGAAAATTATATATGGACACCGCGGTCTATACAAAAATATTTTGAAATGATTTTTATGGTTTTGTAAAGAAATATATGGTTTTATAGAAATATTGATTTCAGGTATTATATAAATATTACTTTATATATATAGTTAAATTCTTGATTTTTAGCTATGCATGTTTGGTATAAAACAAGTTTTAAAAATAAAGATTGATTAATTTAAAAACGTAATATGGTTAAGTATTTATATAAAATATATTTTATATAGAGTTTATAATGATTTTAATAAAATTAAGGCTGAGAAGATAGACTTGAAATTGATTTGAAATTGTATTAAATGTAGAAATTTATTAAATGAAACCATTTGGAACTTATGTAATTTGAGATCTGTAACGAATATGATTTATAACTTGATCTTGTTTAAGGCGAATTAAATAAATATTTCAATTATAAAAAAATTGAAGGAAACATTTAGTTATTTGAAATCTGAGTTTTATTTGAATGATAATGGATTTATTAAGTAAACATTTCGAAACTGAATAATAGAAAATCGAATTTGATATATATATATATATATATATATATATGAAATTATCAAACTTAGTTTTGAAATTGTTGAATACCTAGAGTTTGAAATATGTTGAGTTTGAAATGGGTTGCTCTGTGGATCTAATCTGTTTTGAAACCGATAAATTTGGAATGGTTTATTTGGAAACTGAATTGAATTGAAATTATGATTTGGGATTTGGTTAAATATAAAATTTAGAAATTCGAGTTGTTTTGGAATTGATTTGTGAAATTGAAGAAGTTATTTTATTATATAAAGCATTTAATGTTTAAACCATTAAGTGGTGGAAGTTATGTTTCAAGTTATGAGTTTCAAATTATTATGATTTGAAGGTGTTATATTTGAAGTGTTTTGACTTCGAAGTGTTATAACGTTGAAAGTGCTATGATTTTTTGGAAAAGGATATATTTGAAATAAAATGATATCATATTGATTTGGTTTTTGAAATGGAAATAATATCGTATTTATATAGTTTCGAAATGGATATTATATTCCGGTTTTGAAGTATAAATTATTTTGAAATGACCGCGGTGTTATAATAACGTTTGGTTGTTAAAGAGACCGGGATCGAAAGTTGTCATACTCTCTGCCAACTCTGAATACCACTTTAACAACCGTGTACGGGGTGGAGATTCTAGATTGAAGTAGGATGGTGGCGGCGTTCCTTTGAGGTATATACATGGACCCAACTCCCGTGAGTTGACATAAGGTGGCTAAAACACGAGCGATTCTCGGGACAAGGAGGTAGCCCCTCTTATCGGACACACTCCTTCGTGTTTTGGTGGCCACTTTTGATTTTTGATATTGGGGGTGTGGCTCGAGGTGGGCGGTAGTAGCTGCTACGCGTTACCACCAGCCCGGATGCGTAATTGGTATATCTACCCTGGCATTACCTTGTGTGCCGTGTCATCTACCCTAGCGCGCCTTGTACGAGTTTGGTTTTCTCTCGTAGCCCGTGGAGTATCCTCTGGTGTCTTCCTAATCAGGAGGGACTATGATACTGGATGGACTACTGGGACTATTACGTGTTAAGGTGGAAAAATGTAAAGCCTTAAGGCTATTTAAAATTAAGTTTATTGTACTATAGACATTATTATAATAGTGAAATATTACTACATAGTAAATAGTTTAACGGATCCTTACAAGATGTGAATCCCGAGCATCTCTTAAGTTACTACACTGGATACGAGATGTCAAATCCCGTAAACATCTCCGACGCCATCTGCACTCATATTTATTCACCGTTGATTTCACTTACATAAGATCTTTTAGTTCTGCCTCGGGTGTTTTGTCTTTTCAATTCGCTTGGGTCAGTCTGAGCATTTCAGGGTTCAAAGACTTTATTTCTGGAGGACGAAGATTGTATTACTATTATTTATTATATTATTCCATGCATTCATACTATTCCGCTGCATTATTTAATATTCTCTGTTATGTGTAACTCTGATATGTGTTTTATAAGTATAATCAAATGTTTTGTAAAACAGCTTCATGAACTATTATTTGATTATTATATTTTGTCATTCCGCTGTTAGATTCTGTTTTGTTTTATTTCTTTCTCTGCTTTTCTTATTCACCCCAATAACAATCAGCCCTTCTGTATGGTTTAAGTCTGATGTGTGTGGTTTATCGTCGATTTAAAGTGTACAAAAGGCTGGATGTTACATCTGGTATCAGAGCTTTGGTTTAGCGATAACCCTTAGCTTTGTAGGGTCTGACTCTTTACTAATAGGGTAGTAATACCCTACGATGAGCCGTTGAGTGTATATATATAAGAGAGCGTATTTGTTAGTGTTATAAAAGAGTTTTAATATTGTGTTAATTTGTTCCATTTTGTATTTATAAATTCTGATTGGTGCATAGGACACTATGACATCAATAGGGATTTCTATACATTTAATAGGACAGACCAACACAATATTTGTTTTGAAATATAGGTGAATGAAATAATTTTGCCTATTATATTTTCTATATATATAAAATAATTTATTTACAAATGATATATATTTGATTGTAATATATTGGCTGTTAGGTAGTGAAATTTATAAATATTGGTTGGAAATAAGATTCAAATTAAAATAAATAAAATTGGAAATTTTAGAACTTAGTTCCGGGATTTTGGAAAAAATTTCCTTTCAAAGGATTTTTGGAATATAATAATATTGTTTATAAGTATTTTTTGATATAAATAATTCAATATAATTTGAAAGAATTTCTTTAAAGAAACTTTGGAAAGAAATTAGCTCTATACTCCCCTCTCTGTCGCTGGAAAATAATTTCGGTGATGAGTGCACGCATCAACGACATTCATTTTCGAGTTTCGAAGTGGGAAGGCCACTGTAGTAGTTTTACTATGGATTTTTTTTTGATAACCAAATATGAATTTTAGTTGTTTTAAATATAATTGGATATATAAGTTGTAAGTATATATTTATCTATTATTTTACAATGATTTGAAATTAAACCCGGTATTTAGTTCTTAAGTTCCGTTAATTAATAGTTTCAATTATTATAGTGAAATGGAATGTAACTAACTAATAATTGGAACCTCTAAATAAAATAAGAGATTAAATGCTAGGTTATAAATGAAATAACAATAAAGTTGAAATTTGTAACCTATAATAACAAAAGATATGATTTTTGAACATTAAATTAATTTAAAAGAAATGAGATAAACTTGTACAAATGTCAATTGCATTTTTAAAAAGCATATATATAACTTACCAAAGGATTTAAAAGTTGAAATGTCTAATAAGAAGATGTAATGGAAATTGTACAAGTAAATTTATGTAATGAATGTGATGTTCCGGAAATTTGGGCAATATTTATTTAATAATTTCATTTATAATTATTTAAAATTGTGAAATATTGATTTAATAATCTAATTCAAATAGGAATATTCTTTTGAAGATTAATAATTATTTAATTTGTCAAATGATATTCTTTTCAAATTTTATAATAATAATAATTTAATTTAAACTAAGAATCTGTTTGTTTTCAAATATTTAAGTAATAAAATTCATCTTTCTAAACTGATTTAAAGATATTTATTTATAATGTATATATGTGTATACATTATAAATAGGAATTTTGATTTTAATTTAAATTTAATAAAGAATATTTTCCAACTTATTATATATAAATGTATAATTTGTAAATCTATTTAAATTAGTATTGAAAACTTTACAAAGGTTTGTTTTAAAAATCTATCTTATATTTTCTTAGATGTAAGTAAGTATTTATTTTGTTTATAAAAATAAATATAGTTTAAATTTTGTTTTATAATAAAAGTTTATTTTGCTTTGTTTTAAAAATTATTTTTCTTTTGAAATAAGATTTAATTCATTCACATTAAAATGTAGTATTTTGATTTAAAACTCTTTAATAAAATTGATTCAACATTTCTTTTCTTTTTAAAATCTTCTCTTTTGAAAATTAGTTTTAAAAGAATATTATTTTAAAACATTCAAATAAACATTTAAAATTGTGTGTAATCTTATAAAAGTAGTAAACATGTAATCATTTTCAAGGCTAATGTTAATAAATATTTAAAACATGCTAAAACAAATTTGAAATGGTTTTAGATAAATTTAAATACAATTATAAATTAAGAATTCTCTTTTTATATTAAAATGCATATGTGTTAAGATCTTAACACTAGAGAAGACACTTGTAAACATTTATTATTGATAAGTCAACAAGTGTCATTGTTTTAAAAATTTTATTTAAATTATATTGATAAGAAATATAACATATGCATTTTTGTTCAACCCTTATTCTCATTTGAAATCTGAGAATCAAATTTTAGTAAAATCAAAACCCAAGGTTCAATCAAATTTTTGCAAAACCTATTTACTCAATTTATATGAAAATCTGCAAAATCAAATTCTGCAAAACCAAAACCATTTAAAAATCTGCAATCTGAAAGCAATCTTCAGCCTCAAACTCAAGCAAGTGAAGATCAATTCAAATCTAAGCAATTTCAGTAATCAAATCTGGAAGTGAACTAGCAATTGCAAACACAGATTCAACTTCAAAATCAAGAAAGCATCTTCAACTAGCAATCAGGTTTCAGGAAATGGTGAAAATGCTTCTCTGAATTGTTCTTTGCATCTTCTTAAGAAGTGAGTAAACTTCTATTTCAAAAACAGATCTTTCTTTTAAATTTAATGCTTAAGCAATATACTAAAACTCAAGTTCAAACAAAACTGTCATTTAAAAAAAAAAAAATCAAAACTGCTATGATTTGAAAACAACAGTACCTTCATTTTGATGAATAACTTCACAATTTTAAGGGTTGTTTTAAATTAGTTGTGCATGTGACCTGATAGAAGTAAGCATGTTTGTTTGATTATATTGTGATGATGTTTTGTGTATACATATATTAATATGTATATGCGTGTAGTTGATGCCCAAAAAAACTATCTTCATACCTGTCTCTGTTTGAAACTCAGATTTGAGTGGAAACTCATTTCCACTGGATTTGATTCTCTGCTAGCATTAATGTGTAAACAAATATGTTGTTTAGTATAAATGTAGGTTTTATAAAATTATGATTTAGTTAAAATAAGTTAGACTTGAAGTCTGTCACCCTCTGAAACAACTCTGCAGTAACCATTTTGCAATAAAACAAAAATATCAACTTCATTAACTATTTAAAACAAGATTATAACATGAATATATGTTAGAAATCAGAAATTTTAAAACAAATTTCACCTTTTTAAATGGACTATGGTATTAGCATTTTTATTTGGAACAGAAATAGGAATTATGGAAGTATCTGATAGGCTAGTGAATTTTAGGGGTTAAGATGCTTCCTGTTATGGAGTTTTGATGTAAGAATGGAGGAAATTCTTGGCAATAGATGATTAGAGAGGTGAGGAGGTGGAAATTGGGATTTCCAGGTTTTAAGCCCTAGTATCTAAAGGTAGGGTTTTTTTGAAGATTTTGTTCCTCTGTTGCATCGAGTTGATTAGGATTTGGAAGGAAGTTGTGTGGATATTTCATGGAGGTATCGCCAGAGTTACAGGCGCTCCGGTGGTTGAAGTTGGTCGGTCGACCTGTTTTCTGACAGGGTTCTTTTTCCCAGTTTTCAACTGGATGACTCAATTCGATTGTGGGCTTGTGCATGCGATCTGATGATCTGGAAGGGCTGCAACAGTGAGAGGATGTGTGCCGGAGGGATCAACGATGGCCAGAGGTGATTCTGGCATTGGTGCAAGTACACAGGAAAGTGTGTGTCTGTGGTTAGTGGTGGTTTGAGAAAATGGTTTACACTCGGGTTTTTGTGATTTAGTCTCGAAGCAAATGGGTTGGAAACTCGAAGTGGAAAGATGGGTTCTCGGGTTAGTGTAGTTGCAGGTGTTAAATCCTGTAGTTTTACAGTTTTTAATTTAAATGAAATTCATACTTTTAAATGTTGAAACTTGATTCAAGTGTAACTTGAATCTGAATTCAAATGAAGTTTTGAATTCAAGGTTTTTAAAAATGAAAATTTTAAAATTTAAACAAGATCTAAATTTAGTTTTAAATCAAGATTAAAAACAGTTTTCAGGTTACTTTTAAAAACCAGACTTTAATTCAAAACAGCTTTTGTAAGTTTTAAATTATGAACAGATTTAAATGTTTTTAAGCAAGATTTAAATTTGTTTTGAAATCAAGTTAAAAACAGTTTTCAGATTTACTTTGGAAACCAGTTTTGAATTCAAAACAGTTTGTAAATTTAAAAAAAATGAACATATTCAAATGTTTTAAATGAATTTGATTTCAAATAAGTTTTAAACTTGAAAGAATTTATTTCCTTTAATATTTGAATCAAAGATATGAAATGTTAATTTAAAATTGAAAGTTAAAGTAATCAATCTATTTTCAAAGCTTGATTTATTTTAATCAAGTAATTTTGTTTTAAACTTTTCTTTTTATATTTAGGTAAGGAATGTTCTTTATCATTCATTTTATTTTAAGGCTTATATTTATTTAAATTTGGATTAATGTTTAAATAGTTAAACATTTTAAATATTAAACTTTTAAATGGAATTTGAATTTAAATTTAGAAATGTATTGTTTAAATACATTTTGAATGTAAATGAAGTCATTTGATAAGTAAGTAAATTATTTTGAAAATAATTAAGATAATTAAGAATTTACTTAATTATTTGATTTTAATTAATGGTTTAGATTAATTTTAATTAGAGATGATTATTGATAATTAATCTAAGATAAATTTTCTTAAGTAAGTAATTATTGAAAATGTTGTTAATTAATAAAGAAATGTTATCTAAGGATAATTAAGTAATTAATTAATGTAATTAATTTTGATGATTAACTAGATTAATTAACTGAATATAATCAATTGTAATTTGTAAGGTATAATTACTTAATATAGTAATTAAGAAATTAATTACATATTGTAATTAATTTTGATATTATGTTTGTTTAAGTTAATTAATTTAGTTTAATTAATTTAAGTAAATCATTTAATGATTTAATGGAATAATTAATTAATGTAATTAATAGAGCATGATTACTTAGAAAAGTAATAATTGATAATTACTGGAATGTAATTAGTGAAAGGTGATTTATTGTAATAAAGAAATTTGGATAATTACTTTTGTAATTAATTAAGATAATTAATTATTGGATAATTAATTTGATTAATGAGTAATTAAAAATAGTTTATTACTGAATTGAATATTAATCAAAGTGATTAATAAATATATTAATTAATAAATGTAATTAATTTTAATTAAATAATTAATTTTAAATATTAGAGATCTTTAATTATATGATGTAATTAATGATTGTTTAATTAAGAAATAATTAATTAATTAAGAGATTAATTGTAATTAATTAAGGATAAATATAATTAATTATAATTAATTAATAAATGAGTAATTAAATGTTAATTACTTATGATTAAGGTTGATTACATTATGAAATTAATTAAAGATTAATTACTTATTGTAATTAGAGGATGATTAATCAAAAGTGCTTAATCAAGTTAAATACTTAGTGGATAATTAATTAACTGGGTTAATTAATTAATGGACATTAAGCAGGATTTAAATGTGGTAATTAATTTAATTTAATTTGAGATAGAAGTAATTAATTTAATTCATTTTAAATTAATTACAATTGATGGTTAATGAATCATTGCTTATGGATATTATTGATTGAATGGCTGTGATCTCAGTAATGAGATGAGTCGTATCTGTATGATATGAATGCTTGGTTTAAGTATGATGGTTTGTGATGGATTATTTGGTTGCGATGATTATCTATTTGTGATGATAATACAGATTATCTGTTTATGATGATTATCTATTGTGAGATGTAGTTATCTATCTATGTGAATTAGATAATAATGAAATGAGTTAATTGTTTAAAACCCTTAAGTACAACTTGGACATTAAAATGGCGGTTGGTTTCGATGAGACCGGGATCGGGTTTCCATATTTGGAATTTCGAAAACCACATCGATTCCAATTAAACGTTAGGTCGTTAATCCAAGTGGAGCAAGTGAAGACTCGAGGTGTAAGGGCTATACGTCAGTATAACCCTGTGGGTGATTCCGTAATGAGTTGATGGAATAGTGCTTATAGATTCGAGATGGTGATTTAGAGTGCAAGGGTTATCGTCGTTAACTCTGAGGGTTATTCCAATACGAGTGTAACTAGATAGTGCCTTCGGTTTCGTTCGAACCCGGAACGAACTTGTATGGATTGAATGCTTTCAGAACATCGTCAGGTGGACGATGAGCATTCTAAGATTGATTTGTCCTATAAAGGTAATCGTAGCCTCAAGCCTCATCAACCGGGAATGGCTAAAACAGGGGAGGTGCAGCAAGGCTTCGTGGGTAGCCCCCACTGGAGAGCAAGATTTATCCCTGTCTAGAGGTCCCTTTATATTCGGTTGTGTGGCAGTTGGCGACGGCCAATCTGCGGGGTGGTCTTGTTCGGAACTGTTCAGTAAGAAATGGTTCCGGCTTTGTGTTGCAGGGGAGCGGGCGTACTCCTCGGTACGGTGATCTAGGCCACGTACTGTGACGGGCAGTACCCCAGTAGCCCTGCCATTGATGGAATCCACAATCCAATAAGTGCCTGTACGGTTTTGATTATGCCCAACTATGTTGGAACGTGAGATGTAAGCATTCCAGCTATTTCTGTATTTTATTTTGAAAACCCTAGACATTATTATAATATCATTAGATTTCCTATCAAATGTTTTGGTTAGCGTAAGGTAAAAACTTTTCCATGTTTATGTGTGGGAAGTCTTACGTGATACCTTTTGTTTTCAAAGGATTTTCTGAAGTTAAGAAACTTTTATCCCCGTTTACTCACACCAGACCCATGTATGACCCAAGTGTTTATTTTCTGTTTTGTTAAACTCTTGGGTACTCATATTACGTATGAGTAGTCAAGTGTTTCAGGAGATTTCTTTGACGAGTTTCTGGAGGAGATAAATGGAGCAAGAGGCTTCTGCGTGTAGATATATTTAGTGGTTCCGCTGTGTTTTGAGTTGTATCTGTTTTCTCTGATATACTTGAATTGTAATTGCTAGACAGATGTTTATAACTGTCTATTTTGTTTTGTATTAGCTGTTTAACTCTGATGTATATGATACTATGTAAAGTTTTATGTGATATAATATAATTTATTCGTTCTGCTGTGAGATTCTGATGTTGTATGTTTCTTTCTTTCCTTTCTTTTCTCTTTTCTATCCCTTTCTTCTTAATGATGCGTCGTTCAATGGAATGAAAGGCGGGTCGTTACATTGTGGTATCAGAGCTCTAGGTTGAGCGAATACCTAGACTCTGGAGTGGTGTCTTCTTGAGAGAGCGTATTTGTAATTTTTAATATATATATATATATATATATATATATTTATTTCTACCTATTTGTTGGGTTACTTGTTTAGGTTTTCCAATATAAGTAATAAAGGTAGATAGAGTAGTGGTGTGTGTAACACAACTACCAATGGTTGGAGTCCAAGTGTTTTAAATCGGAAGTGGATCTACTAGGGCAGTATAGGGCATCTTGAGTAGTTTTTCAGTTTGGTGTAAAGGATTTTCTGAATCTGAAGGAAATCTTTTCAAGATTCGGAATTTATCTTTGGATTGTAAGCTTGGTAGCACTCGTGTGAGTGGATTTTCTTGTGTTTGAATCAGTTGGGAGTTTGGAAGCCTTAGGTGGTATCTTGGCAACCTTAGGAAGGAGTTCTGTCTATATTTGAGTTTGAGACAGTTTGGCAGAGTGTTTTGTGTTTGGTTTAAGATCGAGTTTCCTGAGAGATATCTGTCCCTGGAAGGCTCTATTGTGAAGAGGCTGGTGTAGCTTTGAGGTTCGATGAGCTTTTGGATAAGGAAGTTTTGGCAGCAGTAGCAGCAATGAGTGGCCTGTTTCTTCGATGGTTCAAAAATCTCTGATGATTCTTTTGTCAGTAGGCCGGACAGATGGTGAAGCTTGTCCATTTCTTCTGGAGCTCAGTTGGGTGTGATGTTTGTGGTTGGAGGTAAACCACTAGTTTCTTATTTGATTTGAAGGCCTTAGATGTTCTGATTGTTGAAAAGAGAACGATTTCTTGGAATCTGAACTGAGTGGAATCGCAAAAGTGACTTGCGATGATTCGGAAGTTCTCTGAGTAAGCTTTGTTTGGATTGAAGCATCTCTAGAGGATGTTTGAGTTATCGAAGTGGTTTGATATTTTTTGGATGTCTTCGAAGGAATTAAGATTTGCATCCGCGTCAGGAGATTGAGTTCTGTTTCGACTTGATTTTTAGAGCTTTACCGGTGGTTCAGCATAGTAGGAGGGCTCTTTGAGAAAGAGATCTGTTTAAGTTGGCAGGTTAATCGGATCAAGTTTTCTGGTTGAATTTTTGCTGTGTGTTTGTGACTGAATCAGATAGGTCACTGAGTTTTTATGGAATTTGATGAACAATATTCCGGGATAAGTTGATCAAGTCTATACTTGTGTTCATCAACAACATTCTCAAATCAGAATTGCGCAGTGGAAGCACGGTGGCAGCTATTCCACATAGAAGCAACACCCGATTCTTTTGGAATTTTAGTTTTGTCTTGGATCAGAGGATTTCTATAGGAAATTCATTTGGATCTGGAAGCTTGGATGTCTTGTGCATCTGTTCTGTTTTCCAAATAAGAGTAGTTTGTCTGAAGTCTTCTGATATTTGTGTAGAAGAGTTGTGTGGTAGACTTGATTGATCTAGAAGGTTGGAGGCAGCCCAGGATCGACAGGAGAGATGCGTGGATAAGAGACTGGATCTTTCTGTCTTCTCTTAAGGATTAAGTGTTCGATCTACAGGATTGAATTGCCAGTTCAGATGGTTGGGATTTTTTTTGCTTTCACGTATCTCTGAGGGAGTACGTGTATGATCTACCACTGGTTCTAGAATCAGTAGTTCTGGGAAATTTGGAAGTTGATCAGGACTTGTCTATGGTTCAGTTCTCTGTTTAGATTTGTAGATCTAGATATATAGGAGCTCTAGATCTGAGTGGTGTAGCTAGTTTAGATTCTGTAGAGCGAGTGTCCCGGTGTTTGTATCTGGGAAACACTAGGAATTTTTATCCAGAATTTTGTCTGGATAATTAGAATCGTTTGTTTGAATTGGTTGCTATGATTTCTAGTATTTGGTTGATAGCATATGTTTGCTGTTTTATATTTTAAAATCTATGTGGGATTATTAAATTACCTTTGCTTTTAAAATTTCGGGGACGAAATTCTTTTAAGGGGGGAGAAATGTGATGTCCCGGAAATTTGAGCAATATTTATTTAATAATTTCATTTATAATTATTTTCAAATTGTGAAATATTGATTTAATAATCTAATTCAAATAGGAATTTTCTTTTGAAGATTAATAATTATTTAATTTGTCAAATGATATTCTTTTCAAATTTTATAATAATAATAATTTAATTTAAATTAAGAATCTGATTGTTTTCAAATGTTTAAGTAATAAAATTCATCTTTCGAAACTGATTTATAGATATTTATTTATAATGTATGTATGTGTATACATTGTAAATATGAATTTTGATTTTAATTTAAATTTAATAAAGAATATTTTCCAACTTATTGTATATCAATGTATAATTGGTAAATTGATTTAAATTAGTATTGAAAACTTTTCAAAGGTTTGTTTTAAAAATCTATCTTATATTTTCATAGAAATGTAAGTAATTATTTATTTTGTTTATAAAAATAAATATAGTTTAAATTTTGTTTTATAATAAAAGTTTATTTTGTTTTGTTTTAAAAATTATTTTTCTTTTGAAATAAGATTTAATTCATTCACCTTAAAATATAGTATTTTGATTTAAAACTCTTGAATAAAATTGATTCAACATTTTTTTCTTTTTAAAATCTTCTCTTTTGAAAATTAGTTTTAAAAGAATATTATTTTAAAACATTCAAATAAACATTTAAAATTGTGTGTAATCTTATAAAAGTAGTAAACATGTAATCATTTTCAAGGCTAATGTTAATAAATATTTAAGACATGCTAAAACAAATTTGAAATGGTTTTAGATAAATTTAAATACAATTATAAATTAAGAATTCTCTTTTTATATTAAAATGCATATGTGTTAAGATCTTAACACTAGAGAAGACACTTGTAAACATTTATTATTGATAAGTCAACAAGTGTCATTGTTTTAAATTTTTTTATTTAAATTATATTGATAAGAAATATAACATATGCATTTTTGTTCAGCCCATATTCTCATTTGAAATCTGAGAATCAAATTTCAGTAAAATCAAAACCCAAGATTCAATAAAATTTTGGCAAAACCTATTTACTCAATTCATATGAAAATCTACAAAATCAAAATTCTGCAAAACCAAAACCATTTAAAAATCTGCAATCTGAAAGCAATCTTCAACCTCAAACTCAAGCAAGTGAAGATCAATTCAAATCTAAGCAATTTTAGTAATCAAATCTGGAAGTGAACTAGCAATTGCAAACACAGATTCAATTTCAAAATCAAGAAAGCATCTTCAACTAGCAATCAGGTTTCAGGAAATGGTGAAAATGCTTCTCTGAATTGTTCTCTGCATCTTCTTAAGAAGTGAGTAAACTTATATTTCAAAAACAGATCTTTCTTTTAAATTTAACGCTTAAGCAATATACTAAAAATCAAGTTCAAACAAAACTGTCATTTAAAAAAAAAAAATCAAAACTGCTATGATTTGAAAACAGTAGTGCCTTCATTTTGATGAATAACTTCACAATTTTAAGGGTTGTTTTAAATTAGTTGTGCATGTGACCTGATAGAAGTAAGCATGTTTGTTTTATTATATTGTGATGATGTTTTGTGTATACATATATAAATATGTATATGTGTGTAGCTGATGCCCAAAAAAACTATCTCCATACCTGTCTCTGTTTGAAACTCAGATTTGAATGGAAACTCATTTCCACTGGATTTGATTCTCTGTTAGCATTAATGTGTAAACAAACATGTTGTTTAGTATAAATATAGGTTTTATAAAATTATGATTTAGTTAAAATAAGTTAGAATTGAAGTCTGTCACCCTCTGAAACAACTCTACAGTAATCATTTTGTAATAAAACAAAAATATCAACATCATTAACTATTTAAAACAAGATTATAACATGAATATATGTTAGATCAGAAATTTTAAAACAAATTTCACCTTTTTAAATGGACTGTGGTATTAGCATTTTTATTTGGAACAGAAATAGGAATTTTAGATGTATCTAATAGGCTAGTGAATTTTGGGGGTTAAGATGCTTCCTGTTGTGGAGTTTTGATGTTAGAATGGAGGAAATTCTTGGCAATAGATGATCAGAGAGGTGAGGAGGTGGAAATTGGGATTTCCAGGTTTTAAGCCCTAGTATCCGAAGGTAGGTTTTTTTTGAAGATTTTGATTCCTCTGTTGCATCGAGTTGATTGGGATTTGGAAGGAAGTTGTGTGGATGTTTTGTGGAGGTATCGCCAGAGTTACAAGCGCTCCGGTGGTTGAAGTTGGTCGGTCGAGTTGTTTTCTGGCAGGGTTCTTTTTCCCAGTTTTCAACTGGATAACTCAATTTCGAGTGTGGGCTTGTGCAAGCGATCTGATGATCTGGAAGGGCTGCAACAGTGAGAGGCTGTGTGTCGGAGGGATCAACGATGGCCAGAGGTGATTCTGGCATTGGCGCAAGTACACAGGCAAGTGTGTGTCTGTGGTTAGTTGTGGTTTGAGAAAGTGGTTTGCACTCGGGTTTTTGTGATTTAGTCTCGAAGCAAATGGGTTGGAAACTCGAAGTGGAAAGATGGGTTCTCAGGTTAGTGTAGTTTCAGGTGTTAAATCCTATAGTTTTACAGTTTTTAATTTAAACGAAATTCATATTTTTGAAAGTTGAAACTTGATTCAAGTGTAACTTGAATCTGAATTCAAATGAAGTTTTGAATTCAAGGTTTTTAAAAATGAAAATTTTAAAATTTAAACAAGACTTAAATTTAATTTTAAATCAAGATTAAAAACAGTTTTCAGGTTACTTTTAAAAACTAGACTTTAATTCAAAACAGTTTTTGTAAGTTTTAAATTATGAACAGATTTAAATGTTTTTAAGCAAGATTTAAATTTGTTTTGAAATCAAGTTAAAAACATTTTTCATATTTACTTTGGAAACCAGTTTTGAATTCAAAACAGTTTGTAAATTTAAAAAAAAAATGAACATATTCAAATGTTTTAAATGAATTTGATTTCAAATAAGTTTTAAACTTGACAGAATTTATTTCCTTTAATATTTGAATCAAAGATATGAAATGTTAATTTAAAATTGAAAGTTAAAGTAATCAATCTATTTTCAAATCTTAATTTATTTTAATCAAGTAATTTTGTTTTAAACTTTTCTTTTTATATTTAGGTAAGGAATGTTCTTTAGCATTCATTTTATGTTAAGGCTTATATTTATTTAAATTTGGATTAATGTTTAAATAGTTAAACATTTTAAATATTAAATTTTTAAATGGAATTTGAATTTAAGTTTAGAAATGTATTGTTTAAATACATTTTGAATGTAAATGAAGTCATTTGATAAGTAAATAAATTATTTTGAAAATAATTAAGATAATTAAGAATCTACTTAATTATTTGATTTTAATTAATGGTTTAGATTAATTTTAATTAGAGATGATTATTGATAATTAATCTAAGATAAATTTTCTTAAGTAAGTAATTATTGAAAATGTTGTTAATTAATAAAGAAATGTTATCTAAGGATAATTAAGTAATTAATTAATGTAATTAATTTTGATAATTAAATAGATTAATTAACTGAATATAATCAATTGTAATTTGTTAGGTATAATTACTTAATATAGTAATTAAGAAATTAGTTACATATTGTAATTAATTTTGATATTGTGTTTGTTTAAGTTAATTAATTTAGTTTAATTAATTTAAGTAAATCATCTAATGATTTAATGGAAATAATTACTTAATGTAATTAATAGAGCAGGATTACTTAGAAAAGTAATAATTGATAATTGCTGGAATGTAATTAGTGAAAGGTGATTTATTGTAATAAAGAAATTTGGATAATTAATTTTGTAATTAATCAAGAGATTAATTAATTAAGATAATTAATTATTGGATAATTAATTTGATTAATGAGTAATTAAAAATAGTTTATTACTGAATTGAATATTAATCAAAGTGATTAATAAATAGATAAATTAATAAATGTAATTAATTTTAATTAAATAATTAATTTTAATTAAATAATTAATTTTAAATATTAGAGATCTTTAATTATATGATGTAATTAATGATTGTTTAATTAAGAAATAATTAATTAATTAGAGATTAATTGTAATTAATTAAGGATAAATATAATTAATTAATTAATAAGTAATTAAATGTTAATTACTTATGATTAAGGTTGATTAAATTATGAAATTAATTAAAGATTAATTACTTATTGTAATTAGAGGATAATTAATCAAAAGTGCTTAATCAAGTTAAATACTTAGTGGATAATTAATTAACTGGGTTAATTAATTAATGGATATTAAGCAGGATTTAAATGTGGTAATTAATTCAATTTAATTTAATTTAATTTGAGATAGAAGTAATTAATTTAATTCATTTTAAATTAATTACAATTGATGGTTAATGAATCATTGCTTATGGATATTATTGATTGAATGGCTGTGATCTCAGTAATGAGATGAGTCGTATCTGTATGATATGAATGCTTGGTTTAAGTATGATGGTTTGTGATGGATTATTTGGTTGCGATGATTATCTGTTTGTGATGATAATACAGATTATCTGTTTATGATGATTATCTATTGTGAGATGTAGTTATCTATCTATGTGAATTAGATAATAATGAAATAAGTTAATTGTTTAAAACCCTTAAGTACAACTTGGACATTAAAATGGCGGTTGGTTTCGATGAGACCGGGATCGCGTTTCCATATTTGGAATTCCGAAAACCACATCGATTCCAATTAAACGTTAGGTCGTTAATCCAAGTGGAGCAAGTGAAGACTCGAGGTGTAAGGGCTATACGTCAGTATAACTCTGTGGGTGATTCCGTAATGAGTTGACGGAATAGTGCTTATAGATTCGAGATGGTGATTTAGAGTGCAAGGGTTATCGTCGTTAACTCTGAGGGTGATTCCAATACGAGTGTAACGAGATAATGCCTTCGGTTTCGTTCGAACCCAGAACGAACTTGCATGGATTGAATGCTTTCAGAACATCGTCAGGTGGACGATGAGCATTCTAAGATTGATTTGTCCTATAAAGGTAATCGTAGCCTCAAGCCTCATCAACCGGGAATTGCTAAAACAGGGGAGGTGCAACAAGGCTTCGTGGGTAGCCCTCACTGGAGAGCAAGATTTATCCCTGTCTAGAGGTCCCTTTATATTCGGTTGTGTGGCAGTTAGCGACGGCCAATCTGCGGGGTGGTCTTATTCGGAACTGTTCAGTAAGGAATGGTTCCGGCTTTGTGTTGCAGGGGAGCGGACGTACTCCTCGGTACAGTGATCTAGGCCACGTACTGTGACGGGCGGTACCCCAGTATCCCTGCCATTGATGGAATCCATAATCCAATAAGTGCCCGTACGGTTTTGATTGTGCCCAACTATGTTGGAATGTGAGATGTAAGCATTCCAGCTATTTCTGTATTTTATTTTGAAAACCCTAGACATTATTATAATATCATTGGATTTCCTATCAAATGTTTTGGTTAGCGTAAGGTAAAAACTTTTCCAAGTTTATATGTGGGAAGTCTTACGTGTTACCTTTTGTTTTCAAAGGATTTTCTGAAGTTAAGCAACTTTTATACCCGTTTACTCACACCAGACCCATGTCTGACCCGAGTGTTTATTTTCTGTTTTATTAAACTCTTGGGTACTCATATTTCGTATGAGTTGTCAAGTGTTTCAGGAGATTGCTTTGACGAGTTTCTGGAGGATATAAATGGAGCAGGAGGCTTCAGCCTGTAGATATATTTAGTGGTTCCGTTGTGTTTTGAGTTGTATCTGTTTTCTCTGATATACTTGAATTGTAATTGCTACACAGATGTTTATCAGCTGTTTAACTCTGATGTATATGATACTATGTAAAGTTTTATGTGATATAATATTATTTATTCGTTCGGCTGTGAGATTCTGATGTTGTATGTTTATTTCTTTCCTTTCCTTTCTCTTTTTTATCCCTTTCTTTCTTCTTAATGATGCATCGTTCAATGGAATGAAAGGCGGGTCGTTACGATGAAAGTGTTCAATGGATTTGCTTTATAAATAAGAATTTAATGTTATAATTGTTATAAACTTAAGTTATGACTGAAATGGTGCGAATTAAATATAATAGAAAGGTTATAAATAAATGATAATAAACTTAAGTGAATGTTAAAGTTATTTATAATGAAAATAAGTAGAAAGATGAATCATTACATGAATGAATTTTTTTTATAAATAAACTTAAATAATGTTAGAATTTGTTATCTGTTTGATTTATGGTTGTTTGGGCAAAGATACTTTAAAATTTGTTTGGATGTATGAATAATCTATCTAGTTTCATCTAAGACCGTTGAGTAAATGGTGCACTTAGTAGTTATTTTCCATTATGTACAATTTAAAGTTTTTTGAACCCAAACAACTATTTGTGTGTTTGATATGAATGGATAGTTGATTGTGTTGATTTTTGTAATGACCCGTAAAATTTTATTAATTTCGACCCATAAAATTTTAATAATTTTGAATGGTTTTATTTACGTATTTAATTGAATTTTTGTATTTTTATTCATCTTATCTAAAACTTTGGTGTTTGATTACTTAAAAATTTGAATTTTAGAAATTTCTTTAATTGATTATAAATCATTTGCCCAAATTGTAATAAATATAAACCATTTCTGTAATTTTGATTTAGGGTTGAAGTTTAACTTTAATTGAAATTTTAAATTTTAAATTTTAACTTCCAAATCTTTTATTTAAACTATATATATTTGTACAACATTTGTTCCAATTTTGTTTCTTTTAAATTGGTTATATGCTTTTAAATTAAGTAATAAATAATGTGTAAAAAGAAATAAATTTATACGTTTCTTTTATATGTATATACATCCGTTTTCTTAGTAAAGTAATAAACAAATCAAATGGATGTAAAAAATCAAATTTTAAATTAAGAAATAAATAATGTGTAAATAGCTATTTAATTATATGTTTTATTTGGTGCGTTTTATATCCATTCTTGTTTAAATTATTTGGCGTTATATAAATGATACGTTATCTTCTGAAATATACTTTAGCACATATTTTACTAAATAAATACGTTATCTTCTGAATTATATGTTCTCGCTTGTGCTTCTTCCTGAAGGTAATGGCCGCACATATTTTTTTTTGTTTTTCTTTTTATTTTCTTGTTCTTCTTTCTTGTTTTTTTTAAGTTTAAAGACTGTTGACAGTAATATATATATATATATATATATATATTACTATTCAAGTACAAATTTTCCCACAGCTTTCAAAATTACTTCATATGGTTTACCTTTCCTACAGCTCTTTTATTACATTTTTATATATAAAGTATACAGTTATATATTAGCAGTTTTACATTTTCCGGGTCGCGTGTTATATACATACATTGGGTTTTAGTCTTTGATTCCTTTTTTTATAATTTACAAATATATTGGTCCCAATACACAAGTTTAATGAATGTGTGTGTGTGTGTGTGTGTGTGTGTCTTTTACTTTAATTGTTTAATTAATTTTTTATTTTGTTTTGTTGATTTCGGTTATTAATGGTATGTTAATATACATTATATTATACCAGTTATGTTCTGACATTTATATGTGTGCATTCTTATAAAACATGCAATACAAGTTATTTTGGTACTAATATGTATTTTAATATTATTATGTTAGTTTATATTATACTGGGTATTACTAGCTATAGTTATATTTATAGTTTGATTGCATAAGTTAAATATATATATATATATATATATATATATATGTATGTATATATGTGTGTGTGTGTGTGTCCTCTAGTATACAGTTTTAAGTTTAAAAAAAATATAAAGTTGTTTATATACTAGTTTGTTTGTTTTAAAGATTATATTATACTAGTCTATGTTTTTTTAAAGGTTATGTTATACGATAATTATATATATTATTTTATATAAACTGATACTTATATTTTGTATAGTATATAAAATTTAATACTGAAAGTTCTGTTAACTGTATGTGATAATATAGGTGAAGTAAGCTTTGTGTTACTGTATTAGTATGCTGTTTACAATATAATGAAATATGTTAATATAGATATTTTAATAACTTACATTTTTAAAGCATATAATATAGTGTATTTGTTCGTATAACATTCAATGTATCAGTTCTGGTAAAATACATGTTTAATACTGAATAATTTGATATGCAAGTTAGTTATATATAGCTGCCTATAAGTTTATATATATGAGTATTGTTTTAAAATAGAATGCATATATATATATATATATACGTAGTTTATATAAGATTTTGTGTATGCTATATATATACATGTAATATGTTGTTTATCTTTATGAGTATATATGTTCATTTATTTCAAATTTTACCATGTAAATATATGCTGTTTTATATGTGTTTTTATTTAAAAGCAATGATTTTGAAATACATATATATTTAATTTAATGTGTGTGTGACGACCCGACTTTCAACGACCAGAAAATCGCATCATCTTTAAGAAAGAAAGGGATAGAAAAGAGAAAAGAAAGAAGAGAAAGAAGAAACAACATTAGAATCTAAACAGCGGAACGAATAAATTATATTAAAAACATAAGTAATACATAGTATACAACAACTATCAGAGTTACACAGACAATGCATCACATACTAGACAGTTATAAATACCTGTCTAGTTATACAACTCAAATACAATATCAACAAAGAAATCACTCAGAGATACCAACACAGTGGAACACTATATATCTTCACGCGGAAGCCGCCTGCTCCATTGCTCCTCCACAATTCGTCAAATATAACCTGAATCCCTTGGCTACTCGTAAAAATTTGAGTACCCAAGAGTTTAAGAAAAACAAAAATAAACACCGGGTCAGACATGGGTCTGGTGTGAGTAACAGGTTAAAGTTGCTTAATTTTAAAAAAACCTTTACTTAAACGGTTTACTATTAAATTACTTTATATAATAAATTAGCTTCTTAAATTTCGCAATCAATTCCAATATAGATTTAAATCATCAAATAAACCATTTCAAATTTCATATATTTCAAAGCTTAAATATTCAATGTTTCAAAACTAAATTTTATAATATATATATATATATATATATATATGTGTGTGTGTGTGTGTGTATATATATCAAATTTACTTTACTGTTATTTAGTTTTGAAATATTTAATTAATAAATCCAGTATCCTTTATATAAACTTCAAATTTCAACAATTTAATATTCCTCAATTTATTTAGACTTGATATATTCACTAAAAGCACCTTAACCCCGAATTTTGTTATAAAACCATATTCTTTTAAATCTAAATTTCAATAAGATCCAAATGGATTCTTATTAAATATAATTCTTAATTAAATAAAATCTCAATAAATTTCAACTACTTCTCAACCATGATTTAAAAAAATCAATATAACCCTATATTAAATATAATTTTAAGTAAATACTTATCCATATTATATTTAGTAAAATCAAACTTTATTTTATACTTTAAACCAATTTTATACATAGCTTAAAACCGAAAATTTACTATATACAAAATAACCTTTATTAAATATCCAAATCAATATCTCATAAAGTTATATATATTCTTTACAAAACCATAGAATTCATTTCAAAATATTATTATATGTAGACCGCGGTGTCTGTATATAATTTTCTATCCTATGGTCAAATGATACAGATATTTATCATTTCAATCCATAATTGAAAATAAAAATTTACGGTCATATATCATTTCAAACCGCAATCCCGAAAAAATGCATAATAGCTTGCAGATTACGATGACATGAACAAAACATCCATTCATCCGTCATAAAATCATACATCCATCACAATCATCATACAAAACAATAAATCAATATCCATATATAACTGATAATATATAACAGGTAACTAACTGGCAGTTATATTCAATAATAAATTAAATAACGATTTAATTTAAATAAATGCAATAACTGAGATGATGATTAAAAATATACGAAAAAGTCGTAAATAAATGCATAATCACAACAAAATTTAATTTAACAAACACAAGAAATTTTAGAAGTTGTGAGTGGGTTAAAACACTCACCTTTTGAATTTAAATTGAATTTAAATTCAACTTAAACCCAAAAATTTGAAAGTCTCAGAATTCGTCCAAACCAGCACCAAAATGTTCGGAATTTCAATACGATCCTAACAAAAAATCCACGCATGAATTAGAGTTCGTATGTGAAAGTTATAGGGATTTGAACATTAACGATTTAGAAATTAAAATAAATAAACAATAGTACTAACGTACCACGTCATCACGGAAAGTCTCTCTCTCCTGAACTATGAACTACAGGCACGCACGCACTGCTCCAGGAAGAAAACACGCAGCTCGCCCCATACCGTTGACCATGATTTACATGCGCCATCGACCAGCAGAGCATCACCAACAACGCCATCATACTCCTCTACCCATGCCGCACCCAACGCCGCGCCTGACACCACCTCTGGTCGCCCCAATATCCAGTAGCCACAGCCCATATATAACCCTAATCGAATTTTTTCTGACGATCTAGCCGTTAACTCACCATGAAACTCATATGGATGCGACCCACTCGGCTCTCTCTTCAAAACCTAGAAAGGATTTTTCGATCAGACGAAGTTCATCGTCGAGCGATGAACGACCGAAAATTGTTCTTCGATTTCTGCACAAACTTTGCGTCGAATAAAAAAACGAGTTGCAGATCTGAGTTACGCTCTTCGAGAGCTTCGAATTGATATAAAATTTGGCATATATTGTGGAGTTTGAAATTTCAGCTTTGGATTTGATTTGGGATTGCAATTGGATTTAAGGTTTGTTTGCCATTGAAGTGAGGAGGTGAATAGAACGTATAGAAATAAGGAATAGAGGCTGCTAGGGTTTATAGCAGGATATATATAGGCAGGATTGATATTTGAATGGATGGATAAGATACATTTACGCGCTAACACCAAAGTGGCCCAAAAAACCCGTTTCAACTTCATAATGAAATTGGGTCAACCCATATATCAAAATAGATGTTTTTAAATATTTTAAACGTGATAGAACAAGTTTCAAGTCTAAATTCCATCGTATGAAGAAGTTATGCTAAAATCAATATTTTTCAAATTGATTTCAATTTCATTTATTTCAAGGCGTTTCGAGTCCGTACGATCAAACGACAAGTCCGATCGGTACGAAACTTGAAATCCTACAAATATTCACTATTACGGATCCGATGAAAGTAGTTTCGTCGAAATCCGAGTCAGTGGCAAAATGGCTATTTTTACACTAATTAAATAAATTAATAAATAAATAAATTAAATCAAATTTCCAATTTAAATTCTAAAATTGACAATCCTTTTCATTTAAAATTTCTTAATCATTTACAATGATTTTAAACAAATTTAGATGTCAATTTAATGTTGATTCAATCATAAATTTCAGCGTAAATTCAAATTTAATTATATTCATCGATTATAAATTAAATTTTCAATAATTCCATTGAATTCACTATTCATTCTTATTATTCAATTCATTATGGTCAAATGGTGGAAATTAACATTGGTTTCAAAGTTATTTCATTAATATTCTCCAATTTCAACTTAATTTTCAATTAACGTAATAATTAAATATTTAATTTTCATTCGTTTGAAATAAATCCAATTATTGAATTTTAAAGTTCAATAAGTTAATAAATCTTGCTTTCTATTCTTCTTATCCAACCAATTTCTTTAATTAATTGGGATTGCATTAATTAAGTCAATTACTGCAATTGCTTTCAAATTAAGTTCTATGAACTAAACAAATAGGTAATTTATAACAACTGTAACCATTAACTTAAAGTTTATTACTTTCAAACATTTATTATAATTACTTTCATCATATGAATTTTATTCAATGATCATTTATTATAATTTACGTTCATTAATCTAATTCAATGCTTATATTTTGTTCTCATATATACAATTTGTAGCTATGTATACATCTACATTATTTCCATTGATTCGAATTTCATTCAATTTGTTTATAGCCAACTTATATTAACATCACTACCTTTAATTTTAATTATCAATTCATTCATAAACCACTAACTATACCTTATTACAAATATTACCTTAAATCTTCACAAATGTAACATTTAATTCCATTTATTGCAATAGGTTCCAATTAATAGTGATTGCGCTAATTTAGTTATTTATCAACTTGCATTAATGTTATCACATAAATCTACATCCAATTACAGTTAATATTCTCAATAAATTTATTTACTTGGTCTCCTGCTTCCTATTACACCAATTAGTACCTTATAAATAAATTTTCCGTTTCCTTTTTAATTTACATTCACACTTTCCGTTATAATATTAATTATCAATAAAGTACATTTGGTTATCTTTATTCTTCCAAACCAATTTGTAACAACCCTGAATTTTGTGATTTATTTTAGTTGTTTATTTTGATTAATTTATTTGAAATTTTGATTTAAAAATTTTATTTTATTTATTAAAATGAATAAGTTACGTTATTTTAAATATAAATGTTGATTTTTATGTGAATTATAGTTTCAAACTTGTATAAATTGAATATTTTACTAAAAAGTGGATTTCTGGTCAAATTAGTCAAACTTTGACTTTTAAATTTCAAATTTAAATATTTAAATTCTTAAATTTTATATTTTATTATGAAAATATATTTAATAGCATGAATATTTCTTTTCGTTTCGTTGGAAACGGATTTAAATTATGAAAGTTATGTATATTTCAATATTGAGTACAATTTGAGTTATATAGCAATTTTGGTTATTTTAAATTATATTTTTATTTTCCTTGTCATATTTTATTTTAATATGTGTTAATATTTTATTTTATGTATATTTTTGTCTTATAATGTTTTTAAAATGAAGTAATAATTTTCCAAAGCCATGGGTAAATTTCTTGTAATTTCTATGTCCTGCTTGCTATTTTAAACAATTTCTTTTTTTTCCTTTTTCTATTTTTCTCCAGTTTAATTATTTATTTTATTTTTGAAATGATAAATAAATTATTTTATTTCAAATTTCACGTCATAGTATTTTTAAAATGAAGTGGATATTTTTCCAAGACTAATAGTGATTTATTTGTAATTTCTGGACACTGTTTTGTATTTTTAAGTAATTTCTTCATTCTTTTTATATTTTCTTTAAAATTAATTATTTATTTTCTTATATTTTTGCTTGGTTTCGGTTTGTAAAGTATATTTTTGAGTTATTTTGTTTTTATAAAATCAAAGAGAAAGGGAAATACCAAAGGTTTAAAAAAAATGCAAAACATAAGTCCTTACATCTTCAAAAATTTTCAATAACCTTCACTTTAATTCATTTTGCTGTCCACTTCTTCAGTTTTGGCCGTGTAATATATTTCTTTTCACGTGAAAAACAACTCAGAACTTCTCATTCTCATGGCTTCTTCAAACTTCCTTGGTAATGGCCTCCTCCTTTTGCACTTTTCTTCTATTTTTTTCATACTTTTGTCTTGTTTCTCTCTTCTATTTGCATGGCCTCCTCACTATAGCCACCGCCACCATCCCATACCACTCCTCCTTAGCATCATCAGCACCCACCACCTCAGGTTAGGCCATGGCCGAACCCTCCTTGTAGCCAAACTTCACCAAAAATGCAAACAATGTCCAAAATAACGCATAGCCGAGCACCTAGTTGATCACCACTCTATTTTCCATCACCACCACCACCTTGAGCCGCCATCACCACCTTGCTGCCACCACTACTCACCACTTAAACCTATGTCCAGACCTATACCTGATGATGGCCGAGCCATTTGACCCATAGACCGAGCCAAAAGTTGAACCAAACTCCACTATGTTGCCTAGTCTCTTGATATTCTTATGTTGTAACCTCCTCCACATGTTCTAGCCTTTATGCCATGCATTCCTATGATCAAACCCGAGCCAAGGTCATGTCAAATCTGACCTAAATAAACCCCTAGGCCATGCAAAGCATTGTAGAAAACAAGGAAAAAGATTTGACATTCAAATCTCTTTTCATTTCAAAGTTATTTCAAATTGAATGTTGTATTAAATTGTAATTTTATTTTGTTTTGGTTTGGGTTGTAACACAAGCTCTAAGCTTGGATCTCTTCCCACTTGAGCCTATTTTTGTGTCATCATGCCTTCTGGAGTCTGTTATGTCATTTGGATTGCAATCTCCAGCCATAAAGGTGAGTAAAACTCACACGACGTTTATACTTATGCAGTTGTGAAACAACAACAATTGAATGTGTAGAAAATCATATGATGTATAACTGCCTGTGATTAATTATATATGATGTTAAACCTGTTAAATTTCACGTCATATCATCTGTTATTATATATATATTGTTACCGTTCATTTATATCTGTTTATCACACTGCAAGTTCCATGTGGATTAGAAATCACAATGGGTTGAAATGATACATACCCGAACGGATTTTAGAATAGGGAAAAATTGTTATGGGCTGAAATGATAGGCCTGAACGGGTTTTATTTAATTTATTTAACTTGGGATTACGGGTTTGAAATGATAAAACCCGGATTTTTCTTTTTAAACTGCGGATTGAAATGATACATATCTGTATCACTTAACCTAGGATAGAAAACTGTATACAGACCCGTGGTTGTTTTATAAAGTGTTTTGGATATTTTTAAGTATTTTAAAAAATATAAATTTATGAAATTTGATTTAAATAGATTTTGAAATATTTTAAAGTAAAGAAATTATGGTTATTCAATGAGTTAAAATGTAATTAATAAATGGTTAAATTGGATTATTGAAATATAACTTAAGTTTGAAAATTTGGAATTTTGGTTAAAAAAAAATGATATTTAAGTTATATAAATAAAATGGAAATTTGAATTTTATTTGGAAAATGGTAAATATGATAAATTGATTTAAATTTGAATTTAAGTGATTTATTAAAGTATTATTGATTTTTCTATAAATTTAAGTGATTAAATAAATGAATGCTTAAAAAGTGAAATTTTAAACATATAACTTGACTTGGAAATGTGAAATTTGAGTTTTAATTAAAGATTTAAATTAATTAAATAAATTGGAAGTTTAGTTAAATTTGTGAAATGGTAATTTAAATCTGAAGTGTTAAGTTTATTTGTTGAAAAGTGAAGAAAGGAAATTACACACTTGAACTAATAAGTGGAATTATTGAAATTTGGATTTATTTACAAGAAATTGGTTTTATAAAAATCAATATGTTTAATGATATGTTAATGAACATTTTTAATGTTAAATCATGATTTTAAAATGTTTAAATGATTTAAAATGAAGTTTATTATTGGCTGGATATACACTAAAACCTGGAATTAACTTTTAATAGCATTCAGAAATGCTATAGTTTCTGAATTGAACTAAAATTGTGTAAAAAGAGCTATTACAGCATTTCTGAAATGTTTTAGTTGCTGTAATTGAACTTATAGGCTAATATTGGACTCAGGTCTATTATAGCATTATCTGGAAATGCTATAGTGGTCTGCAGTCTTTGCTGAAATCAATTTAAAACGTTGTTTTGAAATCTGAGCTACCCTAGCATTTCTGGAAATGCTGTCTTTGCTGTCTTAAACTAAAATTTGACTAAAACTGAGTTTTAACAGCAGTTTTTAAGTGCTGTCTTTGCTGAATTAAAATGTTTTCAAGTATAACTTATAACAGTTTTTTTCTAAATGCTGTGAAAGGCTGAAATTTTAATAAATATGATTTTTGACTTAGTAAATGAGCGCAGAATGACTGGAAACTTTGAAATTTGAATACTTGAATTGAAAGAATAATAAATCCACTTTTAAAATGACTTAAATGAATAAATTAAATTGGAAATGAATCATTTTAAAAGGGGGTTCGAATTTTAATAAATGAATGTTATCTTTGGTTTTAAAAGATACTTAAATTGGATATTTGGATTTGAATTTCAAACAATGATTTGAAAAGGAAGTTTGAAAGATTGATATTTCTTATATTGAAATGATTTGGAAATGATATAATTTTTATCTGATAAAGATTTGAATTTGTAATGATATTCTATTTGAAGTAAAATATTATTCTAAAGTTAAAACCACAGGTTATAATAACGGCTGGTTGGCAAAGAGACCGGGATCGGATATCTGGCATACTCTCTGTCGATACCGAAACCACTTTGAAAACTGTATATGCGGTGGAGATTCCAGAACGAAGTAGGTTGGCTGGCGAACGCTATTGGAATGAAGTAAGTGAACGCTGATGGATGGCCTAATTATGACAAAAACAGGAGCTATACCGGGCTACACAAAGGGTCGCACCCTTTTATCGAGCATGCTTCTTTGGAAACCGTTCTATTACTTTTGTGACTCGATTTGGTGGCGCCATTTTGATTTGGGGTATGTCTCGAGATGGGCAGAAGCTGCTGGCTTGCCATCACCACCGGTCCGGGAGTGCAAACGGTGTATCCACCCTGGCATTGCCTTGCGTGCCTTGTCATATGTTCCTTATATCGAGCCCACTACGATTTTGGTTTAAAGATCCGACCGCGTTAAGGTTCACCATCCCCTTAACGCTATTTTCTATATGATTATACTTTACTGATTAGACACTACTGTACATAGCGTATATCACTATACAACAAATAGTTTAATCGGATCCTTAGAGGATGGGCGGTCCCAAGCATCTTCTAAGTTACATGTACTTTTACTACAGTTCACTTGAGTTGGTTTACATCGTATAAGTATGTATGTCCTGACTCGAGTGTTTGTATTTTTATTTACGCTCGGGGCAGCTTGAGTATTCATAGATTTGGATTCCACTTTCTAGAGATTGGAATCACTGGAGATTATCTGCTTATGTAGTCTTATCTACTTCAGTTCGGTTGTTCTATTCAGCTTGTACTTGGTTATCATATTGAAGCTTCTGTTGTACTTTATTTCTTTTGTTGTATCTTGTTTAACTCTGATATATTTATATAGTAGCTTCATGAACTACTGTCTCTTTTACTTCCGCTGCATTATTAAATACTCTGTGTCTGTGATCTATGATTATTATTTACTGTATTCTGAGATTTGCCAAATTTTTATTTACAACGCGGTAATTTGAGCAATTCAACTTCGGCATGTGTGTCTACCTATACACTTATAATGGATGCGAATGGTTGAAAATATTGGGTCGTTACACAATTAACATATGTTATTATAACCTTACAATTTGAATAAATTCATTAATTTACATTTCATTCAACCTATTAATTATTAACCTAAATTAGCACTGTTATGTTTTAAATTTACTTATTAGCTCACAACAAGTGCTACCATTAGTTCATACACTAATTTATTCCATTTCCATTCCTTATACATTATTTTATTGGTAAGTTAACATTTTTAAACTATTAATTTACCTCTTATATCCCATTATAAATTAATGCACACATTAATTTAGATTTTAAATCAATTTAAGCATTTCATTTTGGAACATTCTTTTATTAAAATAAGAATAAGACTAACATTTACATTGTTTCATTTATTGGAATTACATCCAAGTTATTAACAATTAACTTACATTTATACTGTTACATTCAAGTTATTAAAAATTTACTTACCAGTCTTATCCAAGTTATTATTTCCATTAATAATTCACTAAATTTTTATTTCCTTCAACATTAAGTTACCAAAATCTTCTTAAATTAAGAAATTTAATTACCGAATTTTTATGGGTCGTTACACTCTCCTCCACTCAAAACTTTTCGTCCCCGAAAAGGAAAAAGAAGGGAAAAGAAGAATTAAGAAATCAACATCTCTTACTTAAAATATTAGATTTATACACAAATAAATTTACAAAATTTAATAATTTAAATAAAATATCAATTTATAACTATTAAATCCCTTTATACTCAAATTATTAAGTTTGGAAAACATTTTCAAATTTTTTTCTAAGTCCAAAATCAATGGAAAATTTCGACAGAGTCTCCTTTGTACGGAGCGGCTCGGAAGAAAATATATTATCAATATAAAAATATACAACATATATTTTCCAAAATAATATATATCCCAACATGGGAAAAAAATAATATAATAGCGCTATAAAACCGTAATCCGAAATCGTACCTATTTGTCGGGCAATTACGCTTAATTATGAAACCAAAAGGAGTAGCAATTGCTTCCATAACCTGCATTTCACTTATAAAATCCAAAAGAGTCAATAATTATATAAAATGAAATATTAAATTTTGTTTCAACCACCAACAACCCAATCAATACAACCATCAATCACTTGCAACCAAACATACAACCATCATATATAATCAACACAAATCAATCATTCATTCATATCCAACACAACAAATAGTTGTTCAGGTTCAAAAACTTTAAATTGTACAGAATGAAAAATAACTACTAAGTGCACCATTTACTCAACAGTCTTGGATGGAACTAAATAGATTATTCATTCACCCAAACAAATTTAAAGTATCCTTACCCGTTAACAACCATGAACCAAAACAAACAACAGTTTCAACCAATAGATCAAGTTCATTCTTTTAATTTCATTCATACGTTTGTTGTTTGATTTCTATTTTTTATTCATATAATGGTTTGTCTTTTTTAATTGACATTTATTTCTTACAACCTTTTACTTCGATTCATTTATTTTCATTTATTACGTACAAATCTTATTTCATTTATTAATGCCATCATTTATTAATTGTTACATAATTTCCTTTATTAATATTCATTTATTCATAATATTCATGTTTAATTCAATTTCTTTGCATATTAATTCATTTACTAAGGTTCATAATCATTTATTTATAATACTTGCCTTTCTATTATATTAAATTATAGTAACATTTCAATTACAACTTAAGTTTATACTCTATAACATCAATTCTTATAAATAAAAGCAATTTATTGAACACTTTCATTACATACTTTTACTTTTTCAATTTCCATTACATTATCTTATTAAACATTTCAACTTTTAATATTTGGTAAGTTATATATATGCTTTTTGAGAATGCAATAGAAAATTATACAAATTTTCTTATTTTCTTTAAATTAATTTAATGTTCAAAAATCATATATTCTATATTTATAGGTTGCAACTTTCAACTTTTCTTTTAATTCCACTTATTACTTAGCATTTAATCTCATATTTTAATTAAAGGTTCAACTTATTAATTACCTACGTTCCAATTCACTACAATAATTGAAACTATTAATTAATGGAAACTTAAGAACTAAATACCGGGTTAAATTTTCAAATCGTTTTAAAATAATAGATAAATGTATATACTTACACTTTATATATTCAATCATATTTAAAATAATTTAAAGTTTATTTTTGTTTATCAAAATTAATCTGCAGTAAAACTACTACAGTGGTCTTCCCCATTCGAAACTCGAAAATGAACGTCGATGATGCGGCCGCCATCACCGAAATTATTTTCCAGCGACAGAGAGGGTAGTACAACTTATTTCTTTTCCAAAATTTCTTTAAAACCATTCTTTCAAATTATATTGAAATATTTATATCAGAAAATACTTCTAATATTATTATTATTATATTCCAAATCATTTGAAAGAAATTTTCAAAAACCCCGAAACTTAAGTTCTAAATTTTTAATTTTCTTTATTTCAATTTCAATCTTATTTCGATTATTATTTATAAATTTCATTACCTAACAACCAATATGTTACAACCAAATAAAATCTTTGTAAAAACTTGTTTAATATATAGAAAATATAATAGGAAAAATTATTTCATTCACCTATATTCAAAACAAATATTGTGTCGGTCTGTCCTATCAAGTGTTTAGAAATTCCTATTGATGTCATAGCGTCCCATGCACCAACCAGAATTTATAAATACAAAACGGAACAGATTAACACAATATTAAAACCTTTTTATAACACTAACAAATATGCTCTCTTATATATACTCTCAGCGACTCCCATTCGGTATTACTACCCTATTAGTAAGAGTCAGACCCCCACAAAACTAAGGTTTATCGCTAAACCAAAGCTCTGATATCAGATGTAACGTCCCGCCTTTTCCACACGATTTAAATCGACGATAAACCACACACGTCACACTTAAACCATACAGAAGGGCAGATTGTTATGGGGTAAATAAGAAAAATAGGGAAAGAAAAAAAACAAAATAGAATCTTGCAGCGGAATGATAAAATATAATAATCAAATATATTGTTCATGAAGCTGTTTACAAAATATTCGATTATACTTATACAATACATATCAAAATACACATACCAGAGAATAATAATTAATGCAGTGGAATTAAATGGTGTAGGGGAATAATAAAATAGATAATAATAAATCTTCGTCTTCGTCGTCTAGAAATAAAGTCTTCGATTCCTGAAATGCTCAGACTGACCCGAGCGAATTGAAAAGACAAAACACTCGAGTCAGAACTAAAAGATCTTATGTGAGTTAAATTAATGGTAAATTATGAGTGTAACGGCGTCAGAGATGTTTACGGGGTTTGACATCTCCTATCCAGTGTCTAACTTGAGTGCAGTAACTTAAGAGATGCTCAGGATTCACATCTCCTAAGGATCCGTTAAACAATTTATTATGTAGTAATATTTCGCTATTATAAAAATGTCTATAGCAAAATAAACTTACTTTTAAATAGCGTTAAGAAGTTACCCAATCTCCCCATTAACACAATAATAGTCGCAGTAGTCCATCCAATATCATAGTCCCTCATGATCGGGAAGCCACCAGAGGATACCACACGGGCTACGGGAAAAAACCAAACTCGTACAAGGCACGATAGGGTAGGTGACACGGCACAACTTGGCAAAGCCAGGGTAGATATACCAATTGCTATATGGGCTGGTGGTAACACATAGCAGCTACTACCGCCCACCTCGAACAACACCCCCAAAATCAAAAATCAAAAGTGGTCATAGAATAAATCCAAAAATCAGAGTATAATATCGAAGGAGTGCGTCCGATGAGAGGGGCTACCTCCTTGGCCCTAGAATCGCTCCTGTTTTAGCCATCTTATGCCAACTCACGGGAGTCGGGTCCACGTATTTACCTAAAAGGAAACGCCGCCACCATCCTACTTCATTCTGGAATCTCCACCGCGTACAAGGTTATTAAAGTAGTTTTTGGAGTTGGCCGAGAGTATGACAACTTCCGATCCCGGTCTCTTCAACAACCAAACGTTATTATAACACCGCGGTCATTTTAAAATGACTATACTTCAAAACTAGAATATAATATCCATTTCAAAACCATATAAATACTATATCATTTCTACTTTAAAAACAAATCAATATGATATCATTTTAAAGAAATCCCAAATTGATATAATATCATTTTTATTTCAAATATATCCTTTTCCCAAAATCATAGCTCTTTCAAATCATAATACCTTGAAATCCATAACTTTTAAAATAACTTCCAATACTTAAATGGTTTACTATTAAATTACTTTATATAATAAATTAGCTTCTTAAATTTCGCAATCAATTCCAATACAGATTTAAATCCTCAAATAAACCATTTCAAATTTCATATATTTCAAAGCTTTAATATTCAATGTTTCAAAACCAAATTTTATAATATATATATATATATTAAATTTTACTTTACTACTATTTGGTTTTGAAATATTTAATTAATAAATCCAGTATCATTTATATATACTTCAAATTTCAACAATTTAACATTCCTCAGTTTATTTAGACTTGATATATTCACTTAAAGCAACTTTACTCCGAATTTTGTTATAAAACCATGTTCTTTTAAAATCTAAATTTTAATAAGTTCCAAACGGATTCTTAATAAATATAATTCTTAATCAAATAAAATCTCAATAAATTTCAACTACCTTCTCAACCATGATTTAAAAAAATCAATATAACCCTATATTAAATATAATTTTAAGTAAATACTTATCCATATTATATTTAATAAAATCAAATTTTATTTTATACTTTAAACCAATTTTATACATAACTTAAAACCGAAAATTTACTATACACAAAATAACCTTTATCAAATATCCAAATCAATATCTCATAAAATCATATATATTCTTTACAAAACCATAGAAATCATTTCAAAATATTATTATATATAGGCCGCAGTGTCTGTATATAATTTTCTATCCTATGGTCAAATGATACAGATATTTATCATTTCAATCCGTAATTTAAAATAAAAATTTGCGGTCATATATCATTTCAAACCGCAATCCCGAAAAAATGCATAATAGCTTGCAGATTACGATGACATAAACAAAACATCCATTCATCCATCATAAAATCATACATCCATCACAATCATCATACAAAAAAATAAATCAATATCCATATATAACTAATAACATACAACAGGTAACTAACTGGCAGTTATATTCAATAATAAATTAAATAACGATTTAATTTAAATAAATGCAATAACTGAGATGATGATTAAAAATATACGAAAAAGTCGTAAATAAATGCATAATCACAACAAAATTTAATTTAACAAACATAAGAAATTTTAGAAGTTATGAGTGGGTTAAACCACTCACCTTTTGAATTTAAATTGAATTTAAATTCAACTTAAACCCAAAAATTTGATAGTCTCAGAATTTGTCCAAACCAGTACCAAAATGTTCGGAATTTCAATACGATCCTAACAAAAAATCCGCGCATGAATTAGAGTTCGTATGTGAAAGTTATAGCGATTTGAACATTAACGATTTAGAAATTAAAATAAATAAACAATAGTACTAACGTACCACGTCATCACGGAAAGTCTCTCTCTTGAACTATGAACTACAGGCACGCACGCACTGCTCCAAGAAGAAAACACGCAGCTCGCCCCTACCATTGACCATGATTTACATGCGCCATCGTACTCCTCTACCCATGCCGCACCCAACGCCGCGCCTGACACCGCCTCCGGTCGCCCCAATATACAGTAGCCGCCGCCCATATATAACCCTAATCGAATTTTTGCTGACGATCTAGCCATTAACTCACCATGAAACTCATATGGATGCTACCCCCTCGGCTAACTCTTCAAAACCCAGAAAGGATTTTCCGATCAGACGAAGTTCATCGTCAAGCGATGAACGGCTAAAAATTATTCTTCGATTTCTGGACAAATGATGCGTCGAATCGAAAAACGAGTTGTAGATCTGAGTTACGCTCTTCGAGAGCTTTGAATTGATATAAAATTTGGCATATATCGTGGAGTTTGAAATTTCAGCTTTGGATTTGATTTGGGATTGCAATTGGATTTAGGGTTTGTCTACCATTGAAGTGCGGAGGTGAATAGAACGTATAAAAATGAAAAACAGAGGCTACTAGGGTTTATAACAGGATATATATAAGCAGGGTTGACATTTGAATGGATGGATAAGATAGATTTACGCGCTAACGCCAAAGTGGCCCAAAAAGCCCGTTTCGACTCCGGAATGAAATTGGGTCAACCCATATATCAAAATAGATATTTTCAAATATTTTAAACGCGATAGAACAAGTTTCAAGTCCAAATTCCATCGTATGAAGAAGTTATGCTAAAATCAATACTTTTCAAATTGATTTCAATTTCATTTATTTCAAGGCGTTTCGAGTCCGTACGATTAAACGACAAGTCCGATCGCCACGAAACTTGAAATCCTACAAAAATTCACTGTTACGGATCCTATAAAACTGGTTTCGTCAAAATCCGAGCCAGTGGCAAAAATGGCTATTTTTACACTAATTAAATAAATTAATAAATAAATAAATTAAATCAAATTTCCAATTTAAATTCGACAATCCTTTTCATTTAAAATTTCTTAATCATTTGTAATGATTTTAAACAAATTTAGATGTCAATTTAATGTTGATTCAATCATAAATTTCAGCGTAAATTCAAATTTCATTATATTCATCAATTATAAATTAAATTTTCAATAATTCCATTGAATTCACTATTCATTCTAATTATTCAATTCATTATGGTCAAATGGAGGAAATTAACATTGGGTTCAAAGTTATTTCATTAATATTCTCCAATTTCAACTTAATTTTCAATTAACGTAATAATTAAATATTTAATTTCATTCGTTTGAAATAAATCCAATTATTGAATTTTAAATTTCAATAAGTTAATAAATCTTGCTTTCTGTTCTTCTTATCCAACCAATTTCTTTAATTAATTGGTATTGCTCTAATTAAGTCAATTACTGCAATTGCTTTCAAATTAAGTTCTATGAACTAAACAAATAGTTAATTTATAACAATTGTAACCATTAACTTTAAGTTTATTGCTTTCAAACATTTATTATAATTACTTTCGTCATATTAATTTTATTCAATTACCATTTATTATAATTTAAATTCATTAATCTAATTCAATGCTTACATTTTGTTTTCGTATATACAATTTGTAGCTAAGTATACATCTACATTATTTCCATTGATTTGAATTTCATTCAATTTGTTTATAGCCAACTTATATTAACATCACTACCTTTAATTTTAATTATCAATTCATTCATAAACCACTAACCATACCTTATTACCAAATATTACCTTAAATCTTCACAAATGTAATATTTAATTCCATTTATTGCAATTCTTTCCCATTAATAGTGATTGCGCTAATTTAGTTATTTATCAACTTGCATACATAAATCTACATCCAATTACAATTAATATTCTCAATAAATTTATTTACTTGGTCTCCTGCTTCCTATTACACCAATTGTTATCTTATAAATAAATTTTCCGTTTCCTTCTTAATTTACATTCACACTTTCCGTTATAATATTAATTATCAATAAAGTACATTTAATTATCTTTATTCTTCCCAACCAATTACCATATGTTATTATAACTTTACAATTTGAATAAATTCATTAATTTACATTTCATTCAACCTATTAATTATTAACCTAAATTAGCATTGTTACGTTTTAAATTTACTTATTAGCTCACAACAAGTGCTACCATTAGTTTATACACTAATTTATTCCATTTCCATTCCTTATACATTATTTTATTGGTAAGTTAACATTTTTAAATTATTAATTTACCTCTTATATCCTATTATAAATTAATGCGCACATTAATTTAGATTTTAAATCAATTTAATCATATCTTTTGGAACATTCTTTTATTAAAATAAGAATAAGATTAACATTTACATTGTTTCATTTATTGGAATTACATCCAAGTTATTAACAATTAACTTACATTTATACTGTTACATTCAAGTTATTAAAAATTTACTTACCAATCTTATCCAAGTTATTATTTCCATTAATAATTCACTAAATTTTTATTTCCTTCAACATTAAGTTACCAAAATCTTCTTAAATTAAGAAATTTAATTACCGAATTTTTACGGGTCGTTACATCGAGTGTCCTACCATGGCGTAATCCGCTATGCAGAGATTGCTTAAAGGGTATGGATATTTCCTGGGGGATCCAGTCGTAACCATTGTAATATATCCTGCAGTCTACAGTTTTTGTGATGGCGAAATGCGCAAGGCAGAGATTGCTTAAAGGGTATGAATGTTTCCTGTGGGATCCAGGCATAACCATTGTTATGTATCCTACAGTCCACAGTTTTGGTTATCATGGCGAAATTCGCAAGGCAGCGATTGCTTATAGGATATGGATCTTTCCTGGGGGATCCAGGCGTAACCATTGTTATGTATCCTGCGATCCAGGTGATTTATTTGGATTGTACTTTCCATATCGGTTTTGAAGTTTTTCCAGTATTTTCACTGGGTGTTGAAACAAGTCTACTAAGTACTTGAAGAATCCTAGCTTTGCGCCTGATCAACGCATGGCCAGAGTCTGCAAGAACGAGGATAAACTTGTTAAAACATTGAGTTATAGAAGTATTTTCGAAAGGAAAATTTGTTTCGATATAAAGGAATTTTATTATAAAGGTATTTCCAACAAAGAAATTTTGTATTGAATTAACTATTTGTGCCCGATACTATTCTTTTTAATCTACCTTTCTGCTGAGTTTATTTATTTACCTACATTCTGTTTTTCCGAATCTACCTTCTTTTCCTTGTTGACTATATCCTTTTTAAATATTGTTTATTTATATACTACATTATTAATATATTTCCTGTTTATTTATATACTACATTTCCTGTTAAAATATTGTTTATTTATATACTTCATGGTTTAATAGAAAAATTTTAGTGTTATAAATTTTTTAGAAGTTGTTAATTAAATAAAACATATTTAAAGAAAATGATTACTAATTTATTAATAATAATTGGAAGGTATCTTGAGATAAATTAATAACTTCATGAATTATGGATTTAATGTTTTCAAATAGCTTCTTTGTAAATATAACTAATGATGTAAATAATTGTTTCCAAATAGTTTTCATATATTTATAAAGGTGTTATTTAAACATATAAGTGGTATTTATAGAAGAAGCAAGAAATTTTACAAATGGGTTTTGAAAGGAATTAAAGGATAAAAGATAATTATTTTGCAAATGAACTTTTCAAATGGATATTTCAAGTAAAATTTATATGATTAAATTAAATATTTAATCTTAACTTTCAATCTACTTTTATTTCTGGTTGTTCTATTCTCCTACCACCTTCCTTTTTGCGGACGAAAAGTTTTAAATGGGGGAGTGTGTAATGACCCATAAAATTTTAATAATTTTGACCCGTAAAATTTTAATAATTTTGAATGGTTTTATTTACGTATTTAATTGAATTTTTTTATTTTTATTCATCTTATCTAAAACTTTGGTGTTTGATTACTTAAAAATTTGAATTTTAGAAATTTCTTGAATTGATTATAAATCATTTGCCCAAATTGTAATAAATATAAACCATTTCTGTAATTTTGATTTTGGGTTAAAGTTTAACTTTAATTGAAATTTTAAATTTTAATTTCCAAATTTTTTATTTAAACTGTATATATTTGTATAACATTTGTTCCAATTTTATTTCTTTTAAATTGGTTATATACTTTTAAATTAAGTAATAAATAATGTGTAAAAAGAAATAAATTTATACATTTCTTTTATACGTATATACATCTGTTTCTTAGTAAAGTAATAAACAAATCAAATGGATGTAAAATAAAATTTTAAACTAAGAAATAAATAATGTGTAAATAGCTATTTAATTATATGTTTTATTTGGTACGTTTTATATCCGTTCTTGTTTAAATTATTTGGCATTATATAAATGATACGTTATCTTCTGAAATATACTTTAACATATATTTTACTAAATAAATACGAAACAAATAAATTCATAGTATGTTACTTTGTTATAAATTTTGGACGTACGTTTCGATTTAATTATTGCCTCTCTAATGCGCACACTTTTGATTCTTACCTTAGCTGTTAAAATCATCAGCCGTGCATTTTAAAAGGAACGAAAAATCTTGCCTTACACTTCACGTGTAAATTATTTCATCTCTTTTACACTTGCCTTTTGCTTATTTGTATTTTATAGGAATGAAATATTATAATTCCTCTACCGTTTCAAATCATTTATTTCTTACCTTTCATACACCAAGTCAACGCAAGCCTATGTTGAATACAAAAAACCACGTACACAATTTCATCCACATCTCATATTGCCTTCATCTTCTCGCTTGTGCTTCTTCCTGAAGGTAATGGCCGCACATATTTTTTTTTGTTTTTCTTTGTATTTTCTTGTTCTTCTTTCTTGTTTTTTTAAGTTTAAAGACTGTTGACAGTAATATATATATATATTACTATTCAAGTACAAATTTTCCCACAGCTTTCAAAATTACTTCATATGGTTTACCTTTCCTAAAGCTCTTTTATTACATTTTTATATATAAAGTATACAGTTATATATTAGCTGTTTTACATTTTCCGGGTCGCGTGTTATATATATACATTGGGTTTTAGTCTTTGATTCCTTTTTTTTATAATTTACAAATATATTGGTCCCAATACACATGTTTAATGAATAATGATTTTAATATCTAGAGATTTTGATTTTTAAAATATGTTTTAAATACTAATTTTAATTTATATATATATATATATATATATATATATATATATATATAGATACATCTTCTACTTTAATTATTTAATTTTTTTTATTTTGTCTTGCTGATTTCGATTATTAATAGTATGTTAAGATACATTATATTATACCAGTTATGTTCTGATATTTATATGTGTGTATTCTTATAAAGCAGGCAATACAAGTTATTTTGGTTACTAATATATATTTTTATATTATTATGTTAGTTTATATTATACTGGGTATTACTAGCTATAGTTATATTTATAGTTTGATTGCATAAGTTAAGTATATATATGTGTGTCCTCTATTGTACAGTTTTAAGTTTATAAAAATTATAAAGTTGTTTATATACTAGTTTGTTTGTTTTAAAGATTATATTGTACTAGTCTCTGTTTTTCTAAAGGTTATGTTATGCAATAGTTATATATATTATTTTATATAAACTGATACTTATATTTTGTATAGTATATAAAATTTAATAATGAAAGTTTTGTTAACCGTATGTGATAATATAGGTGAAGTAAATTTTGTGTTACTGTATTGGTATGCTGTTTACAATATAATGAAATATGTTAATATAGATATTTTAATAACTTACATTTTTAAAGCATATAATATGGTGTATTTGTTCGTATAACATACAGTGTAATAGTTTTGGTAACATACATGTTTAATATTGAATAATTTGATATGTAAGTTAGTTATATATAGTTGCCTATCAGTTTATATATATGAGTATCGTTTTAAAATAGAATGTATATATATATATGTAGTTTATATAAGATTTTGCCTATGTTATATATATACACATAATATGTTGTTTATCTTTATGAGTATATATATTCATTTATTTCAAATTTTACTATGTAAATATATGTTGTTTTATATATATTTTTATTTAAAAGCAATGATTTTGAAATACATATATTTAATTTAATATACGTTTAAATTAATATTAATTTGAAATTAATAATAATAATGCAACGTACATTTCGTTTCTGTCTCTATCAAGATTGATTCTGATTAGTTGTCACCGATTTTCCCATTTATCAGCTTGTTCGTCGTGCCTGTTTTCTTCATCGAATTGTGTCTATCTAGCGTTGCTTTGGAATTCGTAACTCAACTTCATTGTCTATTCTCTCTAGCATCGAAAGATGAGCAATCACTCACGATTAACGTTCTTATAATTATTAAATTTGATTTCTATTGAAACGACAATTGAATATGCTGTAGTTAGTTATTTAAATTTCTATATATGTTATTATCTGTATCTATTCACCCGTGGGATATGACACCATATCCTGTTGTTTATTATATATTGTTATTGATGATATATGTCTGTTATATTATTATATTATCTGTTATCACACCGCAAGTTCCCTGTTAGTATAGAATTCACTATGGGTTGAAATGATACATACCCGAACGGACTTTAGTATGACGACCCGGAATTTTAGGCAATATCAATTTAATAATCCGTATTAATAATTAAATTGAATTGATAATTTTACTTTATAATTTTAGTTTAAATTGGTAAATTTAATCTTTTAAAGGTTAATAAATATTTAGTCTGGCAATATTGATCAATATCTTTCTAACAATTTAAAATTGACAAGAATTATCTTTCAAAGCTAATAAAATTATATTCTATTTATAATATATATATTTGTATATATATTGTGAATAAGAAAATCTTTCGTTTTAAATAAAAGATGTATTTTCAAATTGTAATATATATGTAAGTATATGTTATAATTTGAAGCTTTTTTGAAATTTAATATAACAATTCTAAAAATTTATGTTAAAAATATTTTCTACTAGAAATATATGCATATTTGTATATAGTGAAGTTTGGTTTGAATTTAATAAAAGAACTTTCAAATTTTAATATATATATATGTATATAAATTGTAATTTGGAGAGTACAATTTAATATAATACTTTTCAAATGATATTTGGAATTTTAATTTATATCTCTTCAACAATAAAGATAAATGTTTTAGATTTAAAAATACATGTATAAGAATTTATTTGTACTATAATTAGTTTTATAATATTTTCTTTAAAAAGTAATTTATATATACATATATAAGTATTTATTAATTAAGTAAATTAGATATGTAAGCTTTATATTAAGATTTAAATTAAATGAAAATTTATTTAAAAATACTTAGGAGCATGTGTAAACATATTAGCACATCTTAGTAACATGTGTTGAACAATTAAGTGATTTAGAGGACAAATGTAAGTTTTAAAAACAAGTGTCATTTCTTAAAATTTTATTTTCTTTGATTTTTCATAATTTAGTTCATAAAAGCATACATTCTTGTTCAAATTCTTTTTCCTATTCTCAGCTGAAGAAAAAAGAATTTCAAACTAAAATCTTGTAAAAACTTTCCACCCATTTCAAATTTCCAAAACCTGTAACAATTCTCAAAATTATTTTCAAAGCTGAAACCTGAAATTCAAATCTACAAACAAGTTTTTCTAGCAACTAATCCTACTGCAACCTCAACCACAACTCAAATGAAAAGATTAACATCAGTTTCAAGCATTTAAAATCAGAGATCAGGCATGCAAAGAATACAACCTCAACAGCAAAGAAATCAAAGCACTTTCCAGTATTTAGATCAAATTTCAAAGCCTGGGAAAAAAAATATAAAACCTGCTCTGCCTCTTCAAAATGGTGAACAAATACTTTTTAAAAGCAGTTTTAAACATCTATGGATTAACTTTGATGCATGAGATGGATTGTAGTGTGATGATGCTTATATGTTTAAATGAATATCATCTGTGAATGCATGTTGAATTGTGAAATGACTGTGTATATTGAAGTTCCTGTATGTAGATATTTTCCCTGTTTTTATTTACAGGAGTTGATTTCTGTAAGAAAAATTCAAATCTCCCAATAGAATCGAAATCAGACTTTGATATTTAAATGAAAACTGATTGTTAAAGAGTGATAATAATTATGAAAATAGTTCTAGGATTTTATAATATGAAATTACTTCAAATTTGAAGAAAATACAGTGGAAATCAAAATTTGGTCGAAAATCAACCAATCTAAATTCTGATTTAAATTGCATGAATGGATTCGTGACTAAAAATTATGATTTTTAACATACATTTCATAATTTTTTAATTTGATTTTCGCTTAGTAATTTTGAGGTGAACGTTTTTGGCAACTTGATGGATTGCCGATGATCAACACGATGGTTGGGGCCGAATTCATGGTCGAAGCTAGCTGTAGTATCGATGATGAAGGAAAAATAGCCTCGATTTTTTCCTATGGTCGAGATGATCAAAATCGTTCGAAGTAGGCTTTAATATCCTATTATTGAAGTCGACGTTTCAATGGGTTTTGCGGCGACGAGGCGTGGGCGGAGTCGATCGCGTGGCTTACTGGAGAAGCCGGTGGTCGAAACGAAGGCGCGGTGTGGATGGCGAAGTTTCTCGAGGTCTGTGGCATCGGTATGGTGAAGCTTTCTGGCCATGGTGGGTTTTTGTTTGGGCTTGAATGCCTCGATTTTGATTTGCGTGATTATTGTTCGATCTGAGTGTTCGAAGGGGCTTGCATGGTTAGGAGTGATCGGCGAGAGTCGCCGCGATGACCTATGATGGTCGGAGTCGATGGGATACGTGCACCACGTGCATGATGTATCTAGGTGGTGATGTGCTTCGGGGAAGATGAGGGTCGACTCGGAGTGGTGCTCGTGATTTCCTAATGTCGGCTCGAAGCTTTTGAGTAGGTGGAAGACTCGGGGCAGGCTCATGTTGATTAGTGTTCGAACTCGAGTTTTAAGGCGGTAATACTAATCTGGTTAAGTGAAGTAAAAAAAATATATAAATTTTACAAATATAAACTTGTTGTTTTAAAATAAGAAAAATCAAGTTTTAAATTATAAAACAAGTTTTTATAATGAATAGAAACCAAGATTTTGAAAATATTTAATTTAATATGTGTCAAGATTTGAAATGTTTAAAATAGTCGATTTCAAAAGTAATTAACTAAATTTATTTTGAATTTTAGTTCAAGATATTTTCAATTTAAAGTACTAGTTCAAGCTTTAGAAAGTTCAAATGAGTTTTGAAATGAGAATTAAGATAACCAATGTAATTACAAAGGAATGTTTTAATTAGATTTTAAAATTTATTTTAAATAAATAAGTTTAAAGGGTATGAAAAATTGGACTTTCAAAGTTAAATAATTGTTTAATCTAATTTAATATGTTTGAATGAATATTCAAAGATTTCAAGTATATTAAAATTAATTGTTTTAATTGTTTAGTTAAAATAAAACCCTATTTCAAATTTATTTTAAATTGATTTTAATGAAGTAATTAGTGGATGATTAATGAATTAACTAGGAAGTAAGTGATTTGTTAATTGGATAATTAATCAATGTAATTAATTTTAGGTTAACTAGTTAGTCTAATTAATTAAGATAATCACTTTATAATTAATTAAGTAAAATTACTTAATGAAGTAATTGATGTATAATTACTAAATGTGATTAAGAAAAGAAATTACTTATGGAAGTAATTAGTGTATAATTAGTTATGGAAGTAATTGAGTGAAAGTGATTAAGGGATAATCACTTGATGTTATTAATTTAAGGATTAATTAATATAATAGAGTTGAAGTTAATTAATTAAAGAGTGATTAATTAATTAAAGAATTAAGGTTAATTAATAATGGAATTAATTACTTGTTAAGGTAATTAATTAAGAGAGTAATTAACTAATAAAAGTAATTAGAGGATAATTACTTATGGGAATAATTAAGGGTTAATTACTTAGTAAATTTTGGTTAATTAATTAATGTAATTAATTAATCAATTAATGCGATTAATTTAAGATTAGTTACTATATGTAATTAATTAAAAATGTGATTAATCAATGAAGTAATTAATTAAGGGTTATTAATTAATGTAATTAATTAATAATTACATAATGAAGTAATTAAGGATTAATTAATTGGTGTGATTAATTGAAGAATTAATATAATTAAGGAATTTATTGATTAAGATAAGTAATTACAGGTTTGTTAATTACTGTTTATGATTAATTAAGACTAATTTATGAGATGGTTAATTACAAATTAATTATTTAATTAATTAAAGGGTTAATTAATTAATAAGGATCATTAGTTAATATAATTAATGAAATTAATCAAGGTTGATTAATGGAAGTGATTAATTAAAGTATGATTAATTAATTGTAATTAATTAAGGATCAAGTGCAATTAATTATAATTAATTAATTAATGAAAGCAAATAAAGGATCATTAATTAATGTAATTAATTAATTTGTGTAATTAATTAAAGGCTAATTACTTGAATGTAATTAAAGGATAATTAATCAAGGAAGATTAATTAAGGAAGATCATTAAGAGGTGATTAATTAATTAATTTGTAACTAATTAATGTTAATCCAATTGATTAAGAGAGAACCAAACCTGCTTATGGATGATTGATTGATATTGGATGATTTGGGTGTGATATCTTTGATATGTAATATGTGCTGCTTTGTATTATCTATTGTGATAATGTGATTCATCATCTGTTTATGTTATTCTGAATATAAGTTAAATGTTTAAACCCTTAAACAACTTGGACATTAAAATGGCGTTTGGATTTCGGTGAGACCGGGATCGGGTTTCCAGATTTGGGTATCCGAAAACCACATCGATCCAAACTAAGCGTTAGGTCGTGAATCCAAGTGGAGTTCAAGTGAAGACTCGAGGTGTAAGAACTATTAATCGTTATAAACTCTGAGGGTGATTCCAAGATGAGTTGACGGGGATAGTACTTTCAGGTTCGAGATGGAGATTCAGAGTGCGAGGGCTATGGTCGTTGACTCTAAGGGTGATTCCAAATTGAGTGCAACGAGATAGTGCCTTCGGTTTCGTTCGAACCCGAAATGAACTTGTATGGATTGAATGCTTTTAGAACATCGTCAGGTGGACGATGAGTATTCTAAGATAGATGTGTTCTATAAAGGTAATCGCAGCCTCAAACCTCATCAACCAGGAATGGCTAAAACAGGGGAGGTGCAGCAAGGTTAAGTGGGTCATGCCCAAGTAGGACGAGATTTACCCCTGTCTAGAGGTCCCTTTCTATTTCGGCTTAGTGTGTGGTTGGTCGCGCCAAACACGGGGTGGTCTTGTTCGGGACTGTCCAGTAAGGGATGGTTCCGGCCTTGTGTTGCAAGGGATTGGAAGTAATCCTTGGTACTGTGATCTAGGCCCCGTACTGTGACGGGCGGTACCCCAGTAGCCCTGCCATTGATGGAAACCCATTCTTCCTACGAGACCCTATGGTTTTGATTTGTATTACCCACTTTTGTGGCTAGTAGCTGGAATTTAATCATGTAACAATTTTGGCTATTTCTTATTTACTTGAAAACCCTAGTGTAACGATCCCGGATTTTAATCGAGTTTAAAATGATAATTAATTTAATATGTTGAATAAAATTTGTGAAATTAATTGATAAATTGATTAAGTTTTGGGATTTAAACAATATTTATAACAAAGGCAAGAAGATTAGGAGATCAAAGCAAAACAATTCTCAGTTTTTTTAAAGTTCAAAACTGATTTCAACAAGAAGGCTCTGTTCATCTTCTCAAATGCTGTGAGTAACTTTATTTTTATTTTATATTTAAAGGATGAAATTTTTGTGAATACACTTGTGAATAGTTATGGTTGTATCTACCTATATATGAATGCTTTGTGAATGATGATAGTATCTGTGAGCAAGCTGTAGTTATATTTGCTCACTGTTTCAAGTTTAAAAACAACGTCCCTGATTTCAAAAACCTTTCTCTCCCGATCTATTTAATTTCTAGACATGGAGTTAAAATAAGAAGTGATTGTTATAGCCTATACTTGGGATTAAAATTTTATTCAACCCCAAACAAACTGTTTTTGGCTCAGAAACGCAAGAAATCTAATAACATCTTTCAATGGGTCAAATTTCAAATTTCATGATTTGCAAATTTAGGTATGCGAATGAAATCTTTATACCAAAACATGATTTTTAAAGCTTAAATCGTGATTTTTAGATGTGTGATGATAGAGCAGTTCGGGTGGCTCGAATTTTCGTTCTTTTATCGAGTTCAGGTGATCAAGCCGACGAGGGAGGTCGAGCTTCTCATGGAGGGTAGTTAAGTGACCAATGGTTCATGGAAAAATAGTGGAAGGGTGGTCAGGTGAACGTGGTGGCGACGGTGATGTTTTCTTTTTCGTAAACCTAGTTTTACTGAGGTCTGATATTTTTGATTCGTCCTCCGCCTGCGATGGATCGAGTGTCATGTGCTTTTGGGGTTTGGTAGAGGGGAGGCAGACGAGGCTGTGGCCGGCGGTGGTTTCTCTCAGGTGGTTGGAATTTGGGGAACGGCGAACTTCCAGGTTTAGGAGTGGTTTGGTGTTTGCGTTCCAGGTTTTGGTATCGAGCTCGAAATTTCGATTCTCGATGATGGACGAAGTCCAGATGGTGGGGGGATTGGTCAGTGGGTGGTTGCCGCCTTCTCGTGGATGAGGCGGCGTCGAGTGACGAGCGGTGGCTCCGTACACGTGCACGGAGAAATTATCTGGCCTGGAATGGCTGTTGTTTTTGTTGGGAGTAGAAGCAGGGTCTTCTTTTTGATATTTGTCTCGAGTGCATACTCGAGAGGACTTCGATTTGGCTCGAGGAAATCACGTAGTGGGCTCGGTAGTTTGTTGTTCTGTTTTTTTACAGAGACCTGTTCCAGTTGATTTAAGCAAATTGCAAATTATATCAACCCCAGATTTAGATTTTAAAACAGAAGTTTAGATATAATTCAAGTTGTAAACTTAGACTTGAATAAATAAAGTTTTGTTTTAAATTCAAAACTTATTTAATGACATTAAGTAGTTAAGAAAAAATTAAAAAGTTTGAGGTCAAATGGAAGTTTGAAAAATTGAAAGGAGAGTTTAAGTCAAATTTTTGTGGCCTGGGTTTGAGTTTAAATTTTAATTTCAGATTTTGAAATGAAAGAAAGTGATAAATGTAAATGTTTTAAATAAGTTTGAAATATTTTAGGATTTGATCTCCACTCTTTAAAATTTCTTCTAAAACCAAAGTATTTGAAATAAATGTTTTCAAACATAAGAAAGTGATAAATTAAATCATTAATAAGAATAAGTTTCTTTAAAATTAATGAAACTTATTGATTTGTAATTCATAAATTATTAAGTTAATTAGAATGGTTAATTTATGTTTGGGTTAATTAATGAGTATTAATGGTTAATCATTTTTAATTAATAATGATAAATGTAAGTAATTTCTTTAGAAAAGTAATTAAAGAATGATTTATTTAATTTATAAATAAATAATTTAGATTTAATTTATAATTAGAAATGATTAATAACGAATTAATCCAAGATAATTTTCTTGAGAAAGTAATTTAGGAAATGTTATTAGTTAATGAAGATAATTAACTAGAGATTATTAAGTAATTAAATTAATGTGATTAATTTTGATAATTTATTTGATGTACTAATTAAGATAATCAATTGTAAATTGTTAATTACTTAATGATTTAATTAAGGGATTAATTACTAATTGTAATTTAAATTGGATATTTTGATTTATTTATTGATAAATATTAATCGGTAATTAATGATTTATTGGTATGAGATGGTCTCTTAATGGTAAGAAATTAAAGATTTAATTTCTTAAAATGGTTTAATTAAGGGGTTAATTAATCATGAAATTGGCTTAGAGGTTAGATTAATGTGATTAATTAAGAATAATAAATTTAAAATGTTTGATTTATTAATTTATATCAAATGATTTGTAATTAATAAATCAGAATTGGATAATTAATTCATAAGTAATTAATTTAACTGGAAATAAATCGAATTAATTAGGATTAATCAATTAAATAAATCCTACTTATAAATGATTTTTGAATGCTTGGCCTTACTTATGAATGATTGTATTGTATGAGATGCCTTGAATTGATTGTCCTATCTGATCTGTGATATTATGTTCTGTGGATTGAGCTGTGTATAATTTATTCATTTATTTACATTTGTTTATTATCTATGAATCTGTGAATGGATGATAAGCGTTATAGCTTATATCGCTTATCAACTATATTTCCGTGTTTTAATCTATGATGATTGAATGATGTTGCACTATTGTGTTAAACCCATGGACCACACTTATACGCACACACCGATATGGATTTCACGAGGAAATCGATTAAGTCACAGATTTTGAAATAGTTTAAAAGTTGAATATTTAAATTCAAATGTTTTGGAAACGGATTGGGTTTAAGGTGAAAAGCTTTTGAAATGGAATTTTAAAGATGAAATTTATTTTGAATAACTTGATTAAGTTTGGGGAATTTAAATAATTTGATTTAAATTTGAATTCAATATTTGAAATTGAATTCTATGATTTGGAAACTAGGGTTTAGAAAGGCTATTCAACTTATAAATGAGTTTATATGGGTTAAACTATTTTAAAGGTGTTGATTTGGGAATTTGAATTTAAATTCAAAGGTTTTAACTCGTGTAAATAAATTTTTTTTTTGGATCTTTCTGAAATGAAACTATTCGGTTTCAAATAATAAAAGCTTTCATATAAGAAGTGAACTTTCGATTTGCGTTAAAAGGAATTTTAAGATTGAAATAAAAATGATTTCCAAGTTATGGAAATGGTTTGAAAGCTATAAGATAAATATTTGATTTAAAGATTTAAATGAATTAATCCAATTGAGATGGAATCGTTTTGAAATCTATGAATGAATCTTTATGAAATCGAGTGAAATCTGTGAAATGAATCTTTTTGTTTAAAAAGATTGGAAATGGAAATTTGTTTAAACCATTTGAAAGAAAGTTTTGAATTATTAAGTTGTGACTTAATTGAAATCCCATATCCATATGTTTTAAATGTTGCGCTCACTATTCGGTTTAGCCGGGAGAAGACCTTTGTGTCGTATAACTCATTCCAAATATGTGATTCGACGTTATGGATAGCATTTGAAGACCGGTGGTGAAGACCGGGTATTTGCGAGAAGGATAGGATGACCTATCGATTGTCTCTGCACCGAGTAGCTACGGTATAAAGATTCCTTAAGTGATGGGAAGTCCGATCGGGATTGTGAATACCCAGATTGCAAGGACTTCTTTGGAAGTGCCTTCGTTTCTGTTCGAACCCAGAACAGACTTGTATGGATTGTATGTCTGACATTACATTTGAGATATAAAGCAGATTTCTTTCAAATACATTTCTGTTGGTGGCGGAGAATTTATTCTCTTAGCTTAACACCCTTCTCTGAGGCGTACGAGCTCAAAGGTTATGTAGTTGAAGGTTATCAGTGATATATTCCCAATTTGGTAATGTGGCATGCTGAGTGTTGCTGATCATTTGTTGATCAAAGCATGGCTTTTGTGAAAAGCGTAGCTTTGTGGATGAGACCTCGTCGAACCTCACACCCCGAAATGGTCAAAACAGGAAAGATGCAACAAGGTTATTGGGGGTAGCGCCCTTTAGGGTATGTGCATTTCCTTCTGGATAGAGGTGGTATCATGGTATGGATCCCAGATATTTAACCTATGTGGTTACTGCGAATTTATTACTTTGTGGTTGTTGGTTATCGGGATCCCGGGAAAGGTCGGTTGCGACCGGGGGGTGGCATACTCGTGTCAGTAGTTACCCAGTTAGGGGTAACCCGGCCTTGTTTTGGCAGAGATCCGGTTAGGTTCTCGAGGCGTCCTTCCAGAGGCGTACCCATGTGGCAATGGGAAGTTCCTTGGCCTGACCATTTGTTGGAAAATCCAAAGAAACAATACGAGCTCTGTACGGTTTTAGTTGTATAACCTGCCATGAAATGTGGCGGTAACCTTCTATTGAACATGGTAGCTATAGTAGGCATACGATAATGGTCGTATGTTGGCTAAGATTTATATTATACTTTTGAAATGTTTTTCTGCACTTTGCACTTATAGTAATAATATCAAAGAAATTTTTCTGCGTATTAAGTATGTTTGACTATCATAAGAAAAAATCTCCTCTGATTCTGCGTTTGCACCGTGTGTGTGTGTGAGAGGCCTTATGGTAGTCTCATTCTCTAAAAGCATTGCGAATCTATTTTGAAATATTTCTTTCTTTTTTTATAAAGATAAATTGTTTTTGTTACTCGTACCAGTCTCATGACTGACCTAGAGTTTATTGTTTCTTTCCTAAACTCCGGGTGCTCAAAATTTTTCGACACGGGCAGTCTAGAGTTGGGTTTTTCAGATAGCTAGGTTTAGTAGATTATCTGAAGCTAGTTCAATCTTTGGATATGGACGAGACTTGCTTGTCTTAGTGCATCGTTATTGGAAGTTCGAGCTATTTCTGAATTGGTTCTTGGAGATGGAATTACAGTTTTGGAGTTCTTCCTTGAAGACTATTTTGGATATTGTTCCGCTGTTGGTGTTATCTATTTTTCTTTTTCGCTGCTATTTCTTGTATCATATCTCTGATGTATATTGATATTCATTGTATATTGATCATTGTATCAGATATTATATCAATGTTGTATATCAATGTATTATTCTTTTTCTTCCGCTGTGTTGTTTACTTAATTGTGTTATAAGCTCCGGCGAACCAGATTCGACGTTGGATCTGCGGCATTTGAATATAGGTGACATATTCGGTGCCGATTTTCAAAGGTCGAGTCAGGATCGTTATACCTAGACACTATTATAATATCACTGGATTTCCTATCAAATGTTTTGGTTAGCGTAAGGTAAAAACTTTTCCATGTTTATGTATGGGAAGTCTTACGTGATACCTTTCTTTTCAAAGGATTTTCTAAAGTTAAGCAATTTTAAACGTTTACTCACACCAGACCCCTGTCTGACCCAAGTGATTATTTTATGTTTTATTAAACTCTTGACACCAGACCCCTGTCTGACCCAAGTGTTCATTTTTTGTTTTATTAAACTCTTGGGTACTCATATTATGTATGAGCAGTCGAGGGATCCAGATTAGTTTGACGAATTCTGGAGGAGATTTGGAGTAGGAGGCTTCCGCGTGTAGATGTATTATGGTTTCGATGTGTTAGTGTTATGTCTATATTATATTGATGTATTTGAGTTGTATGATTAGAACAGATGTTTATAACTGTCTAATATGTGTTGTATATGTTGTGTGACTCTGATGTATATGATACTATGTAATATTTTATGTGATATATGATATTTAATTCGTTCCGCTGTGAGTATCTGATGTTGTTGAGTTTCTTCTTTTTCTATCTTTCTTATTCTATCCCTTTCTTTCTTAAATCATGATGCATATTTCTGGTGATAGAAAGGCGGGTCGTAACAGTTGGTATCAGAGCATAGGTTGAGCGAATACCTAGGCTCTGGAGTGTTGTCTTTCTTGAGAGAGCGTACTTGTAATTTATATATATATATATACCTAATCTGTTGGGTTATCTATTCGGATTTTCCAACATAAGTTATAAAGGTAGATAAGGTAGGAATGTGTGTAACACGACTACCACTAATGGAAGGGGCTTATATGTTTGAGGTTGGAAGTGTATTTGTCGAGATTGTAGGCCCAATACCGTCTCAAGTGAGCTTTGTAGCTTGGTGTAAGGATCTCTCTGATCTACGAAGGAAATCTTTTTAAAAGTTTCGGAGCCCGTCTTTGAAGTGTAAGCTGGGTGCGCTCGGGTGAGCGGATTTTCTAGAGTTTGGATCTGTCGGAAGTTCAGAAGCAAGTGATGGTGTCTTGATAGCTGCGTGGTGAATTGCAGTATCCATGGGTATTTCCGAAGATGTTTTCTATTGAAGCAGTTTTAGAAGAGGTTGAGGAGCAGTCTTTACCTGTTGTAGGGAAGACTCGTCTGTGTAGAAGTTATTTGGATCTCTAGCAAGGAGGTTGGCTGTTTTGGAATATGAGACTAAGGTCTATAAGTTGCTTCGTTTTGGCATGGTCTCATTGTCACCCTTAAGAAGATCGAGATGTTGATACTTGGTTTGGAGCCGAGTTTCTTGAGATGTTTTCTACCATCTCGAAGGGTCTTTTGCATAGTTTGTTGATGGTTTTGGGGATTCGAGGAGCCTTTGGATTAGAAGTCTTTGGTTAGCTGTGGTAGCAGTTTCAGATCGGAGGTGTTTGTGTGCCAACAAGAAGGTCTTATGGCTTAGTAGTGTCCTAGAGATAGAGTTTGGAAGCAGCAGTGTGGGTCATTTTTCCGGTGGTTCAGGAATCTTTGTGGTTCTTCTTTCAGCAGTCTAGGCAGATCGTGAATGTTTTCTTGAAGGGTTAACCTTGTTTGGAGAATCTTAAGGCTGTTCTAATTGATAAAGAGAGAACAGTTTCTTTGGAATCTGAACTAGGTAGGATCGTAAAAGTGACTTGCGATTAGTTTGGGAATTCATCTTGGGCAATCTTTTGTTTGAGACAGAGGGTCATGTGGAAGTAGGAGCTACTGAAGTAATCAGAAGTTTGTCTGCATTTAGAGTTGAGTTCCATATTGATTAGGTTCCAGAAGCGATACTGGTGGTTAGCCTGGTAGTAGGATGGATCTTGGAGAAAGAAGAGTTGGTGTAGCACTCAGGAATTTTTGGAATTTGGATTGGTCAGATCTAGTTTTGAGTTGGATTCTGCTGTAAGGTTGTTTGACCGAGTCAGATGGGTCACTAAGATTTTATGAATTTGATGAGCAAAGTTTCTCGGATATATTGAATAAGTTTGTACTCGTGTTCATCAACAGTATTCTCATCTACTTCCGAACCAGATTCATGCAGCGGAAGCGAGGTAGCAGTTGTGCGAGGAAGGAAGCAAGTTCAGTTTGCTATTGCTTGGGAAGTAGAGCTTGTGTTCTGGATTTCGACGAATCTTGGAAGACCATTTTGATGAATAGGATCCAGAAACTAGTTTATTTTGGTCTAGTTGTTTATGGAAGAATCAGCATAGGTTGAGTTGATCAAGATGAAGATAGGCAGTCCAGGATCGTCTGAAGATTGTGTGGATAAAATGGATAAATCTGGAATTCGAAGTTGGAGACTTCATTGTTGTTAAGGTTTCTCGGGTTAAGAGAACAATATGATTGGGTAAGATTGGATGGCTAGTTCTGAGGTATTTGGGATTTCTTATCTGTGTTTTTGATAGGATAAGTTCTTTTGTCTATAGGACTAAATTGCCGGTTTGGATAGCTGGAATTCATTGTATTTCACGTATCTTTGAAGGAGTACGCGTATGATTCATCATTGGTTGTAGAATCAGCAGTTCAGCTGGATTTGGAAGTTGTGCTAGACTTGAGTATTGTCTGATGTTCTGTTCAGATTGGTGGGTCTAGGGATGAGAGGAGCTCTGGATTATGGTGATGTAGTTAGATAAGCTTCTGTAGAGCGAGTCTTCCACTGATTTATTCTTGGGAAACTCTAGATAGTATTATAAAAATCCATCCTGGTTTGTGTCAGAATAATTTGTTAGGTTTGTTTGTTTGATTGGTTGCTTTGGTTGTTAGTAACTGGATAATAGGTATGCTTTGCTGTTTGAAATTAAAATCTTTGCTGGGTTATTAAATTATCTTTGCTTTTAAATTTCGGGGACGAAATTCTTTTAAGGAGGGAGGAATGTGACGACCCAGAATTTTAGGCAATATCAATTTAATAATCTGTATTAATAATTAAATTGAATTGATAATTTTCCTTTATAATTTTAATTTAAATTGGTAAATTTAATCTTTTAAGGGTTAATAAATATTTAATCTGGCAATATTGATCAATATCTTTCTAACAATTTAAAATGGATAAGAATTATCTTTCAAAGCTAATAAAATTATATTCTATTTATAATATATATATTTGGTATATATATTGTGAATAAGAAAATCTTTTGTTTTAAATAAAAGATGTATTTTCAAATTGTAATATATATGTAAGTATATGTTATAATTTGAAGTTGTTTTGAAATTTAATATAATAATTCTCAAAATTTATGTTAAAAATATTTTCTACTTGAAATATATGCATATTTGTATATAGTGAAGTTTGGTTTGAATTTAATAAAAGAACTTTCAAATTTTAATATATATATATATATATAAATAAATTGTAATTTGGAGAGTATAATTTAATATAATACTTTTCAAAGGATATTTGGAATTTTAATTTATATCTCTTAAACAATAAAGATAAATGTTTTAGATTTAAAAATACATGTATAAGAATTTATTTGCATTATAATTAGTTTTATAATATTTTCTTTAAAAAGTAATTTATATATACATATATAAGTATTTATTAATTAAGTAAATTAGATATGTAAGCTTTATATTAACATTTAAATTAAATGAAAATTTATTTAAAAATACTCAGGAACATGTGTAAACATATTAGCACATCTTAGTAACATGTATTGAACAATTAAGTGATTTAGAGGACAAATGTAAGTTTTAAAAACAAGTGTCATTTCTTAAATTTTTATTTTCTTTGATTTTTCATAGTTTAGTCCATAAAAGCATACATTCTTCTTCAAATTCTTTTTCCTATTCTCAGCTGAAGCAAAAAAAATTCAAACTAAAATCTTGTAAAAACTTTCCACCCATTTCGAATTTCCAAAACCTGTAACAATTCTCAAAATTATTTTCAAAGATGAAACTTGAAATTCAAATCTGCAAATAAGTTTTTTTAGAAACTAAACCTACTGCAACCTCAACCTACAACTCAAATGAAAAGATTAACACTAGTTTCAAGCATTTAAAATCAGAGATCAGGCATGCAAAGAATTCAACCTCAACAGCAAAGCAATCAAAGCACTTTCCAGTATTTAGATCAAATTTCAAAGCATGGGAAAAAAAATTATAAAACCTGCTCTGCCTTTTCACAATGGTGAGTAAATATTTTTTAAAAGCAGTTTTAAAAATCTATGGATTAACTTTGATGCATGAGATGGATTGTAGTGTGATGATGCATATATGTTTAAATGAATGTCATCTGTGAATGCATGTTGAATTGTGAAATGACGGTGTATATTGAAGTTCCTGTATGTAGATATTTTCCCTATTTTTATTTACAGGAGTTGATTTCTGTAAGAAAATTCAAATCTCTCAATAGAATCGAAATCAGACTTTGATATTTAAATGAAAATTGATTGTTAAAGAGTGATAATAATTATAAAAATAGTTCTAGGATTTTATAATCTGAAATTACTTCAAATTTGAAGAAAATACAGTGGAAATCAAAATTTGGTAGAAAATCAACCAATCTAAATTCTGATTTAAATTGCATGAGTGGATTCGTGACTAAAAATTATGATTTTTAACATACATTTCATAATTTTTTAATTTGATTTTCGCTTAGTAATTTTGAGATGAACGTTTTTGGCTACTTGATGGATTGCCGATGATCAACACGATGGTTGGGGCCGAATTCATGGTCGAAGCTAGTTGTAGTATCGATGATGAAGGGAAAAATAGCCTCGAAATTTTCCTATGGCCGAGATGATCAGAATCGTTTGAAGTAGGGTTTAATATCCTATTATTGAAGTCGACGTTTTAGTGGGTTTTGCGGCCACGAGGCGTGAGCGGAGTCGATTGCGTGGCTTGCTGGAGGAGCCGGTGGTCGAAACGAAGGCGCGGTGTGGATGGCAAAGTTTCTCGAGGTCTGTGGCGTCGGTATGGTGAAGCTTTCTGGCCATGGTGGGTTTTTGTTGGGGCTTGAATGCCTTGATTTTGATTCGCGTGATTATTGTTCGATCTGAGTGTTCGAAGGGGCTTGCGTGGGTAGGAGTGATCAGCGAGAGTCGCTGCGATGACCTACGATGGTCGGAGTCAATGGGATACGTGCACCACGTGCACGAGGTATCTGGGTGGTGATGTGCTTCGGGTAAGATGAGGGTCGACTCGGAGTGGTGCTCGCGATTTCCTGTTGTCGACTCGAAGCTTTTGAGCAGGTGGAAGACTCGGGGAAGGTCGTGTTGATTATTGTTCGAACTCGAGTTTTTAGGTGGTAATGCTAATCTAGTTAAGTAAAGTAAAAAATATATATAAAGTTTACAAATTTAAACTTGTTGTTTTGAAATAAGAAAAATCAAGTTTTAAATCATAAAACAAGTTTTTCTAATGAATAGAAACCAAGATTCTGAAAATATTTAATTTAATATGTGTCAAGATTTGAAATGTTTAAAATAGTTGATTTCAAAAGTAATTAACTAAATTTATTTTGAATTTTAATTCAAGATATTTTCAATTTAAAATACTAGTTCAAGATTTAGAAAGTTCAAATGAGTTTTGAAATGAAAATTAAGATATCCAAGGTAATTATAAAGGAATGTTTAAATTAGATTTTAAAATTTATTTTAAACAAATAAGTTTAAAGGATATGAAAATTTGGATTTTCAAAGTTAAGTAATTGTTTAATCTAATTTAATATGTTTGAAAGAATATTTAAAGATTTCAAGTATATTAAAATTAATTGTTTGAATTGTTTAGTTAAAAATAAAACCCTATTTCAAATTTATTGTAAATTGGTTTTAATGAAGTAAATAGTGGATGATTAATGAGTTAATTAGGAAGTAAGTGATTTGTTAATTGGATAATTAATTAATGTAATTAATTTTAGGTTAAGTAGTTAGCCTAATTAATTAAGATAATCACTTTATAATTAATTGAGTAAAATTACTTAATGAAGTAATTAATGTATAATTACTAAATGTGATTAAGAAAAGAAATTACTTATGGAAGTAAATAGTGTATAATTACTTATGGAAGTAATTGAGTGAAAGTGATTAAGGGATAATCACTTGATGTTATTAATTTAAGGATTAATTAATATAATAGATTTGAAGTTAATTAATTAAAGAGTGATTAATTAATTAAAGAATTAAGGTTAATTAATAATGGAATTAATTACTTGTTAAGGTAATTAATTAAGAGAGTAATTAACTAATAAAAGTAATTAGAGTATAATTACATATGGGAATAATTAAGGGTTAATTACTTAGTAAATTTTGGTTAATTAATTAATGTGATTAATTAGTTAATGAATGTGATTAATTTAAGATTAATTACTATATGTAATTAATTAAAAATATGATTAATCAATGAAGTAATTAATTAAGGGTTATTAATTAATGTAATTAATTAATAATTACTTAATGAAGTATTTAAGGATTAATTAATTAGTGTGATTAATTAAAGAATTAATACAATTAAGGAGTTAATTAATCAAGATAAGTAATTACAAGTTTGTTAATTACTATTTATGATTAATTAAGACTAATTTATGAGATGGTTAATTAAAAATTAATTATTTAATTAATTAAAGGTTTAATTAATTAATAAGGATCATTAGTTAATATAATTAATGAAATTAATCAAGGTTGATTAATGAAAGTGATTAATTAAAGTATGATTAATTAATTGTAATTAATTAAGGATCAAGTGTAATTAATTATAATTAATTAATTAATGAAAGCAAATGAAGGATCATTAATTAATGTAATTAATTAATTTGTGTAATTAATTGAAGGCTAATTACTTGAATGTAATTAAAGGATAATTAATCAAGGAAGATTGATTAAGGAAGATCATTAAGCGGTGATTAATTAATTAATTTGTAATTAATTAATGTTAATCCAATTGATTAAGAGAGAATCAAACCTGTTTATGGATGATTGATTGATATTGGGTGGTTGATTGACATTGGATGATTTGGGTGTGATATCTCTGATATGTAATATGTGCTGCTTTGTATTATCTATTGTGATAATGTGATTCATCTATCTGTTTATGTTATTCTGAATATAAGTTCAAATGTTTAAACCCTTAAACAACTTAGACATTAAAATGGCGCTTGGATTTCGGTGAGATGAGGATCGGGTTTCTAGATTGGGATATCTGAAAACCACATCGATCTAAACTAAACGTTAGGTCGTGAATCCAAGTGGAGTTCAAGTGAAGACTCGAGGTGTAAGAACTATTCATCGTTATAAACTCTGAGGGTGATTCCAAGATGAGTTAACAGGGATAGTACCTTCAGGTTCGAGAAGGAGATTCAGAGTGCAAGGGCTATGATCGTTGACTCTCAGGGTGATTCCAAAATGAGTGCAATGAGATAGTGTCTTCGGTTTCGTTCGAACCCGGAATGAACTTGTATGGATTGAATGCTTTCAGAACATCGTCAGGTAGATGATGAGCATTCTAAGATAGATGTGTTCTATAAAGGTAATCGCAGCCTCAAGCCTCATCAATCGGGAATGACTAAAACAGGGGAGGTGCAGCAAGGTTAAGTGGGTCATGCCCAAGTAGGACGAGATTTACCCCTGTCTAGAGGTCCCTCTCTATTTCGGCTTAGTGTGTGGTTGGTCGCGCCAACCATGAGGTGGTCTTGTTCGAGACTGTCTAATATGTGTTGTATAGGTTGTGTCACTTTGATGTATATGATACTATGTAATATTTTATGTGATATTTTATTTTTCATTCGTTCCGTTGTGAGTATCTGATGTTGTTAAGTTTCTTCTTTTCCTATCTTTCTTATTCTATCCCTTTCTTTCCTAAATCATGATGCGTTTTTCTGGTGATAGAAAGACTGGTCGTGACATGTAGAATAGGAGAATTTCGTTATGGGTTGAAATGATAGACCCAAGCTGTAACATCTCGCATATTTTACGATTGTGTATTCAAATATTTTATTTAAATATAGCATCGTTAGTCAGATTATAGTCCGAAAAGCTACATTTTGCAAACGGTCGAATTAGGACTCGAGACCACCCCCATCGAGTTCAAAATGACGTTTGCGACCCTTTGAGTATAAACTTCGATATGTTTGGGGTTAGGGGAATTTTGCTACATTTTCACATAGGGCTTTGGTTTGGTTTCAGCCCATTAGACCAAAGCTTCACCCCCTCTTCTCTTCATTCCTTTATAATTTTCCTAATACTCAAGCTTTAGCAACAATGGAGAGAGGAATGGGAAAATAAAACTCCAAACCCTAATTATTTTTGCAAATTCAAGTTCTAGCTCTAAATTCATAGAAGAAGCTTTGGTAAGCCTTCTCTTCATCTTCTCCAACTCATTCTCTTTTCAATTTCAGAGATTCCTAAACCTAACTTAGGAAACGTTTCTCTTTTAAGCTTAGATTCAAGCTTGTTGGGTTGGAATTGAAGTATGATTGTTCTTGCCATTTCTCTATAGCTTCTTCTTCATTTGTTTTGGGTTTAAAGGTGAGATTTTTATCTCACATCTATGTCTATATCTATCTTTGTTGTTAGGTATGAATTCCTAACACTTATTGATGAACATTTGCTTTTGATTTGAATTGGTTTTTATGAATATTCGAATTTTTGGTGTTTTGGAGTTAAATCTTTAAAAATCCTATCTTTGAGGTTTGAACATGTTTTTGGTGATGCATCGAGGAGCCCATAGGGCCGGGTTGCCGATAGGCGTAAACCCTAGTGACCGTGCTCGACCAATTGCGATTTGTAAGGATTTTGCCCCTTGGGGCTAGGCCAAGAATACTGAATTTTCCAGTTCAGTCGACTTACTCAGAGTGGTCAGTCGACTGAACCAAACCCAAGAAATTTCCTTGGCAAGAGTCAGTCGACTGAATACTCTGAGTTAGTTGACTGAACCTGGAAACAGAGAGTTTCCAGGCATGATTCAGTCGACTGAACACTCTGAGTCAGTCGACTGAACCTGAAAACAGAAAGTTTCCAGGATCTGAGTCAGTCGACTGAACACTCTGTGTCAGTCGACTGAATTTTCTGTTTTTGCCCAATTTGCCTTGTGGGTTGAGTTTCACTTTTAGTCGATTCTTTGTCCTTCGACTAGTTGTTATCACCTTGTTGGCATTGATAACATCTCCGTTGGAACTTTTGGGAATATCTGTTTTGATGGATTTGGTATCGATTTCTTTTGATTTAATTCACGGCTTCGAATGTGGATTTTTGGTGATTGATTGTTTCTACAATCATTTCTTTAATTTGTCACTTTAAAAATATAAAGGTTTCATTACTAGTAGCAAATATCAAAACTATTCATCTAAACGATTTCAACACTATTTTATTACAAAGCTCATTTCTTAATCCTTTTTCCAATCTACTAGCATATACAAACCTTAATCTCACTCGTACAAGAAATCTAATTAAACAACTTAGTAAAACAAGTGGTATGAAACGCTTGCGTTCACTTCGTCGGTTAATTCTTGGACTTGTTCGGTTGAATCTCTTGTGACAACTTTCTAGTGGAGATCTACAATCTGTTCGTAAATATTTAAGTTAAGCTAGTGGTTATGGGATATGAAGCTAAGCTCATATATTTACTAGCTTAGTGTAATTAACACTTCTTGATGATCGATAATGATCGTTTTTGTGATTTAGACTAGCGATATGCTATGTTTCTTTGTCCACGTAGGGGACGATACCTCCTTTTATTGAGTTTCGTCTCATTTCTTTCATAGGCTAACGACCTATGTATTATTTGGAGTTTCGACTCAATTTTTGTGGGCTAGGGACCCATGTTCTTTTATGGAGTTCAATCCATCGGATGTACCTTTGTATTACGTTGTTGCACCAGCTTATCAGGATCATCGGGCGTACCGTTATACTACGTCGTTGTTCCGAATTATTCGAGTTTCAGGTTCCTCGAGCGTACCGATATTGTACTACGTCGTTGCACCGGCTCTATGGTAGCGACCATGGGATAGTGTCCCGTTTGTGATACACGTGTTGGTGAGTTTTCATGCTCCTGTTTTGTGATAGGCCTCCTCCCCCTTTTTGTGATTTTTGGATCTCTATTAATGATTTCTAGAGTTTGTGTTTCACCAATTTTATGATTGGCATTGATATGTTGTCAATATTTGTGGCTTGGTGAATAAAACTAAAGAGTATGACATGCTTTTGATCTTTGAGAAGATTCTTGTGATATCGATTAATCTCCGGTTTATTTTCAATTACATACTTATCATAGTATGGCTTTATGGTTATCATACGTTTTTGTCATATCTCTTATTCTATATCATTTTATCTGATATTTATAGTTAGACTGATCCGTTAATTATTTCCTTATTAAATAATACTCGGGTCAGACCGAGATGTTGTAGGTGCTTCTGTTTGACTCCTTGTCGGGGAGAATTATCTGACTTTTGGCTAACTACTTAGATTAGTAGTTTATTTTGTTGAATACATTTGAGATATAGACTCCATGATGTATACTTATTCTTTTGTGTAGCGCTTGTAACTATTCTTTTGTGATGTTGTGGATCTTGTTAGACCACTACTCTGATATACACTTTTATGTGTAATATTCATATCTGTTTCCGCCTTTGAGATATGAACTTCTATGACTGATTTGTGTTATGATATTTCTATATTTGTTTCCGAAGATTATATATAGCCACTGTGTAGTAGCTTTGAGTTTGTGTCAGTATGTTGGATTTCCTCTAGAGATGAAAAGTTATATTTTTATCTGGCATATTGGTACTCACACAAAGCAATTATACAGATGGTCGCTCCTCAACAGCCTTATTCTCCGTGCTAGGTGACGGCATTACCTCGTAGTGTCCTTGGCTAGCGTGGGTATAGAGGTAGGGCATCACAGCTTCGTATCAGAGCCAAACTTTGGAACAATGTAGAATAATTTAACAAGGATCATTGTCTTAAGTCCATCTTAGGATTCGTGCTTTAGGGTTTAATTCGAGTCTTCGTACCGATTCATCCTGTTTTCTTTATGATCCCTTGTTTTAACTATCAAGTTTGCTTGATATTTATTTGGAGAATAACTTTTCTTCTTCTTTCTTTCTTAAAGAAGAGAAATGGTTAGACCTGGCCGTCCCAGCGACGGTTAATCTAGTGCTACTCCCCATGATGGAGTATTTATGTCTGTCCAGCAGCTTTCAGATCTCGTGAAGAATTCTCAAGCTGCCGGACCCAATCCAGAGCCTACTCACCCTAAGTCTGGATTTGCACGTTTGTGCAGTGACTATACCAACTTGGATGGAAGCCATTTAAGGGTTCCGAAAGTGTCATTCAAGTCCAAGCTTGGCTCAAAACATGCGATCACATTTTTACTTGCATGAATTTTATTGATCTTCACCATGTCCAAGTGGCTTCAAGTATGCTCCAAGAAAGAGCATTAGATTGGTATGAGCTTCTTATTTCTGAAATTATTGAAGCGGATCTTACTTGGGAGAAATTCCGGGAACGATTCGAATTAAAGTTTGTGCTAGAAGCTTAGAAGGTGACATTGGCTCGTCGTTTTATTGACCCTGTTCAAGGTGAATCCTCCATGGCAGATTATGTCGCATCCTTCGAGTCACTTTCTAAATACGGGGTTGAATACATAAACACCCCATTAAAGAAGAACCAAAGATTTGTCTATGGCTTGAACAAAAATCTCAAGAAGGCATTTCTTCTAAAATTAGAAGTTTCTTTTGGTCAACTCATTGATATCGCTCTTCGTCTTGAAGAGGCGGATAGGGAGAGCGATGTTGAAGTAGTGGGTGCCAAACCAAACTTCAACAACAACAAGAAAAGGCCTATTAAATTCAAAGGCCCTAATCTCAACAAGAAAGGAAAACAAGCAGCTTCTGTAGCAAAGACTCCTACCCCTGGTAGTTGGCAGTACTACAATTGTGGTTCTAAAGTCCATTATGCCAATATATGTCTGAAACCTCTCTTTTATCGCTATTGCAAAAGTTTGAGCCATCTTTTATCTTCATGTCCCAAACTTCGGGGCAAGAAGGAGGGAAAGTTAAATATTGCACAAGCCCCCAGCAAAACTTCTCATGGTCAAGATATTTCTCATTCTATCATTGATGGCATTATTTTATTTCGTGATCAACCTATTCGAATTCTTTTTGATATAGGTGTGTCCCATTCTTTTATATTAAAAGAACTTGTTGATACTTTTTCTTTGAGTGTTGTTGCTTTAATGACTTCTTTGAGAATCGTGAATCTGGTTGGTGGATCTGCAACACTCAGTTTACTTTGTAAAGATGTCGAGATTGTTTTATGTGATTTTTCTTTCCAAGCCGATTTGCATGTAATGCGTTACTTAGGCTTTGGAATGATTTTGGGAATGGATTGGCTTAACCGTTATGAAGCTCATATCCTATATCCTGAGCGGACTATTTATCTTCGACATCCTCAATCTGTTAAGCAGATTTCTATTGTACTTAAAGTTTCGGATTCCAACGTGGCAACATCTTTATATTCTTTAAATCCTCATGATGACGATAATGATGATGAGGAAGATGTCATTTCTCTTATTCACATTGTTCGTGAATTTTCCGACATATTTGAGCCCGTTTTAGGACTACCACCTAAGAGAGCAATTGAGTTCAGAATTAATCTTATCCCTGGAGCTCTACTTATTACTCGTCCTCCTTACCGAATGTCCAATAAAGAGAATGAGGAGATGCGCAAACAATTATCCGAATTGGAGACGAAGCAATTTATTCTCTCTAGTTCCTTGCCTTGGGGAGCTTCGGCTATTTTCATGAAGAAATCCGATGGTACACTTAGGCTTTGCGTTGACTACTGCAAGCTTAATGATCTTACTATCAAGAATAAATATCATTTACCTCGGATAGATGATCTAATCGATCGACTTAGTGGCGCCAAAGTCTTTTCACAATTAGACTTAGCAACCGGTTTTCATCAGCTGCATATTGCAGAGGATAGCATTCCTTTGACATCGTTCCGTACTCGCTATGGATCTTATGAATGGCTTGTCATGCCATTTGGTTTAATGAATGCTCCGGCTTATTTCGTTGACCTTATGAATCGAGTTTTCAAAGATTTCCTCGATCGATTTGTTCTCATCTTTATTGATGATATTCTAATGTATTCAAAAACTAAGGAAGAGCATAAATAGCATCTTCGGATTGTGTTGGAAATCTTAGGAGCAATCAATTAAAAGAAATTTTTTCTAAATGCCATTTTTGGCAATCTCGTGTGAAGTTTCTCGGTCATATTATTTCCGAATCCGGAATTTCCATGGATCCTTCAAAGGTTGAAGCGATTGAAAGTTGGAAGAGACCGTAGAGTGTTACAGAAGTCCGAAGTTTTCTTGGATTGGCGGCTACTACCGCCATTCTATAAAAGATTTTTCAAAAATTTCCGTGCCTCTTACTAGCTTAACAAAGAAAGGAGTTAAATACATTTGGTCGGGCAAATGTGAAGCTTCTTTTCAAAAATTAAAAGAACTCCTTTCCGATGCTCTTATTCTTGTTATTCCCGATGGGAATCAAGATTTTATTGTTTATGCCAATGCTAGTCGTGTTGGTTTGGGAGCCGTTCTCATGCAAAGAGAACGTGTTATTGCTTATGCTTCTAGGCAATTGAAGCCAGCCAAGACTAGATATGCCACTCATGATTTGGAGCTCGCGGCTATTGTTTTCGCCCTTCGGATTTGGCGTCATTATCTTTTGGGAGAAAAATTTATTCTTTACACTGATCATAAATCTTTGAAATATTTATTTCCTCTAAAGGAACTTAATTTGCATCAACAACATTGGATCGAGTTCCTTGCATCATATGATCTTGATATTCTTTATACTCCCGAAAAGGGGAATCGAGTTGCCGATGCACTTAGTTGTAAGCAACAAGCGGTTGTTTCCATGATGATATCCGAATGGAATGACCTCGGGACTTTATCCACTTGTGAGATTCGAGGTCGTGAATCTGATTTATGTTCATCTCTTTTTTTATGTGGCCTTGAGGCTCATCCTTCTCTTTTAGACCGCATTCTTGAAGCTCAAAAGCTAGATCCTGAATTGGCTCTTCTTGGCCAAAATTTTAGGGATAAAATTGATATTGAAGGTTTGAAAGACTTTGATATTGATTCTCGTGGCGGTATTCAAAAATTTGGTAGACTTATCGTGCCAAATATTAGTGATCTTCGCAAAGACATTTTAGAATATTCCCATCGCTCTAAATTTACCATTCATCCCGGTAGTAGTAAAATGTATGCGGATATGAAGCGACTTTATTATTGGGAGGGAATAAAATTTGATATCGCTAACTTCGTTAAGCATTGCATGAATTGCCAACTCATTAAGGCCGAGCATCAAAGGCCCGGTGGGTTATTGCAACCGTTAGACATTCCAATTTGGAAGTGCGATCATATTTCCATGGATTTTATCGACGGCCTTCCCCGTTCTCGCTTGGGTCATGATAGCTTATGGGTGGTAGTTGATAGACTTACTAAATCCGCCCATTTTATTCCTTTTCGGTCTAATCGGACCGTTCCTCTTTTGGCCAAACTCTTTATTAAAGAAATTATTAAATTGCATGGAGTTCCTAATTCTATTGTTAGTGGTCGTGATCCATTGTATACTAGTGGATTTTGGAAGAGTCTTCAAAAAGCTTTAGGAACGAAGCTTAATTTTAGCACCGCTTATCACCCCCAGTCCGATGGACAAACCGAGCGTGTGAATCAAACTCTTGAAGATCTTCTTCGTGCATGTGTTCTTGATTTTGGTGGAAGTTGGGAAGATCATATTTCTCTTGTTGAGTTTTCCTATAATAATAGCTTCCAATCTACTATGGGTATGGCACCTTTCGAGGCACGCTATGGAAGGCCATGCCGATATCCTTCTTGTTGGCTTGAGGCCGGTGAGAAGCTAGTTTTAGGTCCAGATTTTATTCGTGATTCCACAGAAAAGATTGACCTTATTCGTCATAGGATGAAAGAAGTCCAAAGTAGACAAAAATCATATGCCAATAACCGAAGAAGGAAATTGGAATTTTCTGTGGGAGATTTTGTATTTATTCGTGTTTAACCTATGAAGGGTGTTGTGCATTTCAGTCGATCCGGAAAATTAACACCTCGATATATTGGTCCATTTCCCATCACCGAACGTATTGGTTCCGTGGCTTATCGCCTCTTATTACCGGCTTAGTCTTCTGCTATTCATGACGTGTTTCACGTTTCTCAACTATGAAAATGCCTTCGAGATTCTGATTCTATTCTTGAGCCCAGTATTATGGAAGAAATTGAAGTTTCACCTAATTTGACTTATGAGAAAAATCCTATTCGTATTATTGCTTCGGAGGTAAAACGCCTTCAAAATAAAGATGTTTCTCCTGTGAAAGTTCAATGGTCCTCAAATCCTAAGAATTGCTCTTGGGAATCTAGAGAATTAATTGAGCGAACACATCCGGACTTACTTTCTAGTGCTCTTTGAGGTGAACTTTTTATTTCAAATTTCTTTTGTGTTGAATATGCTTTTATGGTTGTTACTTTTTTATTTTCTTCTTAAATATTGCGAGGACGCAATTTCTTTAAGGAGGGGAGTCTGTAACAACCCGCATATTTTACGATTGTGTATTTAAATATTTTATTTAAATATAGCATCATTAGTCGGATTATAGCCCGAAAAGCTACTTTTTGCAAATGGTCGAATTAGGACTCGAGACCACCCCCATCGAGTTCAAAATGACGTTTTCGACCCTTTTGAGTATAAACTTCGATATGTTTGGAGTTAAGGGAATTTTTCTACCTTTTCACTTAGGGCTTTGGTTTGGTTTCAGCCCATTAAACCCAAGCTTCACCCCCTCTTCTCTTCATTCCTTCATAATTTTCCTAATACTCAAATTTAGCAATAATGGAGAGAGGAATGGGAAATTAAAACTCCAAGCCCTTATCATTTTTGCAAATTCAAGTTCTAGCTCCAAATTCATAGAAGAAGCTTTAATAAGCCTTCTCTTCATCTTCTCCAACTCGTTCTCTTTTCAATTTCAGAGATTCCTAAACCTAACTTAGGAAATGTTTCTCTTTTAAGCTTAGATTCAAGAATGTTGGGTTGGAATTGAAGTGTGATTGTTCTTGCCATTTTTCTATAGCTTATTCTTCATTTGTTTTGGGTTTAAAGGTGAGATTTTTATCTCACATCTGTGTCTATATCTATCTTTGTTGTTAGGTATGAATTCCTAACACTTATTGATGATCATGTGCTTTTGATTTGAATTAGTTTTTATGAATATTCCAATTTTTGGTGTTTTGGAGTCAAATCTTTAAAAATCCTATCTTTGAGGTTTGAACATGTTTTTGGTGATGCATCGAGGAGCCCATAGTGCCGGGTTGTCGATAGGCGTAAACCCTTAGCGTCCATGCTCGACCGATTGCGATTTGTAGAGATTTTTCCCCTTGGGGGCTAGACCAAGAATACTGAATTTTCCAGTTCAGTCGACTGACTCAGAGTGGTCAGTCGACTGAACCAAACCCAGGAAATTTCCTGGGCAAGAGTCAGTCGACTGACCACTCTGAGTCAGTCGACTGAACCTGGAAACAGAGAGTTTCCAGGCATGATTCAGTCGACTGAACACTCTGAGTCAGTCGACTGAACTTGGAAATAGAAAGTTTCCAGGATCTGAGTCAGTCGACTGAACACTCTGAGTCAGTCGCTAAATTTGTTGTTTTTGCCCAATTTGCCTTTTGGATTTGAGTTTCCACTTTTTAATCGATTCTTCATCCTTCGACTAGTTGTTATCACCTTGTTGGCTTTGATAACATCTCCGTTGGAACTTTTGGGAATATCCGTTTTGATGGATTTGGTATCGATTCCTTTGGATTTAATTCACGTCTTCGAATGTGGATTTTTGGTGATTGATTATTTCTACAATCATTTCTTTGATTTGTCACTTTAAAAATATAAAGGTTTCATTACGAGTAGTAAATATCTAAACTCTTTCATCTAAACGATTTCAACATTATTTTATTACAAATCTCATTTCTTAAACCTTTTTCCAATCTACTAGCATATACAAACCTTTATCTCACTCGTATGAGAAATCTAATTAAACGACTTAGTAAAACAAGTGGTATGAAATGCTTGCGTTCACTTCGTCGGTTAATTCTTGGACTTGTTCGGTTTAATCTCTTGTGACAACTTCCTAGTGGAGATCTACAATTTGTTCCTAAATATTTAAGTTAAGCTAGTGGCTATGGGATATGAAGCTAAGCTCATATATTTACTAGCTTAGTGTAATTGACACTTCTTGATGATCGATGATGATCATTTTTGTGATTTAGACTAGCGATATGCTATGTTTCTTTGTCCACGTAGGGGACGATACCTCGTTTCATTGAGTTTTGTCTCATTTCTTTTATAGGCTAACGACCTATGTATTATTTGGAGTTTTGACTCTATTTTTGTGGGCTAGCGACCCATGTTCTTTTATGGAGTTCAGTCCATCGGATGTACCTTTGTACTACGTTGTTGCACCAGCTTATCAGGATCATCGGACGTACCGTTGTACTACGTCGTTGTTCCGAATTATTCGAGTTTCAGGTTCCTCGGGCATACCGATATTGTACTACGTCGTTGCACCGGCTCTATGGTTAGCGACCATGGGATAGCGACCATGGGATAGCGTCCCGTTTGTGATACACGTGTTGGTGAGTTTTCATGCTCCCGTTTTGTGATAGGCCTCCTCCTTCTTTTTGTGATTTTTGGATTTCTATTGATGATTTCTAGAATTTGTGTTTCACCAATTTTATGATTGGCATTGATATGTTGTCAATATTTGTGGCTTGGTGAATAAAACTAAAGAGTATGACATTCTTTTGATCTTTGAGAAGATTCTTGTGATATTGATTAATCTCTGGTTGATTTTCAATTACATACTTATCATAGTATGGCTTTATGGTTATCATACATTTTTTTCATATCTCTTATTCTATATCATTTTATCTGATATTTATAGTTAGACTGATCCGTTAATTATTTTCTTATTAAATAATACTCGGGTCAGACCGAGATGTTGTAGGTGCTTCTGTTTGACTCCTTGTCAGAGAGAATTATCTGACTTTTGGCTAACTACTTAGATTAGTAGTTTATTTTGTTGTATACATTTGAGATATAGACTCCATGATGTATACTTATTCTTTTGTGTAGCGCTTGTAACTATTCTTTTGTGATGTTGTGGATCTTGTTAGACCACTACTCTGATATACACTTTTATGTGTAATATTCATATATGTTTCCGCCTTTGAGATATGAACTTCTGTGACTGATTTGTGTTATGATATTTCTATATTTGTTTCCGAAGATTATATATAGCCACTGTGTAGTAGCTTTGAGTTTGTATCGGTATGTCGGATTTCCTCTTGAGATGAAAAGTTATATTTTTATCTGGCATATCGGTACTCGCACAAAGCAATTATAAAGATGGTCGCTTCTCAACAGCCTTATTCTCCACGCTAGTTGACGGCATTACCCCGTAGTGTCCTTGGCTAGCGTGGGTATAGAGGTGGGGCGTCACACAAGCGATTTGAATTGAATTTGGGATTACGAGTGGAAATGATATCTACCCATATATATTTAAATTATGGATTTAAATGATAAATATCCGTGTCACTTGACCATAGGATAGGAAATTATATACAGACACCGTTGGTGTATATATAAATATTTTAAAAAATGATTTCTATGATTTTGAAAGGGAATATATATGGTTTTATTTAATATTGGAAATATCTTTAAGTTTTTATATGAAGTAGATTTAATAATTAACTTTAATCTAATAAAGTTTGATTTAATTAATATAATATGTCTAAGTATTATATCTTTGAAAAGATTTTTAAGGATTTGTATAAGTTAAAGAAGATAAAGTTGAATTAAGTAAAATTGCATCTAATTAAGAATTCTACTTAATTAAATTGATTTGAACTATTGAATTTGAAGTTTAAGATTTGATTTTATAAGTTGATTTTTTTTTTGATTTAAAGTGATTAAATGATATTTCAAGTTTAAACAAATCGGAAGGAATATTTAATCTAAGGGTAAATTAAGGTTATTTAATAATACTGAGTTTATTAAGTGAATATTTCAAGACTAAAAAATATGATAAATCAAGATCTGGAAAACTGTTAAATTTAACTTCGAAATGCTGAATATTAAAGCTTTGAAATACACTGGAAATTCAATGGTAAAATTGTGATTCAGATCTGTATTTGAAATCAATATAATTTGAATTTGTTATTTAGAAAACTGAATTGAATGGAAATTGATAAATTAAGATTGAATTAATTAGAGTGGGAAAGTCAAGTTGATTTTTGAGGAAATTGCAAATACCTTACCTTATAAATTATTTAATATATACATACCATTTTGGGAAATAGATCTATTTGAATTGGAAATGATATTTTTTGGTTTTGAAATATGAATTAATTTGAAATGACCACGGTGTTATAGTGTATATTTCTACATTGTAGATAGTTTCATGGATCCTTAGAGGATGGTTATCCCAAACATCCTTTAAGTTAGTTATATTTCAGATGATATTTCACTTGAGTTGGATTTATTGATATAAGAACGTTAATCCTGACTCGAGTGCTTTGTGTTTTGCTTTACGCTTAGGTCAGACTGAGTGATACAGCATTCGAGACTCATCTTTGTTGTTTGGAGCTTCGTTTGGAGATCCAACTATTGATTCAGCTTTAAGCTTTTCCAGTTGATTGGTTCAGAGAAGTCATCGGTTCGTATTGGAGACTTCACTATAGTTGAGATGTTCCATTGTATTTTATTTCTAACTCTGATGTTTGTATAGTAGATTCATGAATTACTATTTATTTATTACGCTGCGTATTATTGTATTACTCTGTGTCTGTGATTCTGTGATTGATTTATTTACTGTATATGTTGAGTTTGCCAAATTTAAATTAACAATCTGATATTCTGAGCAATTCAAGTCCGACTTGTGCGGATGCGAATGGTTGAAAATACCAGGTCACTACAATTTTATGTGATGGTTGTATGCTTTGTTGCAAGTGATAGTTGTTTATATGGATTTGTTTGCTATTGATTGAAACAACTTTAAATATTCTATTTTATATAATTATTAACTATTTTTAGATTATATAAGTGAAATGCAGGTTATGGAAGCAATCGCTGTTGCTTTTGGTTTCACAATTAAGCGTTTGTTTACTCGACAAATAGGTACGTTCTCGGATTACGGTTTTATAGCGTTATTATATTATTTTTCCCGTTGTTGGGATAAATTATTTTGAGATATTTTTATATTTGATATTATATTTTCTTCCGAGCTTCACCGTACAAAGGAGACTCTGCCAAAATTTTCCGTAAATTTTGGACTTGGAAATTTTTTGGAAAATGTTCTCCAAACCTTATTAATTTAAGTATAAAAAGATTTAATGGTTATAAATTGGTATATTTTATCTTAATTAATTAATTTTGTAAATTTATTTGTTTATAAAGTTAATATTTTTGAATAAGATGTATTGTTTACTCAATTCCTACTTTTCCCTCATTTTTTCCTTTTCGGGGACGAAAAGTTTTGAGTGGGGGAGAGTGTAACGACCCGTAAATTTCCGGTAACAATATTTGATATTTTAACGAGATTTTGTAATTTAGTTTGGAAAGAAAAAAAACTTTATAATTTGATATTGAAATGAACGCTAAAATGAAATGTAGCAATGGTACATAAAATTAACTATTGAAAATTGGAGTAAAATCCCAATAATGAAATAGTGCAAATTTGTTGCACTTGGTTATAAAATTGAAAATAAGCAAATAAAAGTAAGTATTCAAACTAATGAAATAATATATTGATTAATAGTAACTGAATGTAAATTAAGGTAATAATGTTAATGCAAGGTAATAAATAACTAATTTAATGCATACCTCAATTAATTGAAACAATTGTAGGGTTAAATTGATAGTAAATAGTAAATTTAGAAATAATTCAAAGTTATATTAATTGATGAAATAATACACAATAAACTGTATTTTGATAAAATCGATGTTAGATAAGTAATTATAATATTTGTTATTGATAATGAAGTATGATTACAACAATTATTATAAGTTACCGATATATTTTTAATCCATTAAATTGAATTGAATCAATTATAATAAATCTAAATTAAATATTACGTTAATGTTAATTAAAGTAATATTTGGAAATAATGTTAATGTTATTCATAATAAGACAATTTGTTGAATCAAAGGAATGGAAATAAAGATATATCAATTTATTAGGATTTGAACTAAAATAATTGGATTAATTGCAATTAAATGAAATTTAATATCTAAATATTACGTTAATTGAAATTTAGATGGAATGTGAGAATATTAATGTAATAGATCATGAGTCCAATGTTATTTCATCCGGCTGATATTGAATAATAAAATGAAAAGTAAATTAAATGGATTTATTGGAAATTAAATTTATAATTTCTGAATTTAGTGAAATTGAGGTTAACATCGAAATTGATAAATTAACCAACTCTAAATTTACATCTAAATTTATTTAAATTAGTGTAAATGATTAAGAAAATTAAAAGTGATAAAAATTGTTAATTATAGAATTGAAATTGAAAAATTGATTTAATTAATTAATTTTTAATTTATTTAACTAATGTAAAAACAGCCATTTTGGCCATTGACTCGAATTTCAACGAAACTAGTTTCATCGGATTCGTAACAGCGAATTATTGTAGGATTTCAAGTTTCGTAGCGATCAGACTTGTCGTTTGATCGTACGGGCTCGAAACACCTAGAAATCAATTAACTGAAATCAATTGAAATCAATTTGAAATAACTTGATTTTGGCATAACTCCTTCATATGATGGAATTTGGACTTGAAACCTGTTCCATTGCATTTAAAATATTTAAAAACATATATTTTGATATATGGGCTGACCCATTTCCGTTCCGGAATCGAAACGGGCTTTCCGGGTCAATTATCGTTAAAAACTCAAACCAATCGGGACCATTTCATTCTATTTTGTTCTGCCTATATATATATATATATATCGTTATAAACCCTAGCAGCCTTTCTATTTCTCATTTCTGTACGTACAGAAATTTCTACTGCACCTCTCCTCAATGGCCGAAAACCCTAATCTTCCCAATCCAATTTCAATTCCAAAAAAAAAATTTGCGGATCTGCAGCAACTTTGAGCCGAGTGTAAAGACCCGCCTTTTCGTATGCTTGAAATCGACGATAAACCACACAAGTCAGACTTAAACCATACAAAGGGCGGAATGTTATGGGGCAAATAAGAAAAAGTAGAGAAAGAAAAAAACAAAATAGAATCTTGCAGCGGAACGATAAAATATAATAATCAAATATATAGTTCATGAAGCTGTTTACAAAATATTCGATTATACTTACATAATACATATCATAGTTACACATACCGGAGAAACAAATAATAATGCAGCGGAACAAATGTGATGCAGTGGACTAATATAATATATAATAGTAATACAAATCTTCGTCTTCTTCCTCCAGAATAAAATATTCAAATCCTGAAATGCTCGGACTGACCCGAGCGAATTGAAAAGAAAAAACACTCGAGTCAGAACTAAAAGATCTTATGTAAGTTAAATCAACAGTAAAAATATGAGTGTAACGGCGTCAGAGATGTTTACGGGATTTGACATCTCCTATCCTATGTCTAACGTGAGTGCAGTAACTCAAGAGATGCTCGAGATTCACATCTCCTAGGGATCCGTTAAACTATTTATTATGCAGTAGTATTTCTCTATTATAATAATGTCTATTTGTAAAATAAACTTACTTTTAAATAGCATTAAGGCTTTACATTTTCCACCTTAACACCTAATAGTCCCAGTAGTCCATCCAATATCAAGGTCCCTCCTGATCGGTAAGCCACCAGAGGATACGACACGGGCTATGGGAGAAAACCAAACTCGTACAAGGCACGATAGGGTAGGTGACACGGCACAACTAGGCAATGCCAGGGCAGATATACCAATTGCTATCCGGGCTGGTGGTAACGCGTAGCGTGCAGCTACCGCCCACCTCGAGCCACACCCCCAAATAATAAAAAATCAAAAGTGGCCACCGAATCAATCCAAAAGTCAAAGTATAATATCGGTGGGATGTGTCTGATCAAAGGTTCTACCTCATTGGCCCGAGAATCACTTCTGTTTTAGCCATCTTATGCCAACTAACGGGAGTCGGGTCCACGTATTTACCTCAAAGGAAACGTCGCCACCATCCTACTTCATTCTGGAATCTCCACCGCGTACACGGTTGTTAAAGTGGTTTTCGGAGTTGGCAGAGGGTATGACAACTTCCGATCCCGGTTTCTTTAACAACCAAATGTTATTATAACACCGCGGTCATTTCAAAATAACTTTTACTTCAAACCAGAATATAATATCCATTTCAAACCATATAATTACGATATTATTTCCCCTTTTAAAACCAAATCAATATGATATCTTTTCAAATATATCCTTTTCTAAAACCATAACATTTTCAAAGTTATAATATTTCGAAACCAAACGCTTGAAATATAGCCTTTCAAAACATAAAACTTTGAATTTCATAACTTTGAAATATAACTACACCACTTAAATGGTTTAAATATTAAATTACTTTATAAAATAAAATAGCTTCTTTAATTTCACAAATAAATTCCAAATACCGATTTGAACCTCCAAATAAACCATTTCAAATTTGATATATTTCAAAGCTTAAATATTTTATATTTCAAAACTAAATTTTATAATTCATATATATATATATACCAATTTCACCTTTTCTATTATTTAGTTTGAAATATTTGCTTCCTAAATCCAATATCCTTTAAATAAAACTTCAATTTTCGATAACGAAATATTCCTCAGTTTATTCACTCAAATCACCTTAAACCCGAGTTGAGTTATAAAAGCATATTCTTTTAAAATCTCAATTTCAATAAGTTCCCAAAGGATGCTTATTAAATATAATTCTTTAATTAAATAAAATCTCCAATCAATTTCAAAACTATCTTCTCAACCTTGATTTATAAAAATCAATATAAACTCTATACAAAAATATACTTTAAGTAAAACTTAACCATATTATATTTTAATAAAATCCAACTTTATTATTTAACTTATTTATACTTTAAACACATCTTATTCATAGCTTAAACCCAAGAATTTAACTATATATAAAATACATTTATACAATATCCAAATCCATACCTCATAAAACCGTATATTTCTTTACAAACCATAGAAAATCATTTCAAAATATTTTTATATATAGATCGTGGTGCCTGTATATAATTTTCTATCCTATGGTTAAGTAATGCGGATATTTATCATTTCAATCCGTAATTTAAAATAAAATTACGTTATATATCATTTCAAACCGCAATCTCGAATGAAATAAAATGCATAACAACTGGCAGTTTAAAATAATATATAATACAACATCCATTCATCCATCAACAGATCACACATCCATCACAATCATCATTTAAAACAATCAATCAATACCAATAGATAACTGATAATATATATAACAGGTATTTAACTGGCAGTTATATTCAATAATAAATTAAATAACGATTTAAGTTAAATAAATGCAATAACTGAGATGATGATTAAAAATATACAAAACAGTTAGAAATAAATTCAAAATCACAACATAAATTAAATTTAATGAACATAAGAAATTATAGAAGTTGTGAGTGGGTTAAACACTCACCTTTGGAATTTAAACTGAATTTAAATCCAATTTAAATCCAAAAATTGGACAGTCTCAGAATCCATTCAACCCAGCGCCAAAATGTCCAGAATTCCAATACGAACCTAGCGGAGAAGACCGCGCGTGAAACGGACCTCGTAGGTGAGAGTTATATGCATTAGAATGATTGAAATTTAAATTAAAAAAAAACAAAACAAAACATCACCCCTACCACGTCACAGGCCACGCCAACAGCAAGAAACCCTAACTCCAAAACACGCGAGCAGGAACTGCACGAGCCGTCGCTACACATCGTTCGAAACGCCGCGCCTACGGTCGCTCCCCTCCAGATCTGACACCACCATAGCCTCGCCTCGTCCCAACGCCACCCCCATCACCTCGTCGCAACGCGCGACTCGTCCATCTCGCCAGAAAACGAATGTCATCTCCTCCCTTATCCTCCAATTGCCGCGAATCCAAACACCAATAAAAGAAGGTAACCGTATGGATCAGCCTGCCTCGACACACTCTTTGCAACCATGCCCTCTGATTGATACCACGACTCGAATCCACCGTTGGACCGACCAAAATTCAATACGAACGGCCGAGAATGATTTGCGATCTCCGGACAAATAGTGATTCAAAACCAAAATGAATTGCAGATCTGAGATGCGTACATCGAGAGCTCCGATATATAATTTTTCTGAATTTTTTTGAGGAGTTTAAAATTACACTGATTTTTGAATTGCAATTGATATTAGGTATTTGTCTGCCATTGAAATGATGAGGTGAAAGAAATTGTATGCGCAGACAAATGAGAAATAGAGGTAGGCTATAGTTTATAGCAGGGTGTTTATAGCCAAAGCTGAAATAGAATGGATCGAATCGATTGGATATGCGCGCAACGACAAAGTGGCCCAAAAAACCCGTTTCGACTCTGGAATGAAATTTGGTCAATACATATATCAAAATAGATGTTTTAAAATATTTTAAACGCAATGGAAAAGGTTTCAAGTCCAAATTCCATCGTACGAAGAAGTTATGCTAAAATCAATAATTTTTCATATTGATTTCAATTGATTTCAATAAATCGATTTCAAGGCGTTTCAAGCCTATACAATCAAACGACAAGTACGATGGATACGAAACTTGAAATCCTACAATAATTCACCATTACGGATTCGATGAAACTTGTTTCGTCGAAATTCGAGTCAGTGGCCAAAATGGCTATTTTCTAGTTAATTAAATAAATTAATATTAAGTTAATTAAATCACTATTTAAATTCAAATTCCATAATTCATAAATTTTAGCATCTTGTATTACTTTAGTAATTTATAATCCTTTAATACCAATTCCCATATCAATTTGAAGTAATTTAATTCACCAATTATAGTATTTATTATGTTTACTTAAAATAATCACTTTGTTATAAATTGAATCCAATTAATTTTAATAAATTCCAATTAAACCGATTTGATTCAATTTCAACCCTTTAATTGAGTCTATCATTACTTTGTAACTCAGTTAACACTTGTCTCACATTCTATTCCATTTATATATTCAAATTTCCAACTTCCCTTTGTATTAACTATTATTTCCAAATATATTGAAGTTGTCAAATATATACATTTGTTAAAATTAGAACCTCAATTAATTCATTCAATAGGTTTCATTCCTTTATATTAACTTAGGAATAAAATATGAATTTCCGTTGCTTTATTACATTTACACTTTACAATTACAGTTCTTACTCACATCAATGAGACATTTATTTTTATTTAAATGTAATTGTTTTCCAATTAATTTGGTTGACTGGATATATTCTGGTAATTTATGATGATTGTTACCATAGCCTTAAAAATTTCACTTAGGCAATCATTTCAATTATTTATTATAATTACTTACATCCTATGAATTTATTCTATTACCTTAAATCATACATTAATTCATATATTCATATAGTACTTACCTTTATTTATTTATAATAAAATCTCATTCCTAAATATAACAGTTACAACAAATTAATGGGACAATTAAATAGTAACTTCCGACCATTATTATTACTTTGATTCACATTAATTACAATTAATATTCTCAATAAAATTTATTTACTTGGGCTCATGCTTTATACTACACCAATTTCTACCTTATAAATAAATGTACGTTACTATTTAAATTTACATTCACCCTTTCCGTTATTATCTTAAACTTGCTAATGTAACATTAAAGTTCATTTAATTCCAATTGATTCCTCATTTAAATTTAATAGACCAATTAAACAGGTAACTTATAACCATCGTTATCATAACTTTTAATTACAAATATGAATTCCCTATTCACAAACAAATGTTACAATTCTTACATAAAATTGATTTAATCCAATTACCAATAACTATCTATTATCTCATTAATTAATTCATATCCGTATATAAATTTTGTAACCAAGTTATAACATTTACATTGTTTCACTTATTGGAATTACATCCAAGTTATTAACAATTAACTTACATTTATACAGTTGCAATTCATTTTAGTTCATTAATATTATTTCCAATTTTATTTCTTTCAGTATTAATTACACAATAATATTAAATTAACAAATTATAATGTTTTCCACTATTTCTTTATTGGGATTTCATTCCAATTTGTCAAAAATAAATTTTATTTACCATTGCAACATTTAATTTCTAACATTCGCTCCAACATAAATGATAAGATTTTCATTTCTTTCTACATTTAATTACAAAATCTTACAAATTTAACCAATTTTAATTATCAAAATTTACAGGTCGTTACAATCGCCCCCACTCAAAACTTTTCGTCCCCGAAAAGGAAAGAAGGGAAAAGAAGAATTTAGGAAATCAATATATCTTACTTAAAATATTAAATTTATAAACAAATAAATTTACAAAACTAATTAATTTAAATAAAATATCCCAAGTTTTAACTATTAAATCCTTTCATACTCATAATAAAGTTTGGAAAACATTTTCAAAAATATTTTCTATGTCCAAAATTTACGGAAAATTTCGGCAGAGTCTCCTTTGTACGGGGAAGTTCGGGAGAAAATATAATATCAAATATAATAATATATAACATATATTTTCCAACATAATATATATCCCAATATATGAAAACAATATAATAGCGCTATAAAACCATAATCCGAGAACGTACCTATTTGTCGGGCAATTAACGCTTAATTATGAAACCAAAAGCAGTGGCAATTGCTTCCATAACCTGTATTTCACTTATATAATCCAAAAAGGTTAACAGTTATATAAAATGAAATATTTAAAGTGGTTTCAACCATACACATATCAAATCAATTCAAACATCCATTACTTGCAACAGGGCATACCACCATCACATAGAACAACACAAATTAATCATTCATTCATATCAAATAAACAAATAGTTGTTCGGGTTTAAACTTTAAATCGTACAGAATGAAGAATAAACTGCTAAGTGTACCCTTCACTCAACAGTCTTAGGTGAAACTAAATAGATTATTCATACCTTCCAAACAAATTTAAAGTATCCTTTCCCAAACTACCATAAACCAAGACAAACAACAATTACAAACAATAGATCAAGTTAATTTTTATAAATTTCATTTTAAAATATTTATTGTTTGATTTCCTTTTCATTCAATTACTGATTTAACTTTTTAGTTTATAATTTATTTATTCATTACTTAATTTCATTTATTACAATATTCATCTTTCTGCTTATTTTCAAAATAAATAACTTCCATCATTTACTTAAGTCTATAATTACTTACTTAAGTATATAACAATTATAACCTCAATTCTTATGAATAAAAGCATTTTATTGAACACTTCATCACATACTTTTACTTGTACAATTTCCATTACATTTTCTTATTAACATTTCAACTTTTAATATTTGGTAAGTTATATATATGCTTTTAAGAATGCAATTGAAATTTATACCAGTTTTTACCTCATTTCTTTTAATTTAATTTAATGTTCAATAATTTCATCTTTTGTTTTATAGATTATAGTTTCAACTTTCTTTTTAATTCTATTTATACTTAGCATTAAATCTCTATTTCCTTTAGAGGTTTCAATTATTAATTACCTACGTTCCAATTTACTAAAATAATTGGAACTATTAATTAATGGAAACTTAAGAATTTAATATCGGGTTTCATCCAAAACCATTTTAAAATATACAACATATATATCCAATTATATTTAAAAAAATTAAAATTCATATTTGTTTATCAAAATAAAACTGCAGTAAAACTACTACAGTGGCCTTACCACTTCGAAACTCGAAAATGAATATCGATGATGCGTGCACTCATCACCGGACTTATTTTCCAGCGACATAGAGGGGAGTACATAACTTATTTCTTCCAAATTTCTTTAAAACAATTCTTTCAAATTTATATTGAAATATTTATATCAGAAAATACTTCTAAAATATTGTTATTATATTTCAAAATCATTCAAAAGAAAGTTTCAAAAACCCCGGGACTTAAGTCTTAAATTTCCAATTTTATTTATTTCAATTTCAAATCGTACTTTACTAATATTAATAGATTACCTTACTTAACAACCAATATATTACAACCAAATATAATCTTTATAAAATTTATTACTTTATATACAGAAAATATAACGGGCAAATTATTTCATTCACCTATATTAAACAAATATTGTGTCGTTCTGTCCTATTAAGTGTTTAGAAATCTCTATTGATGTCATAACGTCCTATGCACCAACCGGAATTTATAGATACAAAACGGAAAAAATTAACACAATATCAAAACCTTTTTATAACACTAACAAATAAGATCTCTCATATATGCGCTCAGTGACTCAACATAGGGTAGTACTACCCTATTAATAAAGAGTCAGACCCCACAAAGTTAAGGTTTATTGCTAAACCACGCTCTGATACCAGATGTAACGACCCGCCTTTTCGTATGCTTTAAATCGACGATAAACCACATAAGTCAGACTTAAACCATACAAAAGGATGGATTTTTATGGGGTAAATAAGAAAAAGTAGAGAAAGAAAAAAAAATAGAATCTTGCAGCAGAAGGATAAAATATAATAATCAAATATACAGTTCATGAAGTTGTTTACAAAATATTCGATTATACTTACATAATATATATCATAGTTACACATACCAGAGAAACAAATAATAATGCAGCGGAACAAATGTGATGTAGTGGACTAATATAATATATAATAGTAATAAAAATCTTCGTCTTCTTCCTCCAAAATAAAATCTTCAAATCCTAAAATGCTCGGACTGACCCGAGCGAATTGAAAAGACAAAACACTCGAGTTAGAACTAAAAGATCTTATGTAAGTTAAATCAACGATAAAAATATGAGTGTAACGGAGTCAGAGATGTTTATGGAATTTGACATCTCCTATCTAGTGTCTAACATGAGTGCAGTAACTCAAGAGATGCTCGGGATTCACATCTCCTGAGGATCCGTTAAACTATTTACTATGTAATAATATATCGCTATTATAATAATGTCTATTTGTAAAATAAACTTACTTTTAAATAGCATTAAGGCTTTACATTTTCTACCTTAACACGTAATAGTCCCAGCAGTCCGTCCAATGTTATGGTCCCTCCTGATCGAGAAGCCACCACAGGATACCACACGGGCTACGGGAGAAAACCAAACTCGTACAAGGCACGATAGGGTAGGTGACACGGCACAACTAGGCAATGCCAGGGTAGATATACCAATTACTATCCGAGTTGGTGGTAACGCGTAGCGCGCAGCTACCTCCCACCAAGAGCCACACCCCCAAATAAAAAAATTCAAAAGTGGCACCGAATCAATCCAAAAGTCAAAGTATAATATCGAAGGGATGTGTCCGATCAAAGGTGCTACTCCATTGGCCCGAGAATCACTTCTGTTTTAGCCACCTTATGCCAACTAACGGGAGTCGGGTCCATGTATTTACCTCAAAGGAAACGCCGCCACCATCCTACTTCATTCTGGAATCTCCACTACGTACACGGTTGTTAAAGTGGTTTTCGGAGTTGGCAGAGAGTATGACAGCTTCCGATCCCAGTCTCTTTAACAACCAAATCTTATTATAACACCGCAGTCATTTCAAAATAACTTTTACTTCAAACCAGAATATAATATCCATTTCAAACCATATAATTACGATATCATTTCCCCTTTTAAAACCAAATCAATATGATATCATTTTCAAATATATCCTTTTCTAAAACCAAAACATTTTCAAAGATATAATATTTCGAAACCAAACGCTTGAAATATAGCCTTCCAAAACATAAAACTTTGAATTTCATAACTTTGAAATATAACTACACCACTTAAATGGTTTAAATATTAAATTACTTTATAAAGTAAAATAGCTTCTTTAATTTCACAAATAAATTCCAAATACCGATTTGAACCTCCAAATAAACCATTTCAAATTCGATATATTTCAAAGCTTAAATATTTTATATTTCAAAACTAAATTTTATAATTCATACACACACACACATACACACCAATTTCACTCTTTCTATTATTTAGTTTGAAATTTTTGCTTTCTAAATCCAATATCCTTTAAATAAAACTTCAATTTTCGATAACGAAATATTCCTCAGTTTATTCACTCAAATCATCTTAAACCCGAATTGAGTTATAAAACCATATTCTTTTAAAATCTCAATTTCAATAAGTTCCAAAAGGATTCTTATTAAATATAATTCTTTAATTAAATAAAATCTCCAATCAATTTCAAAACTATCTTCTCAACCTTAATTTATAAAAATCAACATAAACTCTGTACAAAAATATACTTTAAGTAAATACTTAACCATATTATATTTTAATAAAATCCAACTTTATTATTTAACTTATTTATACTTTAAACACATCTTATTCATAGCTTAAACCCATGAATTTAACTATATATAAAATACATTTATACAATATCCAAATCCATACCTCATAAAACCGTATATTTCTTTACAAACGATAGAAAATCATTTCAAAATATTTTTATATATAGGTCGTGGTGCCTGTATATAATTTTCTATCCTATGGTGAAGTGATGCGGATATTTATCATTTCAATCCGTAATTTAAAATAAAATTACGTTATATATCATTTCAAACCGCAATCTCGAATGAAATAAAATGCATAACAACTGGCAGTTTAAAATAATATATAATACAACATCCATTCATCCATCAACAGATCACACATCCATCACAATCATCATTTAAAACAATCAATCAGTACCAATAGATAACTGATAATATATATAACAGGTATTTAACTGGCAGTTATATTCAATAATAAATTAAATAACGATTTAATTTAAATAAATGCAATAACTGAGATGATGATTAAAAATATACAAAACAGTTAGAAATAAATTCAAAATCACAACATAAATTAAATTTAATGAACATAAGAAATTTTAGAAGTTGTGAGTGGGCTAAACACTCACCTTTGGAATTTAAATTGAAATTAAATCCAATTTAAATCCAAAAATTGGACAGTCTCAGAATCCGTCCAAACCAGCGCCAAAATCTTCAGAAATTCCAATACGAACCTAGCGGAGAAGACCGCGCGTGAAACGGACCTCGTAGGTGAGAGTTATACGCATTAGAATGATTGAAATTTAAATTAAGAAAAAACAAAACAAAACATCACCCCTACCACGTCACAGGCCACGTCAACAGCAAGAAACCATAACTCCAAAACTTGCGAGCAGGAACCGCACAAGCCGCCGCTACCATCGTTCGAAACGCCGCACCTATGGTCGCTCCCCTCCAGATCTGACACCACCATAGCCTCGCCTCGTCCCTACGCCACCTCCATCACCTTGTTGCAACGTGCGACTCGTTCGTCTTGCCAGAAAACGAATGCCACCGCCGTCCCCTTATCCTCCAATTGCCGTGGATCCAAACACCAATAGAAGAAGATAGCCGTATGGATTGGCCTGCCTCGACACCCTCTTCGCAACCACGCCCTCTGATTGAAACCACGACTCGAATCCACCGTTGGATCGACAAAAATTCAATACGAACGGTCGAGAATGATTTGTGATTTCTAGACAAACGGTGATTCAAAACCAAAAACGAACTGCAGATTTGAGATGCGTACATCGAGAGCTTCGATATATAATTTTTATGAATTTTTTTTGAGGAGTTTGAAATTACACTGATTTTTGAATTGCAATTGATATTAGGTACTTGTCTGCCATTGAAATGAGGAGGTGAAAGAAATTGTACGCATAGACAAATGAGAAATAGAGGTAGGCTAGGGTTTATAACAGGGTATTTGTAACCAAAGCTGAAATAGAATGGATCGGATCGATTGGATATACGCGCAACGACAAAGTGGCCCAAAAAACCCGTTTCGACCCTGGAATGAAATTTGGTCAATCCTTATATCAAAATAGTTGTTTTAAAATATTTTAAACGCACTTGAAAAGGTTTCAAGTCCAAATTCCATCGTATGAAGAAGTTATGCTAAAATTAATTATTTTTCAAATTGATTTCAATTGATTTCAATAAATCGATTTCAAGGTGTTTCAAGCCCATACAATCAAACGACAAGTCCGATCGATACGAAACTTGAAATCCTACAATAATTCACCGTTACGGATCGGATGAAACTTGTTTCGTCGAAATCTGAGTCAGTGGCCAAAATGGATATTTTCCAGTTAATTAAATAAATTAATATTAAGTTAATTAAATCACTATTTAAATTCAAATTCCATAATTCATAAATTTTATCATCTTGTATTACTTTAGTAATTTATAATCCTTTAAAACAAATTCCCATATCAATTTGAAGTAATTTAATTCACCAATTATAGTATTTATTATGTTTACTTAAAATAATCACTTTGTTATAAATTGAATCCAACTAATTTTAATAAATTCCAATTAAACTGATTTGATTCAATTTCAACCCTTTAATTGAGTCTATCATTGCTCTGTAACTCAGTTAACACTTGTCTCATATTCTATTCCATTTATATATTCAAATTTCCAACTTCCCTTTGTATTAACTATTATTTTCAAATATATTGAAATTGTCAAATATATACATTTGTTAAAATTAGAACCTCAATTAATTCATTCAATAGGTTTCATTCCTTTATATTAACTTAGGAATAAAATATGCATTTCCGTTGCTTTATTACATTTACACTTTACAATTACAGTTCTTACTCACATCAATGAGACATTTATTTTTATTTAAATGTAATTGTTTTCCAATTAATTTGGTTGACTGGATATATTCTGGTAATTTATGATGATTGTTACCATAGACTTAAAAATTTCACTTAGACTTATCATTTCAATTATTTATTATAGTTACTTACATCCTATGAATTTATTCTATTACCATAAATCATACATTAATTCATATATTCATACAATACTTACCCTTATTTACTTATAATAAAATCTCATTCCTAAATATAACAGTTACAACAAATTAATAGGCCAATTAAATAGTAACTTAGGACCGTTACTATTACTTTGATTCACATTAATTGCAATTAATATTCTCAATAAAATTTATTTACTTGGACTCATGCTTTATACTACACCAATTTCTACCTTATAAATAAATGTACGTTGCTATTTAAATTTACATTCACCCTTTCCATTATTATCTTAAACTTGCTAATGTAACATTAAAGTTCATTTAATTCCAATTGATTCCCCATTTAAATTTAATAGACCAATTAAACAGGTAACTTATTACCATCGTTATCATAACTTTTAATTACAAATATGAATTCCCTATTCACAAACAAATGTTACAATTCTTACATAAAATTGATTTAATTCAATTACCATTAACTATCTATTATTTCATTAATTAATTCATATCCGTATATAAATTTTGTAACCAAGTTATAACATTTACATTGTTTCACTTTTTTGAATTACATCCAAGTTATTAACAATTAACTTACATTTATACACTTGCAATTCATTTTAGTTATTATTTCATTAATATTATTTCCAATTTTATTTCTTTCAGTATTAGTTATACAATAATATTAAATTAACAAATTACAATGTTTTCCACTATTTCTTTATTGGGATTTCATTCCAATTTGTCAAAAATAAATTTTATTTACCATTGCAACATTTAGTTTTTAACATTCGCTCCAATATAAATTATAAGATTTTCATTTCTTTCTGCATTTAATTACAGAATCTTACAAATTTAACTAATTTTTATTATCGAACTCTACAGGTCGTTACACCGCGCTTTGAGTTGCAGAGGCAAAAACCCTTCATCAACTATGGGTCAGGAAGAAAATGACTCGAGTCACTCCAGATTGTTTTGGAAAAAATTCAAAGCATGCACCAGGGTTTTGAGGCGGTGGATCGAAGTTGAACACAAAGTCGACCCAGGACCAGAATTTTTCAATTTTCTAATTTTCATAACTTTTTCATACGAGCTCGGATTCATGCGCGGTTTGTTTTGCTGGGATCTTATTAGAATTATGGACATTTTGGTGCTGGTTGGGTTGGATTCTGAGACTGTTTAATTTTTGGGTTTAAATTGGATTTAAATTCAACTTAAATTCAAAAGGTGAGTGTTTTAACCCACTCACAACTCCTAAATTTTGTTATGTTTGTTAAATTGAGTTATGATGTGATTAGAAATTTATTTATGACTGTTTGGCATATTTTGAATCATCATCTCAGTTTTGTTTGAATTTATTTGGATAAAATAGTTATTTAATTTATTTTTGAATATTAACTGGCAGTTAATACCTGTTATTTATTATCTGCTCTATATTGATGTTATTGATTGAATTGGATGATGATTGTGATAAATGTTTGGTGATTGATATTGGATGAATGGATGTTGTATTTTATACTGTTATAAACTGCAAGTTGTTATGAATTTTTATTTCATTCGGGATTGCGGTTTGAAATGATATATAACCGTATTTATATTTTAAATTTCATATTGAAATGATAAATATCCGTATCACTTGACCATAAGATAGAAAATTATATACAGACCCGTGGTCTATATACAAAAATATTTTGAAATGGTTTTTGTGGTTTTGTAAAGAAATATATGGTTTTATAGAAATATTAATCTCTGGTATTATATAAATGTTACTTTATATATATAGTTAAATTCTTGATTTTTTTGCTATGTATAAATTTGTTTGGTATAAAACAAGCTTAAAAGTAAAGATTGATTTATTTAAAAACGTAATATGGTTAAGTATTTATATAAAATATATTTTATATAGAGTTTATAATGATTTTAATAAAATTAAGGCTGTGAAGATAGATTTGAAATTGTATTAAATGTTTAGATTTATTAAATGAAACAGATTTGGAACTTATTGAATTTGAGATCTGTAACGGATATGATTTATAACTTGATCTTGTTTAAGGTGAATTAAATAAACATTTCAAATAGAAAAAAATTGAAGGAAACATTTAGTTGTTTGAAATCTGGGTTTTATTTGAATGATAATGGATTTATTAAGTAAATATTTCAAAACTAATTAAAGAAAATTGAATTTGATATATATATATATATATATATATATATATATATATATATATATATATGAAATTATCAAACTTAGTTTTGAAATTGTTGAATACCTAGAGTTTGATATATATTGAGTTTGAAATGGGTTACTCTGTGGATCTAATCTGTTTTGAAACCGATAAATTTGGAATAGTTTATTTGGAAACTGAATTGACTTGAAATTATGATTTGGGATTTGGTTAAATATAAAATTTAGAAATTCGACTTGTTTTGGAATTGATTTGTGAAATTGAAGAAGCTATTTTATTATATAAAGTATTTAATGTTTAAACCATTAAGTGGTGGAAGTTATGTTTCAAGTTATGAGTTTCAAAGTATTATGATTTGAAGGTGTTATATTTCAAGTGTTTTGATTTCGAAGTGTTATAACGTTGAAAGTGCTATGATTTTTAAGCAAAGGATATATTTGAAATAAAAATGATATCATATTGATTTGGTTTTTGAAATGGAAATGATATCGTATTTATATGGTTTTGAAATGGATATTATATTCTGGTTTTGAAGTATAAATTATTTTGAAATGACCACGGTGTTATAATAACGTTTGGTTGCTAAAGAGACCGGGATTGGAAGTTGTCATACTCTCTGCCAACTCCGAAAACCACTTTAACAACCGTGTACATGTGGAGATTCCAGAATGAAGTAGGCTAGCGGCGGCGTTCGTTTGAGGTATATACGTGGACCCAACTCCCGTGAGTTGGCATAAGGTGACTAAAACAGGAGCGATTCTCATGCCAAGGAGGTAGCCCCTCTTATTGGACACACTCCTTCGATATTATTTCTGACTTTGGATTGTTTTGGTGGCCACTTTTGATTTTTGATTTTGAGGGTGTGGCTCGAGGTGAGCGGTAGTAGCTACTACGCGTTACTACCAGCCCGGATGTGTAATTGGTATATCTATCTTGGCATTGCCTTGTGTGCTATGTCACCTACCCTAACGCGCCTTGTACGAGTTTGATTTTCTCTCGTAGCCCGTGGAGTATCCTTTGGTGGCCTCCCGATCTGGAGGGACTATGATACTGGATGGACTACTAGGACTATTACGTGTTAAGGTGGAAAATGTAAAACCTGAATGCTATTTAAAAGTAAGTTTATTTTACTATTGACATTATTATAATAGTGAAATATTACTACATAGTAAATAGTTTAACGGATCCTTAGGAGATGTGAATCCCGAGCATCTCTTAAGTTACTGCACTCACGTTAGACATTGGGTAGGAGATGTCAAATCTCGTAAACATCTCCGTCGCCATTTACACTCATATTTATTTACCGTTGATTTAAATTACATAAGATCTTTTAGCTCCGACCCGAGTGTTTTGTCTTTTCAATTCGCTCGAGTCGGTCTGAGCATTTCAGGGTTCGAAGACTTTATTTCAAGAGGACGAAGTCGAAGATTGTATTGCTATTATTTATTATATTATTCCACTGCATTCATACTGTTCCGCTGCATTATTTATTATTCTCTGGTATGTGTAACTCTGATATGTGTTGTATAAGTATAATCAAATGTTTTGTAAAACAGCTTCATGAACTGTTATTTGATTATTATATTTTTTCATTCCGCTGTGTGATTCTATTTTGTTTTATTTCTTTCTCTGCTTTTCATATTTACCCCAATAACAATCTACCCTTCTGTATGGTTTAAGTCTGACGTGTGTAGTTTATCGTCAATTTAAAGTGTACAAAAAAGCTGTATGTTACAGTATTTGATTCGGGTATGGTTATAGTTGAAATAATCAAAATACACCCATTTCGTAGAATTTCTATTACAGAAGATATATTTTACCCAACTATTTTCCTTAAAAAGGCAGTCATTTTCTCTATTGTATCATATTAGTGTGTGTGTATGTCTATATATATATATATATATATATATATAGTGTTCTCATTGTGGTTTACCAAATAGTAGAAGGTTAAAATACATATCTGGAATTGCAGCCTTGACTCAAAACTTTAATTTGTCAACATAGTAAAATGGATCCATTGATCCAGTGGATTAAGTAATAAAAATTAAATTAAAGCTTCATGTTTTCAACAAAAAAATGTAGACAGATTACCACCATTCATTGCAAGCAGGACGTTATTTATTAAAAAGGTGCAGTTAATGCATTGAAAAGAAGACAATTAAACTAATCACATTTTAATATTTAACCACTGATTTTATTTTCAATAAATGAAATTTGTTTGTATTTGTAAAATAAGAGCATAAAACTACTCTATAAAAGCACTTAAAATTGCGATACAACTAATAAACAAAACTTATTTCATTTATTTATCAAATACAACAAATAAACATACCCAAAAAAATGTCATTACATATCCACATAACCCTCGGTACTTATAATTGATCCAAACTACATCAATACCCTTCTTAATGAGAAAACTAAAATAAAAATCTTTTTTTAGATGCTAAAACATCTTCAGAAGTCTTGATACCAGTTGTAAAAAAACTAGAAATATGTAACTACTCTTTAAATGTCAGACAACTTAATTAGAACCAAAACTGCTTTTATTTTTTTTCTCAAAACTACAAATATACCTACTAAAACAAATTCGAATATATCTTATAACAAAAACACGAAACTATATCAAAAGTAATTGACATGTGAGAGTAAAAGGCCTTTTGGGTTAATCTAAACAACTACTTAAAAGTAAATTAAAGTATATTTATTTACAATTTCAATTTGAATTTATTTGAAAATAAATTGCCTTATATAAAATAATTAATGAAGAATGTATGTACATACATACATATGTATAGACAGTAGTAAAATTAAATTAGACATCGCTTAGTGCCACAAAAATGTCATTATTTATGCATTTAAATTATAAATGATAAAAGTACAAATATATTTGGAATAAAATCAACATGTAAGAATAAAAAGGCCTTCAAGTTTAGGTTCAATGGCTTTGTGCGTAAAATATCAAAACAATTTTTGAGTTTTTAATCTTAATGAGAACAATTTGTACAATTTAAATAGCATAAAAGGTTCATTGGTAAGTGCTCCTCTTTTCAGAACTAAGGGTAAAATTGAAACTTGCAATATGGAATTTAAGGATAAAAAAGACTTTAGTATATTATCAATGGAAAATCAAACACATATTGATACGAATAAGTATTGAAGGAATTATATGCCTACACATATATCTGCGAACTCATTGCTTATTTAAATCAAAATTTCATATCTACTTCTAATGGGTGGAAATTTTAAAATTAATGAATACCGAAGTAGAAATATTTTTAGAGGTAAAGCAATAATTGTACATTAAGAAACACAATTTTGTTATTGTGCAAATCCAAATTTGTATGTTTAAATTGTATAAAGGTTAGGATATTAGCAATGAAGAACATAATAAAAATGACACAATTAATTTGTGAAAGCGAATACATGGTATGGAGTAGTAGCAACGAAAAGCTTTGCACTGTATAAGCTAAAATTTCATTGTTCTTACTGATAGAAAAAAGCATGTTCGCAGATTTAAACCTTTCAATGTCTAAATTGACAAAAGAAATCATATCGTAAGTTCATATGAAAATTTGAAAAAAAACCGAGAAATGAAATATAAAAAGTTAGGTATGAAAATTAAAAAGACAAAATTTGAAATCAAAGTGGGAAGATATATTCATATAAAAATGCCAAAAACAAATACAAACAAAAATTAAAAGCCAAAATCTAAACTTTTAAAAGGAAAAAAATACATATTATTCCTTAAAAAATATAAATAATAAAAAGCCAAATACATATTAGAAACTGGTATTTTCATTGTAAAAAAGCAGAAATTTAATGTTTTCTTTAAGAACTCCAACATATAAAACCATACAACATTTAAAATCTGAATTCAGGTTACAAAATTTTAATGATCATGTAACCTTTGAAATCATCATTTACATTGTATAATACATCTTAAATGTAGAATACAAATTTTGATAAGTACATGTAATACAAATTTAGGGTAAACAAATTTAAAATACCAACCGAGAAGTCTAATCCAAAATAAAGCAACAAATTAATCCGTGATAAACATAAATCTAAAAATTAAAATATTAAAAGTCGTTTGAAAAAACTCAATGCTTATACACACCCAAATTAAGTGCTTATTACAATAAAATATTTTAAACTACTAACATGCATACACATATCTTAGTACAAATGAAATGCACAAATACATTTGAGAAGTCATTGCTCATTTAAGTTAAATTTTCACCTCTGCTCCAAAAAGTTTGAAATTTTAGAATTGAAAACACTAGAACAAAAATACTTAAGTCCTTTAGCAATTAAAAAAGCAGGCAACTTAACTCACGAGATACTATAAGCAACAAAGGCTCATCATGCTATTTAGGATGTGTTAAGTATATGATGTATATTAAAACTAAAGAAATGTATGCAATGGAAATATTATTGATCAAAATAAATAACAATCAACTGAGTATTTATGTTTTCCTCTAACTCTCCCTTGAGCAAGCTAAAATTGAAAATGCAATCCATACACTTGATTTGTTGAATGTACAATAAAAATTATACAAAATTAATTGTGTGAAGCAGAAAATATATGAAAATTTATGATCTAAATAAATCCTATAATTATGACTGTAGTAAAAACGGTATAATCTATAAAATAACCCTTTTATTTTCTATATGTGTTCAATAAGAAAACAAATGTAAAGTCGAATACCCTTACCATAGGACCTATCCATGGTAGGAATAGCATCGTCGGAGTTTCAGATTCGATGGGGATCCGTGACGCTGTTGGAGCAAAGTGAAGGTCAATTATGGGTATCTCAGGAAAATCAGGCGGCGTAAAATTAGAGTTAGGGTTAGAATAGATGAAGCCGGAATTTCAGATTCGAAGGGATTGGCGACGTTATTAGGAGGACCGGTGAAGGTCGATAGTGGGTATATCCGGCCAATTAGGCGGCACAGTTCAACATGTAAGTCAAATTAAAGAGAACGAATCATTAGGATTAGGTAGAAGAAAATGATTTTAAAAATGATTTTGTTAGGAATATATTTGGGATTGAGAAAAAGCAGGACTGATGCGCATAAATTAGAAATAGAAGAAAACTGTAGGGTTTGGATGGCGGAAAGAATCGTAAAGAAGAGGAAAAATGAGGAAAGCAACATGCGCATGACGGTTCATTTCCAAATTTTCTGCCAAATGCAAGGAGGCATGTGAGCTATTGAAACCAAACTCACTAATAATAGTATAGTATAGATTTTCGATATAGATTTCAACACATTTATAACCGTAAGACCACACGCTAACTCTAAACGCTACGAAAATTGAAATCCGATAATAGTACACTAGTATGGACTCAATGGAACTGTTTTCGTCGAAATCCGAGACTGTGCCTCAAAAGATTATTTTTAAATATCAATTTAAACGATAAAATTCTAAAACTAAACAAAACACTTTTCAAAATCAAATTTAAAACTTCCATTATCTTTAGTATTATAAATATGAATTTTACAAGCCTTCAAATTATTTTTAATAGGCTTAAAAACCAAGATTTCATATCCTGCCCAATTTCCAATTATTAAATTTAATTATCCAATAATTAGTTGTATTTGAAATTCAAGTTAAGAATTGACTTTTTAAATATTTAAAATCAATTAAATATCCCAATTTCAAATGTCCAAAATTTTGGGTCGTCACATTCCTCCCCCTTAAAAGAATTTCGTCCACGAAATCACTAGTTAAAAAGAATGATCCACAACCTGTTAACTATTTTTCCCAAAGCCAAACAGTTTTTAACAACTTCCCAAAACAATCTTTTTTATTAAAGACACACTATTACTCTTACTAACTTTCCAAACTCATCCATAACTTCCAAACAATGTTACTTACTCAACCATTCAAATTGTAATTTAAAACCAAATTCAAATCATCAAAATTTTCCAACCCCTTAAATTTTTTGAAATTTTTTGCCAGCGCCTCCTTTGCGCGGCTAGATCGGTACAACTACAAAATGCCTCTACGGGTCCCCAATTTCAAAAGAAAACAAAAGCCAAGTGGCTAAATCAGAAAATCATCAAATTTCATATACAATTTTAAACACATACCTTTTGTCGGCAATACAAGTTTATCTTCTAAAATCAAGATCATCAATTTCCTTTTTGCTTTTAAATACCTGTATACTACATAGCAATAATATCCAATCACTATTCAAAATCATTTTATACATTTCTTTACAAAATTTCCAATATCCGTTTCATTCAAGTCCGTACGATGTACACATATCATCCATATGCAATATCGAATCCGATCGCTCACTCAATCACACAATTTTACTTCCAAACTAGTATCGTCCATTCGACTTTCTAGTGCGGACTTAGATCTAGTTTCTTGATCAGAAACCGTCATTCTCCTTGCATAGCCACATAATATGATAGAGAATTTCCAGAATCAATAAAAAATCCATATCCAGGGTTCGCCATCGAAAATCTAGTGAAAAATCCCAATTAGGACCGATAAAACAATCTCGAAATTCTATGCTCGAATCTGGATCAACCGTTATGCGAATAGAATAATGTACGTACATCCAACGTATTTATCTCAGTTGATTATTAACTATAACAATCCTCTTTTATTCACATTTATTTTGATTTCCATTCACTTATTTACAATCTCATTTCACACTTTATTTTGTCTTTATCAAATATTATTTTAGTATATTTCTCAACTCCAAATTTACTTAAAAATTTCACCATCCATTTTTTAAGTTTAATATGAGTATTTTATACTTTTCTTATATTTATTTTCACTTCACTACTATTGGTTTATATCTATTTTTATTCAAATTGGATCTTTCTTTCCATATGAATTCAGTTTACCTTATCTCAAAACCCATATTTAATTAATCATTTAATTAGCTCTACTTACTAATTTATTTTAAATCTCAATGGATTTTATTTCCAATCTTTAATTATTTTTAGTCCACTTCGAATTAATTCTTCAACTTTACTTTACTTAACCCAATTCAAAATGAAGTCCAATACTTAGTTCCAACTTACAAATTTAAATTAACTTGTACATTCACCATTTTTATCAACTCAGTAACCACTATTTCAAAAACTTACTCAATCCAGCCTACTTCGGCCAAATTCCAAAACTCACTTTATTTTTAAACTTTAAGTTGAGTTTTTAATTTCTTTCAAATAATTACATTTTAAAATTTCATGAGTTTAAACTTACCCATATTCTATCCACCCATTTCTTCCAATTTTTATTTCACTTATTTAGTTTATTTTGCTCATCTATTTTAACGTAATTCAAATTTTTAAACTACCATAAGTTTGCCACTTATTTAAATTCCATTTACCCATAATTTAAATTAGCTTGTTCCTTCACAAATTTACTTTAACTTAATAAATTTTTATTTAAGTAACCATTTCATTTAGTCTAGTCTACTTAGACTTTTTCCCTCAAATTCACTTTTATTTAATTTGATTCAGTTACACTTCAATTTAATTTAGGTTTTAAACCTCTATAAGTTTTCTAACTTATTTTAATTTCAATCACTAATCCCTTTAATTTACTTCATTTAATTGGTTTATTTACCTCTGTGTTTTATTGTCGCATTTACTTTTTATTTAACTAAGTTGAATTTCACTCTAACAAATTTCAAATTTTACGCGTTTTCAAATCCATTTATATTCCATAACCATTTTAAATAAGATTCCAGAGTCTTTGAAATAATTACTCGACATTTCAAAAATCAATTATATACATAATTCATTTTCATATCAAATTATCCCTTGAATTTTAAAATCAAACCCAGTTTTGCAAACAACTCCAATTCAAAACATTTAGGTAGCAATTCCTCCCTTGGAAACTCGAAAATGAACACCGATGATGTCACGATCATCATCGGAATTATTTTCCAGCGACTGAAAGAGTTTAATGCTTTTACTCTTTAAAATGTTTTCAAATATTTTTAATTCCAAATCTCACCAGATTTCACATCCAATTTAAAAATATTTTCGAATAATATCACTATTATTCCTTCAAAACTTTTGAAAATCCTTTTCAAACCTAAAAGAAATTAAAATTTCCAAATTTCTAATCCTTTCAATTTATACTCAAATATTACTCTAAAATTTTATGCTATTTCAAATTATAAATCACATTTATATTTCACATTTCAAATTCCATTATCTTATATAATTTCATTTCTTAACCTATGGTTATAATTTTAACTCTTATTCAATTTTCCTAACAGCAATGATAATAACTTAAATATTATCATTTCCAAACAACCAAACAACCATATATAACTATAACAATTTACGAAAAATTATTTCTTTCATGTAAAAATAATTTGGGTAAAATTATTTCATTCACCCTATTTAAAACAACACCGTGTTGAATTATTCTGCACAAGTGTTAAGAGATCCCAATCAATAACGTTAATTACTCGTATTGACCAAAATCCATAAACCGCTCAACAAACCAATCAACCCAATATAAAACAATTTTATATTCACTAATAAATACGTGCTTGTATCTATTTATACACTCAAACTCATTCTAGAGTACTACTGACTCTATCTCTAATGAGTAATCCCAACCAGAGAGGTTCTCGCTTAACTTGCTCCGATACCAAAATGTCACGACCCGATTTTTTTTGGACGCTCGAAAATCGACATCAATACGTCCACTGTATTAAATGCCGAACAACTGAATGTCGAAAAACCAGACCGTAAGGGAAAGAAGAAGAAGGTATATGAAGAGAAAACAAAACAACATTAGAATCTCACAATCGCAGCGGAACAATATAATAGTTAAATGACTAATCATTATACATAAAGAACTATATCTGTTTTATACATTACATCATCAGAGTACAACACAATGATAGCAAAATACTGGACAGTTATATCAGCTTGTCCTCACAAAAGCTGACTATATAACTTATACTGCATAGTGGAATATACATCAGGTACGTGTGATGCGTCTCGCCATCCAGCTCATCTCCTGAGCTCCACAGCATCATATCCTATATTCTATAATACTAGGTCTGGAAAACCAACATGAGAAAACACATTCAATTGGATTATTAAAGTTTTCAAAATCCTTTGAAATCAAAGGTATCTCATAAGACCACACCGCAAATAAACATGTCGGTTTTTACCTTACGATAACCAAAACATTTTTTGTCAAATCCGTCTGATATTATAATAGTGTCTATAGAAAGTAAAATAGAATCTAGCTGAAATTCTTGCATCTCACGTTCCAGCATAGTTGGCCACAATCAAAACCGTATAGGCACTTTTTGGAGATTGGATTCCATACAATGGCAGGGCTACTGGGTACCTCCGTCATAGTACCTTGTCTAGATCAGGGTACCGAGGATCCCTCCTGATCCCCTACAACACAAGACTGGGGCTACCCCTTACTGGACAGTCCGAATAAGATCACCCCGCGGTTAGGATCAGCAACCGCCCACGCGGTCGAATAAAAAGAGACATCTAGACAGGGATGACCTTACCATAATTGGTTGCTAGTCACTTAGCCTTGCTGCACCTTCCCTGTTTTAGCCATTTCCGGTTGATGAGGCTTGAGGCTATGCATTACCTTTTTAGCACACATTCACTTGGAATGCTCATCGTCCCCTTGACATGTTCTGATAGCATTCGTCCGTACAAGTTGCCCTGGGTCTGGACAAACCGAATCACCGTCTTCATCGTCTTCACGGTCTTCATTCGCAAACGTTCAAACCGGATCAAAGTGGTTTTCAGGAAATTAATCCCGATCCCGATCTCTTCGAAATGATCAGTTCATTAGCCAATATTAATAGTTGATTATTTAACTATCATATAATATCCACAAGCAACCATCAGATTTAAATAATTTTCCAAATTATTTATCACAAAATATCCTCCCAAGATATTATATTCACATTTTAACACTTTAAAAATAGTTACAAATCTCTTTTTATTCTTACAGAACAAATTCCAACCATCTGTTTATTTCCACAGAAATGCCAAATCTTATTGAATTAGATTTTTGAACAAATTAAATCACTATCTATACTTAAAACATTTTAAAATAAAACTACTTAAATCACTTTATTCAAAATAAGAGTTATGAAATTTTATAATAATTTTCCAAGCAAAACTTTTGCCAAAACTACTTTAAAATAAAACTATAATATAGGGCATAAATATTCAATGGTTATCCTTTACATCAAAAATACTAATTTAACCTTTTAGAAATAATTACTACTATAATTAACTTAATTAAATATTTACTTAAAAAATTTTAAACAACTAAATAATAATTCTTTTCTAAAAACATTCATCAAAACCACTTTTAAATCTTCCAACTTATACTTAAAAATCTTCCTCGAAATTATACTTGGCCTTTAGGAAATTACACTTTTCATTCCAATATAACCCATCTAACCATTATAAATCCTTCTTGATTTAATTTGGTTTAATTTACATCCCAAACCCGTAAATTTCTTTTCTACTCTTTTAAAATAAACCACTATTTATTTTTAAACCAATCATCCTTTCCTAATATATTCCCATCTTGAATTTTTACTTCCAAATTATCCTTTGATAAATATTTCACTTTATTTATAAACTATAACGACCCATAATTTTTGTAAATATTTTAATTCACTTTATTTGAAAATTTTGATTTTAAATCATTTAAAAATTGGAATTTTGGAATTTTCCAATGAATTTCTAGATTTTGTATATAATCATTTTGCCAAATAAACAAAATAATAATTTTCTGAAAATTTTATATTTTGGTCAATTGTGGTCAAACTTTGACTTTCAGTTGACATTTTTGAATTTGAATTTTTAATTTCCAGTTTTTTCTTTGAAGCTGAATTTGATTCTGATATTTGTTCTGTTTTTCGTTTCGTCAAATTTTGTTTTATACTTTTTTTAAATCTGATAAATTTCAGCATTTTACATGCGATTATTTTCAGTATTTTATTGTTTATTTTCAATTATATATTTTCTATTTTCTATTTTGTTTGCGCTTTGATCGTTTTATTTTATTTTATTTGGATTTTTGGACTTATTTGCAAGTGGGCTTGGCTAAAGGGCTTAGGAAATTCAAGGGACATAAGTTTCTTTTTCTTTAATGTAAAATGAGGCCTTTCCTTTGCCTTAGCCATTCAAAACTTCTGCATAGCCGTACAAAAACTTCTCATCTCCATCCCTTTCTAATTTTCATTTCCTGAAGAAAAATTTACAATAAGTTCTATCTCCTTCTTCCTCTTTTCATTCTCTTTTCTTTTGTTTCTCCTCAAGCATGCTCGGCCACGACCATACCTTCCTTTTGTCGACCATTTCTCCACCATCCACCACCTAGGATCGGCCACCACCATCTCATCACCATCCCCATGCCATGCCGTGAACCCTAGATCCAAACCCATCACCAAACTATATTGCAAACCCTAGTCGAGACAACATATCATGCCCTTCCTCTTCACTAGCCTCAGCCACCACCAATTCCACACCTTCCATCCCCTTATTGTGACCATTTCCCTACCTATAGCCATAACCTAACCTGACCTGATCTAAGCCCAAAGCCACACCACAAACCAGGCCGAGCCATGCTAGCCATAGGGCCGAACCCAAACCCATCATACCCTTGCCTCTTTGACTTCCTAGTGCCTTTTGCCTTGCCATCCCTTCACACTCAAGCCATAGCCGTGTATGTTGGGACCATGGCTGAGTATATATGCTCCTAAACAAATCATGGCCGAGCCATTTTCATGATGGTCTAGCCTATTTTGAAGGTGGCCGAGCCCACTTGCAGTGGTTAACCAATTTTACTTCATTTTGATCTATGTTTTTGTATTGTTTTGATTTATAATCTTTTTTATAATACAGTTACTTATATATGTTTTATTTGTTTGTGTACAAGATTTGAATCTTGGCTCTTCATCCACTCAAATCTAGTTTGTGCTTTGTCGTGCCTTTCGGAGTTGTTCATGTGTGTTGAATTACAATCTCTAGCTTTAGAAGGTGAGTTATCACTCTCGACATTTCATACTTATATAATTGTGAAACAATGACTTGTGAATGTGTAGTAGTTCATATGCTATAATGATCTAAGTTCATATATGCTATTTCATGACATTGTATGATGTTATAACCTGATTATATGCATGTTACATCACCTGATATGATATGCTATGCTATACGGTTTATTTTATTTCTGTTTCTCATACTGCAAGTTTCTTGTTATAATTGGATCACTATGGGTTAAATTGATACATACCCGAACGACCTTTAGAATTGGAAAAAATCATTATGAGCTGAAATGATAAGATCAAGCGATTTTTATTTTTATTTGAGTTGGGATTGAAGGTTTGAAATGATAGAACCTGGAATTTTATAAACTATGGATTGAAATGATACATATCTATATCAGTGGACCTAGAGTAGAAAATATTATACAGACCCATCCTTAAAAGTATTTTTTATAATAATTTTCTAAAAAAAATTATTAGTTTTTTGAATTTATAAATATATGAAATTTTAACTTAAATTTGATTTAATGATTTTTAAATATAATGATATATTGGAATTTTATAAGTAAATAATTGGTTTAAACTAAATTAAAGATTTTATTTATAATAAATAACTTAATAATTTAAATTTAAGTTAATATGGAATTTTAATTCTAATCTAGTAATAATAATAGATTTCATTTATGAAATAGATATGTTCTGTATAAATAATACTATGATAAAAATTTGAAATAGTGTGTTTTAAATAGCATTCGTAAAATGCTATGTTAATTTAGTTATGTTTAAAATGCTATGTTACTTTTAGGTTATGTTTTGAAAATGCTACTATTTCTAATTTGTTAATGTTTTCCAAAATGCTATTATATAGGAATAACATTTTCAAAGTGTTATAGTTTCTAATTTATTACACTTTAAAGTGCTATAATAAGTTTATGTTTTGAAAGTGTTATGATTTCTAAATTATTATATTTCTATGTGCTATATCTAATATATATGGATTTGGAAATATTACCAATTTTGAAATGGATATTATTTTGGAAGAGTAATAGTATTTGGTTTAAATGGTTTTTGAAATGGAAATGTTTGTTTTGAAACGCAAAACAATTGAAATTAATAACCATGGGTTATAATAATGCTAGGTTGTTAAAGAGACCGGAATCGAAGGTTGTCATGCTCTCTGCCAACTTCGAAAACCACTTTAATAATCGTGTATGCGGTGGAGATTCCAGAATGAAGTAGGATGGTGGCGACGTTCTATTGAGGTGTATACTTGGACTCGACTCCTGTGAGTTGGTATTTGGTGGCTAAAACAGGAGTGCTTATGGGCCAATGAGGTAGCTCCTCTTATCGGACACACTTCTTCGTATGCCATTCTATTACTTTGTGATTGATATGGTGCACACCTTTGATTTTGGGAGTGTGGCTCGAGGTGGGCGGTAGTGGCTTCTGCACGTTACCACCAGTCTAAATGCGTAATTGGTATATCTACCCTCGCATTGCCTAGTTGTGCCGTGTCACCTACCCTAGCGTGCTTTACTACGAGTTTGATTTGTGTCGTACCTATGGAGTATCCTCTGTTGGCTTCTCGATCAGGAGGGACTATGATACTATATAGACTATTGGCATATAAATGTGTTAAGGTGGAAAATGCAAAACCTTAACGCTATTTTTAAAATATATTATACTTTACCTTTAGATAATAATATAATAGCATATATTACTACATGGTACATAGTTTAATGGATCCTTAAAGGATGGACAGTCCCAAGCATCCTTTAAGTAACTTGTGCATTTCTATTACAGTTCACTTGAGTTGGCTTTCGTTGTATAAGTATGTTTGTCCTAACTTGAGTGTTTTTTTTTGCTTTACGCTTGGGTCAGCCTGAGTATCTGCTTTGGATTTCATCTTCTAGAGCTGGAGGTTTTGCTGGTTATCTATCTTTCTAGTTGTCATCTATTTCTATTTAGTATTTCTATTCAGCTTATGTATTAATGGACATTTATGAATTGGGATTTCTGTTGTATTTACTTTCAGACTCTGGTACTTTGTACTTGTTTTGAGACTTGTTTGTAGTAACTTCATGAACTACTGTTTTGAATTATTCAAGTCCGACATGTATGGTTTAATTGTTGAATTTGAATGGTACAAAATAGTGGGTCGTTATATTTGGTATTAGAGCTTTGGTTTTAGACAAACCTTAGCCTGCGGAGAAAAAACTCATTAGAGATAGGGTAGAAATACCATGTAATGCGTGAAATCAATCTTAAAACCATATTCTTGTGAGAGAACGTATTTTAAAATATAAAATGATTTTCAAGTGATTTTTAAAAAGGATTTTAAAAAGATGATTTTGATATAAATCTTTCTTGTTTTGAAATCAAATTTTCTAAACTTCTTACCTTTCCTTATCCATCTTGTTAGAAATTTCTTTGTTTAGGATATTCCATTTTCGTTGAATCTTATCTTGTCTTATCAAATCTAATCTTATCTTGTTCTCAAGAACCTTTGTCCTAAAATTCATTCTTTATTTTTCCAGGATGAATCGAAAAAATGCAAGAGGTAGGGGACGTGGTGTTGCCCCAGTTCCTGAGCCTATTGCACCCGTTAGGTTCACTACTCTCTATAAGGAATACACAGAGCTTGGTGGTACCAAGTTTACCGGTTCAGAGAGCATTATTGAGGCTTTGCAATGGTTGAAGGGATTAGAGGGGATTTTCTCCGGTCTTGAGATCACCGATGCTCAGCAGCATCAGTTGGCAGCTTCGCAGCTGAAGGAAGCAGCCTTGGATTGGAGGGAGTCTGTTACAGCTCACACTTTTGAGGCTGACATTTCTTGGGAGCAGTTTAGGTATCGTCTTCTGTTTTTTCTTTTGAATTTGGTTCAGTTTTTTCTTTTGAAATCTTTCTTATGTTTCGTTATCGTGCTTTAGGCATGCTTTTATTATGAAGTGGATTCCCGAAGCAGGGAAGGCTCAGCTGTATCGGGAGTTCATGGATCTTAAGTAGGGTGATATGTCATTTGCTGAGTATGAGAGGAAGTTCAATGAACTTTCTAAGTTTGGCCCTAATCTGATTGCACTCTTCTCAAGAAGAATGAGAAGTTCATAGCTGGTGCTCGTCTAGAGTATTATGATCGTCTCATTGCTCATGTGCATAGCCCTTTCACTATTCTGATGGATATAGCCATTAGATACGAGAATCCTACTTCTAAAGATCCTCCTGTTGCTCGTTCAACTTCACCTCAGTCTTTCTTTGGTAACCCTAATAAGAGAAAGCCTAATTTCCATCAGTAGAAGAAGAAATAGAACAAGACTCCAGGTTTGGGATCTTCTTCTTCTCAGAGGCAGCCTATCGACCTATCTTTCATTACTTGCTTTAGGTGTGATCAGAAGGGACACTATGCTAATAGTTTCCTACTTTAGTTGGTGCTGCTGTTCCTCCAGCTTAGTTGACTAGGCGTGATCTCTGCTATATTTGTATGTAGCCTGGCCATTTTAAGAATAATTGTCCCACTCAGCAAAAGGGCAAGCCCTCTGGTATCTTTGCTGTAACCTCTGCTTCTTCACCTGCTCCATCTACACCTGCTCCTGCTCCTATTGATACCCAAGGTGCTCTTCCGGGCACGTTTTCTCTGTTTAATTTGCCTGTTCGTGTTTTATATTATACTAGAGCTTCCCATAGCTTTATTTCTGTGGATCTTGGTGATAAGTTTGAGCCTCTTCTTTATCCCGTGTTTGCTTCTAAACCTTTGTGTGTTTCATATCCTATTGGTGGTCCCACTAACCTTAGTAGGATTTGTAATCGAGTGAAACTTCTCTATTTTGATCACCGTTTCAGTGGTGATTTCTATGTTCTAGGTTTCGATGCTTTTGATATGTTGCTTGGTGGTGGTTGGCTGAAGAGGCATGAAGCCGTTATCTCTTGTAAAACCCAGACTGTTTCCATTGTTGATGATTTTGGAAATTCTTTAGTGATTCAGTGTCGTTTGCCTCAGGATTTGGTGGCAGTTTATTTATTCTCTTGGTTCTTCTCCGGTTGATATTCATTCGACTCCTGTGGTCAAACTCTATTCTGATGTATTTGGTAAAGTCACTTCTTTACCTCCTAAGAGGAAAATCGACTTCCGCATTGATCTTATTCCTGGAGCTTGACCTGTAGTTCTTCCTCCTAGATGAATGGCATCCCGTGAGAAGGTTGAGTTGAGGAAGCAAGTTGAGAAAATTTTCTCCAAAGGTCTGATCAGACCTAGCCATTCAGAATGGGGAGCAGCGGTAGTTTTCGTCACTTAGTTCGATGGTTCTTTGAGGACATGTGTTGATTATAGGGAGCTGAACAAGCTCACTATGAGAAACAAATATCTATGCCTTGCATCAATGACATGTTCGATCAGCTCCATGGAGCTACAGTTTTCTCTTAGCTTGATCTTGCCACAGGTTTCTACCAGGTCAGAGTTGCTGAGGAAATTATTCCCAAGACTGCTTTCCGTACTGAGAAGGGATTCTATGAATGGTTAGTTATTCCTTTTGGTTTGAATAATGCCCCAGCTTTATTTATTGATTTGATGAATCGTGTTTTTCGTGATGTGCTTAACAAGTTTTTTCTAGTCTTTTTGATGATATCCTTGTCATCTCTGAGTCAATGGATGAGCATGGTTCGCATTTGAAATTTTTTCTGAAGACTCTTAGAAATCATCAGTTGAAGGCTAAATTCTCGAAATGCCATTTCTAGAAGGATGAATTCCAATTTCTCGGGCATATTGTTTCCAGTAATGGAGTTTCTGTTGATCCAGTCAAGATCTCTGCGATCAATGTAAGTTCTCTTCTCTCTCTGTAATTTATCATTCTATCTTTTATTATAGTCCTTATTTCTTCCTATTCTGTTGCAAGATAGGGAAACTCCTAGAACTCTATATGATATTCGTAGTTTTTTGGGCCTTGCCGGTTATTATCAAAGATTCATTGAGAATTTTTCTTGGATCGCTACACCTCTTACTGCTTTGACTCTTAAGAATGATAAGTTTATATGGAATGATAAGTGTAAAGCTGTATTCAATGAGTTGAAGCATAAGCTTACTTCCTCACTAGTGCTTACCGTTCCAAATGGAAATGAGGAATTAACAGTACATACTAATGCTAGTCGTGAGAGTTTGGGAGCTGTTCTAATGCAAGACAGGAAGGTCATTGCTTATGCCAATCGCCAGTTGAAGACCCATGAGGCCAATTATGCAGCTCATGATTTGGAATTGCTTGCTGTGGTTTTTGCTTTGAAGCTTTGGAGGCATCATCTTTTGGGTGCTAAGTTTGAGATCTTTACTGATCATCAGTCTTTGAGGTATATCTTCACCCAAAAGGATTTGAATCAACGGCAGGTTAGTTGGCTTGAGTTCCTTGCTTCTTATGATCGCGACATTAGTTATACCCCTGGGAAAGCTAATGTTGTGGCGATGCTTTGAGTCGGAAGAAGGCTATTTTGTGTCAGCTTGTTGTTTCTTCTTCTACCATTTTGGATCATATTATTGCTAAGCAGGATAAGGATAGGAGTATCAGATTGATTAAGGAGAATGTTCGTAATAAGGTTGGTGGTAGTAGTCCTGATGGTAGTGGAGCTCAGATCGATCATAGACAGATTTTGAGGATTAATAATCGGATTTGTGTTTCGAACGTTGATGGATTGAGGCAAGAGTTACTTCAGAAAAATCATCGATCCAGACTTTCTATTCATCCTCGTGTGACATAGATGTATCAGGATATGAAGAAGCTTCATTGTTGGAGAGGTATGAGACGAGATATCTTTATCTTTGTTAGTGGATGTGCAACTTGTTAGCAAGTCAAGGCCAATCATCACAAGGCCCCATGTTTATTGTAGCTCCTTGAGGTTCCCAATTGGGAATGGGAACAGGTTTCTATGGATTTTATAGATGGATTACCGAGGACAAGGAGGGGTAATGAAAGAATTTGGGTTATTGTGGATAGATTGACCAAGTCAGCTCATTTCATTTCGGTCAAGTCTACCTGTTCTAATTCTAGTTTGTCTGAGAATTATATGAGGGAGATTGATCGTCTCCAAGGGGTTCCTATTAGTATTGTTTGTGATCGAGATCCTATCTTTACCAGTTAGTTTTGGAGAGCCTTTCAGGAATCTTTGGGTAATCACCTAAATCAGAGCACTGCTTACCATCCACAGACCGACGGTCAAATGGAAAGAGTAAATCAGATTCTCGAGGATCTTCTTCGTGCTTGTGTTCTTGATTATGGAGGATCTTGGGAAGATCATCTCCATCTTGTCGAATTCAATTATAACAACAGTTACCAGGTATATTTTCAATCTTCTATTTTAATCTTATCTTATCTTTTATCTATCTCATTTCATCTTTGAATTCAGGCTAGTATTGCAATGTCTACGTTTGCTGCAATTTACGGATGACTTGCAGATCTCGATCTTGTTGGATTGAATCCGGTAATCGTTTGGTTCTTGGTCCTGATATGATTTTGGAGGCTTCTGAGAAGGTTAAGGAGATAAAGAGGAAGTTGAAGAGTGCTCAGGATAGGCAGAAGAAGTATGCTGATCGGCGTAGGAGGAGTTTGGAGTTCTCTGTTGGTGATTTGGTTTTTCTTAAGGTCACTCCCTTAAAGATTGTGATTCGGCTTTGTCGGAGAGGGAAGCTTGCTCCTAGGTTTGTTGGACCTTTTCGTATCCTAGGGAGGATTATTTTTTTAGCTTATCATCTGGATTTGCCTTAGAAGTTTTCTGGAGTGCATAATGTATTCCACGTTTCGCATCTTTGTCGATATCTGAATGATCCATCTTTGATTGTCCAGCCTTCTGCTCTCAAGAGTTTGGATATTGAGCCTAACCTCACTATCGAGAGTAAGCCACTTCGTATTAGCGATAGAGGTACGAAGCAGCTGAGAAGGAAATCTATCAACCTGGTCGAAGTGCAGTGGAGTATGGATGATCGGGATTATACCTGGGAGACAGAGGAGAGCATGCATGCTTCGAATCCGGAAGTGTTTGTTTCAGGTACTATTTGCTTTTTCTATCTCGTCTTTCCTTGTTTTCGTGTCCCGTTCCTTTTTGAGGATGAAAAGTTTTGAGTGGAGGAGAGTGTACAACCCATAATTTTTGTAAATATTTTGATTCAATTTATTTGAAAACTTCAATTTTAAATCATTTAAAAATTGGAATTTTGGATTTTTCCAACGAATTTCTGGTTTTTGTATACAATCATTTTCCCAAACAAAATAAAATAACGATTTTCTAAAATTTTTATATTTTGGTCAACTATGGTCAAACTTTGACTTTCAGTTGAAGTTTTTAAATTTTAATTTTAATTTTCCTAAACTCTGGGTGCCCATAATTTCCACATAGGCAGCTTAGAAGTAGGTTATCCGTGCTTTGGAGCTAGCTTGGATAGTTGAAGTCTTTTGGTTTGGAAGCTTTTGGTTTGAAATCTTGGAAGCTTTGAAGTTTGGAAGAAGGTGCTTAGTTTGGATTCTCGCTCTTTATTTTTGAAGACTCCGTCATTCCGCTGTGGCATTACCATCTTATTGTTGTATCATATGTATAGTACTCTGATGTTGGTGATAAATGTTGTAATGGATGTTGTACCTAATGTTGTATCTGTGTTGTGATTAATGGAATCATCTTTTGTTTCCGCTGTCATCTAATGTTGTTATAAGCTCCAACCGAACTGGAGTTCGACGTTTGAATCTCCGACAGTCGAATAAAAGTAAGGTATTTGATGTCTATTTTCGAACACTGGATTTCGAGTCGCGATAATCTTTTTCTTTGAAGCTGAATTTTATTCTGATATTTGTTTTGTATTTTTTTAAATCTGATAAATTTCAGCGTTTTACACACGATTATTTTCAGTATTTTATTGTTTATTTTCTATTCTATATTTTCCGTTTTCTATTTTGTTTGGGATTTGATCTTTTTATTTGATTTTTTTTGGATTTTTGGACTTGTTTGCAAGTAGGCTTGGCTAATGGGCTTAGAAAATTCAAGAGACGTCAATTTCTTTTTCTTTAATGTGAAGTGAGGCCTTTCCTTTGCCTTAGCCGTTCAAAACTTTTGCATAGCCGTACAAAAACTTCTCATCTCCATCCCTTTCTCATGTTCATTTCCTGAAGAAAATTTTACAGTAAGTTCTATCTCCTTCTTCCTCTTTTCATTCTCTTTTCTTTTGTTTCTCCTCAAGCATGCTCGGCCACCACCATACCTTCCTTTTGCCGACCATTTCTCCACCATCCACCACCTAGGATCGGCCACCACCATCTCATCACCATCCCCATGCCATGCTGTGAACCCTAGATCCAAACCCATCACCAAACTATATTGCAAACCCTAGTCGAGACAACATATCATCCCCTTCCTCTTCACTAGCCCCAGCCACCACCAATTCCACGCCTTCCATCCTGTGACGACCCGACTTTCTACTCCCAGAAAATCGCGTCATCATGAAGAAAGAAAGGGATAGAAGAAGAAAAGAAAGAAGAGAAAGAAGAAACAACACTAGAATCTCAACAGCGGAACGAATAAATTATATCAATAACATAAAATATTACATAGTTTACAACCATTATCAGAGTACACAGATATACATCACATATTAGACAGTTATAAACAACTGTCTAGTATTTACAACATAATACAACTCAGAGACAATCACAGATTACACAGCGGAATACTATATATCTAACGTAGAAGCCTCGTGCTCCATTACTCCTCCAATATTCGTCAAAGCTAACCTGAATCCCTTGGCTACTCGTAAAAATTTGAATACCCAAGAGTTTAAGAAAACAAAAGATAAACTCCGGGTCAGACATGGGTCTGGTGTGAGTAACAGGTTAAAGTTGCTTAATTTTGAAAATCCTTTTGAAAAGAAAAGGTTACGTAAGACTTCCCATGCATAAACATGGAAAAGTTTTTACCTTACGCTAACCAAAACATTTGATAGGAAATCCAGTGATATTATAATAGTGTCTAGGGTTTTCAAGTAAATAAGAAATAGCCGAAATTGTTACATTTATTAAATTCCAGCTACTAGCCACAAAAGTGGGTAATACAATCAAAACCATTGGCACTTATTGGATTGTGGATTCCATACAATGGCAGGGCTACTAGGGTACCGCCCGTCACAGTACGTGGCCTAGATCACCGTACCAAGGAGTCACCCTAACTCCCCTGCAACTCAAGACCGGAACCATCCCTTACTGGACAGTCCCGAACAAGACAACCCCGCAGTTGGTGTACATCCAACTGCCCACTCAGCCGAAATAAAAAGGGACCTCTAAACAGGGATCAATCTTGCTCTCCAGTGGGAGCTACCCACGAAGCCTTGCTGCACCTCCCCTGTTTTAGCCATTCCCGGTTGATGAGGCTTGAGGCTACGACTACCTTTAGAGGACATATCTCTTAGAATGCTCATCGTCCACCTGGCGATGTTCTGAAAGCATTCAATCCATACAAGTTCGTTCCGGGTTCGAACGAAACCGAAGGCATTATCTCGTTACACTCATTTTGGAATCACCCTCAGAGTTAACGACGATAACCCTTGCACTCTAAATCACCATCTCGCTTCTATAAGTACTATTCCGTCAAACTCATTACGGAATCACCCACAGAGTTATACTGACGTATAGCCCTTACACCTCGAGTCTTCACTCGCTCCACTTGAATTCACGACCTAACGTTAATTTGGATCGATGTGGTTGTCGGATATCCAAATATGGAAACCCGATCCCGGTCTCATTGAAATCCAAAGCGTGTCTTTTAAGGCCAAGTTGTTTTAAAGGTTTAAAACAATTCAATTATCCATATAGCCAAATAGATAAATCATAGATCCACAACAGATAATCACATTATCATCATATCAGATAAACCATATTATCATTATTCAAAAGGATAATCTATATCAACATCACAATGCAACCAATGCATCCAAATCAATCAACATTATCTATCTCATATCTGAGATCAAACCATCCAAAGTAAACAACATCATTCATCTATATAAGCAATGATTAACCACACCAAAATATAATTAATTTAAAATGAATTAAATTAATTACATCATTCCATTAATTTAAAGTAAAATAAATTAATTACTTTACCAATATCATCCTTGCTTATCATTATTAATTAATTATCAATCAAATAATTAATCATCATCCAATTATTCATTTTAATTAATCATCCCTGATTAATTAACTCTTAATTACATTCAAGTAATTATTTACTAATTAATTTCTCAAATTAATTATATTTATCCAAATACAGTAATTAACCTTTAATTACTTCATAAGTTAATTAACTATAATTAATTACATTAATCCTTAATTAATTACATTAATTAATTACCTTAAATCACTTATTATTGATTAATTAATCTTAATTAATCAATCTTAATTACATCATTAATTATATTAATTAATGATCCCTAATTATATTTTAATTAATTACCTTATTTAAATAAATTACATTAAGAAATTAATCTTAATTTAAACCATATTTGTTAATCACCCTTGATTAACCCATTCAGTAATTAACTACCCTTAATTACTTTACCAAACAAATTAATTACCCCTTAATTAATTATCTCTAATTAATCCCTTGATTAATTTACAAAGTAATTATACTTAAATTACTTCAATTATCAAATCACCTTCAAATTAATTACATTGCATACAATTATCCATTAATTACTTCTCTAAGTAATTATTCTTCAATAAATTACATTAAGTAATTATCCTTCACAAATCATCAAATGATTAATTTTAAATTAATTAAAATGAATTAATTAACTTAAACTAATCAAATTAAACTCAATTAATAACAATAAGTAATTAATTCCTTAATTACTTCCATAAGTAATTATACTTAACAACTCATACAAATGATTATCTTTAAATTAATTAATCTAATTAATAATTAAAATTAATCACATTAATTAATTATTAAATAATCCTTAGTTAATGACCTTCATTAACTATTAACAACTCATTAATTATTTTCTAAAATAATTAACTTATTTTAATCATTATTAATTACAAATTAATTAATCATTAATTAATCCATTAATTAATCCCTAATTAATTAAATAATTAAGTATTAATTAAAACTTAATTAATCCATTATTACTTGATTAATTAATTTATTAATCATTAATTAAAAAATAATTTTATTTAATTAATTAATCTTAATTACAAGTTAATTATTCAAAGAATAATTAATCCTAAATCCTTAAGATTAACCTTTAATTACTTTAAGTCATTATTTATTTCATTAATTTATTAAATAAGTTAATTATTCATTTAATTACTCTAATAATTAAATGAAATACAAACATTAAATTATTTTTAACTTTAATAAGTTTTAAAATCAATCTAAAACCTTTAATTGATAATAATACTTTTATTATAAAGGAAATTTTGTAAAAGTTAAAACAAATTTCTTTTTAAACTAAAACCATTTAAATTTTCCATTATTATTCAAATTTGTTTTAAACACCTAAATTTATAAACATAAATTCATTTTGAAACAAAGATTTAAATCCAAATTTGAATCAAATTTTACATTTTTTTAAACATTACTTTATAATTCAATTTCAAATTTAAATTCTTTTAAAAACATTTTAAACAATAAACTCTTTAAAAATTATTTTTAAAGAAAATTTGAATTTAAATACTCATCATTACCAACCTGTGATTCAATTCAATTTGAATTCATTATTTAAGTTAGATTTAAAACTTACTTTAAATTCTTGCTTCCACTCTTAAATTTAGTTTTAAATTTAGTTTTAAATTTAGAAAACAAGTCTAGTTTTCAAACTTCAACAACCAATCCGAGCTAAAACTAAAATATCTCGAGTAACTCGAATAAAAAATTTCCTTTTAAATTTATCTTAAAATCAAATAAATCCCAAATAAAATCAGGTTATACAAAACCTGTGCTAACAGGTTTATCAACCCTGTAACAAAACTAAAACCCGAGACCTCATCAATTTCCTTCGAGTTCCCAAACCCATTGCTTCGAGCAAAAACCCAGTTCCACCCGAACAAAACTCAAGAAAATCCTTCTTCCCCAAAGAAAAACAACTGACACGCCATTAAAAATCGTGCACCTGCACCACCGCAGCGACCATCTCCGACCCATCGCAACCCCCTGCGCAAGTCAACGACCATCCCTCAACTCCATTCCGATCATCAAACTAATTGAAAAACCCCAAAATCAATTTTAAGCATTCGAGCTCAAAATACTAAAAAATGTCGCAACCTGGAAATTTGACTCAAATTCAAACTCCGATCACCTGAGAGACTTCGCCTCCGGCCATCACCTCTTCCATACCCCATCTACCTTCTCCCCGAATTAGAAAGGACTCGGTTACTTAATTTGATCACAGTGATCAATTCTCTAGAACACAGTAAAACTAGGGTTATATACATTAATCCCTAATCACTACTTCCCCACTGCATTGATTCCTCAATTTCCATTTTTCCTCAATTCACCTATCACTATTCTATCACCAGGAACATCACTGGCCACCCAATATTCTTAAATCGACAGAATCAACCCAATTTATGATTTCTGGTTAAACCAGAATTTCTTAATCAAAAACAAACTAAAAGTTCTAATTTAAATTTTAAAATTCGAGTTTTTGATCAGGTAACATATTGATAATCTTAAATCAAAGAATTTAAAGGATTAAATTCTGTTAATAATAGAAGTACTCTGTTGCATTGTGTTTTCAGAAACAATACAGTTTCATTCATTATTTATTTATTTATTTTAAAATTTAATAAAATTAATTCTTAAACTTATGATTCATATCATCTTTTGTATAAATCATAAACATAACAAAGGTTTGAATATGAAATTATGGTATTTGATCAGGAATAAACTAGCAATTCTAGAGACCGGCAGTAACATATACTCTACAGCATATATACTCAACAATCATACATAGAAACTTTTATCATATGCTTTCATATAATTGTGACTATATCAGTAACTAAATTCAAGCAACAAAATTTACTTAAATTAGTTGAATAAAAATGTTACTCACTTGGTTTCTAATGTGTTATTAGCAGAGCACAAGTTTGACAAGCCTGAACCAAAGGCTTTGATTTTCAAAAACTTCAAATTGCTTCAGTACTTTTTAAAATCTGCAGTTTGCTTTTTAAAAACTTGCATCTTGTTTTGCTTTGATTCCCAACTTCAAGTTGCTTCTTTTTTTTTAAAAAAAAAGCTTCAAATCTTGAGTTACTGCAAATGCCTGCTGCATGCATGATTCCAGAAAGAATTGCAGGCTTAACTGAGCTTTTGAAGTTGCATGTAGGTTTTAGAAATTGCAAATTGATTTCAGGTTACTGATTTTTGAAGAGAGCTTCAAACAGCTTTTGATTTATTTTGGTTACAAGAGGACAGGTTTCAGATTTGTTTTGAGAAAATTTGTTTTGATTAAAATTTCCGTTTTTGAAGAAAGATGAGATTGCAGATTTTAGATCTGAAAACTTTTCTTAAGTTTGAAGAAGAATAGGAAAAAGAAAGATAAGGCAAGGAAGATATGTTTATATAAACAAATTTTTTTGATTTAATTAAAAATAAAAGAAAAAGAAAAATTAAACAAGACACTTGTTTTAATTTTCAACATTTGTCACTTTGCTTACTTTAATGGTTTACACATGTCATTTAAGATGGTAATAAACATACATATGTAATTTGAGTACTTAAATTTTAATTCTAAATTGTTTATACAACTTTAAGCCTTTAAATCTTATTTTATTTCTTAAGTAATATAAATGAATTTGTCTCTTTTTAAATTGGAAAGAAATGAAAACAAACAAATTAAAAATATAGCTTATTCAAAAATATTGAAGTATTTATCCTATTAAATTTCGAAACATCAATTTCAAATTTAAAATTAATTTATCAAATCAAAATTTAATAATCAAGTTACATATATAAATGCATATATAATTCTATTAAAATTAAAAACAACAATTTTATTCCTTACAAAATCTATTTATGTTCATAAGAACTTAAGTATTACAATTTTTATTCAAAAATAACAATTTAAACAATATTAAATAATTTATAAAAGAGATTATAAACAAATTAAAATCATTAGTAATTTGCATTGTAAATTCTTATATAAAAATTTCAAGTAATATAAAATAAAACTTAACTTTTATATTTATCTAATCTTAAATTCATATATTTTAAAGTTAAATAAAATTTCAAAACAAATAAGATTTATCATAATATAAACCATAACATTATTCATTGAATTACTTGAAAAGTTAAATGTCAAATTTAAATCAAATTCCCAATTTGTTATTAAAATTATCAAATCAAATTAAATTTATAACACAGATTATTAAATTTATATTGCCCAAATTTCCGGGATATCACACATCCCCTTACTGTGACCATTTCCCTACCCATAGCCATAACCAGACCTGACCTGATCTAAGCCCAAAGCCACACCACAAACCAGGCCGAGCCATGCTAGCCATAGGGTCGAACCCAAACCCATCATACCCTTGCCTCTTTGACTTCCTAGTGCCTTTTGCCTTGCCATCCTTTCACACTCAAGCCATAGCCGTGTATGTTGGGACCATGGTCGAGTATATATGCTCCTAAACAAATCATGGCCGAGCCATTTTCATGATGGTCTAGCCTATTTTGAAGGTGGCCGAGCCCACTTGCAGTGGTTAAGCAATTTTACTTCATTTTGATCTTTGTTTTTGTATTGTTTTGATTTATAATCTTTTGTATAATATAGTTGCTTATATATGTTGTATTTGTTTGTGTACGAGATTTGAATCTTGGTTGTTCATCCATTCAAATCTAGTTCGTGCTTTTTCATGCTTTTTGGAGTTGTTCGTGTGTCTTGAATTGCAATCTATAGCCTTAGAAGGTGAGTTATCACTCTCGACATTTCGTACTTATATAATTGTGAAACAATGACTTGTGAATATGTAGTAGTTGATATGCTATAATGATCTAAGTTCATATATGCTATTTCATGACATTATAGAGGTTATAACCTGATTATATGCTTGTTACATCACCTGATATGATATGCTATGCTATACTGTTTACTTTATTTCTGTTTCTCAGATTGCAAGTTCCCTATTAGAATAGAATCACTATGGGGTGAAATGATACATACCCGAACGGACTTTAGAATAGGAAAAAATCGTTATGAGCTAAAATGATAGGCTCAAGCGATTTTTATTTTTATTTGACCTGGGATTGCGGGTTTGAAATGATAGGACCCGGAATTTTATAAACTACGGATTGAAATGATACATATCCGTATCACTTGACCTAGGTTACAAAATATTATACAGACCCATGGTTAAAAATATTTTTATAATAGTTTTTTTAAATAAATTATTAAGTATTTTTAACTTATAAATATATGAAATTTTAACTTAAATTTGATTTAGTGATTTTTAAATATAATGATATATCAGAATTTTATAAGTAAATAATTGGTTTAAACTAAATTAAAGATTTTATCTATAATAAATAACTTAATAATTTAAATTTAAGTTAATATGGAATTTTAATTCTAACCTAGTAATAACAATAGATGTTATTTATGAAATAGATATGTTTTGCATAAATAAAACTATGATAAAATTTTGAAATAGTATGTTTTAAACATGTTATAGTAGTATTTGTAGCATTTGTAAATGCTATGTTAATTTAATTATGTTTAAAAATACTATGCTACTTTTAGGTTATGTTTTGAAAATGCTACTATTTCTAAATTGTTAATGTTTTCCAAAATGCAATTATATAGGAATAACATTTTCAAAGTGTTATAATTTCTAATTTATTACACTTTAAAGTGCTAGGATAAGTGTATGTTTCGAAAGTGTTATGGTTTCTAAATTATTACATTTTTAAGTGCTATAACTAATATATATAGATTTGGAAATATACCAATTTTGAAATGGATATTATTTTGGAATAGTAATAGTATTTGGTTTAAATGGTTTTTGAAATGGAAATGTTTGTTTTGAAATGAAAACATTTGAAATAAATAACCATGGGTTATAATAACGCTTGGTTGTTAAACAGACCGGTATCGAAAGTTGTCATACTTTGCCAACTCCGAAAACCACTTTAACAACCATGTACGCGGTGGAGATTTCAGAACGAATTAGGATGGTGACGACGTTCTATTGAGGTATATACGTGGACCCGACTCCCGTGAGTTGGCAAAAGGTGGCTAAAATAGGAGCGATTCCGGCACAGTGAGGTAGCTCCTCTTATCGGACACACTTCTTCGTATGCCATTCTATTACTTTGTGATGGATATGGTGCGCAACTTTGATTTTAGGAGTGTGGCTCAAGGTGGGCGATAGTCGTTGCGACGTGTTACCACCAGTCCGGATGCGTAATTAGTATATCTACCCTGGCATTGCCTAGTTGTATCGTGTCACCTACCTTAGCCTTCTTTACTACGAGTTTGATTTGTGTCGTACCTATCGAGTATCCTCTGGTGGCTTCCCGATCAGGCGGGACTATGATACTGTATAGACTATTGGCATTATAAAATGTGTTAAGGTCGAAAATGTAAAGCTTTAACGCTATTTTAAAATATATTATGCTTTACCTTTAGACATTATTATAATAGCGTATATTACTACATAGTAGATAGTTTAATGGATCCTTAAAGGATGGGCGGTGCCAAGCATCCTTTAAGTTACTTGTGCATTTCTGTTATAGTTCACTTGAGTTGGTTTACATTGTATAAGTATGTATGTCCTGACTCGAGTGTTTTGTGTTTTGCTTTACGCTCGGGTCAGCCTGAGTATCAGCTTTGAATTTCATCTTTTGGAGCTAGAGGTTTTGCTGTAGTTTATCTATCTATCTAGTTGTCATCTATTTCTATTCCGCATTTCTATTTAGCTTATGTATTAGTGGACATTTATGAATTGGGATTTCTGTTGTATTTACTTTCAGACTCTAGTACTTTGTACTTGTTTTGAGACTCTGTTTGTAGTAACTTCATGAACTACTATGGTTATTTTTATTTCTGCTGCGAGTTATTCTAATTTATCTGTGCCTATGACTCTGTGATTGTTTTTATTTGCTCCAAATTATATTACAATCTACTGTTTTGAATTATTCAAGTCCGACATGTTTGGTTTTATCGTCGAATTTGAATGGTACAAAATAGTGGGTCGTTATATTTGGTATCAGAGCTTTGGTTAAGACAAACCTTAGCCTGCGGAGCAAAAACTCATTAGAGAGAGGGTAGAAATACCCTAGAATGAGTGAAATCAATCTTAAAATCATATTCTTTGTGAGAGAACGTACTTTAAAATATAAAATGATTTTCAAGTACTTTTTAAAAAGGATTTTAAAAAGATTATTTTGATATAAATCTTTCTTGTTTTGAAATCAAATTTTCTAAACTTCTTACCTTTCCTTATCCATCTTGTTAGAAATTTCTTTGTTTAGGATATTCCATTTCCGTTGAATCTTATCTTGTCTTATCTTATCTAATCTTATCATGTTATCAAGTACCTTTGTCTTAAAATTCATTTTTGATTTTTTCAAGATGAATCGAAAAAAATGCAAGAGGTAGGGGACGTGGTGTTGCCCCAGTTCCTGAGCCTATTGCACCCATTAGGTTCACTACTCTCTATAAGTAATACACTGAGCTTGGTGGTACCAAGTTTACCGGATCTGAGAGCATTATTGAGGCTCAGCAGTGGTTGAAGGGATTGGAGAGGATTTTCTCCAGTCTTGGGATCACTGATGCTCAGCAGCATCAGTTGGTAGCTTCGCGGCTGAAGGGAGCAGCCTTGGATTGGTAGGAGTCTGTTACAGCTCACACTTTTGAGGCTGACATTTCTTGGGAGCAGTTTAGGTATCATCTTCTATTTGTTTTGATTTTGGTTCAGTTTTTTCTTTTGAAATATTTCTTATGTTTCGCTATCGTGCTTTAGGCATGCTTTTGTTGTGAAGTGGATGCCCGAAGCAGGGAAGTCTCAGCTGTATCGGGAGTTCATGGATCTTAAGCAAGTTAATATGTCATTTGCTGAGTATGAGAGGAAGTTCAACGAACTTTCTAAGTTTGGCCCTAATCTGATTGGCACTCCTCTCAAGAAGAATGAGAAGTTCATAGCTGGTGCTCGTCTAGAGTATTATGATCGTCTCATCGCTCATGTGCATAGCCCTTTCACTAGTCTGATGGATATTGCCATTAGATATGAGAATCCTACTTCTAAGGATCCTCATGTTGCTCGTGCCCCTTCACCTCAGTCTTTCTTTGGTAACCCTAATAAGAGAAAGCCTAATTTCCATCAGTAGAAGAAGAATTAGAACAAGACTCTAGATTTGAGATCTTCTTCTTCTCAGAGGCAGCTTATTGACCTATCTTTCATTACTTGCTTTATGTGTGATCGGAAGGGACACTATGCTAATAGTTGTCCTACTTTAGTTGGTGCTGCTGTTCCTCCAGCTCAGTTGACTATGCGTGATCTCTGCTATATTTGTCTGTAGCCTGGCCATTTCAAGAATAATTGTCCCACTCAGCAGAAGGGAAAGCCTTCTGATATCTTTGCTGTTACCTCTGCTTCTTCACCTGCTCCACCTACACCTGCTCCTGCTCCTAGTGATACCCAAGGTGCTCTTCAGGGCACTTTTTCTCTGTTTAATTTGCATGTTCGTGTTTTATTTGATACTGGAGCTTCCCATGGCTTTTTTTCTATGGATCTTTGTGATAAGTTTGAGCGTCTTCTTTATCCCGAGTTTACTTCTGAACCTTTGTGTGTTTCATATCCTATTGGGGTCCCGCTAACCTTAGTAGGATTTGTAATCGAGTGAAACTTATCTATTTTGATCACCGTTTCAGTGGTGATTTCTATGTTCTAGGTTTCGATGCTTTTGATATGTTGCTTGGTGGTGGTTGGCTGAAGAGGCATGAAGCCGTTATCTCTTGTAAAACCCAGACTGTTTCCATTGTTGATGATTTTGGAAATTCTTTGGTGATTCAGTGTCGTTTTCCTCAGGATTTTGCAGGCAGTTTTATTTATTCTCTTGATTCTTCTCCGGTTGATATTCATTCGACTCCTGTGGTCAAACTCTATTCTGATGTATTTGGTGAAGTCACTTCTTTACCTCCTAAGAGGGAAATCGACTTCCGCATTGATATTATTCCCGGAGCTCGACCTGTAGTTCTTCCTCCTCGAAGAATGGCACCCCGTGAGAAGGTTGAGTTGAGGAAGCAAGTTGAGAACTTGTTCTCCAAAGGTCTGATCAGACGTGGCCATTCAGAATGGGGAGCAGCGGTGGTTTTCGTCACTTAGTCCGATGGTTCTTTGAGGACATGTGTTGATTATAGGGAGCTGAACAAGCTCACTATGAGAAACAGATATCCTATGCCATGCATCAATGATATGTTTGATCAGCTCCATGGAGCTACAGTTTTCTCTTAGCTTGATCTTGCCACAGGTTTCAACCAGGTTAGAGTTGCTGAGAAAAGTATTCCCAAGACTGCTTTTCGTACTGAGAATGGATTCTATGAATGGTTAGTTATGCCTTTTGGTTTGACTAGTGCCCCAGCTTTATTTATTGATTTGATGAATCATTTTTTTCGTGATGTGCTTAACAAGTTTGTTCTATTGATGATATCCTTGTCATCTCTAAGTCAATGGATGAGCATAATTCGCATTTGAAATTTGTTCTGGAGACTCTTAGAAATCATCAATTGAAGGCTAAATTCTCGAAATGCCATTTCTAGAAGGATGAAGTCCGATTTCTCGGGCATATTGTTTCTAGTAATGGAGTTTCTGTTGATCCAGTCAAGATCGCTGCGATCAATGTAAGTTCTCTTCTCTCTCTGTAATTGATCATTCTATCTTTTATTGTAGTCCTTATTTCTTCCTATTCTGTTGCAGGATAGGGAAACTCCTAGAACTCCATATGATATTCGTAGTTTTTTAGGCCTTGCCGGTTATTATTAGAGATTCATTGAGAGTTTTGCTCGGATCGCTACACCTCCCACTGCTTTCACTCGTAAGAATGCTAAGTTTATATGGAATGATAAGTGTAAAGCTGCATTCAATAAGTTGAAGCGTAAGCTTACTTCCTCACCAGTGCTTATCATTCCAAATGGAAATAAGGAATTAAAAGTATATAATGATGCTAGTCGTGAGGGTTTGTGAGCTGTTCTGATGCAAGACGGGAAGGTCATTGCTTATGCCAGTCACTAGTTGAAGACCTATGAAGCCAATTATGCAGCTCATGATTTGGAATTGCTTGCTGTGGTTTTTTCTTTGAAGCTTTGGACGCATCATCTTTTGGGTGCTAAGTTTGAGATCTTTACTGATCATCATTCTTTGAGTTATATCTTCACCCAAAAGGATTTGAATCAATGACAGGTTGGTTGGCTTGAGTTCCTTGCTTCTTATGATCTCGACATTAGCTATACCCCTCGGAAAGATAATGTTGTGGCCGATGCTTTGAGTCGGAAGAAGGCTATGTTGTGTCAGCTTGTTGTTTCTTCTTCTACCCTTTTAGATCGTATTATTGCTAAGCAGGATAAGGATAGGATTATCAGATTGATTAAGGAGAATGTTCGTAATAGGGTTGGTGGTAGTAGTCCTGATGGTAGTTGAGCTCAGATCGATGATAGTGGGATTTTGAGGAGTAATAACCTGATTTGTGTCCCGAATGTTGATGGATTGAGGCAAGAGTTACTTCGGAAAAATCATTGATCCAGACTTTCTATTCATCCTGGTGTGACGTAAATGTATCAGGATATGAAGAAGCTTTATTGGTGGAGAGGTATGAGATGAGATATCTCTATCTCTGTTAGTAGGTGTGCGACTTGTTAGCAAGTCAAGGCCAATCATCACAAGACCCCATGTTTATTGCAGCCCCGTGAGGTTCCCAATTGGAAATGGAAACAGGTTTCTATGGATTTTATTGATGGATTACCGAGGACTAGGAGGGGTAATGAGAGAATTTGGGTTATTGTGGATAGATTGACCAAGTCATCTCATTTCATTCTGGTCAAGTCTACCTGTTCTGCTTCTAGTTTGTCTAAGAATTATATGAGGGAGATTGTTCGTCTCCATGGGGTTCCTATCAGTATTGTGTGATAGAGATCCTATCTTTACCAGTTAGTTTTGGAGAGCCTTTCAGGAATCTTTGGGTAATCACCTAAATCTGAGCACTGCTTACCATCCACAGACCGACGGTCAAATGGAAAGAGTAAATCAGATTCTCGAGCATCTTCTTCATGCTTGTGTTCTTGATTATGGAGGATCTTGGGAAGATCATCTCCATCCCGTTGAATTCACCTATAACAACAATTATTAGGTATATTTTCAATCTTCTATTTTAATCTTATCTTAATCTTTTATCAATCTCATTCCATCTTTGAATTCAGGTCAGTATTGCAATGTCTACGTTTGTTGCAATTTATGGATGACCTTGCAGATCTCCATCTTGTTGGATTGAATCCCTTAAACGTTTGGTTCTTGGTCCTGATATGATTTTGGAGGCTTTTGAGAGGTTGAGGAGATAAAGAGGAAGTTGAAGAGTGCTCAGGATAGGCAAAAGAAGTATGCTGATCAGCGTAGGAGGAGTTTGGAGTTCTCTGTTGGTGATTAGGTTTTCCTTAAGGTCTCTCCCTTAAAGAATGTGATTCGGCTTTGTCGGGGAGGGAAGCTTGCTCCCAGGTTTGTTGGACCTTTTTATATCTCAAAGAGGATTGGTTCTTTAGCTTATCGTCTGGATTTGCCATAGAAATTTTCTGGAGTGCATAATGTATTCCATGTTTCGCATCTCTGTCGATATCTGCATGATCCATCTTTGATTGTCCAACCTTCCGCTCTCGAGAGTTTGGATATTGAGCCTAACCTTACTATCGAGAGGAAGCCACTTCGTATTATGGATAGAGGTACGAAGCAGTTGATACGGAAATCTGTCAACCTAGTCGAAGTGCAGTGGAGTATAGATGATCGGGATTATACCTGGGAGACAGAGGAGAGCATGCGTGCTTCGAATCCGGAATTGTTTGTTTAAGGTACTATTTGCTTTTTCTATCTTATCTTTCCTTGTTTTCGTGTCTCATTCCTTTTTGAGGACAAAAAGTTTTGAGTGGAGAACAGTGTAACAACTCATAATTTTTGTAAATATTTCAATTCAATTTATTTGAAAACTTCGATTTTAAATCATGTGAAAAATGGAATTTTGGATTTTTCTAATGAATTTCTGGTTTTTGTATATAATCATTTTCCCAAATAAAATAAAATAATGATTTTCTAAAAAAAATTATATTTTGGTCAACTGTGGTCAAACTTTGACTTTCATTTGAAGTTTTTAAATTTGAATTTTTAATTTTCCTAAACTCTGGGTGCCCATAATTTCCACACGAGCAGCTTAGAAGTAGGTTATCCGTGTTTTGGAGCTAGCTTGGATAGTTGAAGTCTTTGGGTTTGGAAGCTTTTGGTTTGAAGTCTTGGAAGCTTTGAAGTTTGGAAGAAGGTGCTTAGTTTGGATTCTCGCTCTTTATTTTTGAAGACTCTGTCGTTCCGCTGTGGAGTTACCGTCTTATTGTTGTATCATATGTATAGTACTCTGAAGTTGGTGATAAATGTTGTAATGAATGTTGTTCCCTATGTTGTATATGTGTTGTGATTAATGGAATGATCTTTTGTTTCCGCTGTTCATTTTCATCTAATGTTGTTATAAGCTCCATCCGAACTGGAGTTCGACATTTGAATCTCCGGCAGTCGAATAAAAGCAAGGTATTTGATGTCTATTTTCAAACCCTGGATTTCGAGTCGTGATAATCTTTTTCTTTGAAGCTGAATTTTATTCTGGTATTTGTTTCATTTTTCATTTCATCAAAATTTGTTTTGTACTTTTTTAAATCTGATAAATTTCAGCGTTTTACACGCGATTATTTTCAGTATTTTATTGTTTATTTTATATTCTATATTTTCTATTTTGTTTAGGCTTTGATCTTTTTATTTGATTTTATTAGGATTTTTGGACTTGTTTGCAAGTGGGCTTGGCTAATGGGCTTAGAAAATTCACGAGACGTAAGTTTCTTTTTCTTTAATGTGAAGTGAGGCCTTTCCTTTGCCTTAGCCGTTGAAAACTTTTGCATAGCCCTATAAAAACTTCACTTCTCCATCCCTTTCTAATGTTCATTTCTTGAAGAAAATTTTACAGTAAGTTCTGTCTCCTTCTTCCTCTATTCATTCTCTTTTCTTTTGTTTCTCCTCAAGCATGCTCGGCCACCACTATACATTCCTTTTGCTGGCCATCTCTCCACCATCCACCACCTAGGATCGGCCACCACCATCTCATCACCATCCCTATGCCATATCGTGAATCCTAGATCCAAACCCATCGCCAAACTATGTTGCAAACCCTAGCCGAGACGCCATATCATCCCCTTCCTCTTTGCTAGCCTCGGCCGCCACCGATTCCACACCTTCCATCCCCTTGCTGTGACCATTTTCCTACCCATAGCCATGACCAGACCTGACGTGATCCAAGCCCAAAGCCAAACCATGAACCAGGTCGAGCCATGCTAGCCATAGGGCCGAACCCAAACCCATCATACCCTTGCCTGTTTGACTTCCTAGTACCTTTTGCCTTGCCATCCCTTCACATTATAGCCATAGTCGTGTATGTTGTAACCATGGCCGAGCATATGTGATCCTAAACAAATCATGGCCGAGCCATTTTGATAATGGTCTTGCCTATTTTGAAGGTGGCCGAGCCCACTTGCATTGGTTATGCAATTTTACTTCATTTTGATCTATGTTTTTGTATTGTTTTGATTTATAATCTTTTGTATAATATAGTTTCTTATATATGTTGTATTTGTTTGTGTACAAGGTTTGAATCTTGGCTCTTCATCCATTCAAATCTAGTTCGTGCTTTGTCGTGCTTTTTGGAGTTGTTCGTGTGTCTTGAATTGCAGCCTCTAGCTTTAGAAGGTGAGTTATCACTCTCGACATTTCGTACTTATATAATTGTGAAACAATGACTTGTGAATGTGTAGTAGTTGATATGCTATGATGATCTAAGTTCATATATGCTATTTCATGACATTATATGATGTTATAACCTGATTATATGCCTGTTACATCACCTGATATGATATGCTATGTTATATTGTTCACTTTATTTCTGTTTCTCACACTGCAAGTTCCCTGTTAGAATTGAATCATTATGGGGTGAAACAATACATACCCGAACGGACTTTAGAATTGGAAAAAATCGTTATGAGCAGAAATGGTAGGCTCATGCGATTTTTATTTTTATTTGACTTAGGATTGCGGGTTTGAAATGATAGAACCCGGAATTTTATAAACTACGGATTGAAATGATACATATCCGTATCACTTCACCTAGGTTACAAAATATTATATGGACCCATGGTTAAAAATATTTTTATAATAGTTTTCTAAAAAAATTATTAAGTATTTTAAACTTATAAATGTATGACATTTTAACTTAAATTTGATTTAATGATTTTTAAATATAATGGTATATTTGAATTTTATAAGTAAATAATTGGTTTAAACTAAATTAAAGATTTTATTTAAAATAATTAACTTAATAACTTAAATTTAAGTTAATATGAAATTTTAATTCTAACCTAGTAATAATACTAGATTTTATTTATGAAATAGATATGTTTTTTATAAATAAAACTATGATAAAAATTTGAAATAGTATGTTTTAAACATGTTATAGTAATATTTGTAGCATTTGTAAATGCTATGTTAATTTAGTTATGTTTCAAAATACTATGTTACTTTTAGGTTATGTTTTGAAAGTGCTACTATTTCTAAATTGTTAATGTTTTCCAAAATGCTATTACATAGGAATAATATTTTCAAAGTGTTATAGTTTCTAATTTATTACACTTTAAAGTGCCATAATAAGTGTATGTTTTGAAAGTGTTATGGTTTCTAAATTATTACATTTTTAAGTGCTATAACTAATATATATAGATTTGGAAATATATCAATTTTGAAATGGATATTATTTTGGAGTAGTAATAGTATTTGGTTTAAATGGTTTTCGAAATGGAAATGTTTGTTTTGAAATGCAAACATTTGAAATAAATAACCATGGGTTATAATAACGCTTGGTTGTTAAAGAGACCGGGATCGAAAGTTCTCATACTCTCTGCCAACTCCGAAAACCACTTTAACAACCGTGTACGCGGTGGAGATATCAGAACGAATTAGGATGGTGACGACGTTCTATTGAGGTATATACGTGGACCCGACTCCCGTGAGTTGGCATAAGGTGGCTAAAACAGGAGCGATTCCGGCACAGTGAGGTAGCTCCTCTTATCGGACACACTTCTACGTATGACATTCTATTACTTTGTGATTGATATGGTGCGCAACTTTGATTTTGGGAGTGTGGCTCAAGGTGGGCGATAGTGGCTGCTACGTGTTACCACCAGTCCGGATGCGTAATTAGTATATCTATCCTGGCTTGCCTATTTGTGCTGTGTCACCTAAATTAGCGTTCTTTACACGAGTTTGATTTGTGTCGTACTTATGGAGTATCCTATGGCGGCTTCCCGATCAGGAGGGACTATGATACTGTATAGACTATTAGCACTATAAAATGTGTTAAGGTGGAAAATGTAAAGCCTTAACGCTATTTTTAAAATATATTATGCTTTACCTTTAGACATTATTATAATAGCGTATATTACTACATAGCAGATAGTTTAATGGATCCTTAAAGGATGGGCGGTCCCAAGCATCCTTTAAGTTACTTGTGCATTTCTGTTACAGTTCACTAGAGTTGGTTCACATTGTATAAGTATGTATGTCCTGACTCAAGTGTTTTGTGTTTTGCTTTACGCTCGGGTCAGTATGAGTATCAGCTTTGGATTTCATCTTTTGGAGATAGAGGTTTTGCTGGAGTTTATCTATCTATCTAGTTGTCATCTATTTCTATTCAGTATTTCTATTCAGCTTATGTATTAGTGGACATTTATGTATTTGGCTTTCTGTTGTATTTACTTTCAGACTCTGGTACTTTGTACTTGTTTTGAGACTCTGTTTGTAGTAGCTGCAAGAACTACTATGGTTATTTTTATTTCCGCTGTGAGTTATTCTGATTTACCGGTGTCTATGACTCTGTGATTGTTTTTATTTGCTCCAAATTATATTACAATCTACTGTTTTGAATTATTCTAGTCTGACATGTGTGGTTTTTTTATTGAATTTGAATGGTACAAAATAGTTGGTCATTACATTATGTTTATAAATTTCACTATCTCATTCTCCTTTAATCACAATTTCAACACTTAGTACATTTTCAAATCGATTTCCAAAACCAACTCCATTTTGAAATTAATTCCTTTACTTATCCAAATTTATTTTAAAACCCATTAATTCCAAATTCATCCTTTTATTACGATTAAAAATCTTCTTTAAATCTGACATTATCAACTTCACACTTTATTTCAAAATTTCCTTTTTTTTAATTCTCCCAAACCACATTAAACCTTGAATTTAAAAATAAATCCTTTATTTCTTTAAACAATATCACTTAAGTTTTCAAAATTCATTTATTCCCATTTATTCAAAAAGCTCTTTCCCCATACTCAGAATTTATTTGATAGGATTTTAAATTAAACTCTTTATCCCTTCCCAAATTCATTCTTTTAATTTATCCAATTTCACTATATTTATTTTACTTGGAATTCCCTTGTTTTGTTTTCCTTTAAAATCCAGTCTTTATATTTTTGATAGCTCAATATACCCAAAATATATTCAGTCAAACCATAGCATTCAATATTTCAATTCCCAATATAATCAATATAATCTGTCATGGATTATCAAATAAAACATCATCGAATATGAAATTAAATTCCAATATTTTAAGGAATACAGCAGGATCCCTCCAAACTGTTTTTCCTGCATCTATGGATGTTAGTCAACAAATAAAATACCAAATCCCACTTCGAGGGGGATATCGCGGTATAAAGGGTCATCCACTATATGCAAGCGCATAGGGTCACATCCGCTATATAATGTGGAAATATCAATCGCTCTAATATATATACTACTATATATAATATCACATCCAGACTGATAATAACTCATCAATTTAAGCAATCAACCAATAATTTAAATTTAACTATTTAAATTAACTGATAATCCAGATGTGAGTGAGATTAACTCAACTTTAACTTTTATTTGCAATCTACTTCAAACTGGCTTGTTTTCTTCCTAATTTTATACCTTACATAACATTATATGATTTATTAATATTGAATTAATCAGAAAATTAATTATCATTTTAAAATTTAATTAACTAATAGTTTATTTTAAGCCAATTTTTTTCCTTTTAAAACCTTTTAGAAACTAAAATAAATTGGATAAATTAATCACCAAATCCATTAGTTTAAAATAATATGTATATTTATTTTACTTTTCAGCCTACACATATACTCATAAAAATTGATTTAAAAATATAACTTTTATAAAATCTCTACAACATCATAAAATTTCTACATCTTCCCAAAAATCATATATATATATATATATATATATATATTCTTTTTTAAATTAGAACATGCATATGGATAGATATATATATTTATTTATATTTATTTATTTAAAAACAAAATTATTTTATACCTTACAGAAATGAAATTCTTTCTAACTTATACATGTCTATATATAAAATAAAGACAGAAATACTTTTTAAATTTTTTCTGCTATTCCTCTAATTTTTTTCTACACACACACACACACACACACACACACATATATATATAAATTGATAAAAAAAATTGCATATCTCACTAGCGTCGGCCCAACGCACTCGCACATGCTAACTCGACACCACACCAGATCCACGACCCTCGCCGGCCTCTGCCTCGAATCATCGCTGTCTGCGCATACCCCAAACCACGTGCACACTCACATCATCGCCTACCGTCGAGTATGCCTCAAAGATGCCAGAACACCGAAATGTTTGACGCGAACGGATTGGAGTGCCAGATTGCTCGAAAAGATCACTAAATTTCCAATGCTTGCCTTCCACGCGTACGGCCTTGCTAATCCGATCTATAGTATAACATCCCGTATTTTTAAGCCATTGAATTTGAACATTTAATTCGTTTTAAATGTTTAATGTGGATTCTTAATTGATTTTGAAATGAGTGGATTCAGGTTCAATCAATGAAATAAGCTATAATTTTAATTATAGTAATTCCGGTTGAATTTGAATAATGGGAAAATAGTAATTTAAATACTCGGAATTGAAATAAAAATAAATCTGGATGTAAATAGTGATAAAAATGGTTAAAAATAATAATAATAATCTATTTTGAGTTATTTGAGTGTGAATAGCGTGTTGATAATTTTAGAACAATTTTAAAGTTGATAAATTAATATTTGGGATTTTATATTAATTTAAAAATGAATTTAATGTTATTAAAATGCAATTAATCAGATTTTAGTCCGGAATGAGCCAGAATAATTTTTTATTGTGTTTATAAATTTTATATGATTTATTGTTAAGTTATTAAAATTTTAAAGATGAAATTTTAAGCGTTTTTTATTATTGCAGAAAATCGCTCGATTTAATAGACGAGGTAAAATAGCCTTCCGGGGCACAGTCTCGGAATTCGACGAAACTAGTTCCATTGGATCCGTAATAGTTAGTTATTATCGGATTTCAATTTTCGTAGCAATCGGAGTTGTCATTTGACCCTGGCAGCTCGAAACGCATCGAAAATCATTTTAATTGATTTAATTTAAAATTGATCGTTTAATTCCGTAACTCACGCATACGATCAAATTAGCTTCCGAAACCTATTCCATTGTGTCCGGAATGCGGAAAAACCCTAGAAACGCCTGCCGGAACGTGAGAATTGGAGTTCGTTTGCATAAGTTGTTAAATTGAGAATTTTATTAATTAAAATAATATTAAATAATATAATATATATATAATCGTTACTGAACCCTAGCTATATCCACCGGCCGCCGTTTCTTTTTATTCTATGGCCGAAAATAGTCGATTTTCTCTTCCAATTTGCGATCAATCCGTCAAGCAATCGCGGAAACTTCCAACTGGAAGATCGAAGAGAACGAGGAGCTCTGCATAATCAACGGTGGATCTTGTTTACAGCCTTCCTTTGGAGGTGTTATCGTGCTCCGTTCGTGGCACGCTCGTGCTCGGGTTTTGGAGGATTAAGGCGACCGAGTTATGTGTTGTTTCAGCCGAAGGTGGAGGATTAGGGGAGCTACGTCTTGGTATTTCCTAATCGAGTTCTTGCATGTTGATGGAGTCGCGGTTTGAAGCCCTAGCTTGCGTTTGTTGGGTTCGAGCACCTGGGTATCATGCGCGAGAGGAAGGAGGAAGGAGCGGCCTTGATTTCATATGGACGGCCTTGATTTCTCTGTGATGGTAAAGACGAAAATTAAAATTAAATAGGGGAATTTGTTTTAAATTCAAATTCAAACTTTAAAAAATTAATAACTAATTCATATTGTATCAGAATTTAACGAAACTGGAAACGTTGGAATCGCAGAGACGCGAACTACGTGATGGTACAGATCCGGAGTCATTCCGGGCAAGTAGAAATTTGAGTTAAATCGAACGTCGTTTGGTTTAATTTAAATTTCGAACGCTCGCCGAAACTCAAGGTGAGTTAATCTCACTCACATCTGGATTGTTAGCTGATTTAAATAGTTAAATTTCTGTGTGATTGGTTGAAATGTTTCTTTATATCAGCCTGGATTGATATATTTATAATGTTGTGCTAATATTTGTGGATGCAGGGAAAACAGGTTGGAGCGATCCAACTGGATTCCTCACAATGTAGTAATTATTTTTATAATTGATAACGATGCCTGTTTATATATTGTGATTGATAAATATGGAATTTAATTACATCGTGATGTTGTTGGATAAACTATAAACTCAGAATGTTAATTATAAAGAAAATAAATTGGGTTTTAAAAAGAAATCAAGAAATTGATAAATAAAGGATATGGTTAAATAATGAATTTAAAAGAATAAAAATTGAAATCTGTTGGAATAAGATTGGAAATTGGTAAAATTTGGAATAATAAACAAAGAGAAGAGTTATTAGTTCATAAATTGAAAGTATATTTATATTATTAAACCATAAACCTGAATTGAAATAAACGACAGAATTTATAAGAAGGATTTTCTGGGAAGTTTGAGTGGAAATGAGTTTCCCTGGGAAAACCAAGTTCGAGTTTTAAACAGATTTTATTAAAAGAAAGTTTTAAAATTCAAACTTGTTAAAAGAGTGTTTAGGAAATTATTATTTTAAAGAAATTATTAATAAATTAGCAATAGTAAATTTCATGGATACCTTAGTAATTATTTTTACAAATGGATTTATTTAAAGGCTAGTTTTGAATAAAGTTATTTGAAAATTATTATTAATCCCTTTTAAACCCTATTTTTTTTTAATTTAGTTTAACTGGAACCTTATTTTAAATCAAGTTATATCTTATAAAATAGTTTTACTCTAAATATTTCGAAATTGTATTTTGAGTAAATGACTAGATGTAAATTTATATATTTTAAAGTATATTTCAGTATAAAATATTTTAACTGTTTTAAATTTAAATTGTTTTGAACTTGGTTATTTCTAATGGGAATATAGGGTAAAGGATTTACCTTGTAAAGGAAGAATTTTGGGAATTGTTTTCAAATGGATTTTTGGAAATTTGAAAATATATCTTTTAAAGATATTTGAGGCAAATAAATATATGGAATATTATTTATTGTGTGATGGATGCTTATGGATGTTTGTGAATATAAATTGATAGTTAAATCACCGACTATCAATATTGGACAAATGCGTTGATCGTTTCGAAGAGACCGTGATCGAGATTTATTCCTCGAAAACCACTTCGATCCGGTTTGTACGTTTCGTGCGAAAAACGTGTTCGGAGTCGAAGATGGAGCAGTGAAGTGTAAGGGCTAGTCGCTACTAATCCTCAGGATATTTCCAAAATGGATGTAGCAGGAATAGTGCCTTCGGTTCCGTTCGAACCCTGGACGGACTTGTATGGATGAATGCTTGCGAAACATCGTCAGGTGGGTGATGGGCATTCTAAGTGAAAACGTTCTAAAGGTAACACTTAGCCTCAAGCCTCATCAACCGAGAATGACTGAAAATCAGTGATATGCAGCAAGGTTAGGTGGGTCATGCCCAAGCAGGACAAGATATTTCCCCTGTCTAGATGTCCCTTATTTATATATTTCGGCTTAGTGAGTGGTTGGTCGCGCCAACCACGGGGTTTATCTTGTTCGGGACTGTTCAGTAAGGAATGGTTCCGGCCTTGTGTTGCAGGGGATGAAGGGAGTAGTCCTCGGTACGGTGATCTAGGCCCCGTACTGTGACAGGTGGTACCCCAGTGCCTAGTCATTGTTGGAAATCCATTTTCCCTACGAGCCTTTTTACGAGTTTTGTTTGTATTACCCACTTCGGTGGCTAGTAGCTGGAATTTAATCATGTAACAATTTCGGCTATTTTATAAGTATTTGTAAATAGACCCTATTATAATATCAGAGGATTTCTATAAAAAGTGTTTTAGCTATCGTAATGTAAAAACCTGACATGTTTATTTATGGCGTGGTCTTACGAGATGCTTTTGTTTTTCAAAGGATTTTTGAAACTTTAATAATCAAGTTGGATGCATATTTAGTATCAGCTGGTATTCGAGACTGACTCGGGTGTTATTTCATTATAATGCTCGGGTCAGACCGAGTATTATATGTTCAGGTCAGGATGCTATGGAGCAGGAGAGGAGCTGGAATCCGAGACGTATTATATGTACATATATATATATATATATCCGCTGCTGTGATTGTATGGTAGATCTGATTTGTGATTGTTGATGTATGAGATACTCTGATGATATGACGTATAAACAGTAATAGATTTCATTTTGTGTAAAAGTCTATATTTACTATTATATTTATTCCGCTGCGACTGTGAGATTCTGATATTGTTTAGTTTCTTCTTCTTCTATCTCTTCTTCTTTAACCCTAATGGTTCGTAATCCTGTGCCACTTGAGTTAATAGAGGTAGAATAATGTTGATTCAAGGGGTACGCATTTACGGGCTGTTACACTTGGTATCAGAGCTTAGGTTGGCGACAACCTAGGCTTTGGTGGGGAAATTACTCATTAAATAGAGTCCATAGTACTCTATAATGAGTTGAGCATATTAATAGATATGAGAGCGTACTTGTTAGTGAATATAAAATTGTTTTTGTACTGTGTTGACTTATCGGTTGAGTGTTTATGAATTCTGGTCGGTGCGGGAAGTACAACCGTATCGATAGGGGTTTCTAAACTCTTAAACAAGATAAACCGACATAGTATTGTTTTTAAAGGTGGGTAAATGAAATAATTTTACCCAAAATTATATTTTGATATAAGAGAAATAATTTTCTGAAATATTATATATGTTTGATTGTTTGGATGTGGATACTATAATCAAATAAGAATCTAAAATTTGATCTGAGATTTGAAATGGTTATAATGAAATAAATTCTGTGAGTATAAATTATACAAAAGAGGATAACTAAACTTAAATTAAACCAGGATTTAAATCCCGGAAGTTTTGAAAAAGATTTTAAATAGATTGAAAATAAAGGTTTGGAAATTTAAAATCTTTGTAATGTTTGAAATGTTTTCCAATGTATTTGAAGGCAATGTTGGAATATTGTTTTGGGTAATATTTTTGAATGGAAAACTGTTTGAAATGAATTTGGGAAAGTAAGAAGCATAGAACTTACTTCAGTCGCTGGAAAATAATTCTGATGATGCTGGCCACATCATTAGAATCTATTTTCGAGTTTCTAAAGTGATGGATTGCTTCCCTAGTACTTGGTTATGGTATTGTTTGGGACTTGTGGGGATAATGGTTGTTTGGAAATTTCAAAATGGGGAAATTTGTTTTGGTATAAACAAATTGTTTTGGAAATCTTTGATACATCACATAGGTATATATTTGTCATATTTCAAAATTGTTTTACAATAAAACCGGGTAAATAGAATTCTGGGAAAATTCTAATCAAATAATGTGTAAAATTGGAATGAATCAACTATTGAACTTGTTAAGTGAAGTTGATATTTATAAGAAAGAAGGAATGAAAATTTTAATCTTGGAATTAAAACTTAACTTGAGTAATTGGAAATGAATGAAATATATTGAAGTAAATAGAAAATTTGAATTTAACCTGGACAAGTTCAATAAATTGAACTTAGAATTAATGGATTTGGGTTAGATTGAAATGTAAGTTGGCTTTGAAATTGTGGGTCATTGTGTAATGGATTATACCCACAAGCTAGTAAGTGTTATGCTTTAGCTGGGATTATGAATTTAAAATTTGTAAAGGATTAAGGTGAAAGAAGATTGGTAACCTTAAGAATCCAGTGATACATATATATATGTAAAATCTGAAATTGTGATTATAAGATGAAGATACTCAAATGAGCAATATGAGCTTTAAAATAAATAAGTTGGTGAACTTATATAAATAGAAATGAAATTATACTCACAAATGGGAAAGAGTGGAATGGTATGGTAAATTCAAACTTAATCTCTAATGAAATGTAAATTGAAATAAGGTAAAGTGAGATAAAGGAAGTGAATGAACTTCAGTTAGTAAACAAGTTTTGGACTTGTACATAGAGAATTAAAATTTGGATTTGAAATTGTTTTGTTGTAAACTGATTAAATGGAATTGAGTTGAATTTGGATTAATTAAAAACAAGATTCAATTATGTTATGAATAAAAGTGAATGGAATTAAATTCTTGTTTAGGATGGTAAGGGAAAATGAAATGAATTCAAGATGGCTAAATAAATTTAGTTAAAACTTGAATCTAAATTTGGAAAGAATTGAATTGGAAGAAATCTAATTGTGCTGAAAGAATATTGTATGGAAAAAAAAATTTGACTCAACTAAATTCAAAGGGATTATTTGAGAATGAATTTAGCATAAGCTGAATTAAATCAAGAGAAGCTTGAAGATGAATTTAGTATAAGCTAAATTAAATGAAAATAGTACTGGAATGGGTACAATTTTGGAAGCTTGTTAATAATTGAAGGGTAAAATGGAACTTAGTTCTTGTTTAGAACATTTGAAAATGGTCGTATTGTAAATAAGTTCAGTATGAATTGGGAAAGTGAATTAAAACCTAATATGGATTAGGTTAGAGACTAATTGAATTACAATTAAATGGGATTTGTATTGTAATGGATAGAATTTTGATAATTGATCAAAATTTGGAAAGTAAATAGAAATCCAACTGTAGAATGGGATTTAATTTTGGTAACAAATATTGGAAATGTGAAGGAATATTAGTATTAGATTATAATAGAGATGGCTTGAATTGTAACTAAATTCAAGTTGGTGAAATAATGTGAAGGGGTCCTGTTGTTGATAAAATAAATTGGGAAACTAATTGGATGAATATACTTATCAAGTTTAATGAAATTGGAATTTGATTTAATGAGAATTAAATGAAAATGAAATCAAATTGTAAGAAAGACAAAACTTAATCGTGGATAAGCTTTATTAAGTAATCTTGAATGAAACTGGTTTAGATAATAAAAGTGAAATGCAAGTGAAATGAATTTTAGTTGGGTATTGAGAAGTGATATGAATAGGGAGAGTTGTAAATAATATAAAATGAGATGACATTAATTTGTACTTAAGCTGAATGTATAAGCTAGTTGGATTAAAATTTGTAAAGGGTTTGATTTGGTAAGAATCAATTAAAAAGGAAATAAATTGAGATATTATGGAATTATAATCATTTAAGAGGATGATGAGATGGTTATTTTTAAGCTTATGAAAATAGCTTTAAATGAAATTTGTTTGCAAAATAAAATTTGGATGCAAGCACATGACTTTGAAGATTGTAATTGTGAGAAAGAAAGAATATATGAGTTGTAAATAAGAATGGAATGATATATATAACTATATAAAAAAAACTATATATATAATAATAGTAATAATAATAATAATAGTAATATAATAAGAACAAACTTAAGATGATTAATAAATTTGAAAGGTGAGAATAAGGATTGATTTGATAATTGAAATGGAATAAGAATGCTTGGATTGTGAACCACGCAGAATTGAATAAAATTAATATAAATCTAAACTGGAATTCATGTTAAATGGGTGTAAGATGAAGTGATGATTAATTGCTTGAATGGCATGAAAATTGCATGTATTCGGAATCGAGTTGTTTAACAAGCAATTGAAATTGATTTTTTTTAAAATAAATTAAACTGAATTAGAATCTAATTCAAAGAGTTTGTATTTTGATGCAAGTGAATAGATTTGAAGAAGCAAATAAAGATGGTTTTAAATTAATTAGATAAATGCAATCTAATTAAGTGATTTTGGATATGAATGGAAATGGATTATAAAAGAAATGCAAATGCTTCAAATTTGAAATAAGAAATTGGTTTGTGAATCAACTTGATATTGAGATGATATAGAAAGATGTTAGTGAAGCACATGTTAACCATATGTAAAATAACAATGAATTGGTTGAAATCAATATGAATTGTATATAGTGGACTTGAGTATAAATCATTCAAGTGAAATAAAAATGAAGTTGGACTTGAATAAGAGATTTGAAAAGTGATTGACAACTTTGAATTGTTAATAATGTATGGTAACGTTGTTAAACTATGAAGTTTGAGTTTGTAAAGAGAATTTAAAACGATGTCGGAATTATGAAATTGTTTATAAGAGTGGTTAACATGCATAATTATGAAATTACTTGGTTTGGCTATGAAATGGATATGTTTGGCTTACATTTATATTGGAAATGTTGTTAAAATGCTCATATCTTGAAACTGATGAGTTTGTTTAAGTTTAGTACAGGTGCGGAAGGCGTTCGAGAGAGTTGGAGCGCGTATATGCTAAAATAATAGCCGCTTGCTATTTAAAATTTGCTAAAAAGGTACGCCTACGCAAATAAAATTGGGAAATGATATATATATATATATATATATATATATATATTGTGAAATATTTTGGTTTCTGACCATGTGGGTCGATGTATATATATTTGTTTGTATCGCGATATCGTGAAAGCTTTTCCGTACAGGGGAGACTCTGCCAAAATTTTCCGGAAATTTTGGGAATTAGAAAATTTTTGGAAATTTTGAAAATTTGTAATTAACTTTGAAAATTACAAGTTAAAATTAAAGCTTTAGAATAAGTAAAGCAATTGAGTTTGGGATTAAGCTAAAGGATTTTGGGAGAGTAAATATAAGCTTTTAACTAAGCTAATTGGGTAAGCAAATGGGTTGGAGAGTATTTTCTATCTTAGCAAATTTCGGGGACGAAATTTCTATAAGGGGGGAGGAATGTAACATCCCGTATTTTTAAGCCATTGAATTTGAACATTTAATTCGTTTTAAATGTTTAATGTGGATTCTTAATTGATTTTGAAATGAGTGGATTCAGGTTCAATCAATGAAATAAGCTATAATTTTAATTATAGTAATTCCGGTTGAATTTGAATAATGGGAAAATAGTAATTTAAATACTCGGAATTGAAATAAAAATAAATTTGGACGTAAATAGTGATAAAAATGGTTAAAAATAATAATAATAATCTATTTTGAGTTATTTGAGTGTGAATAGCGTGATGATAATTTTAGAACAATTTTAAAGTTGATAAATTAATATTTGGGATTTTATATTAATTTAAAAATGAATTTAATGTTATTAAAATGCAATTAATCAGATTTTAGTCCGGAATGAGCCAGAATGATTTTTTATTGTGTTTATAAATTTTATATGATTTATTGTTAAGTTATTAAAATTTTAAAGATGAAATTTTGAGCGTTTTTGATTATTGCAGAAAATCGCTCGATTTAATAGACGAGGTAAAATAGCCTTCCGGGGCACAGTCTCGGAATTCGACGAAACCTGTTCCATTGGATCCGTAATAGTTAGTTATTATCGGATTTCAATTTTCGTAGCAATCGGAGTTGTCATTTGACCCTGGCAGCTCGAAACGCATTGAAAATCATTTTAATGGATTTAATTTAAAATTGATCGTTTAATTCCGTAACTCGCGCATACGATCAAATTAGCTTCCGAAACCTATTCCATTGTGTCCGGAACGCAGAAAAACCCTAGAAACGCCTGTCGGAACGTGAGAATTGGAGTTTGTTTGCATAAGTTGTTAAATTGAGAATTTTATTAATTAAAATAATATTAAATAATATAATATATATATAATCGTTACTGAACCCTGGCCGCCGTTTCTTTTTATTCTATGGCCGAAAATAGTCGATTTTCTCTTCCAATTTGCGATCAATCCGTCAAGCAATCGCGGAAACTTCCAACTGGAAGATCGAAGAGAACGAGGAGCTCTGCATAATCAACGGTGGATCTTGTTTACAGCCTTCGTTTGGAGGTGTTATCGTGCTCCGTTCGTGGCACGCTCGTGCTCGGGTTTTGGAGGATTAAGGCGACCGAGTTACGTGTTGTTTCAGCCGAAGGTGGAGGATTAGGGGAGCTACGTCTTGGTATTTCCTGATCGAGTTCTTGCGTGTTGATGGAGTCGCGGTTTGAAGCCCTAGCTTGCATTTGTTGGGTTCGAGCACCTGGGTATCATGCGCGAGAGGAAGGAGAAAGGAGCGGCCTCGATTTCGTATGGACGACCTTGATTTCTCTGTGATGGTAAAGATGAAAATTAAAATTAAATAGGGGAATTTGTTTTAAATTCAAATTCAAACTTTAAAAAATTAATAACTAATTCATACTGTATCAGAATTTAACGAAACTGGAAACATTGGAATCGTAGAGACGCGAACTACGTGATGGTGCAGATCCGGAGTCATTCCGGGCAAGTAGAAATTTGAGTTAAATCGAACGTCGTTCGGTTTAATTTAAATTTCGAACGCTCGCCGAAACTCAAGGTCAGTTAATCTCACTCACATCTGGAATGTTAGCTGATTTAAATAGTTAATATTTAAATTTCTGTGTGATTGGTTGAAATGTTTCTTTATATCAGCCTGGATTGATATATTTATAGTGTTGTGCTAATATTTGTGGATGCAGGGAAAACAGGTTGGAGGGATCCATCTGGATTCCTCACAATGTAGTAATTATTTTTATAATTGATAATGATGCCTGTTTATATATTGTGATTGATAAATTTGGAATTTAATTATATCGTGATGTTGTTGGATAAACTATAAACTCAAAATGTTAATTATAAAGAAAATAAATTGGGTTTTAAAAAGAAATCAAGAAATTGATAAATAAAGGATATGGTTAAATAATGAATTTAAAAGAATAAAAATTGAAATCTGTTGGAATAAGATTGGAAATTGGTAAAATTTGGAATAATAAACAAAGAGAAAAGTTATTGGTTAATAAATTGAAAGTAAATTTATATTATTAAACCATAAACCTGAATTTAAATAAACGACATAATTTATAAGAAGGATTTTCTGGGAAGTTTGAGTGGAAATGAGTTTCCCTAGGAAAACCAAGTTCGAGTTTTAAACAGATTTTATTAGAAGAAAGTTTTAAAATTCAAATTTGTTAAAAGAGTGTTTTGGAAATTATTATTTTAAAGAAATTATTAATAAATTAGCAATAGTAAATTTTATGGATACCTTAGTAATTATTTTTACAAATGGATTTATTTAAAGGCTAGTTTTGAACAAAGTTATTTGAAAATTATTATTAACCCCTTTCAAACTCTATTTTTTTTAAATTTAGTTTAACTGAAACCTTATTTTAAATCAAGTTATATCTTATAAAATAGTTTTACTCTAAGTATTTCGAAATTGTATTTTGAGTAAATAACTAGAAGTAAATTTATATATTTTAAAGTATATTTCAGTATAAAATATTTTAACTGTTTTAAATTTAAATTGTTTTGAACTTGGTTATTTCTAATGGGAATATATGGTAAAGGATTTACCTTGTAAAGGAAGAATTTTGGGAATTGTTTTCAAATGGATTTTTAAAATTTGAAAATATATCTTTTAAAGATATTTGAGGCAAATAAATAATATGGAATATTATTTATTGTGTGATGGATGCTTATGGATGTTTGTGAATATAAATTGATAGTTAAATCACCGACCATCAATATTGGACAAATGCGTTGATCGTTTCGAAGAGACCGGGATCGAGATTTATTTCTCGAAAACCACTTCGATCCGGTTTGTACGTTTCGTGCGAAAAACGTGTTCGGAGTCGAAGATGGAGCAGTGAAGTGCAAGGGCTAGTCGCTACTAATCCTGAGGATATTTCCAAAATGGATGTAGCAGGAATAGTGCCTTCGGTTCCGTTCGAACCCGGGACGGACTTGTATGGATGAATGCTTGCGAAACATCGTCAGGTGGGCGATGGGCATTCTAAGTGAAAACGTTCTAAAGGTAACGCATAGCCTCAAGCCTCATCAACCGGGAATGACTGAAAATCAGGGGATATGCAGCAAGGTTAGGTGGGTCATGCCCAAGCAGGACAAGATATTTCCCCTGTCTAGATGTCCCTTATATATATTTCGGCTTAGTGGGTGGTTGGTCGCGCCAACCACGGGGTTTATCTTGTTCGGGACTGTTCAGTAAGGAATGATTCCGGCCTTTTGTTGCAGGGGATGAAGGGAGTAGTCCTCGGTACGGTGATCTAGGCCCCGTACTATGACAGGTGGTACCCCAGTGCCTAGTCATTGTTGGAAATCCATTTTCCCTACGAGCCTTTTTACGAGTTTTGTTTGTATTACCCACTTCGGTGGCTAGTAGCTGGAATTTAATCATGTAACAATTTCGGCTATTTTATAAGTATTTGTAAATAGACCCTATTATAATATCAGAGGATTTCTATAGAAAGTGTTTTAGCTATCGTAAGGTAAAAACCCGACATGTTTATTTGTGGCGTGGTCTTACGAGATGCTTTTGTTTTTCAAAGGATTTTTGAAACTTTAATAATCAAGTTGGATGCATATTTAGTATCAGCTGGTATTCCAGACCGACTCGGGTGTTATTTCATTATAATGCTCGGGTCAGACCAAGTATTATATGTTCAGGTCAGGATGCTATGGAGCAGGAGAGGAGCTGGAATCCGAGACGTATTATATGTACATATATATACATCCGCTGCTGTGATTGTATGGTAGATCTGATTTGTGATTGTTGATGTATGAGATACTCTGATGGTATGACGTATAAACAGTAATAGATTTCATTTTGTGTAAAATTCTATATTTACTATTATATTTATTCCGCTGCGACTGTGAGATTCTGATATTGTTTAGTTTCTTCTTCTTTAACCCTAATGGTTCGTAATCCGGTGCCACTTGAGTTAATAGAGGTAGAATAATGTTGATTCAAGGGGTACGGATTTGCAGGCTGTTACATATAGCCACACAAGCACATCATGATTTCAGTGCCCGATGGTCGCCCCTGCTTCCCCGCGCGATCGCGACTTCAATCGCATCATCCTCCTTTTTTTTGTAAATACGAACGAATCGATTTTGAATTTTTTAAGGCCATTAATTTGATTTTTTTGAACTTCGTTCGGTTAGGTTATTTTTGAATTGAACTGGTGAGTGGAGTTGCTTTTGAAGGGGAGAAGTTTGTTCGACCATTAAAAAATTACGAGCAGCTATAATTTTTTTTCCGAATTGGATCTCGTGTATCTGCTTTTCAAAAGAAGAGAGACACGAAGCAATTGAAGCGTGCATGGATAGATGGCGTGAACCAGAAGACAAGTGGCAAAGATATGAAAAGATAAAGTTCTGATGTGAAGAAGTTTTGACCAGTCAACAGTATAGATTATATTTAAATTTAAATCGTCTCAAAAATGCAACTTAAAATTTAGAACTCCTATCAAGGAATGCCACTAGGCATTCATGATGTTATACCCCTATTCTGAACGCAATGGAAAAGGTTTAGAGTCCTAACTTGATCGTATGGATAAGATAGCTTTTTGGACCTAGTTGTTATATTAAATTTTCGATATAGATTTCAACAAATTTATAAGCCGTAAGACCACACGATAACTTCAAACGCTATGAAAATTGAAATCCGATAATAATACACTATTACTGACTCAATGGAACTGGTTTCGTCGAATTCGAAGACTGTGCCTCGAAAGGCTATTTTTAAATATCGATTTAAATGATAAAATTCTAAAACTGAACAAAACACTTTTCAAACTCAAATTTAAAGCTTACACTATCTTCAGTATTATTGTATGAATTTTACAAGCCTTCAAATTATTTTTAACAGACTTACAAACCAAGATTTCATATCCTACCCAATTTCCAATTATTAAATTCAACAATTTAATTATCCAATAATTAATTGTATTTGAAATTCAAGTTAAGAATTAACTTTTTGAATATTTAAAATCAATTACATATCCCAATTTCAAATGTCAAAAATTTTGGGTTGTCACAGGTGTGTATAAATAGCCCAACCGAACATGTCTGGGAATTAATCAGAAAAATAAACACGAGCGTTTCATACCACTTGTTTATTAATCTATTTAAATCGATTTCTCATTTGATCGATGTCGTGCAATTTTATAAAATAATTTACTTTAAAATCCCTCTCAAAAATATTGTTCTGTTAACAAAAATATATAAGTATGTATACATACATTTATATATATATTGGAAAACCTTGCTAATATATATATATAAGTACAAGTTTAAACCATTGTTCCAAATCAACTTTAAATCCATTATTATTATAGATAAATGTATTTTATATACATATACAAATATTCCAAATATCTTTTATAAATAATGTATTCACACTTAAAAATGATTTGAGAAAATAGTTGGGATAGAAAATCATTCTTTTTAAGACTATATTTAGATACGTGAGACGAAAATAGTGTGTTAAGTCATGGACCCATAGAGCAATTCTAAGTTAAGATAAATTCCAAGATGGATTTACAAATTCATAACTTAGCGGTGACCGATGGACTGGTTGGCACGCTTGGGCTGAGTCCCAGGCGACGCTGGCGGTGCTTCGGTTGCCTATTTGTGGTGTTTTCTTCTCTAAATTGAACCTGGACATCTACTAGACTAAACTAGCTAACATATGAGCATCAAAACAACTACAATGGAATGAAATTCATGGTCATATAAAGTGGGTTTTTATTAAAGCGAAAATCAGGTTTCATATGATAAGAAAATCAACACAAAATTGAGATCAATTTAACATCAAATTCATCCATAAAAATAACAGCGCTAAACATTTGTCTATAGGCTAGAAGTGTGAGATTAACTCACGTAACTTGAACTTGAATAGGTAGAAAAACACCCAAATTATCCTTGGCTAGCTTCTCATGACAACTACCTAGGTTAATTTCAGAATTTACAAGAGAAAAGAATTATAATCCTAAGAAAAAACTGAGATTAATACACGAATTAAACATGCATGAAGATGGAGGAGATTACCTTCTTTTGATATCTACAATTATTGTTCAAAACCCCTTTGATTTGCACTTGAATTTAGGGAAAATAAATTCTAGGGTTTAGCAATAAGGAGGGCTTTTATTTTCAGTTTTTTAGAGTATGGCTGAAAATGAGAAAGTGATGAAGTAAAGAATGCTACGTGGATATTATTCACCCTCTACATGAGCCTATTGGGTATCCTATAATGCAATAAGAAAATGTTTACTAATCGCTATTGCTTTCTCTCATAAAACACTAATTAATACTCAACTTTGTTTATGGAAGAATAGATTAATTGTCCTTATATTTTACCGAAGCTCCAACATATCAAAAATTCATATTTATAAATTACAAAATTAACTTTAAATATTTTATAAATTCCCATTTTCCTTAAGGTTATTCTTATATTATCAAATATAAGAGGTTAAATTATGTAATTCCTAAAATTTAATAAATATTTCCAAACTTGTTTATTCCCATGTAAAAAGTCATTTTAATACGGAAATTATAACCAACAAAATTTTCCAAATTCATCTTAAAATTAATTAAAATACTTTAAATCGTATCTTAGATTTAATTCGGGGTAATCTCAACCAGGGTTGTTATGGTTTTACTTATCGAAAACCAATTCAAGGCTGAGATATAGGTTCTCTATTTTGGAAGTAAATGATCGAACCCGTGTATGGTTTCGAAATCTATTATGATGATGGAATCCATATGGGATTCCTTATTTATTCGAGTGTTAAAGATTCGTGTGAAGATGCCGACATAACCTCGACATCGAAAAAATGACTAAAGACAGATTATGATGCACAATCCATGGGTTTTGCTAACCCAGAGGGGTGTTACAACTCCATTATACAGAGTATGCTTATCGAGATGTTACGCGTGGGCAGTTGTTGATACTTGGTTCCACATGGTTCAGGTTCGCTCGTTCGGACGTGGGATAGTTGTGTTTACCTTATAGTACACAGTGCTTGAAAGGCATTTTCTGGTCCTTGTCATAGGAGATCCGCTTTGGCTTTTAATCTAGAGGTGTCTCCATGGAAAATTAATTTATACTAACGTCCCTTAGTGATTTTGTTTATAAACTAAATATGTTGCTGAATACAACAAATGTAACCATTCCATCTATGATTACATTTATTTGAAACCCTAGACATTATTATAGTACTACTAGATTTTCTTACGAAATGGTTTGGTTATCATAAGGTGAAAACTCGTCTGTGTTTATTTGCGGTAAGGTCTTACAAGATACCATTAAGTTGAAAGGTTTCATAACGTTAAATAATCCATACGATTTGAGTTTCTCATGCTGGTTTACCAAACTGATTTGACAATATTTTCTTATAATGCTCGAGTCAGCCCGTGTATATTTCCATATTTCATTGATGTTCATTGGTAATCTTGGAGAGGATCTGGACAATTACCTACCATATTTTTTATTTTCCGCTTCATTACTTTGTTTATAATTATCAATAATTGTCCATGCCGATGATAGTTTAGCTTCCTTTGATAATTTATCCATACAGTTTATTTTTTAAAGATCGTTTTGATATTATATGATTTTCATTCATGCTGTGAGATTCTGATGATTTTTTCCTCCTTTTTCTTGTTCCTTTTTTACCCTAACATTATTTCTTTCTAGAACTTGGATACTCGGCACATGAATATCGTGGACGCATTAGTGTTGACATTCAGGGGTTGAAAATGCGATCGTCACACATACCATCATCTAAATAGTCAAATACAAACATTTCCAATATAATATCAATTTACTCACTAAATCTGATTGATATACCCACTTTTAAGCTTTCCATTTCGAATTGATTCCAAAACAATCGAAATCTTAGACAAAAGCTCATTGCCCAAAATTGGAGAAGATGCAAAACCTCCACTTTAATGTTGCTAAATTGATTAAATATGATGTAAAAGCTTTTATAGTTCAATCTAGCATATGTTTGATGAATTTTTTTTTGATTTTGCTTGGATTGAATAAAATCCTAATTTCCCTTCTTAAGAATGAAGCAGAAGACACATATGTAAATTTGTTTTAGTCTGCTTATTGAAGAAATGAGGAGGTGGAGCATTAGACATTAATCATAATCGCCTTCTTAAGAAAGCGGGGAATGTTTGTCCAATAGGAAAGGAGAATAATTTTAATTGTTTTCTTCTAAAAGAAAATATATAACCATAATCAATTTTAATTTAAATCGCCTTTAATTAACATTCTACATTTCTTTAAAGATCGACACAAGACATCTTAACCAATTTTTATTTCATTCTTAAAATAATTTTTCTATCATTAAAATATTACCTTATATTTTCGAAAAAAATTAAATAATTGTTTTATTCTTTAAAATAATTTCAAAATTTCACAAATATTATTTATTTTTCCAAAACAAATTTTCAAATAACTTTTGGATTTAAAAATATAATTCAAACTTCAAATTTGAATTTTAAATCGATATTCTTCTTTTATTGTAGATTAAATCCACAAGTCACTTTTATTCAATTAAATTCAATAAAAACTCCCAAAATTATTTTCTAATCTCGTTTAACTATTTCTCAACTTTTTATCACATTAAAATAATTTTTCATAATTCAAATTCATTTGAAATCAAAAAAATTTTAATTTTAATTTGAAAATTTCATTCGTTTCATTAAAGTTCCAAAAATAGTTTTTACTATAATTAATCTATTTGCAGGAAGTTGCAATTTTTAAATTTCCTTTATAAAAATATATTTTTAATTACCTTTGAGTATCTTTTGTGCACATGTATGCATTAACATGCATATCACGATAAGCTACACTATATGGATGACCAGATTTGCCATGACTAAGCTATGACACTTTGCTAGTAGACCCATCAAATAGGTTGGTTTAGCTTACGTATGGGTTTGGTTAATTTTGATCAAACCCATTTAGGATCCGTTCTTATTTTATTATTTAATGCACGGGTCAATCTGTACCAACCGTTAATAACTAGTTTACCCATTTAAAGCATTTAAATATGTCGATTAAATTTGACTAATAAAAAATTAGGAAAATAGACAAAATTTTAATTCAAATTATGTTTTGAATTTCAAAAATAATGAAAATTTCAAATTCAAAATTTTAAATTTTAATTCAAATTTACATCAAAATTCAACTTTTCATATTTTTAATTCGAAAATTTCAAATCCAAAGTCAAACGTGAAATTTCAAAACTTAAATTTTTAAATGTAAATTCAAACTTTAAAGTTCAAGGTTAATATGAAATCCAAATATTTGAATATTCAAACTCAAATTTCAAATTTATTAATTGAAATGTACAAATACAAGTTTGAAAATTTTCAAAATTTAAAATTTTAAAGTTCCAAATTATCAAAGTTCAAATTTCCAAGCTCCGACTATTATGAGTAAATTTTAGCACCACTACCCAATGTGTAACGACCAGGAATTTTATCGCTTTGACTTGTGAATATTTTATTAATTTTAAATTTTAATCAATTTTTTTAATAATCAAATAATGCTCTTTTAATTAATAACTAGTGATAGAAAATTTGATTTGAAACTGTTTAGAAAAATACTTAGTTTAGAGAAAAATTGAAGATTTGACAAAAAAGCTTTTTTTGGGTTTTTGACTTTTCATGTACAAAAGTTGTTGAACTTGTGGTGCGTACTAGTTTACATTTGAACTCACGGTTTAATAATAAGAATAGCACTAAAGTACAGTTAGAAAATTAATTGGTGGATAATTATGTCATTTAGTAAAAAAGTAACAAAGAAGACTTTTCTTCCATATTTTAAAATAATAAAGTTCTAAGTAGTACATAAATTTGTGTGCTTCTTTTTGTGTTATCATGGAAAGTACATCAGCATGTAGATTCACACATGGGAGAAGGGGTATCATAGTTGAATTTTGTAAGGGCAGTTAGGTAATTTGGTGAAGGGGTAGGGAAGGTCATTTGGCACTTTTCCATTTCTATAAATAAGTACCCTTATGTTATCTCTTTATATTACAAATTCATTTACTCTAAAACCCTCTTCTTTTCTCTCTTCTCTCTTTATTTTTCTACTTCAAAACAACTCTTTTTCTCCTTCAAACTCTTTCTAACCCTTAATCAACATTACGACAACCTCCATTATCCCAAAGCTCAATGATTTAAAGCATTTAAGCCAAGTTTCCATCATAGCCATGAGCAACTAGGCTAGGAGGGAGGCCATGAGTTTTTAAGGAGGGGAAGAGGCTTTGGATGCAAGAAGGAGGAAAGATGGAGCTTTGATGCCTATAATAACCTAGAAATTTGATCATTAAATTTTAATGTATAATTAATTTTAAAATATTTAAGCAATTGGATTTTTGAAATTTATAAACTTATATACAAGTATAGGAATTATTTAAATATTTTAATTATGAATAAAATATTAATTAAATGGATTCAATAATCTTATTTAGCTCCTTTTGATCAATAAATAATATTGGTGAATTGAGTTTGTAAATTTAATTACAAAAATAAATATATTGTATAAATATCGGTTTTGGATTGAAATTATAAAAATATATAAATAGTGTTAAATTATAATTTTGGGGCACTGTCTTAGATTTTAACGAAACTAGTCCCACTGGATCTGGATAATTAATTATTGACAAGTTTCATGACGATCGCAATACTTGTGATCGAGCAAGCTCGAAACGCGTGACAATTAATTTTAGAAAATTAAAACGGTATAATTTTATTTAAAAAACTAACTTCAATATAAAATAGAATTAGCTCTCGATAACAGTTCCATTGAGTTTTGAATAACCACGTAATTTTCTAGGAATACTAGTAAGCACGCCTTGTTTGGTTCGAAAATTTTAAAGTGTGAATAGTGTCAAGGCATGCCCATATAAGGACCTTATCTTCGTTATTTTTGGCCAAACCCTTGGAGAAACATTGGCCGCCATTTTTAATTGCTTCGTCCAATGGCCTTCGATCATCGAAGCCACTTGGGGCCATATCGGGCGAAGTTGTCAATTGGAGAATCCTTCATCGTGATGAGGGGTAGAGGTTGAATGGTCGGATTAAGGTGGCTCATAGCGTAACGTAGGGGATCTCGATTTGAATGTCTTTGGCACTTTTGGGTTCATCTCGTAGATTTAGGCGTCGTGGGGAAGTCTAGCTGGTGGCATTGGGCAGACAGTGGTGAGGGCTTGCTCTAATGAGGATGCAGTGGCTGGAGTTGGCCTATGGTAGTGGTGGTGAGCAATCAAACAGAAATCGAGGTTTCGAAGTTACGTAGCCTAGGTTGATTTTGAACAAGGAGGGATTAGAGTTAAATATTTTAATTAATGTTAAATTTTTAATTAATTTAATTTAGTTAGTTAATAATTCATCAAATGTTCATTAACTCGTAACTTGTCCATACGAGGTCAGGTTTGAGCATGATTAGTTGTGATATACACGTGGAATTGATGTCTACATTATGGAGTTGGATTGAAGGAGACTGGAGCTTGTAAAATTTCAAGTTACAATCGAACACCCGCTCAATTTTTGTTTAAAATGAAACGCTTCGGCAATAACTAGGATTTCTGTGAGTTTACTCAGTTTTAAACTAGCTATATAATATTTGTGATGCTATAAATTTATTGTTCAATGCTTGGTGGATAGTTTGGATGTTGTTGTTATTTAATTGTTTATTTGGTTGAAAACTCATTTCGAAAAATGGATGACATATTAACTTAATTGTTGTGAACCTATATGATTATATGTGTTGTCTGTAACCATTGTTTTACATGGAATACTTATGGAGAGACCCTAAGGGGTTTCTTGCCAATAATTTTTTTGTTGTTGCTTATATCGATGTTTAGTTGAAATTAATCGTGATATTCTATTCAAAATTATTTAAGTGTCATTATAGAAATTTTCGATATAACGTCAATATTGAATATGATCTCCTAAACCCTTCGTGTTTGTTGTCTTGAACTTGTATTTTCACAAAATTGATATTTAAATTTATTATTCATTTGATTAATGATATACTTAATCATTTAACTAATAATTATTTGAATTTAATTAGTGATTAATCATTTTAACTAATGATTATTCGATTTCATTAATCATTTAATTTTCAAACAATTAGTGATGTTTTACATTAATAAATCATCATAACTAATGATGTTTATACTAATCTTATTTTTTCGATTAATGATATTTAAATGAATTAATCATTTTAGTTGATGATATTTGAGTTTAATATATCATTTTAATTAATGATGTTTAAAGGTAATTAACCATTTTAAATAATGATATTTGAGTTTGATTAATTATTTTAATTAATGATGTTTTAAATTTATTTAATCATTTTAATTAGTGATGTTTGAATCTAATATATCATTTTATTTTATGATATTTGAATTTTGTTAATATTTTTAATTAATGGTGTTTTAAAAGTTTAGTAATTGATTTAATAAAAGTGTTTTACACTTAATTAACAGATATAGTGTATCAAAGTTAATGAACAGATTTAATAAGTTTCAAAAGTTAATTTACTAATTAAATAAATGCGTTTTTGAGATAATTAACTATTTAATAGAATTATTTGATTGGTTTATTAAAAAAGATTTTAATTTTGATAAAATATCTTTCAGGATAATTAATATTGTTTTTAACATTATAAATGATTATAAATTTGATTAATTATCTTTTAGGATAATTAATTATGGTTTAAATTTATAAAAAGGATTTTAAGTTCTATTTATATTGTTTTAGGAAAATTAATGTGATTTGAAAAGTTATAAAAAGGTTATATAAATTATCCTTCAACATTATTAACCTTTGGTTTAAAATTTATGAAAGTAATTTAATTTATTTATTATCTTCAGGGGCAATAAATATTGTTTAAAAATTTACAAGTAATAATTTATAAATAGGAAGACCTTTTAAAAGGAACCGTTTCAAATAAAGCTAAATGTAAATTATTTTGGGTTTATGATAAACAATGTTTCGACATTTTTTGACCTTGGTTCTAATACACTTAGAAAGTATAACTTTCCCCCTTTAAAATAATGTTTTAAAGAGTGTTTCTAAAGTGTTTTAAAAAGTATTGTGATGCGAAAATCAAGCGCAAGTGAAAACAACCATCTTATCATTCCCGATAGTTGATTTATCGACAATCGACTTTGATTTTGCTTTATTCTTTCTTTTTTGTCACTCTAAGGCAATGTTTTGCTCATTTGAGCTTTGTTATATTTTATCGAAAACGACTAAGCCAAAAGAGTGAGTAGAAGCCAAGCTATGTGGGATTGCTCTCATTTGGGTATTTTCACATCAACTTTAGATTTGATTCGGTTTGCGCATTAAGATGTGAAATGCTTGGATTCTCGGTAAGGTTAGCGAGGTCTGGCATGGACGTGTCCGAGAGGTGTCACAAAGTATATGACCCTCTCAAGTATATTTTAGAGGTATACTTTTGGTAAGGGGGTGCACCTTCCTAGTCATTGTTGGAAAAACTTATCTTTTCCATTGTTGCTAATTCAAATCTTTGAATTGTTTCTTTAATTGCATTAAGAATTACTTTGTGCACTTCTCTATGTTTAATTATTTGTGTCCAATCTTTTGAGTCTAGGATTCGATATTATTTATGCCCATTCATTAAGATTGGATTTTTCTTACCAATACATACCCTTTTTATGTTGATTGTTTCTATTTTTATTTCCATTCTTTCTTGACTGGATTGTTGTTCGAATTTGTTTTCCATTTCTTCAATTATGGATGTTGTTCTTATAGGTAAAAAACTCATTCCATGTTAGTGGTGTGGTGTCATAGAGTTTTTATATGTTCATCATATTATTTGAGTTTTCTCACGCTGGTTTTCCAAATTGACTCGGGTGTTAATTTATTATAATGCTCAGGTTAGACCGATTTTTTACTAGGTTGGCTTTGGTGATATGGAGTTATTGGAGAAGAGCTGGTTGTTCACCTATCATATTATTTTATTTTCCGTCGTATTATATTCTATACTTATCAGCAATTTTAAGGTTAGTATTTTATAGCTGCCCAGCTGATAAGGTTTCTTTTAACTCTGATTTACTTTGTATTTTGGATAACTCTTTTTACTGTCTTTGTTATGTAATATATTATCGATCACACTGTGCGATTATGATTTCCCTACCTATGTTCTTTTCTTTTTATTTTACCCTAACAATCGGCCTTTCGATAATTAGATGTTCAAAATTTGAATACCATGGATGTATTCGGTGTCGACTTTCGATGATCGAAAAGATGGACCGTTACAATTTGGTATCAAATCCGATGGTTAAGCAAGAACCTTGACTTATGGTAGGATATGGCTCACTAGAGATAGGGTTAGCAATACCCTAGAGTGAGCACCTCATTAGAGATAGGGTAAGAGACACCTTAGAACGAGTTTGAGGTTATAATATATTATGAGGACATATTTGTTATTGCTATAAAAACGTATTGTGTTAATTGGTTTATTGAGTTGTTTACGAATTTGATCAAGGCGTGGGATGCCAAGATATCGATAGGGATTTCTAAACACTTGAAGAAGTCAAACAAACATGATATTCATTTTTGAAAATTTGGTAAATGAGATATTTTACCTCAATTTTTATATATAAAGGAATAATTTTCAGATTAATATAATTATTTGTAGTGTTTGTTTATTAATGATAATACTTCTTTATTATCATTATTGAGGATTTGTTATGCTAAGATAGTTTGGGAGCATTGACTTTTGTTTGTTGGTTGTCAATCTATTCCCAACTAGTTTATGAGCATATATTATTTAATAATTGTAAGTACATAGGTTGAACCCTTTGTGAATTAAGTTTCACAATTTGACTATAAAGCGTTTGGAGAAAATGTTAAGTTAAAGCAATCTTTTAATAAAGGTTGTTTAAAATAATCTAAATGGAAGGATAAGACATTTAGAGAACAACTATTTGAGAAAAATTTATTATAATAAAGGAGAATTATTACAACATGAAATAATTTAGTATAAAGGTAATTTCATAAAAAATTGATTTATAGGATGTGTTTTGAAAAGGACTTTTGACTTTAAATTCTAGAGTTATTTTAAATAATTTCGAAAGGTTTTTGAAAAAAATATAGTAGTGCTACTTGAAAGTATTTCTAAATAAATATATTTTGAAAGATATATTTTAAAAAGAATGTATTTTCTTTAGGGTAATTCGAAGGAAATCGTTCGATTAGTTTTTGTGGTAATCTGAATAATCTTATAAGTAATGATCAGATGTTTGCTTAGATGAACATTTTGAGCTGCTTAGTAAATTATTCTCATTATCATTGTACGATCGAAAAGACTTCAAATCTGGATGAACCTAAAGCGATTTTTAGTAAATCAATTGTTTGAAGTTATTTGATAAAGAAATGTAAGTAATAGATTTTCAAAAGTGAAATTTTTAGATAAAAACAGGGTATTTAATTTTTGAGTTCCCTTAAAGGGAATCGATTTCAAAATAAAAGTTACTTTGAATGGTAATATGGAAAATGAAAATTTTAAAACTCTTGGATAGAAAAGAGATAATTTAACTCAAGTTTTATATGGGATAAATTTGATGGAAAGGTTTTGGTAAATTTATTTAATTAAAAAAAAAACAGTTTTGTTAATCAACTAAGTGATGTAAATTATTCAATGATATTGAGCCAGCCCATGGACATTTTTCCTTAGAGAACTCTAAGGTAAAGAAGTCGAACGGTTGACTCAGTGTTAAAAGACCTATATTTTGATGTGGTCTCCATCTGAATTGTGAAAAGTAAAATAAAATTGGTGTTTTGTATGTACTCTTAGGATCCTGAAAGGTATTATACAAGTAAATAAAATAGAGCAAGCTTTTATTTATTGTTTTATAAAAAAATTTCTTTGTAAAATATTTATAAACTTAAGTGGAATTTATGAAGTAATTCATAAAATATTTTTAGTTTTGAATAAAAAACTAAATGGAAAATAGGTGTGATTTAGAAAGAGTGGTATTATTAAGAAACAATCGAATTAAGTACGTAAATTATACGTTGATTATTTTATGGTTCTTGATCTAGAATTCGAACACATAGCTTCACGATGATTCACACGAGTTCAAAAAAGGATTTCTCACTTGATCCTTAGCAGAAAACACTAGATTCGGATTCTTGATATGATATTAAAATTTTCTACAATAGTTTATAGCTACGTAAGGAGAATGAAAGTTTCTAATCGAGGAACCTGATCGGAGTTCGTTTTAAGGGTGGTCGAGTGAGCGATACTAGTTCGAAAAGTAGAATTCTATGTACCCGAGCAAGTGATCAGATCAAATATAGCGTACAGATGATTTATTATATCATACAAGCTTGAGTATAATTCTATACTTAGCGTGTGGCATAAGAAAAGTTGTGAATTTAAGCAATATTATAAAATCTGGTTGTTAGTCATTTTATATTTTAAAAACAATGTTAAGTGTTGGATTTTTCTCCTATGAAATTTGATTGATTGATAATGTTAATTTATTCTTATTAGGAATTTGATTTGATATGATTGGTTGTGTGATTTATATACCATAGGTTATAAATTAGGAGTTTACAAACAAAAGTTTTGAATTATTGTTTATTAGGACTTAAATCTCGGTGGTTTTGAAATCGTTTTAGAAGAATTTTTGGAATGAATGTGAAAAGAAATAATAATAGTATGATTTGAAGTATTTGAGAAATATTATTATTTTGATAAAATATGGAATTTGTTCCAATAGATATTTGCAATGTGTTTTACAAATATTGTTACTTACTGCTGCAACGACCCAAAATTTCGACAATTTAAATTGGAATATTTAATTTATTTTAACTATTTAAAAGTTAATTTTTAACTTAAATTTCAAGCATAACGATTGTTGGATAATCCAATTATTAAATTAATAAATGTTTGGTTAAATAGTGAAATTTTGAGTTTTTAGCTTGAAAAAAATAATTTAAAGGTTTATTAAATTTCTATTAGTAAGAATGAAGATTATAAAATTTCTAAATTGGACTAAAAAGCAATTTACTCGATTTTAAAATATCTCGTTTCAATTAACATATAAAATAGACTTCCGAGGCAGAGTCTCGAATTTCAACCAAACCAGTTTCATTGGATCCGTAATAGTGTATTATTATCGGATTTCAAATTTTGTAGTGGTAGGAGTTATTGTTTGGTCGTACGAAATAGAAAGGCGTTGAAATTAATATCGAAAATTAAATATAGTAATAGGGTCCAAAAAGCTATCTTCTCCATACAATCGAATTAGAACTTGAAACCTTTTCCGTTGCATTTGTAATAGGGGTACAACATTATGAACGCCTAATGGCACGCCTCGATAGGGGTTTGATATTTTGTGTTTCCATAAATCAAGAAATTTTGAAATTAATTAATATATATTGACTAGTCGACCCCTTGCATCAGCTTCTAGTCTTTTATTTCAAGTCACCGTAGACTTGATTTGACCTGTCCCTTCTTGTATACGTTTCCTCCTTCATTTTTAATACAGGCAAGCCCAAGTAAAGAGGAAAAATAACATGGTGGCTTCAAAAATAATTTTCTCACAATATACTCAATAATAAATTTTGTAACCTTCTTTAAAATCTAGTTTTTATCAGAGCTTGATATAGCTTTTGCGGGTTGCGATCAAAATTGGAAAGCTCGACAGTAAAGGGTGAACAAGCAGTCAGGCTAGGGTTTGGTATTTTGGATGATGGATTTCTCGATATTGTTTCTGGGTATCGTTTTTGGATAATGGGGGAAAATGGCTTCTAGGGTGGCATTTTGGCAAGGCTCGGTGGTGTTTGGACGGGCGCGACATTTGTACAGTCATGTGTGTGTCGAGCAGGTCACGATCTACTTCGATGCGGGTGGCTCACGATTTTTGGCATGGTAGATTCGAGCTTGGCGAGAGCAGCTCGTTGTTGAAGGCGAAATTAAGATTCGTGGAGCCAAGCTCTGTATCATCATAGTTTCGTGCACAGTCTATGGGTATCTGCGTGCATCGGTTGACATGGAGGAAGAAGAAAAAGGGGTAGGCCGGGTCATGTGCATGTTGGGCTAGTATAGTATTGAGTGAATTCGTTGTTTATATATATATTGTTAAATTAAATTTCCAACTCTTATAAATGTATATCGCGCTCGTTTTAGATCCAAATCCAACGCGGTCAGTCACATTGGGTTCGTTAACGAGATCGTGGCTATGGATCAGTTTGATTGAATTTGGAGCTTCTATAATTTTTGACTAAATTCGATCGCGATTGCGACAACAAAATAAATGTGAGTAAATCTCACTCATTTTTGGATTGCTAGTTTAATTTAAAAATGTTAAAAATTTAAATTATTGGTGGATTGGATGATTTGATAATTATTATTATCAGTTAGATGTTATAATCTATATGGTAGTATATACTGGTAGTTGGATTTATTTTTCCCGCCTATTGGAGCGGATGAGACCTTATGCGTCCAGCATAATAACGGATGATCCTATATTACCACAATATCCCGACTCGAAGCCGGACTGGTATTTTTATGTTGTATTAACATATGTAGTTGTAGGGAAACGGGTTGGAGGGATCCAACTGATTTCTCAAAAATGTTGTATTTAATTTCGTATATAGTGATGTATGTTTTTTTTGAATAATCTTTGGTAGATTATAGTGTGATTTGAATTTTATTGAATGTTGTTGTAGTTTTCGCCTAGATTTTGGTATTTTCAAATACCAATAATATATGTTTTAAATTTGAAAGAAATTAAAAAGAAACTTGAAAGTGAAATATATATAGTGAGTTTTGGATTAACTAAAAGAAATGAATTTAGGTAAAATTAATAGTTTGACTTTAAATTTGTACTTAACAATTTCGAAATATGGTAAATAGAGATTTGGAATAAGAATTTTAAATAATAATTCCTTAGTGATACTTGTTTTAAATATAAAAGTTTTTTAAATCAGGAATTTAAATAGATTGGAAAAAGAAATGCATTTGGAAATAAATGTGAAATTCAATATATCGGATCTTAAATAACATTTCCTAATTGCAAATGGAAATATAATCGAGATTTGGGTTGGGTTTGAAATATAGTTTGGATTATTTGAGAAATCGATTTATAAATGGAATTTTGTAACATCCCGAAAATTTTGAACTAAAAATTTAGTAATATATTTGAACTTTTTGAAATTTAAATCGAAAAGTTATAAAGAAATAAAATTGTTAAAATAAGTTATGATAAATTTATAAAAAATTTAAATCACATAATTATAATCTAACAAGTAAACAAATAAACAAGTAAACAAATAATTAAACAAGTAAACAAACAAATAAACAAATAAACAAGTAAACAAATAATTAAACAAGTAAACAAAACAGTAAGAAGAAATAATAAATTAAGATTTCTGTAAGCATACAAGGGAGCAAATGAACATGGCATACATACTTACAATTAATGCTATTTCTCCTCAGCCCATACACAAACATACATCAGCCTAAATCAAAGCATGAAACACGGCATGTTGTAGATGTGCAAGGAAGCTTCACCAAACATACTTGCATTAAATGCCATTTACTCTTCTGCATAAACCAGATCACATCAGCCCAATTTAAAGCATGGGTTTATTTATCTTGTACTTGCCTATACTTTAGCTTGCATACAACCTTTTATATATACATGCAACTTAGTATAGTTTGTTCAAAGGCAAACCCTAACAAGATCAGAACATAAAAAGAAAAGAAGAGAAGAATCAAAAAGAAAAAAAACTGCAGATTTCAAAACAAAACAAAAGTATCCTCTGTTTTCAAATATTTCCAGGTGAGTACGCATCTGTTTCTTTTTCAAAGTCTAAAACTTGTGTATTGCTTTACAATGATATATGCTTGCTGAATAATTTTGAAATAAAAACAACTCTCTGTGAATATCCATAGGATTGCAGACCTTGTTTTGTTTTTTTTTTTGTTTTTCCTGGTTTCAGAGTGATATAGACTATATAAAACTCAATACATCTGCATCCAATTACCATTAGGCTTAAATTCTTAAACAAACCTGGTTGTTAAAACATAGAACAAGAGCTAAAGCTTGGTTTTAAAGAGGTTGGTGAAATATTACAGTAAGAAACATTGTTTTACATAGCAAAATGATACAAAGTGCCAAATTCAAATGTCACGAAACCTTGATTCACTTATATAACTTGAATCCACACTGCAAGAAATGATTTTCAAAACAAAAATGAAGATTTTTAGATTTGTATTTAAGGGACAGTTTGAATATGAACAAAAATAGCAATTTGATCATTATCTGGTGATTGAATCGAAATCGTATGCTAAGATTTTGGTTAAAGCAAGATTGATCATCGTTGAGTTCGGGAAAAATGTTGAAATTTTTTTCTATTGCGTAAATTTTGAATTCGAACCTAAACTAGGGTCTAAGAACTGTTTCCAGTTCGCGTTGTAAATGGGATCGCCGCTCCACCTATGGGTGATCGGAATTCACGTCTCCGGTGCCAGTCGAGGCGTCACATCTCGATGAAGCTTCAGTAAGATTTTTGTGGCTTCTGATGGCCATACATGGGAAGACGAGATGATTTAGTGGTGGTGTGCCGTTGGGTTTGTTCGATTGAACCACCTGAAGTTGAACCACAGTGGTATCAAAACTTCTGGGTGGTCGGCTAGGTTGAGATAGCCGTCATCGACTTGCTGATGGTCGCGAGGAAGGTCGGAGCGTCACCGTTCAGGCATACACGTATACGCGTATCATCGCGTATCTGAACAATTGTGGGTTGTGGAAGAAGAAGTGGCATGGAGGAAGACTCGAAGTATTTCTCGGGGGAACTGGGGTTAGACTCGAAGGATGACTCGCGTCGTTTTAGTGGTATGTCGAGTAGGTTTCTGGACTTAGAAAAAATAAAGGAAAATATTTTCCCTCGGGTTAAATTTCTGAGTAACCCGAAGCAAAGGCAAGTATTTCACGGGGGTGACTCGGAGTAGTTACAGGAGCCACTCAAAAACAGTTTGTATTTTGAAGTTTTTCTACTTTTCAACAATTTTAAATAAAACCCAAGTTTTAAAATAAGGAGATGATTTAAGTTTTAAATAATTAAAGTTTAAATAAAGGATTTTCAAAATGATTAAGTTTTAAATTTATGTAATCCAGATACATTATTTTACAAAATTGTTTAATAAATAAATAATGTAGTTTAAAAAGATAATTAAGGTAAATAATTGTTATTAATCAATGATTTTGAAAAGAAATTAAGAATGATTTACATACTTGTAATTAAATTGCTTTATAAACAATTAAGTGTTTAAATAAATTTGTAAGTAAGAATTTGTAAATTTTGAAACAATAAATTGAGTAATCAAAATTTAGTTTATTTATCCAAATTCTTATCATTAAATTAAATTAATTTAGTGGTAAATTTATTTAAATCACATTGGAAAGTAATTAACTATTGTTGTTAACTTATATTGATATCTCTGTTCTGTTTGTAATTCTGTATGATGTAATTGCCATGTTATTGCACTGTGATTATGATTTGTTCTGTATTGATGTGAAAACCTTGTTGCCCGTAAAACGGCATTTAAACTTCGATGCGACAGGGAATCAGATTTCATTTGGTTATCCGAAACCCACATCGAACCTGTGAATATTTGTGAATGACATCCACATGTTTTAAAATTTGACACTCACTATTCAAATTAGCCGGGAAAGGACCTTTGGGTCGTATAACCCATTTCGAATATGTGATTCGACGTTATGGATAGCATTTGAAGACCGGTGTTGAAGACCGGGTATTTGCGAGAGCGATAGGATGACCTGTCGATTGACACTGCACCGAGTTGCTCCGGTATAGAGTTCTCCATATGTGATGGGGAATCCGATCAGGATTGCGGATATCCGGATTGCAAGGACTTCTTTGGAAGTGCCTTCGGTTCTGTTCGAGCCCGGAATAGACTTGTATGGATAGTATGTCTGACATTACAAATTGAGATATAAAGCTGATTTCTTTCAAATATATTTCTGTTGGTGGCGGAGAATTTATTCTCTTAGCTTAACACCCTTCTCTGAGACGTACGAGCTCAGAGGTTATATAGTTGAAGGTTATCAGCAATATATTCCCAATTTGGTAATGTGACATGCTGAGTGTTGCTGTGAAATGATCATTGTGTTGATCATTTGTGATAGGATCGTTCGTTTGATCGTCTATCTTGGTGATCATTTCTATGATCATTTGTTGACCCAAAGCACAGCTTTTGTATAAAGCGTGGCTTTGTGGACGAGACTTCGTCGGACCTCACACCCCGAAATGGTCAAAACAGGAAAGATGCAGCAAGGTTATTGGGGGTAGCACCCCTTAGGGTATGTGCATTTCCTTCTGGATAGAAGTGGTATCATGGTATGGAGCCCAGATACTTAACTTATGTTGATATCGCAGATATGTATATATGATTTTGTGATTTGTTGCTGGGGCCCCGGTTAAAGGTTGGTTACAACCGGGAGATGGCATACTCGTGTCAGTAGTTACCCAGTTAGGGGTAACCCGGCCTTGTGTTGGTAGAGATCCGGTTTGGTTCTCGGGGACGTCCTTCCAGAGGCGTTCTCATGTGGCAATGGGAAGTTCCTTGGCCTGACCATTTGTTGGAAATCCAATTCCTAATACGAAACCCTGTACGGTTTTAGTTGTAGAACCTGCCATCTAATATGGTAGCTATAGTAGGCATAGTATAATGGTACCTATGTCGGCTAAGATTAATATTCTACTTTTGAAATATTTTCTTCACTATGAACTAGTTATAATACCAAAGAATTTCTTTTCTCGTATCAAGCATATTTAACTATCATAAGAAGAAATCTCCTCCAATTCTGCGTTTGCATTGTGTGTGTGGCGGGAGGTCTTATGGTAGTTCCATTTTTAAAAGCATTCCGAAAATTCTTTTATAAATCTTGTTTTTATTTAAATGCAACTGTTTTTGTTTACTCATACCAGTCCCATGACTGATCCAGAGTTTATTATTTTCTTTCCTAAACTCTGGGTGCCCATTATTTCCACACGGGCAGCCTAGTAGCAGGTTTCTGTATTTTGGAGTAGCAGTATTTTGGAGCTCTTATCTTGGAGATATCTTAGGAGCTATTGGAGATTTCAGGTGTTTAGCTTTTGGGAGTTCGTAATCATCTCTCTCATTTGAGAACTTTTGGATATATGTTCACTGTTGTATTATCATGATGTTGTATTTGGAGTTGTAGTGTATGTATTATGTACTCTGTTGCAGTATGGATATTATGTTGATGTTGTAACAGTGATGTTATTTATGATATTGATTCTGTTCCGCTGTTTTATATTCATCTAATTGTTGTTATAAGCTCCGGCGATGCGAATTTGATGTCGTTTATTGGACATCGAGTTTGGGTCGTCACAAGTGGTATCAGAGCTGTTGGTTGAGTAAGAACTTTAGCTACGGAGTATAACACATTAGATGGCTCATTAGAGATAGGGTGAAGTATACCCTAGAATGAGTATAACCAAAATTGAAACTTTGAATTTTCTTAGTCTATTTCTTTTTACTGCTGATATTCCTTAAGATATCTCGTCTGTATATCTGAATTAATTTTCTTACTAATCTCAGATAGTGAAAATGAGTGGACGCAGAGGAAGAACTAGGGGTCAAGGCAATGCTGCGACACCCAATCAAATTCCCGCAGCCGCAGAAGCAGTAATAGAAATTCAGCAGCAGCCGGACTTGGCTGATTTATATAAGAAGTTCGAAAAGCTTGGTGGCAAACCGTTCATTGGCAAAGAATCAATTATTGAAGCTCAAGCTTGGGTAAGATCGTGTGAAAAGATTTTTAAAGGGCTAAAACTGCAGGATGAGCAGAAAAGACTTATAGCTTCTTGGCAACTCCAAGGAGAAGCTTCAGCTTGGTGGGAAACCATCATTGTAGAGGAACCCGAGGAAGAATTTACTTGGGATCGTTTTAAAGAAGTGTTTGAGAAACGTTACATGCCATCGGCGGGAGTTTCCAGAATGTATCAGGAATTTCTGGATTTGAAACAAGGTAGTTTGTCGTTTGAAGAATACTTGAATAAATTCAGCGAACTATCTCGGTTTGGCCCGGAATTGCTAAATACACCTCTTAAGAAAAACGAAAGGTTTATCCGGGGAATGAACCAGAAATATCATGGAAGAATGACGGGTCATGTTAAAGAATCTTTTTCAGATTTAGTAGATATGGGGTACAGGTACGCTACTCTTGATATGCAAGAAGCAACTGTGGAGAAAGGTAATTCAGGTAGTCCGAATTATAAAAAGCGAAAATTCGGAGGCAAAAAACCTTGGCAAGGCAATGAGAAGAAGAGGAGCATTCAAGCAAGCGCAACAGAAAATGTCACTTGTTACAACTGCAAAGAGAAGGGCCATTATTCAAATGACTGCCCAAAACCGAAGAAGCCAGCTAAAGAATGTTACAATTGTCATAAACCGGGACATTTAGTTAAAGATTGCCCAGTGATGAAGCCAGCGCAGGTGGCAAAAGTTTATGCAATTAAGAAGGACCCCTCGTCTTCAAAAGCTGATAAAGGGCAAAGCGTTTTTGAAGGTAACCTTACTATTAATAATAGAACTGTTAGAGTTTTATTTGATACAGGAGCTTCACATAGCTTTATCTCCCAACAAACCGTAAATGAATTGGGACTTGAAACTAAATTTGCTAACGATCTTATTTGCGTGAAAAATCCGGTTGGGGGTCCCGCAAATCTTAGTTCATATTGTAAGAGAGTTCCTATTTCATATGCTAGCTATAAATTTCCTATCAACCTTTTTGTCCTCGAGTTTAATGAATTTGAAATCTTACTCGGTATGAACTGGTTATCGAGATATGAAGCTATATTGGAGTATAGTAATCGGACAGTTTTAATCAAAACAAGCCTTGGAAATTTTATTGAAATCTCTTATGAAGATCCAAGTCCAAGGAGAGATAGGTTGATGTATACTTTGGGAAGTCTTGAACCCACTTTGCAGTCTATACCTATTGTTCGGGATTTTTCCGACGTATTTGAAGAAGTGAAATCTTTACCTCCTCATCGAGAAATAGAATTCCGAATCGATCTTGTACCTAATACTCGTCCTGTGGTTCACGCAAGTCGCAGGATGGCACCCAGGGAAAAGATTGAATTGGTTCATCAAACTGATGAGCTACTAGCAAAAGGATTAATTCGACCCAGTGTTTCTGAATGGGGTTCAGCCGTCGTATTTGTTGCTAAATCAGACGGATCTTTGAGATCGTGTGTAGATTACCGCGATCTAAATAAACAAACTCTCAAAAATAAATTTCCACTGCCCAGAATTGATGATCTATTCGACCAACTTCATGGCGCTCGTTTCTTTTCAAAAATGGATCTAGCTCAGGGATTCCATCAATTACGAATCGCCGAAGATTGTGTCCATTTGACTGCTTTCAGAGGTCCTAATATGTTCTATGAATGGTTACTTATGCCTTTCGGGCTAACCAATGCTCCAGCATACTTCGTAGATCTTATGACTCGTGTGTTTCGGGAAGTTTTGAATAAATTTGTGCTTGTATTCATTGATGATATTTTGATCTATTCTAAGACTAAAGAAGAGCATGCCGAACATCTTAAAATCGTATTGGAAATATTGAGGAGATATGTTCTATATGCAAAATTTTCCAAATGCCACTTCTGGGTCAATGAAGTCAAATTCCTTGGCCGTATTGTTAATGAAGAAGGAATTACAGTAGATCCTAGCAAAATTTCCGCTATTCTAGATTGGAAACAACCCACTACTCCAAGAGAAGTTCGAAGCTTTTTGGGTTTAGCAGGCTATTACCGGAAATTCGTTCAAGATTTTTCTAAGTTGGCTAGTCCGCTGACTAAGTCAACAATGAAAAATGCAAAGTTCATTTGGACTCCAGAATGTAAAGAAGTTTTTCAAGAGTTGAAAGAGAGATTGACCACTGCTCCTGTTCTCACTATTGTTAATGGGAACCAAGGCTTATCTGTCTATACTGATGCATGTGGTGAAGGGGTAGGTGCAGTATTAATGCAAAATGGAAAGGTGGTTGCCTACGCGAGTAGACAATTACGTCCGCATGAGAAAAACTACCCAACACATGATTTGGAACTTTTGGCTGTTGTTTTCGCTTTGAAAATATGGCGACATTATCTTCTGGGTAAGAATCTTTTCAGCTTTCTTAATAATTTGCGAAATTAACTAAAGAAATATACCTAATAAACTCTCTTTGTTTTAGGTGAAAAATTCGAATTATTCACCGACCATAAATCCTTGAAATATCTTTTCACCCAGAAGGATCTGAATCTGCGACAACAATGTTGGTTGGAATTTCTAGCATCATATGACTTAGATATTCTGTATACGCCCGGAAAGGCCAATGTAGTTGCAGACGCTTTGAGCAGAAGTTATGCTGTTCTTGCTTATCTGGTTATCACTCCTACTCTTCTTGAGAAAATTGCTAGTAAGCAACATGAAGACAAATTTCTTCGGGGTATTTATGGAAAAATTCTTCGAGGCGAAGATACAAGTTTTGAGACAAATCATTGTGGAGTTGTTAGGTTGAAAGGCAGATTATGTGTCCCGGACATTCCAGAACTGAAACGTGAAGTATTGGATGAATGCCACAAGTCAAAATTCAACATCCATCCAGGAGTCAACAAAATGTATCGTGATGTTAAAAGGACATTCTGGTGGAAGACGATGAAGAGAGACATATCTATTTATATGAGTCGCTGTGCTACTTGTCAGCAAATCAAGAGCGACCAAAAGAAAGTGGCCGGTTTACTTCAACCTTTGGAAGTACCGAAATGGAAGTGGGATCAGGTATCGATGGATTTCATCGACGGATTTCCACGAACCAAGAAAGACAATGAAGCGATTTGGGTTATTGTGGATCGTCTAACCAAAAATGCTCATTTCATTCCAGTTAAAACCACTCGGACCGCGGCAAGCTTGGCAGGTATTTATATAAAGGAAATTGTTCGCCTCCATGGTATTCCCAGCAGTATTGTAAGTGATCGTGATCCGATCTTCACCAGTAGATTTTGGGAAGCATTCCAGGACGCATTGGGAACGAAATTAAATTTCAGCACTGCTTATCACCCACAATCTAATGGGCAGACTGAAAGGGTCAATTGAATTTTAGAAGACCTACTGCGTGCTTGTGTTCATGATTTTGGTGGTTCTTGGGAGGACCATTTGCATCTGGTTGAATTCTCTTATAACAACAGTTATCAGGCCAGTATAGAAATGGCTCCTTTCGAAGCTTTATATGGTCGCCCGTGTCGATCACCTACATGCTGGATCGAATCAGGTGACAGACTTGTTCTTGGACCGGATATGATAAAAGAAGCCACTGAGAAGGTAGACTTTATTCGAAAGAAGTTATTAACTGCCCAAAGCCGTCAGAAGAGCTACTATGACCGTCGAAGGAGAAATTTGGAATTTCAAGTTGGAGATTCTGTATTTCTGAAAGTATCTCCGATGCGGGGTGTATTGAGATTCGGGAAAACTGGAAAGTTGGCACCGCGTTATATTGGTCCTTTTCCTATTCTGGAAAGGATTGGTTCTCTAGCATATAAAGTGCAGTTACCCAGCTGGTTGTCTGGCGTACATGATGTGTTCCATATTTCCAACCTTCGGAAATATGTGCACGATCCAGATGATATAATTGAAGAAGCTGCTCAGCAGGATCTTGAAATCACTCCCAACTTGGCAGTTAGAAGGGAACCGATAAAAATTATTGATTGTGATGAGAAGCGATTGAGGAACAAAATATTGAAATTGGTCAAAGTTAAATGGAGTGGCGATCCAAAGGACTGTACTTGGGAGACCGAAGATAATATGAAGAAATCATATCCCAAATGCAGAATTGACATCTCGACTTAAAGCTGTAAGTCATTTCCTTATTTATAAATTCGTCTATTCTTTGTTTTCATTTCTCTCTCTTTCCATTTCGAGGATGAAATTTTTTTAAGGAGGGGATATTGTAACATCCCGAAAATTTTGAACTAAAAATTTAGTAATATATTTGAACTTTTTGAAATTTAAATCGAAAAGTTATAAAGAAATAAAATTGTTAAAATAAGTTATGATAAATTTATAAAAAATTTAAATCACATAATTATAATCTAACAAGTAAACAAATAAACAAGTAAACAAATAATTAAACAAGTAAACAAACAAATAAACAAATAAACAAATAAACAAGTAAACAAATAATTAAACAAGTAAACAAAACAGTAAGAAGAAATAATAAATTAAGATTTCTGTAAGCATACAAGGGAGCAAATGAACATGGCATACATACTTACAATTAATGCTATTTCTCCTCGGCCCATACACAAACATACATCAGCCTAAATCAAAGCATGAAACACGGCATGCTGTAGATGTGCAAGGAAGCTTCACCAAACATACTTGCATTAAATGCCATTTACTCTTCTGCATAAACCAGATTACATCAGCCCAATTTAAAGCATGGGTTTATTTATCTTGTACTTGCCTATACTTTAGCTTGCATACAACCTTTTATATATACATGCAACTTAGTATAGTTTGTTCAAAGGCAAACCCTAACAAGATCAGAACATAAAAAGAAAAGAAGAGAAGAAGCAAAAAGAAAAAAAACTGCAGATTTCAAAACAAAACAAAAGTATCCTCTGTTTTCAAATATTTCCAGGTGAGTACGCATCTGTTTCTTTTTCAAAGTCTAAAACTTGTGTATTGCTTTACAATGATATATGCTTGCTGAATAATTTTGAAATAAAAACAACTCTCTGTGAATATCCATAGGATTGCAGACCTTGTTTTGTTCTTTTTTGTTTTTCCTGGTTTCAGAGTGATATAGACTATATAAAACTCAATACATCTGCATCCAATTACCATTAGGCTTAAATTCTTAAACAAACCTGGTTGTTAAAACATAGAACAAGAGCTAAAGCTTGGTTTTAAAGAGGTTGGTGAAATATTACAGTAAGAAACATTGTTTTACAGAGCAAAATGATACAAAGTGCCAAATTCAAATGTCACGAAACCTTGATTCACTTATATAACTTGAATCCACACTGCAAGAAATGATTTTCAAAACGAAAATGAAGATTTTTAGATTTGTATTTAAGGGACAGTTTGAATATGAACAAAAATAGCAATTTGATCATTATCTGGTGATTGAATCGAAATCGTATGCTAAGATTTTGGTTAAAGCAAGATTGATCATCGTTGAGTTCGGGAAAAATGTTGAAATTTTTTTCTATTGCGTAAATTTTGAATTCGAATCTAAACTAGGGTCTAAGAACTGTTTCCAGTTCGCATTGTAAATGGGATCGCCGCTCCACCTATGGGTGATCGGAATTCACGTCTCCGGTGCCAATCGAGGCGTCACATCTCGATGAAGCTTCAGTAAGATTTTTGTGGCTTCTGATGGCCATACATGGGAAGACGAGATGATTTAGTGGTGGTGTGCCGTTGGGTTTGTTCGATTGAACCACCTGAAGTTGAACCACAGTGGTATCAAAACTTCTGGGTTTGCATAAGAAGAAATCTCCTCCAATTCTGCGTTTGCATTGTGTGTGTGGCGAGAGGTCTTATAGTAGTTCCATTTTTAAAAGCATTCCGAAAATTCTTTTATAAATCTTGTTTTTATTTAAATGCAACTGTTTTTGTTTACTCATACCAGTCCCATGACTGATCCAGAGTTTATTGTTTTCTTTCCTAAACTCTGGGTGCCCATTATTTCCACACGGGCAGCCTAGTAGCAGGTTTCTGTATTTTGGAGTAGCAGTATTTTGGAGCTCTTATCTTGGAGATATCTTAGGAGCTATTGGAGATTTCAGGTGTTTAGCTTTTGGGAGTTCGTAATCATCTCTCTCATTTGAGAACTTTTGGATATATGTTCACTGTTGTATTATCATGATGTTGTATTTGGAGTTGTAGTGTATGTATTATGTACTCTGTTGCAGTATGGATATTATGTTGATGTTGTAACAGTGATGTTATTTATGATATTGATTCTGTTCCGCTGTTTTATATTCATCTAATTGTTGTTATAAGCTCCGGCGATGCGAATTTGATGTCGTTTATTGGACATCGAGTTTGGGTCGTCACAAATTTAATTTAGAAATCAAATTATAACGGATGTAAGGATGCGAAACCTTTATAAACTAGAATTGAAAACATTTGGATTATAAAAAATGTTTATAAATAAAGTGGAATGATTATCAGTTGATAAATTGAAGTTATAAATTCTCGGTGAGGATTTACAATGAGATGGGTAAATCAGTTTGAAATATAAATGATAAATTTACTTTTAGAAATGTGAAAAGAGGATTTAAGAAATTTGGGGCGTAAATCAAATTGGTGATAAATCGAAAGAGATTTATAAATATTAGATTGGTTATATGGGACTGAAATTATATTTTTATCGAGAAGTTGGGATTGTTTTAAAAGGAGGATTTTTGACTAGTAAATTAGGTAATTTAAAAGTTTTTAAAAATATTTCAGATAGTTAGTTATTCAAATATTTTTAAATTTTCAAAATGAATTACAACTTTTATAAACAAGTCTTGTAAATCACTTAGAATTTTATTAATAAATTAGAATTAATTATTGTTCCAAAGTTATGTAATTATTTAAATTGTTTAAAAGTGTATTTAATTATTAAATAAGTTTTCGAAAAGTAATGATATACTTTAATGGCAGAATCGGAGGTAGAGATAGCCTGTAGTTAAGTTTGGATTTCTCTGGGTTAGAGTCGTAATCATTGTGCAATGAATCCATGGTTGATACTGCATGGTGCTTTCCATATTTATTTTAAAAGGTTTTTCAGATATTTTTAAAAGAAATGATTTGTGAATATACTTATTTTGGTGAGATAAGTAAATGCTTTTGAATAAAGAGATTTAATTAACGAACCCGGAACTTATAGAATTCGTCATAATCGAGTTAAGGAATTTACAATATAAATTGTGAAGGGTTTATTAAGAAAAGAGCGATAAGTTAAATTTTCCTAAGTGTTGGGAAGTAAGGGGTTATAAAAAAAATTCAAATATTTTTCCAAGTTTTGAAATAAGAGATGATTTGAAATATCCTGATATGGATATAAATATTTGAGTTGTCTAAAAAATATTGAAAATTTGGAAAGGAATTTGAATATATATCTTATAAAGATATTTTGAAAATAGATTTTGGAAAATTGTAATATGGGCCTAGTGACTACTTATAGATGTTATATTGATAGTTAAAGACTAACTATCAAGTATTGGCTAATTTCGTGGATCGTTTCGAAGAGACCGGAATCAGATTAATTGTCTGTAAACCACTTCGGTCCAATTTGACCTTTATGAATTGATATCATGAAGATGGTGGAGACGGTGATTCAGTTTGTCCAGACGCAGGACAACTTGTATGGAAGAATGCTATCAATACATTTCCATTAGAGGACAATGAGCATTCTAAGTGAAAATTCCTTAGAAAAGTAATTGTGGCCACAAGCCTCATCACCGGAATGGCTGAAAATCAGGAGATATGCAGAAAGGTTAAGTGGATCATATCCAATTAGGATATGTTATTACCTTCCTATATACCTCGGATATATTATAAATTATGGATACGTTGGTGCATGCAAAAGAGCTCTTGATAAGGGTTAGAAAACTCGGGGTGATAACATATTCGGTTCTATCTAGGTTAGGGATAGGGACAGTCTTGTGGTGAAGGGCATCCCAACGAGGTCCTCGGTACATTTTCTAGACGTGTACCATGATAGGTGGTACCCCAGTGCCTAGTCATTATACGGAACCCATTCTCCAATAAGCGTCGTACAGTTTTGATTGTGCCAACTATGTTGAAACGTAAGATGCAAGCATTTCAGTTATTTTCTATTTAGTTTGTTTAGACACTATTATAATATTAGATGATTTTGATATAAAATGTTTTGGTTATCGTAAGGGAAAAACCCGTCGTGTTTATGTGAGGCGTGGTCTTACGAGATACCTTTGTGTTTCAAAGGATTCTGAAAATAGTAATAATTCAAATTGGTTGTATCTTCTCATGCTGGTTTTTTCAGACTGACTCGGGTGTTATTTATTATAATGCTTGGGTCAGACCGAGTGTTGCAGGTTAGGATGCTATGGAGCTCAGGAGACAAGCTGGATGACAGAGACATATTCAACGTACTTGATTATATCCATTATGTATTATAGGCTGCATAGTTAGTACCAATGAGGACAAGTTATTATAACTGTCTAGTATTGAGTTATTGGTAGTACTCTGATGATGTAATGTATAAATAACAATTATGGTTCTTTTTATATAAAGGCATGTTCCTTTCTATTATATATTGTTCCGCTGCATTTGTGAAACTTTGTGTTGTTCTTCTATTTTCTTCAACCTTTTCTTTTTTCTTCTCTCTAACGATCTGGTATTTTGGACACTTGATTGCTCGACATGCTGTACAGTGAACGTATCGATGTCAATTTTTGGGGGTTGAAAACCCAGTTTGTGACACTTGGTATCAGAGCTGAAGTTTTAGAGAGAACCTTGGCTCTAATGGGGTAACTCACCAAACATAGAGGCGGTAGTACCCTAGAATGAGTTTGGGTGTATTAATAGATACGAAATCATATTTGTTAGTGAATATAAAATCGTTTTATATTGTGATGGTTGATTTGTTAAGCGGCCAATGGATTCTGGTCAATACAAGTAATTATCGTTATTGATAGGGATCTCTAAGCACTTGAACAGAGTAACTAACATTGTATTGTTTTGAAATTGGGTTTCCCCAATTATAATTTTATATACGAGGAAATAATTTTTAATAAATTATCGTAGTTGTATGTGGTATGCTTGGTTGTTAGGAAATGGTAATATTAAACTATTATCATTTGATGTTGTGGTGATTGAATAAAAGTAGATATTATAGTCAACAGTTAAGAAATAATTTCATATAACAAAATGGAATTATGTAATTATGATTTTGTAAACGTGATTTTTAATTTGAAACGAAATGAAATTCCAAAAGTGTATTTAAATATGATTTGTTAATAGGGTTTGAAGGCTGGGAATTTGGGAACTTAATTCTCGTTGGATTTGAAAAGTTTTTCAAAGTTTGGGAAAATAATAATATTATTATTTGGAGATTTTTTTGAATTGAAATATTTTTAAAATGATTTTAAAGGAAATAGAAGCACTGAACTCACTTCAGTTGTTGGAAAATAATTGCGATGATGACTACAGCATCATCGAAGTTCATTTTCAAGTTTCCAAGTGAGGAATTGCTACCAGATGGAATTTTGTTTTGGTAAAATTGATTTGGTTTTGGAATTCAAAGGTATGATTTGATATACCAAGGAATTTTGTGTATATGATTTCAAAAATGGTTGGAATACTTTTGAATGAAGTGTTTAAACTCTGGGATTTTATTCAAAATGTTTTATTGAGAATATGAGAAAAATAGTTGATAAGTTATAAAATTTTGCAAATTGCAAGTTAAGGAAATGCTTTAAAGTGTTAAATATGAATGCCAAGGAAGTAAAAATTTAAAATTTAATTATGGAATGGAATTTAATTTGAATTAAGTTAAATAAAGAGAGACTAAAAATTTAGCCAAAGTTAAACTAAATGAAATAAACTCTTGGAAATAGAATTGATTGAGATTGAAGTAAATTAGTGGATGAACTAATTAGTTTAATTAGTAAGTTAAATGAAATTGGATTTGAATTTGAATAGAGATTGATATAAACTTAAGTGGTGGAGTGGAAATAAATCTAAGAACATTTGCATAAAATGTTATAATGGACTTAAGAAAATTGAGGGTGAATTCTTAAGTGAAATTGGTATTAAGGAATATACTAAGTAGATAGGTGAATGTGAATAATAATCGCGAATAAGTGAATATAAAGTAAATGTGAATAAAAAGAATTTGAGATAACTAAGAATCAATTGGAAATAAATACGTAAGCTGTACGTATATTATTTATTTTGCATGACGGTTTGATCTAGATTCGAGCATAGAATTTCGAGATAATTTATATCAATCCGAGTTTGGATTTTTCACTCGATTTTCGACGGCGAACCCTGCATATGGATTTTGGATTGATTTTGAGATTCTCTATTATGGTATATGGCTATGCAAGGAGAATGATGGTTTCTAATCAAGGAACTAGATCTGAGTCCACACTAGAGGGTCGTGTGAACTATACTAGTTCGGATTGGAAATTATGTGGTCGAGTGGGCGATCATTTTGATATTGCGTACGGATGATATATGTACATCGTATTCGGTTTCAGTATGCAAATGTTGGAAATTGAAAATGCCGAATAAAATGATTTTAAATTATATGATTAGATATTATTCGTAAATAAGATACAGGCATTTAAAATCAAGAGATATTTGGATTGCTCGACAAAAAGATACATGCCTAAATTTTTGTTTGAGATTGATGATTTTATGATTGAGCCACTTGGCTTTTGTTTTCTTTTATAATTTAGGCCCATAGTGGTAATTTGTAGTTGTTCGGATATAGCCGCACAAAGGAGACGTTGGCGAAATTTTTCGAAAATTTAAGGAGTTGGAAAATTTTGAAGAAATTTTTAAAAACTAAAATTGGATTTGACTTAGAATCTGAAATGATTGGGTAAATAATACTATTTGGAATATGGGTGAATTTGAAAATTAGTAAAAGCGATAATATGGTTTCAATAAATTGATTTTGGTAAGTTATTTCAACTAATTGTTTTTAAGTTAATGGTTTTAGGCCATTCTTCTTACCTTGGTAATTTCATGAACGAAATTCTTTTAAGGGGGGAGGAATGTAATGATCCATAATTTTGACTATTTGAAATTGGAATTTAAATATTTAAAAGTTAATTTTAACTTAAATTTCAAACATAATGATTATTGGCTAACTTAACAAAGTTAATAAATGGGAATTTGGTTAAATAGTAAAATTTTGAGCTTTTAGCTTGATAAAAATATTTTAAAGGTTTATTAAATTTCTATTAGTAATAATGAAGATAATAAAATTTCCAAATTGGATTAAAAAGTGATTTACTCAAGTTTAAAAGTATCTCATTTGAATTAACATATAAAAATAGCCTTCCGGGGCTTAATCTCGGATTTCGACGAAACAAGTTTCACTGGATCCGTAATAATGTATTATTATCGAATTTCAAGTTTTGCAATGTTTGGAATTATCGTTTGGTCGTACAGAATAGAAACGCATTGAATTTGATATCAAAAATTTAATAGAATAATTGAGTCGAAAAAGCTATCTTCTCCATACGATTGAATTAGGACTCAAAAACTTTTTTCATTACATTCGAAATAGGGGTATAACATTATGGACCCCTAGCGGCATGCCCCATTTATGGTTCGAGATTTTGAGTTACCATAAATCAATTTGAAATTAATTAATATAATTGACTAGTCAACCCCTAACATCAGCTTCTTTTCTTTCATTTCAAGCCACCCTAGATTTAATCTGACCTATTCCTTCTTATATATGCTTCCCTCTATAGCCGAGCCCAAGTAAAGAGAGAAAAAAGTAAGGTAGCTTTAAAAATCATTTTCTTACAATATACTTAACGATAAATTTTGTAACCTTCTTCAAAAATCTAGTTTTTATCAGAGCTTCGATCTGATATAGCTTTTGCAAGTTGCGATCGAAATTGGAAAGCTCGATAGTAAGGGGAAAACAAGCAGTCAAGCTAGGGTTTGGTATTTTGGATGATGGAGTTTCCGATATGGGTTCCTGGTATCGTTTTTGGATTCATGGGGGAAAATGGCTTCTAAGGTAGCGTTTTGGCAAGGCTCGGTGGTGTTTAGAGGGGCACGACATTTGCACAGTCGCGTGCATGTCGAGCATGTCATGATCTGCTTTGATGAGAGTGGCTCGTGATTTTTGTTATGTAGAGTCAAGCTTGGCGAGAGCGGCTCGTTGGTGAAGGCGGAATCGAGATTCATAGAGCCGAGCTCTGTATCACCAAAGTTTCATGCACAATCTATGGGTATCTGCGTGCATCGGTTGACATGGAAGAAGAAGAAAAAGGAGCGGGCTGGGTCATGTGCGGGTTGGGCTGGTATAGTATTGAGTGAATTTGTTATACATACATACATACATACATATACATATACATATACATATACATATATGTTGTTTAATTAAATTTCCAACTCTTACAAATGCATATCTCTTTCGTCTTAGATCCAAATCCAACTCGGTCAGTCGTGTTAGGTTCGCGTTAACGAGATCTTGGCTATGGAATCAGTTTGATTTAATTTGGAGCTTCTAGAATTTTTGGCAAAATTCGATCGCGAATGTGACAATAAAATAAATGTGTGTAAATCTCATTCATTTTTTGATTGCTAGATTAATTTAAAAATGCAGAAAATTTAAATTATTGGTTGATTGGATGATTTGATAATTATTATAATCAGTTGGATGTTATAATATACATGGTAGTATATATCGGTAGTTGAATTGATTTCCCCCGCCTATTGGAGCGGATGAGTCCCTATGCGCCCTGCATAATAGCGGATGACCCTATATTACCACGATATCCCGTCTTAAAGTGGGATTGGTATTTTTATGTTGTATTAGCTTCAGTGGTTGCGGGAAAACAGGTTGATGGGATCCAACTGGATTCCTCAAAATTATTGAATTTAATTTCATATATAGTGATATATGTTTTGTTTGAGTAATTTGTAGTAGATTATAACATGATTTGAGTTTTATTGAATGTTATGGTAGTTTCGACCTAGATTTTGGTATATTTAAATACCAATAATATATGTTTTTAATTTGAAAGAAATTAAAAAGAAATTTGGAAGTGAAATATAATAGGGAATTTTGGATTAATTAAAAGAAATGAATTTGGGTAAAATAAAAGTTTGACTTTAAATTTGTACTTAACATTTTCGGAATATGATAAATAGAGATTTGGATTAAGGATTTTAAATAATAATTGCTTAGTAATACTTGTTTTAAATATAAAAGGTTTTTAAATCAAGATTTTAAATAGGTTGGAAAACGAAGTGCATTTGGAAATAAATGTGAAATTGAATATACAAAATCTTAAATAAGATTTCTTCATTACAAATGGAAATATAATCGAGATTTGGGTTGGGTGTGGAATATGGTTTGTATTATTTGAGAAATTGATTTATAAATAGAATTTAATTTAGAAATCAAATTATAATGGATTTAAATAATGCGAAACCATTATAAACTAGAATTGAAAACATTTGGATTTATAAACAATGTTCATAAATAAAGTGGAATGATTATCATTTGATAAATTGAAGTTATCAATTCATGGTGAGTATTTACAATGAGATGGATAAATTAGTTTAAAATATAAATGATAAATTTACTTAAAGAAATGTAGAAAGGGGATTTACGAAATTTGGGGCGTAAATCAAATTGGTGGCAAATCGAGAGAGATTTACAAATATAAGATTGTTTATATGGGATCGAAAATATATTTTTATCAAGAAGTTGGGTTTGTTTTAAAAAGAGGATTTTTAACTATTAAACTAGGTAATTTAAAAGTGTTTAAAATTATTTCAGAAAGTTCGTTATTCAAATATTTTTAAATTTTCAAAATACATTACAAGTTTTATAAACAAGCCTTGTAAATCGATTCGAATTTTATTAATAAATCAGACTTAATTATTGTTCCAAAGTTATGTAATTATTTAAATTGTTTAAAAATATATTTAATGATTAAATAAGTTTTCGGAAAGTAATGGTATACTTTCATGGCAAAATCGGAGGTAGAGATTGCCTGTAGTTAAGTTTGGATTTCTCTAGGATAGAGACGTAATCATTGAGCTGTGAATCCATGGTTTATACCACGTGGTGCTTTCCATATTTATTTTAAAAGGTTATTCAAATATTTTTGAAAGAAATGGTTTGTGAATATACTTATTTTGGTGAGATAAGTATATATTTTTGAACAAAGAGATTTAAATAACGAACCGAAACTTATAGAATTCATTATAATTGTAACGACCCCAAATTTTGGAATTTATTTTGATTAATAGTTAATGTAAATTTTGGAATAAATTTAAAATTTGAATATTTAATTTGTATTTAAGTTGAATTTTTTTATGTAAGTTAAATTAACTATTAAAGTTAGAAATAAATAAAATTAATAAGGAAAAGCATAGAAATAAAATACATTCACATATGAACACTTATAAAAGAAAAAAAACAAATAAAAGAAATTGGAATAAGAATACATATATAGGAGATAAAATATAAAATATGAAGTCAAGTAACATATTTATAAAATTATGGAAAATATAAGTAAACATATTAACTAAAATCTAACATTATAGAACTCATGTATATTTCAAAATATAAAACAAAAGAAAGAAACAAAATAAAATATATTTGTACATATATAAATTAAAGTCTATAACCAATAACTAAAAAAATACATAAGTATGCAGGCAAGAATCTATTAACATTGGCAAAGCAAAGAACAAAGTATACATGTACATGGAGTTAAAACAAACCTGGTAAAAATAAGATATGTTGCCTGTAAAGTAGGAATGCAAGGCAAGAACTATCTTTAAGTAAAGTAAAAAGAAATCCAAGAGTATAAACAAGGTAAAAATATATGTATAGGCCTGTAAATAAATGCTAGGCAAGTATAAAAACAAAATAAGATAAGTATAAAATAAAAACATATCATCTCTATACAAACAAAGTAAAAAAAATTAAAAGAAAATATCTATAAACATAAAGTATACAATATAATACTTATCAGCCATGCCCTTAGTACAACAAAAGATATCACCTTGTACAAAGATATAGCATCATGTAAACAAGTCAATACAAAGGAAAGCAAGAAAACAAACATATATTGGAATCTACAAGCCAATTGAATAAATATATGTAGATTTGTACAAGCAATAAATGCCATATCCTTTAGCACACCATAACACATCATCTCAGCCACCCTGAATAAGAAAATTTCTGCCTATATTGTACAAAAATATATTACCCTGTGCAAACCTGTCAACTTCTCTTTTCTATAAACATCAAGCTTTAGATTTGGCTCAGCTTCAAACTTAAAACAAAAAGCTTCAGTTTTAAAATGCTGAGTGCTGCTGATAGCTTGGTAATGTAGCATGCTGAGTGCTGCTGATCATTTGTTGATCAAAGCGAGGCTTTTGTAAAAAGCGTGGCTTTGTGCATGAGACTTCGTCGAGCCTCACAACCCGGTAATGGTCGAAACAGGAATCGTGGCAGCAAGGTTTCATGGGTAGCTTCCCTGGGGTATGACCATTCCTTCTGGAAAGGGGTAGTATCATGGTATGGAGCCCAGATACTTACTCATGTGGATGCACTATATCTATTACTGTGTGGTGTTGTTGGAATCAAGGCCTCGTATAAAGGTCCAAAAGGACTGGGGGTGGTATATCTGAGGTTTCTTACTCCCTGGGAAAGGGGTAGCCGGCCTTGTTTGGCAGAGATCCATTTGGGATGCTCGGGGACGTCCTTCCAGAGGAGTTCTATTTCGGTATGGGAAGTTCCTTTGCCGGACCATTTGTTGGAAATCCATTCTTCAAATACTTACCTTGTACGGTTTTAGTTGTATTACCTTCCATCTACTTATGGTGGCGCCCCACTGTTTGGACGGTAGCTATAGTAGACATAGTTCGAAATGTCTATGTTGGCTAAGGTTTATATCTTTACTTTCTAAATGATTTTTACTACACTATGCACTAGTAATAATATCAAATGTTTTTTTAATGTGTATCAAGCATCTTTGACTATCATAAGGAGAAATCTCCTCCGATTCCGCATTTGCATTATGTGTGCGTGCGGGAGGCCTTATGGTAGTCTCATTTCTAGAAAGCATTGCGAATCTATTTTAAAATATTTCTTTGTTTGTTTTTAAAGATAAACTGTTTTTGTTGCTCACACCAGTCCCATGACTGATCCGGAGTTTATTGTTTCTTTCCTAAACTCTGGGTGCTCAAAATTTTTCTACACGAGCAGTCTAGAGTTGGGTTTTTCAGATAGTTAGGTTCGGTGAATTATCTGGAGCTAGTTCAGTCTTTGGATATGGCGGAGACTTGCTTATCTTTGTGCATCGTGATGTTGGATCGAGCTGCTGTTGCTGGAATTCTCTTTTGAAGACTATCTTAGAGTTACATTGTTCCGCTGCTAGATGTTATCTATTTTCCTTTTCCGCTACTATTTCTTGTATCATATCTCTGATGTATATTGATATTCATTGTATCAGATATTGTATCAAAGCTGTATATCAATGTATTATTCTTTTATTTCGCTGTGTTGTTTATTTAATTGTGTTATAAGATCCGGCGACTCGGATTTGAACGGTCGAATCTACGGCATTCGAGTACGATGTAAAGTATGGATGTCGATTTTCAAGCGCGAAAAATTCATCTCGTTGCAATTTGGTATCAGAGCTAAGGTTAAAACTTTAGCTCAGGAGTATAACACGTTAAGTAGCTCATTAGAGATTGCGTGAAGTATGCCCTAGAATGAGTATATTCCTAAGATATCCGTTTGAATGTCTCAGTAAATTCTCTTACTATGTACTGATGGTGAGTATGAGTACAAGAAGAGAACGAGATAGGGGACAGGGGAATACGACTATAAATGGTCAATGCCCTGCAACAGTGGAAAAAAACTTTCTCTATCAATCTTTTTTGATTCATCTTTCCAAATTCTTTTGATTTGCCTCGTGGCAGTTGCAAGAAAGAAGTTTCGGTGTGATGATGGTCCTACGAATCGTTGTAGAAAATCCTTACTTCGTATTTTCATCGGTTTCTTATCAGTTTTTGATTTAAACTTTAATGAATTTGAAATTTGGAATTAAAATTTTAAATAAACTGGAAATTTTAAATTGAGTTAGCTTGATTAATAGAATATGAAGCTAATTTTGAATTGTATCGATAAAATGATATCGTTTAAAACCAAATTTGAAATTCTGTTGTAATTTCTTGAGTTGATCGAAGTCCGAAGAGGAACGAATTGATATATATTTTGAGATATTCCGACATGGGTTTGGAATTCATATCTTGTGTTTGAGGAATTATAAGAGATCGAATCTATCTATCTCTATGTTGTTCTCGTGCCGGCAAATTTCGGGGACGAAATTTCTTCAAGGGGGGAAGTCTGTAAAGACCCCAAATTTTGGAATTTTTTTTAATTAATAGTTAATGTAAATTTTGGAATAAATTTAAAATTTGAATATTTAATTTGTATTTAAGTTGAATTTTTTTTATGTAAGTTAAATTAACTATTAAAGTTAGAAATAAATAAAATTAATAAGTAAAAGCATAGAAATAAAATACATTCACATATGAACACTTATAAAAGAAAACAAAACAATAAAAAAAATTGGAATAGGAATACATATATAGGAGATAAAATATGAAATATGAAGTCAAGTAACATATTTATAAAATTATGGAAAATATAAGTAAACATATTAACTAAAATCTAACATTATAGAACTCATGTATATTTCAAAATATAAAACAAAAGAAAGAAACAAAATAAAATATATTTGTACATATATAAATTAAAGTCTATAACCAATAACTAAACAAATACATAAGTATGTAGGCAAGAATCTATTAACATTGGCAAAGCAAAGAACAAAGTATATATGTACATGGAGTTAAAAACAAACCTGGAAAAAATAAGATATGTTGCCTGTAAAGTAGGAATGCAGGGCAAGGAATATCTTTAAGTAAAGTAAAAAGAATCCAAGAGTATAAACAAGGTAAATATATATATATATATATATATATAGGCCTGTAAATAAATGCTAGGCAAGTATAAAAACAAAATAAGATAAGTATAAAATAAAAACATATCATCTCTATACAAACAAAGTAAAAAAAAATTAAAAGAAAATATCTATAAACATAAAGTACACAATATAATACTTATCAGCCATGCCCTTAGTACAACAAAAGATATCACCTTGTACAAAGATATAGCATCATGTAAACAAGTCAATACAAAGGAAAGCAAGACAACAAACATATATTGGAATCTACAAGCCAATTGAATAAATATATGTAGATTTGTACAAGCAATAAATGCCATATCCTTTAGCACACCATAACACATCATCTCAGCCACCCTGAATAAGAAAATTTCTGCCTATATTGTACAAAAATATATTACCCTGTGCAAACCTGTCAACTTCTCTTTTCTATAAACATCAAGCTTTCAAGCTTTAGATTTGGCTCATCTTCAAACTTAAAACAAAAAGCTTCAGTTTTAAACGACAATATAACAACAGATCAACCATAGAATCAAGTGATGGTTCTGACTGGAAGTTCAAAACCTGTTTCATCATAGACTCTATTCTTCTTCTCAGACCAAGGTGAGTAACATCATTTTCAAAATCTTAAACTAAATCTGGATTGCATGCTACTCCTAGAAACAATATGTTCATCTGAATTCCAGGCATTATCTGTGTATATATGCAAGTGTGTGTATACAGTGTATTTCCTGTTGTGTTCCCAGACTCAATTTCCATTCAAAATTTATGTTCTATAAATCTAGGTACTAATAGAACTTAGGATTCAAACAATTCATGTTTGTTTAAGTATAAAGTAAGGTTTAAAAAAATTAATTAAGTTAAATAGATTGGTATATTACTCTGGAAACCTGGATAACAGACCAAAACTTTAATATAGTAAAAATTTAAGTTTCTTGTTTTACAAATTCATATATACAATTTGAATACTTACACTTAAACATGATTTTTAAAGCTAAAACCACAAATTTTAGATTTTGGGTGAAAGAACAGTTTGAGTTTGCCTGATCTTCTTTGATTTGGTGTTCGGTGGCGATGCATTGTGTTGTAGGGGTTGGGATTTTGTTTAGGGATGGAGTGATGAACGGGGTATGCAGGAAAAATAGTGAAAGAAGGTGAAATTGGATGTGGAGGCGGCGGCAAGGGGTTTAAATATGTAAACCTAATTTTTAGAATGGTTAGGAAATTGAACGAGGCGGCTTCTCTCGTGCATCGAGTTGCACGAGACTAGGGGTGATGGAGGCTGGGGTGTAGATGAGGCGGTGGCCGGAGTTGCACGAACTCCGGTGGTCGAGGCGTCGAACACGAGTGGGTGCCAGGTTTTGAGGGGATGTTGTTTCGCGTGTTCCAGGTTTCGACTCGACACTCGAATTCGACTTCGCGTGAGTGATGAGGATTCTGACGATCTAGAGTTAATACGTGGGGGGGGGGGGGGGTTCGACTTGCTCGTTGACATGGTAACGACCGTAGGCGATCATCGGTGATGTACACGTGCACGATGTCAATTTTGTGCATATAGTTTTCTGGTTGGTGAAGAAGAAGTGGATTGGGTTTTCTTCGTGCTTTCCTCGAGTACGACTCGAAGTTTTGGGGTGTGGAACTCGAAGCAAGAATGGGTAAGGCTCGGGTATGTCTGGGTAGCAGGTTTTAATAACCTGATTTGTTTCTAAACTTTAATAACTGAATTTAAATTATTAAGCAAAGTTTAAATCTAAGTGTGGATTTGAATTAAAGATAGCTTGAATCTGAATTTAAATAAAATAAAGTTTTTATAGTTTGAATTGTTTTAACAACCTTAAATGTTTAAATAGTTTGAATTTGAAAATGAAGTTTTAAATTGTAAATAAGTTTTAAGTTAAATTTAAATCTGGATTCAAATATAATTTGAATCTTAGTTCTGAAATAAAAGAAGTTTTAAAATTTAAATCATTTGTTTTTTTATAATAAACTGAATTTTAAATTGATTTGAAATTTAAAATGAAAGTGGGTTTTAAATCCTTTTAACTTCCATTATAAGATAAATAATTCATTAACTTGTGAAAGAAAGGAAGGGGATTTTTGAAATTGTTTCAAACTTTAGTTAATTTGTTTCCATTTTAAATCTTGAATTTAAAAATGAAATTTAAAAGAAAATTTGAAAACAACGTTTCCAAACACATTCTAAATAATAATTTAATCATAAGTATGAATGAGCTATACTTTAAGTAATAAAGATTTAATGATTTATAATTAAGTTAATTAAAATGAATAATTTAATTATTTTATTTATTAACGATTGGATTAATTAAAGAGGTAATTTAGGGGTTGAAGAAATTAATATCAATTAAATATTAATTTATGATTAAGGATTTTTAATTAAATATTAATTAATGATTAAAATTGATTAATCAAGTGATTAAGAAAAAAATTAATGTAAGGATAATGTGATAAATTTTTAATGATTAATTTAGATTAATAAATTAATGATAATCATTATGAAATTGTGTAAGTGTAATTACTTTATGGTAAGTAATTAAAGGTTTAATTTCTTAAAATAATTAACTAAGGAGTCAACTAATTATGAAATTGGTTTAAAGGTTAATTTAAATTAATATGATTAAGTAAGAATAATTTAATTAATTAATTAATTAAAGTGTTTGATAAATTAATTTATATCAAATGATTTGTAATTAATTAATTAGGTTAGGGTGATTATTTCCTAAGTAATTAATTTACTTGAAAATAAATTGAATCCATTAGGATTAATCAATTTATTTAATTCAGCTTATAAATAATTATTAAATGCTTGACCTTACTTATGAATGATTGTATTGTATAAGATGCCTTGAATTGATTGTCCTATCTGATCTGTGACATTTTATTCTATGGATTGAGATGTGTGTAATTTATTCATGTACTTATGATACATATGTATATTATCCGTGAATCTGTGAATGAGTGATAAACGTTATAGTTTATATCGCTTATCAACTATATTTCTGTGTTTTGATCTATGATGACTGAATGATGTTGCACTAGTGTGTGAAACCCCTGGACCACACTTATACACACACCAATATGGATTTCACGAGGAAATCGATTAAGTCACAGATTTTTGAAATGATTTTAAAAGTTGAATATTTAAATTCAAATGTTTTGGAAATGGATTGGGTTTAAAGTGAAAAGATTTTGAAATGGAATTTCAAAGATGAAATTTATTTGAATAACTTAATTGAGTTTTGAAATTCAAATATTTTGATTTAAATTTGAATTCAATATTTGAAATTGAATTCTATAATTTGAAACTAGGGATTAACGATATTATACTAGTTATATACGAGTTAAACCATTTTTAAAAGTATTATTTTTTTGGGAATTTGAATTAACCCAAAGATTGTAACTTGTGTAAATAAAAACAAGTTTTTCCGAAATAAGACCATTGTTTCTAAATGATAAAAAGCTTTCATAGGAGAAATAAAATTCAAATTGTATTAAAGGGATTTCAAGTTTAAACTGAAATAGTTTACCAAGTTATAGATGGATATTTGGAAATGAATTTTGAAAGCAAATATTTGGGAACGATTTGAAAGCTATGAGACAAATCTTAAATTTAAAGATTTAAATGAATTAACCAAATTGAAATAGAATTGTTTTGAAATCCGTGAATGAATCTTTGTGAAACTAGGTGAACTTTATGAAATAAATCTTTTTGTTAAAGATTTAAAATGGTATTGGTTTAATCCATTTGAAAGAAAGTTTTGAATTATTAAGTTGTGACTTAATTGAAATCCCATATCCATATGTTTTAATTGAAATCCCATATCCATTTGCAAGAACGATAGTATGACCTATCGATTGTCTCTTTACTGAGTTGCAACGGTACATAGACTCCCTAAGTGATGGGAAGTCCGATAGGTGATTGTGAATACCCGAATTGCAAGGGCCTCTTTGGAAGTGCCTTCGGTTCTGTTCTAAATCCAGAACAGACTTGTATGGATTGTATGTCTGACATTACATTTTGAGATATAAAGCAGATTTCTTTCAAATACATTTCTGTTAGTGGCGGAGAATTTATTCTCTTAGCTTAACACCCTTAGAAGATATGTAGCTGAAGGTTATCAGCAATATATTCCCAGCTTGGTAATGTAGCATGTCGAGTGCCGCTGATCATTTGTTGATCAAAGCGAGGCTTTTGTAAAAAGCGTAGCCTTGTGGACGAGACTTCGTCGAGCCTCACAACCCGGTAATGGTCGAAACAGGAATCGTGGCAGCAAGGTTCCATGGGTAGCTTCCCTAGGGTATGACTATTCCTTCTGGAAAGGGGTAGTATCATGGTATGGAGCCCAGATACTTACTCATGTGGATGCACTATATCTATTATTGTGTGGTGTTGTTGGAATCGAGGCCTCGTATAAAGGTCCAAAAGGACCGAGGGTGGTATATCTTAGGTTTCTTACTCCCTGGGAAAGGGGTAGCCGGCCTTGTTTGGCAAAGATCCATTTGGGATGCTCGGGGACGTCCTTCCAGAGGCGTTCCATTTCGGTATGGGAAGTTCCTTTGCCCGACCATTTGTTGGAAATCCATTCTTTAAATACGTACCTTGTACGGTTTTAGTTGTATTACCTGCCATCTACTTATGGTGGCGCCCCACTGTTTGGATGGTAGCTGTAGTAGACATAGTTCGAAATGTCTATGTTGGCTAAGATTTATATCTTTACTTTCTAAATGATTTTTACTATACTATGCACTAGTAATAATATCAAATGTTTCTTTTAATGCGTATCAAGCATCTTTGACTATCATAAGGAGATATCTCCTCCGATTCTGCGTTTGCATTGTGTGTGCGTGCGGGAGGCCTTATGGTAGTCTCATTTCTAAAAAGCATTGCGAATCTATTTTAAAATATTTCTTTGTTTGTTTTTAAAGTTAAACTGTTTTTGTTGCTCACACCAGTCCCATGACTGATCCGGAGTTTATTGTTTCTTTCCTAAACTTTGGGTGCTCAAAATTTTTCTACACGAGCAGTCTAGAGTTGGGTTTTTTAGATAGTTAGGTTCGGTGAATTATCTGGAGCTAGTTCAGTCTTTGGATATGGACGAGACTTGCTTATCTTTGTGCGTCGTGATGTTGGATCGAGCTTCTGTTGCTGGAATTCTCTTTTGAAGACTATCTTAGAGTTACATTGTTCCGCTGCTAGATGTTATCTATTTTCCTTTTCCGCTGCTATTTCTTGTATCATATCTCTGATGTATATTGTTATTCATTGTATCAGATATTGTATCAAAGCTGTATATCAATGTATTATTCTTTTATTTCGCTGTGTTGTTTACTTAATTGTGTTATATGCTCCGGCGACTCGGATTTGAACGGTCGAATCTACGGCATTCGAGTACGATGTAAAGTATGGATGTCGATTTTCGAGCGTGAAAAATTCATCTCGTTACAATAATCGAGTTAAGGAATTTACAATATAAATTGTGAAAGGTTTTGAGAAAAGAGAGATAAGCGAAATTTTCCTAAGTTTTGGGAAGTAAGGGGTTTAAAAAAAATATTTTCAAATATTTTTCTAACTGTTGAAATAAGAGACGGTTTAAAATAGCCTGATATGGATATAAGTATTTAAGTTGTCTCAATATTGAAAATTTGGAAAGAAATTTGAATATATATATTATAAATATATTTTGGAAATAGATTTTGGAAAATTATAATATGGGCCTGGTGACTTCTTATGGATGTTATATTGATAGTTAAATAACCAACTATCAAGTATTGACCAATTTCGTGGATCGTTTCGAAGAGATCGGGATCAGATTTAATTATCCGAAAACACTTCGATCTAATTTGAGCGTTACGAATGGATATTGTGAAAATGGTGAAGAGGTGAAGAGGTTTGTCCAGACCCAGGACAACTTGTGTGGATGAATGCTATCAGTACATTGTCATTATAGGACAATGAGCATTCTAAGTGAAAATTCCTTAGAAAGGTAATCGTAGCCTCAAGCCTCATTGGCTGAAAATCACGGGATATGCAGCAAGGCTAAGTGGGTCATACCCAATTAGGGTATGTTATTACCTTTCTAGATACCCTCGGATATATTATAAATTATGCATACAGTGGTGAATGCAAAAGTGCTCTCGATAAGGATGGGGACACCTGGGGTGATAACATATTCGGTTCTATCCAGGTTAGGGATAGGGCCGGTCTTATGTTGTAGGGGATCCCAGCGAGGTCCTCGGTACATTTTTCTAGACGTGTACCGTAAAAGGTGGTACCCCAGTGCCTAGTCATTGTATGGAACCCATTCTCCAATAAGTGCCGTACGGTTTTGATTGTGCCAACTATCCTGAAACATTAGATGCAAGCATTTCAGCTATTTTCTATTTACTTTGTTTAGACACTATTATAATATCAGATGATTTCGATATAAAATGTTTTGGTTATCATATTGGAAAAACCCGTCATGTTTATGTGTGGCGTGGTCTTACGAAATACCTTTGTTTCTAAAAGGATTTTGAAAATAGTAATAATTCAAATTGGATAGTTTTCTCATGTTGGTTTTTCCAGACTGACTCGGGTGTTATTTTATTATAATGCTCGGGTTAGACCGAGTATTGCAGGTTAGGATGGTATGGAGCTTAGGAGATGAGCTGGATGACAGAGACGTATTCCACGTACTTGATTATAATCCGTTATGTATTGTAGGCTGTATAGTAAGCACTAGTGAGGACAAATTATTATAATTGTCCGATATTAAGTTATTGATTGGTTGTACTTTGATGATGTAATTTATAAGTAACAAGTATGGTTCTTTTTGCATAAAGACATGTTATTATCTATTATATATTGTTCCGCTGCGTTTGTGAGACTTTGTGTTGTTGTTCTATTTTATTCTACCTTTTCTTTCTTTTATCCTCTAACGATTTTGTATTTTCAATACTCGATTGCTTGGCATGCTATACAATGAACGTATTGCTATCGATTTTTGAGGGTCGAAAACCTGCTTTGTGACAATTACAATGAATGACTAAAATCAAAGTGCGATTGGGAGTTTTCTTATTTTGGGACTCGTTGGATGTGTTTACTCTATTGTTTTAGGAGGTACCAGCTTCATTGTTTTTGTTTAGAGTTATACTATGCTCGAAAGGTGGGCGCACCCTTTAAGTCAAGTTGGATCTAGTTTTTATATATATATTTTTGAGGGAATTTTAAAATATATTTTTGAATGTAAAACCAAGACATTTGGTTCTAAATTTATGGTTTTAAAATATTGGATGCATAACATTATTTATAGAATATTTTCTGTATTTTGTTGCATATGGTTGATATGTTGCATTTAGTTCCATGTAACTTTATTTCGTACTAGAGTTGTATGTAGATTTACATCATGCCAGCTTTTGCATGTAGGGTTGCCTCCGTATTATCAGTTGCATTATGTTGCCTATAAATGTTATATTGTTAATGCCGTTTGAGTTTATGATAGAGATAGCTAGTATATTTCTCTTTTATCAGCATGACTCTCTTTTGGATCATGTAAGTACAAGGAAGCAAGAGCTTTCTACTTGACTTTTTGGACACCTAAATTTGCATTGAGATAGTAAATTGCTTGTATAAAAATATAAATCAAACGCAAAAGGTACGTAGTGGATTTAAAAAATTAAATTGGTTGATGATTTTATTCCCCAGCTATGGGAGGCCACTTGTCTTTTTTTGTTCTTGGTTTGGAGCCCATAGTGGAGATTTGTAGTTTTTTCGATCGAGCCAACACAGAGGAGGTGCTACCGAATTTTCCAAAAATTAGCGACTTAAAATGTAACGACCCATAAAATTTCGATAATTAAATAGTTAATTTGATAATATTTTTGTGATTTAATATTGGGAGAAATAAAAATTTGTGATGTACGAATGAAATAATAACTAAAATAAAATGTAATAATGATAATTTAAGTCAATTATTAACAATTTGAATGAGATTCCAGTTAACAAAAATGATTTAAAGGTTGTATTTGGTTATAAAGTAAATATAGGGAAACGAATGTAAATATTGAATTTATTTAATGAAATAGAAATTAACTGGAATAAATGAATTAGTATTAATTTAAGATAACTGACAATTGCTCTAAATGTAATTCCAAATTAGTTAAATCAATTAAGAGTTATAATTGATGTAGACTGTAAATAACTATTGTATGTATGTATTAATTGATAATTGGATTAAAGAAGAAATTGATAATTTAAAGGATGTGTTAATTAATAAAATGGTGTGTAATAAATTGTAGCTGAGTAAAATTAGTGTAGTGTAACTTGTTATAGCAATTGCTTGTAGAAAATAAACTTACAAATGCCATTAAGTGTAGAAATGGTAACAATTGTTAATTGTTACCAATTTAATTAATCTATTACAAATAAATGTCATTAAATGTTCATTAATGTGAGAGAAGACAACAACCGTAAATTGTGAATGTAATGGAATGAATAGAAATATTAATTTTATCCATAAGACAATAATTGATTCAACTAAAAGGAATGAAACCGAGATAAATAAATTTTTTGGGATATTAAATTTTAATTAATGTGTATAAGAGACAAAAATTCAACAGATTTGTAATATAATAATTAATCCAAATAAATAAAGGAAATTGAAGAATATTAATGTAATGATATATAAAACAAATTTTAACTATGTTATTAGATTTATAATTTATTAAATATAAAGATTGAAATAAAATAAAATCAATTTATTTGAAATTAAATTTTAATTAATTGGATTTAATTACAATTGAAATTAAATGTGGTAATTGGTAAGATAATTAACATTGAATTGATATAGAAATTTTTTCTAAATGATTTTTAAATTTCTAAGTAACCTAAGGTGATAGAAATTGTAAATTATTAAATTTGAAATTGGAGGGCTATTAATTAATTTAATATTAATTTATTTAATTAATGTAAAAATAACCATATTAGCCACTGACTCAGATTTCGACAAAACCAGTTACATCAGATCCGTAATGGTGAATTTTGTTGGATTTCAAGTTTCGTAGCGACCGGGTTTGTCCTTTGATCATACGGACTTGAAACGAATAGAAATCAATTTGATTGAAATCAATTTGAAATAAACTGATTTTTACATAACTTCTTCCTACGATGGAATTTGGACCTAAAACCAGTTCCATTGATTTTAAATTTATCGAAAACATCTATTTTGATGTATGGGATGACCTATTTTCGTTCCGGAGACAGAACAGGGTTTTCGGGTCGTTTATCGTTCAAACAAATCTTGCCCGTTCATTCGATTTTCAGCTTTGCCTATAAATAACCTATTGTAAACCCAAGTGTTTCTTAAATCAGTTTGTTTGTACGTATAATTTCATTTGTTCCTCTCATTCCAATGGCAGACAAACCCTATTCCCAATTGCAGTTTCAAATCAAATGGAATTCCAAAATTAAAAATCCTCAAACTATGTAGAATTTTATATCGATTTGAAGCTTTGACGAGCGCAAGTCAAATATGTGATTTGTTTTTCGATCTGAGTTGCTGTGTGGCCGGAATTGGGTGATTTAACCTCGGCCGTTCGTATGGGATGGTTGGTTTGGACGGTGGATCGTCGATCTTAGGATGATCGGGAAGTGGCAACGTGTAGAGGTCGTAGTGCAGTGTTTATCGACACGGCTATGTTGGGTTATTGGCGCTTAAGGTCGCCGCGAATTGAAGTTCATCGGAGTGGAGGCATTCGATGTGAAGACCTGGAATTTTTGGATATTTGAAATCGAAATATTTAATTGATTTTAAATATTTGAAAGTTGGTTTAACTTGAATTTCAAATATCACTATTTATTTAGCAATTAAGTTATTGAATTTAATTATTTGAAGTTGGGTAAAATATTAAATCTTCAGTTTTATGCTTGTTAAAAATATTTCAAAGGCCTATAAAATTTATATTAACAATACTGAAGATAATGAAAGTTTTAAATTTGAATTTGGGAATGTTTTGTTCGGTTTTAAAAATATATAGTTTAAATCAATATTTAAAAATAGCCTTCCGAGGCACAGTCTCGGAATTCGACGAAACCAGTTTCATTGGATCCGTAATAGTGTATTATTATTGAATTTCAATTTTCGTAGCATTTGGAGTTGTCGTGTGATCGTACGGTACGTAAATGGGTAGAAATCTATATCGAAAATTTAATAACTGGCCCAAAAAACAATCATCTCCATACGATCGAATAGGCCTCGAAACCTAGGGGTTTAACATTATAATCGTCTAGCAGCACGCCTCAATTGGAGATCGCGATTGTGTGTTGCGATAATCGAGATGATTTGAATTTGAATTTAAATATAAATATAAATACTATTATTGCATTTGAAACATGTAGTCTTTGCGGACACGTAAAGAAATTTATTACACGTGTTTCATTTATTCTTTTTAATTTCACATGCATCTTCTTTTAAAAAACAGAAAATGAATCTCTCGTTCAAAGAAATATACTGAGCAAATCTTCAAGCTTGAAAATAATGGCCGAAGGTGAATCAACAGAAAAATCAATTCGAAGCCAAATTTCCTCAGATTTACCGCGTCCCTATCCTCCTCTATATCGAACGAACTTGTTCTTTCAAAATAAATAAAAAAGAAATTAATGGCCGCCTCATTTTTTTTAAAACCTAGCCGCAATCTCATTCATGGCAGTGGAGCCTCGCCACGAGGAAGCTTTGCTGGGTCGCACGAAGTCGAGATGTTGGCCATCGAGTCACGTGGGAGCGTCGTGTTCGATTGGGTGGCGCGCGCTCGTGCATGCACAAGCATGGAAGAGAGGAGCTCGAAGCTTCGATTCGAGTTCGATCGGGGAACCACGAGGCTCGGAGGAGGGGAAAACTGGGTGGCCGTGTGCGTATACGACGGTCGCGGAGGAGGGGAAAACTAGGTGGCCGTGTGCGTATACGACGGTCGCGGTAAAGCCTGCAGTTAATCACGATCATCAATTTGACGATGGTGTGGTAGTAAGTTTTTTATTTTTATTTTACTCTGTTAAATTATATATGTACAAATTAGGGATAAAGATAGGATTCTCTTTTTTTATAAAAAAAGGTTTGAAAAATTTATAATAAATCTGATTTTTGGAATCTCTATGGACAATTTCATAAATATGCATACACACGCCTATTTAATTTAATTAGGTATATAGTTAAGATTTTTGATAAATATATAGGAGTTTAATTGTTGGAAGTTATTTATAAAAAAATTAGATTTTTTAATTTACTAGTTATTTTTAAATAATGTATTTAGGTGATTAACCTAATTAGTTTACTTATTAAATTTATATTAGTTATTAAAAGATATTTTAAAGGGAAAATTGGTTTAAACTAAGTTATTAGTTGATTAAATTATTAAAAAGGAAATTAATTGTTTGATTAGTTCAATATTCATAAACCATATAATGTTGTACAAGGCCTGAAATCGTGAAGGAAAACGAGTCAAGATGGGAATGGATTGCAAACAATAAAATCAAAGGTGAGATCTTCTCACACAATTGGTTTACCTAGTTTAATTTAAATTGTTAAATTTAAATTTATTGGTTGAAAGATTGAATTGACTAGACGTGATATTATATATAGTATTATATATATATATTGGAGTGATTGATTTCCCACATTATATAGCAGATGAGACCCCATTCGTCCCGCATAATAGCACCGCGATATCCAACCTTGAAGCAAGATTGGTTTTTTAAATTATTGTGCTAACATCTGTAGATGCATGGAAACAGGTTGGAGGGATCCAACTGGATTCCTTAAATGTTGATTTTATTTCATTTTCCGTGATTAAATTTATTTATTATCTGTGATTGATTATATTGGTAATTGAAATTATTGAAGGCTATGTTTCGACGACTATATTTTGGTATTTTAGGATACCAGAAATATAAAAATTGGATTTTTAAAAGGAAATTAAAGTAAAGAATTTTAAGTAAAATAATTTCAGGGAATTGAATAGATTAAAAGAAATAATATGGAAAGGATAAAGGTTGATTTTTGAAATCCTATTGAATAAATTCCAAGCATGGGAATTTTTTTTAAAAATAAATGGAATAAATGGATTTTGAAAACTTAAGTAGTATTGTTTAAAAAGTTGAAGAATTTATTTAAAATTAGGATTTTAAATGGGTTGGGAGAAATAAAGAGAGAATTTAAAAAAAACTAAGTGTGAAATTAATATTTCAGAATTTAAATAAGATTCTAAATCACAAATATAGAAGTAAATATGGAATTAATGGATTTTAAAATAAATTTGGGTAAATAAGGGAATTTATTTTAAAAATGGAGTTAATTTTGGAAATCGATTTGAAAAACTGATTAAATGTTTGGAACTATGCTTTAAAAGGAGGATGAGAATATGGAATTTATAAACTGGGTTTATAAAGAGAAATAATATATCAGTGGATATTTGGAAGTATAAATTCACGGTGGGAATTTATAAAGCAATGGGTAATTTGTTTTAAAAATAAATAGTGGTTTATTTTTAAAGGTGTGAAAGGAAAGTGTATTTCCCAGATAAGCCAAGTACAATTTCAAGCAGATTTTTAAGTAAAAGTTTAAAGTTTTTAAAGTTGTTTAAAAGAATGTTTTGGAGAGTTATTATTTAATTTGTTTAAATTTTTAAAGGTAAATGTTTTATTAAATTAGTTATAGTAGTAATAATTATAAAGGATTAATTGGTATTATGATTTAAAAAGATAATCATTAAAATTTATATTTTATAAAGTATTTTTATTTTAAATATAGTTTGGCTAAAGTTTTTATTTGGAAAACTTGTATTAAATTCAATAACTTTTAATTTTAAATTTGTTTTGGCTTAAGTCTTACATGAAAAATTAATATTAAATTTCATGACCGGTATTTTAAATAAAGTGTTTTAAACAGTTTTTATTTTAAATATTTTAAAATATAATTTCTTGATAAAGTGATTTAAATTATTTTGAAATCCAAAGCATTTAGTCTTGGTGATTTTCAATGGAAATAAACAATATTTGGAACTTATTCCGCGAGAAGAAAGTGATTTGAAAACTGTTTTCAAAGGGTTGAAGTGTAGGAAAATATCTTGCGAAGATATTTTGAAATAAATAATTCGGGAAATTATTAATGTATGATGATTGTTGTGATTGTTGTTTGATGGTTAAATAACCGACTATCAATATTGGCCTCTAAAACGGCGTTTGAATTTCGATGAGACTGGGATCGGATTCCAAATGGTTATCTGAAAACCACATTGGATCTTAAAGGTGGATCTTTTGTTTCAAAGATTAAATGTAGAAATTTGTATTGCATGTTTTAAATAAGTTCCCATTATTTGGAAAAGCTGGAGGAGGGCATTAAGTCGAAAACCCATTTCGAATAATGACACGATGGAATGGAATTGCATTTGAAGACAGTGGTTGAAGATCGGGTATTTCGAAAACGAAAGGATTGCCTGTTGATTGTCTCTGCCCTGAGTTGCTCCGGAATAAAGATTACCCTATGTGATGGTGAGTCCAGACGTGATTAGGGGATATTCGGATTTGCGAGGACTTCTTTCCTTAATTGGTAGAATTACCCTCGGTTCCATTCAAAACCAAGATGGACTTGTATGGATGTATGTATGACATTACACTTTGAGATATAAAGCTGGTTTCTATCAAATATATTTCTGTTGGTGGCGGAGAATTTATTCTCTTAGCTTAACACCCTTCTCTGAAACGTGCGAGCTCAGAGGTTTTGTAGTTGATAGTTATTGGTGATATATTCCCAATTTGGTGATGTGGCATGCTAAGTGTTGATCATTGGTTGATCAAAGCATGGCTTTTGTGTAAAGCGCAGCTTTGTGGGACGAGACTTCATTGAACCTCACACTCCGGGAAATGGTCGAAACAGGAAGGATGCGGCAAGGTTATGGGGTTCACGACCCTAAGGATATGTACATTTCCTTCTGGATAAAAAGTGGTATTATAGTATGGAGCCTAGATATTTTACTTATATGGATAAAAAAGTGGTATTCTGGTATGGAGCCCATATATTTTACTTGTGTGGTTATTGGAATTTGAGGCGCCTCGGTAAAGATCGGTTACGACCGGGGGATGGCATACGTGTGACACTTAGTTACCTAGTTCCGGAGGTAACCCGGCCTTGTGTTGGCAGAGATCTGGTTAGGTTCTCGGGACATCCTTCCAGAGGCGTACCCATTCGGATACAAGAAGTTCCTTAGACTTGGTCATTTGTTGAAAATCCAAACAAAACAATACGAGCCCTTTATTATTTCAGTTGTAGAACCTGTCATTTAACATGATAACTATGGTAGGCATACTGTAATGGTACGTATGCTGGCTAAGTTTAATATTATACTTGCAAAATGATTTTCCACACTATGCACTAAAAATAATATCAAAAGGATTTTCACGTATCAAGCATGTTTGACTACTATAAGGAGAAACCTCCCCCATGTGTGCGATTGCATTTGAGTTTGTGCCGGGAGACCTTTTGGTAGTTTCATTTTCCAAAAGCATGACGGATTTCTTTTTGTACAAATAAATTTTTTAGATCTCACACCAGTCTCATGACTGACTTGGAGTTTATTGTTCCTTTTTCTAAACTCTGGGTGCCCCTAATTTTCCACATGGGTAGCCTAGAGTTAGGTTATCAGTAGGTTCTGGAGCTAAGTCAGGAAGTGGGTGTGGATTTGGAAGTCTTTATTTTTGGAAGCTTTTGGTTTTGAGCTTTTTGGTTTGGACTTTGGAGCTTTGGAAATAAAGATGCGATATGTTGGACTCTCTTGGAAGACCATTTTTCCGTTGTTATGTTGTATTCCGTTGTTTTGTACTATATACATGACTCTGATGATACAATGTATAAATAGATGTAGTTCTTTTGTTTAAAGGTTAGTCAGTTATCTATTATATATTGTTCCGCTGCGATTGTGAGATTCTAATATTATTTCTATTTCTTCTTATACCTTCTTCTTCTCTTACCATAACGGTTCGGTTTTCCGGCAATTGATTGTTCAGCATTAGATACACTGGACGTATTGATGTCGATTTTCGGGTGTCGTAAAATTAGGTCGTTACAATTTAGTATCAGAGCTGAAGGTTAAGCGAGAACCTTGGCTTTGGTGGGGATTACTCATTTGAAATAGAGACCGTAGTACTCTAGAATGAGTTTGAGTGTATTAATAGATATGAGCGCGTATTTTTAGTGGATATAAAAATTGTTTTTTATATTGTGTTGACTTATCGGCTGAGTGTTTATAGATTCTGGTCGATATGTGGGATGCCATGCTATCGATAGGGGTTTCTAAACTCTTAAATGAGATAAACCGACACGGTATTGTTTTAAATAAGGTAAATGAAATAATTTTACCTAAATTATTTTTGTATATAAAAGAAATAATTTTCCGTAAATTATTATAGTATGTATATGGTCGCTTGATTGTTAGGAAGTGATAATATTAAATTATTATCATTATTGTGTGGAAATTGAACTAGAAATTAAAAGTACAACCGAAGGTCAAGGAATAAATTTATATAACAAAATGGTATTTTTAAATTATAAATGTGGTTTATAATTGGAAATGAAACAAAAATTCCAGAGGAATATTTGAATATGAATTAAAAGGATTTGGAATTCAAAATTTTGAGAAATTTAATTCCTTTAGAGGTTGAAAATGATTTTCAAAGGTTTTGGAAGAATAATAAGGATATTATTCAGAAATATTTTTGAATTGGATTTTGAATCTGGTGAGATTTGGAATTTAGAAATGTTTTTGAAGAGATAAAAACACTAAACTCTCTTCGGTCGTTGGAAAATAACTTCGGTGATGACTGCAGCATTATCGATGTTCATTTTCGAGTTTGCAGGAGAGGAATTGCTACCAAATTGTTTTAAATGGGAGTTGTTTGCAAAACTGGGTTTTGTTTTGAAATTCAAAGGTTAATTTGATATGCAAATGAATTATTTATGTAACTGATTTCAAAAAAATGACTTTGAAATACTTAATGGTTGTTAAAGACTTTGGAGTTTAATTGAAAATGTTTATAGCATATAAATGGGTTTGATAACTTATAAAAATTTGAAGAAAAAAATTTGGTGTAAAATTTAACTTGAAGAAGAGTTAAATTAAAATAAGTGTGAAATGTAAATAAGTTGGGAAACTTATAGAAATTTAAAATTTGAATTTAATTGGAAGATAATTGAATTAACTTAAGTAATGTAAATCTTGAGGAAATGAAACCAAGTAAGCTAAAGGGAATGGACATTGAAATAAAAATTTATTGGGAAATAAATTTGTGAATGAACAAATGAATTTACAATTTGTTAATAAATGAATTGAAATTGAAAAATTGGAAGGATATTAATTTAAATTGTTTGTAAGTAGAACTTGAACTGAATACTCGAATTCAATTTAATTTGGGTTAAGTAAAGTAAAGTTGAAGAATTAGTTTGAAGTGGACTAAAGATAAGAAAGGTTTGGATATAAAAATGGTTTGAGATAAAATGAATCGGAATTTGAAATAATTAATAAATGGAACTAATTTAAACAATGATTTGAATCGGTTATGAAGTGGAAATAGTTATAAGAATATATAAAATATTTAAGATAAACTTAAGAAAAGTAAAGGGTGAAATTCTTAAGCAAAATTGGTATTGGGAAAATATTCTAAGTTAATAGTTGAAATGAAGATTTAATAAAAAGTGGTGATATGACAAGTGTGGATAAGGGTATAGAAATCAAAGAAAATGTGAATAAAAAGAGAATTTATATAGCTAATAATCAATTGATAAATACATAGTATGTACGTATATTATTTTATTCGCATAACGATTTGATCAAGATTCAAGCACAGAATTTCGAGATAGATATGGAGTTTTGATTGATTCTGGAAATTCTCTATCATAGCTTGTGACTATGCAAGGAGAATAACGGTTTCTGATCAGGAAACTAGATCTGAATCTGCACAAGGAAGTCTGGCGAACGATACTATTTCGAAAGAGAAATTGCATGATCGAGTGAGCGGTCGAATTTGGTATTGCGTATGGATGATATATGTGCATAATACAGACTTGAATAAAATAGATATTGAAAATTTTGTAAAGAAGAGAACAAAATGATTTTGAATTCTTTGGTTGGATATTATTGTTAAGTAGGATATACAGGTGTTATAAAGGAAAAGGGAATTGGATTTTGATTTCAGAAGATAAATTTAATTGGTCAACAAAAAGGTATGTATTTAAATTTTTGTAAGAAATTTGATGATTTTCTAGTCTAGCCACTTGGTCTTTTGTTTTCTTTTGAAATTTGGGGGCCCGTAGGGGCATTTTGTAGTTGTATCGATCTAGCCGCGCAAAGGAGACGCTGGCGCAATTTTTCGAAAATTTAGGGAGCTAGAAATTTTTTGAGAAATCTTAATAATTTAAAATTTTGATTTAAATTTAAATTTGAATTGTTGAGAAGATAATAATGTTTGGAACTTATGGTTAAGTTTGAAAAGTTAGTAGGAATGATAGTGTCTTTAATAAAATTTGTTCTGGAAAGTTCAAACAGTTGGGTTTTGGAAAGTTGTTAAAAACTATTTGGATTGAGAAAAATAGAAAACGAGTTATGGACCATTCTTCTTAATTATTAATTTCGAGGATGAAATTCTTTTAAGGGGAGAAGAATGTGACGACCCAGAATTTCTGGATGTTTGAAATTGAAATATTTAATTGATTTTAAATATTTGAAAGTTAGTTTAACTTGAATTTCAAATATCACTATTTATTTGACAACTAAATTATTGAATTTAATTATTGGAAGTTAGGTAAAATATTGAATCTTTAGTTTTATGCTTGTTAAAAATATTTCAAAGGCTTATAAAATTTATATTAGCAATACTGAAGATAATGAAAGTTTTAAATTTGAATTTGGGAATGTTTGTTCAGTTTTAAGAATATATAGTTTAAATCAATATTTTAGCCTTCCGAGACACAGTCTCGGAATTCGACGAAACCAGTTCCATTTGATCCATAATAGTGTATTATTGTCGGATTTCAATTTTCGTAGCATTTGGAGTTGTCGTGTGATCGTATGGTGGGTAAATGCGTAAAAATCTATATCGAAAATTTAATAAAAATAACTGTCCAAAAAGCTATCTTCTCCATACGATCAAATTAGGTCTTAAAACCTTTTCCATTGCATTTGGAATAGGGGTTTAATATTATAAACGCCTAACGGCATGCATCAATTGGAGATCAAGATTGTGAGTTGTGGAAATCGAGATGATTTGAATTTGAATATAAATACTATTATTGCATATGAAACATTGTAGTCTTTGCGGGCACGTTAAGAAATTTATTGCACGTCTTTTTTTTATTCTGTCTAATTTCACACGCGTCTTCTTTTGAAAAAAAAGAAAAAAAATGAATCTCTTGTTCAGAGAAATACACCGAGCAAATCTTCAAGCTTGAAAATAATGGCCGAAGATGAATCAACAGAAGAACCACCTCGAAGCCAAATTTCCTCAGATCTACTGCGTCCCTATCCTCCTTTATATTGAACGAATTCGTTCTTCCAAAATAAAAAAGAAATTAATGGCCGCCTCATTTTTTAAAACCTAGCCGTAATCTCATTCACGACATTGGAGGCTCGCCGCGAGGAAGCTTGGCTGGGTCGCACGAAGTCGAGATGCTGGCCACCGAGTCGTGTTGGATCGTCGTGTTCGGTTGGGTTGCGCGCGCTCGTGCACGCGCATGCATGGAAGAGAGGAGCTCGAAGCTTCGATTCGAGTTCGACAGGCGAACTGCGAGGCTCGAAGGAGGAAAAATGGGTGGTCGTGTGCGTGTACAACGGTCGCAGTGATGCTTATGGTTAATCACAATCATCAATTCGACGATGGTGTGGCGGTAAGTTTTTTTTATTTTACTCTGCTAAACTATATATGTACAGATTAGGGATAAAGATAGGAATCATTTTTTAAAAAAAAAGTTCGAAAAATTTATATGAAATCAGACTTTTGGAATCTCTGTAGACAATTTTATAAATATGCATGCACATGCCTATTTAATTTAATTAAGTATATATTTAAGATTTCTGAAAAATATAAAGGATTTTTAAATGTTGGAAGTTATTTATAAAGAAAATAGATTTTTAAATTTACAAGTTATTTTAAAATAATAAATTTAGATGATTAACCTAATTTATTTACTTATTAAATTTATTTTAGTTACTAAAAGATATTTTAAAGGGAAAATTGGTTTAAACTAAATTATTAGTTGATTAAATTATTAAAAAGGAAATTAATTGTTTGATTAGTTCAATATTAATAAACCATGTAATGTTGTACAAGGTCAGAAATTGTGAAGGAAAACAAGTCAAGATCGGAATGGATGGCAAACAATAAAATCAAAGATGAGTTCTTCACACTCAATTGGTTTACCAACTTTAATTGAAATAGTTAAATTTAAATTTAGTGGTTGAATGATTGAATTGACTGGATGTGATATTATATATAGTAGTTTCTATATATATGTATATGTATATGTATATATATATATATATATATATATATATATATATTGGAGTGATTGATTTTCCGCGTTATATAGCGGACGAGACCCTATATACCCCGCATAATAGCCGATGACCCTTATACCACGATATCCCGCCTTAAAGCGGAATTGGTATTTTAAATTATTGTGCTAACATCTGTGGATGTAGGGAAACAGGTTGGAGGGATCCAATTAGATTCCTCAATATGTTGATTTTATTTCATTTTCTATGATATAATTTATTTATGGTCTATGATTGATTATATTGGTAATTGAAATTATTGAGGGCTATGGTTTGGCCGAATATATTTTGGTATTTTAAGATACTAGAAATATAAAAATTTGATTTTTGAAAGAAATTAAAGTAGATAATTTAAGTAAAATAATTTTAGAGAATTGGATAAATTAAAAGAAGGAATTTGAAAAGGATAAAGGTTGATTTTTAAAATCCTATTGAATAAATTCCAAGTATGGGGAAAAAGATTTTTTTTCTTTCAATAAATGGAATAAATGGATTTTAGTAACTTAAGTAGCATTGTTTAAAAAGTTAAAAATTTTATTTAAAATTCGGATTTTAAATGGTTTGGGAGAAATAAAGGGAGAATTTTAAAAAAATTTAATTAAGTATGAAATTAATATTTCAGAATTTAAATAAGATTCTTAATCATAAATAAAGAGGTAAATATGGAATTAATGGATTTTAAAATAAATTTGGGTAAGTAAAGGAATTTATTTTAAAAAAGGAATTAGTTTTGGAAATCGATTTAAAAAACAGATTAAATGTTTGAAACTATGTTTTAAAGGGAGGATGAGACTTTGGAATTTATAAACTAGGTTTATAAAGAGAAATAATATATCAGTGGATATTTGGAAGTATAAATTCACGGTGGGAATTTATAAAGGAATGAGTAATTTGTTTTAAAAATAAATAATGGTTTATTTGTAAAGGTGTGAAAGGAAACTGTATTTCCTTGATAAGCCAAGTACGATTTCAAGCAGATTTTTAAGTAAAAGTTAAAAGTTTTTAAAGTTGTTTAAAAGAATGTTTTTGAGAATTATTATTTAATTTTTTTAAAATTTTAAAGGTAAATATTTTATTAAATTAGTTATAGTAGTAATAATTTTAAAGGGTTAATTGTTATTATGATTTAAAAAGATAATTATTAATAATAATATTTTATGAAGAAGTTTTATTTGAAATATAGTTTGACTATTGGAAAACTTGTATTGAATTTAATAACTTTTATTTTTAAATTTGTTCCGGCTTAAGTTTTACATGAAAAATTATTATTAAATTTCATAACTGGTACTTTAAATAAAGTGTTTTAAATAGATTTTATTTTAAGTATTTTAAAGTATATATTTTTAGATAAAGTGATTTAAATTATTTTAAAATCTAAAGCATTTAGTCTTGGTTATTTTCAGTGGAAATAAACAATATTTGGAATTTATTCCACGAGAGGAAAGTGATTAGAAAACTGTTTTCAAAGGGTTGAAGTGTAGGAAAATATCTTGCGAAGATATTTTGAAATAAATAATTTGGGAATTTATTAAGGTCTGATGATTGTTGTGAATGTTGTTTGATAGTTAAATAACCGACCATCAATATTGACCTTTAAGACGGCATTTGAATTTCGATGAGACCGGGATCGGATTCCAAATGGTTATCCGAAAACCACATCAGATCTTAAAGGTTGATCTTTTATTTAAAAGATTAAAAATGGAAATTTGTATCACATGTTTTAAACAAGCGCTCATTATTCAAAAAAGCCGGGGGAGGTCATTAAGTCGAAAACTCATTCCGAATAATGATACGACTGAATAAAATTGCATTTAAAGATGGTGGTTGAAGACCGGGTATTTTCGAAAATGAAAGGATTGCCTGTTGATTGTCTCTGCACCGAGTTGCTCCGATATAGAGATTACCCTATGTGATGGAGAGTCCGGACGTGATTAGGGGATATCCGGATTTGCAAGGACTTCTTTTCTTAATTGGACGAATTGCCTTCGGTTCCATTCCGACCCATAATGGACTTGTATGGATGTATGTCTAATATTACACTTTGAGGTATAAAGCTGGTTTCTATCAAATATATTTCTGTTGTTGGTGGAGAATTTTATTCTCTTAGCTTAACACCCTTCTCTGAGACATACGAGCTCAGAGGTTATGTAGTTGATAGTTATTAGTGATATATACCCAATTTGGTGATGTGGCATGCTAAGTGTTGAGCATTGGTTGATCGAAGCATGGCTTATGTGTAAAGCGTAGCTTTATAGGACGAGACCTCAACGAACCTTACACCCTGGGAAATAGTCAAAACAGGAAGGATGCAGCAAGGTTATGAGGTTCCCGACCGTAAGGGTATGTACATTTCCTTCTGGATAAAAAGTGGTATTCTGGTATAGAGCCCATATATTTTACTTATGTGGATAAAAAGTGGTATTCTGGTATGGAGCCCAGATATTTTACTTATGTGGTTGTTGGAATTTGAGGCGCTTCGATAACTGTCGGTTACGACCAGGGGATGACATACTCGTTGCAGTTAGTTACCTCGTTACAGAGGTAATCCGGCCTTGTGTTGGTAGAGATCCGGTTAGGTTCTCGGGATGTCCTTCCAGAGGCGTACCCATTCAGATAAAGGAAGTACCTTGGCCTTGACAATTTGTTGGAAATGCAAACAAAACAATACGAGCCCTTTACGATTTCAGTTGTAGAACCTGCCATTTAACATGGTAGCTATAGTAGGCATACTATAATGGTATGTACGCTGGCTAAGACTGATATTACACTTGTAAAATGATTTTCCACACTATGCACTAAAAATAATATCAAAAAGATTTTCGCATGTCAAGCATGTTCGACTATATAAGGAGAAACCTCCCCCATGTGTGCTATTGCATTTGACTGAGTGCTGGGAGACCTTATGGTTGTTACATTTTCCAAAAGCATGAACGGATTTCTTTTTGTACAAATAACTGTTTTTAGATCTCACACCAGTCCCATGACTGACTCGGAGTTAATTGTTTCCTTTTCTAAACTCTGGGTGCCCCTAATTTTCCATTCGGACAGCCTAGAGTCAGGTTATCAGTAGGTTCTGGAGCTAAGTCAGGAAGTAGATGTGGATTTGGAAGTCATTGTTCTGGAAGCTCTTGGTTTTGAGCTTTTTGGTTTGGACTTTGGAGCTTTGGAAATAAGCTACAATATGTTGGACTCTCTTGGAAGACCATTTTTCCGCTGTCATGTTGTATTCCACTGTCGTGTAGTATGTATATGACTCTGTAATGTATAAACATATATAGTTCTTTTGTTTAAGATTAGTCATTCATCTATTATATATTGTTCCGCTGCGATTGTGAGATTCTGATATTGTTTCTATTCCTTCTTCTTCTTCTTTTACCCTGACGGTTCAATTTTTCAGCATTCGATTGTTCGGCATTACATAAAGTGGACATATTGATGTCGATTTTTGGGCGTTGAAAAATCGGGTTGTTACATTCGACTTATGGGTGGTTGAAGTGGGTGCGACACCAAGCGTAAGTGTTGCCTGTGACGCGAGGTCGATTGGCGTTGGTGGATCGACGGTCAGGTGAGTGGGAGGGCAAGCATACGTGGTCAAAGGCGCGATGAAATGGCGTCTTTGGTTCGAGCAGGACCGATGATGCTAGGGTTCGATGCTTTCAGGTGATGAAGTGTTTTTGTAAATTTAACTATTTTATTTATTAATTTCAAAATTTCAAAATTTTCAATGTGTTCTAATACCCATAACTTTGGCATACGAGGTCCAAATCACGCATGGTTTTCTCCGCTAGGATCATATTGAAATTCTGAACATTTTGATGCTGGTTCGAACGAATTCTGAGACTGTTTGAATTTGGGCTTAAATTGGATTTAAATTCAATTTAAATTCAAAGGTGATTGATTGACCTACTCACAACTTCTATAATTTCTTATGTTGGTTAAATTAAATTTGTGATGTGATTTAAAATTTATTTATTGTTGTTTGGTAGTTTTAAATCATCATTGCTGTTAATTTTGAATTTATTTGTGAATTAAATTGTTATTTAAGTTATTATTGAATTTAAATTGCCAGTTAATTATCTGTAAATGATACTCTGTTAATTGCTGATATTTATTGATTAAACTGAATAGTGATTATGATGGATTTTTGAATGTTAATATTGGATGATTGGATAATATGTTTGACTTATATATTGTTATCACTCTACAAGTTTCCTGTGGGGTGAAATGATATATATCCGAATGGTCTGTAGATTAGGGAAAAATCATCATGGTTTGAAATGATAGACTCGAGCGATTTTATGGATTTTATTATTAAATTCGGGATTGCGGTTTTAAATAATATATAACCGTAAAATTGTAAATTATGGATTGAAATGATAAATATCTATATCACTTGATCCTAGGGTAGAGAATTATACACGGACATTGGATTGGTTAAATTAAATGATTTAAAATCCTTAATTTTTGAATTTAATTGAATCATACTTTGATATAAACTTGTTTTATATAAATTGAATTATTATTGAAATCTAGCATATAAGAAATTTGAAGGATAAAGAACGGGTTAAAGAAATTAGATTTACAATTTTAAGTTAGATTTTGAAGTATAAATGGAATTAAAAGGAATTGAGTTATTGAAATTTTTTGAGAATATAACTTTCAAATATATTGAAATGTGAGTGATTTAAATTGATATTTCAACATGGTTTGGAAGCAATATAAAGTTTAAAATTTTATTGTGAGTTGAATTGAAAGATTGAAATTGGGTTTGTTGATTTAGAAATTTGAATGGTTCAGATGTGTTGAATAACATGAATATTTCAAATTATTGAGATTTTCAAAGTATTGAACTATTTTAACCTATATAAACTATATTAAATCATTTTAGCCTATTTTAAACCATTTAATTTATTTTAAACTAATTAACCTATTTTAACTTATTTTAAATCAAATTTATCTATTTTAAATATAATTAATCTATTTTAAAGCTATATATTCTATTTTGGTTATATTTAATCTATGTTAAATCTATTCAACTATCTTAATGCAGATTAAACTATTTCAATTTATTTTAAATTATTTTAGAATATTTTACCTATTTATAACTATTTATAACTATTTATAACTATCTAAACTATCTTTCTAAATTTCAAACTAAATAAAATAGATGTGTTTATTTTTTAAAATCCTTGAGCTTAACATGAATATGGTTACGTGATATTATAACCTAAGTTGGGAGTTAACTATATATATTTGATTGAATATGAAGTTTGAAATGAGGGTTTTAAATTATTTTGGAAATATGATTTCAAAGCGAATATGATTTTCAGAAGTGATATGTTTTGAGAACATGATATTTTGACATAAATTGTGAATTGACTTTGAAAATGTAAAAGAACCATCCGGTGTGTAATAAGCATTTGGTTGTTAAAGTGACCGGGAGCGGATATTGTCATACTCTCTGTCAATATCAAAAACCACTTTAACAATTGTGTACACGGTGGAGATTCTAGAATGAAGTAGGATGGTTTGGCGAACGATTACTATACGAGGTATGACGTGACCATGACTCCCGTGAGTCAGCTTAGATGCGACTAAACAGGAGCAATTGAAAGTGAGGTCATTCCTCCGATCGGGCACATTCCTTTGATACTAGATTCCGACTTTGTGATTTATTTGGTGGCCACCCTTGATTTTGATTTGGGAGTGTTTTTCGAGGAGGGCGGTAGTTGCGGCTATGCGTTATCCCTAACTCGAAAGTGTAATTCGTATATCTAGCCTAGCATTGCCTAGTTGTGCCATGTTCACATGCACTAGCGCGCCTTCTACGGGTTTGTTTTGTACCATCCCTATGGAGTGCCCTCTGATAAGCCCAGTTTATGGGATGTTACGGTACTATATAGACTATCTGAATATATAAAAATGTGTTAAGGGGGATATGGGTAACGCTTTAACGCTATTTTAATAGTTTACTTTACTATAGACATATTATAATAGCGTATCGTACTACATAGTAGATAATTTAATGGATCCTTAGGAGATGTGAATCCCAAACATCTCTTAAGTTACTACACTCACGTTAGACACTGGATAAGAGATGTCAAACCTCGTAAACATCTCTGATGCTGTTGCACTCATATATACCTTTGACTTAACTTACATAAGATCTCTTAGTTCCGACTCGAATGTTTTGTCCTTTCAATTCGCTCGGATCAGCCTAAGCATTTCAGGATTTGAAGACTTGTTCGGGAGAACGAAGACGAAAATTGTATTATTATTCACTATATTATTCCACTGCATTATACTGTTCCGCTACATTGTCATTTATTTATCTTTGATATGTGTAACTCTGATTCTGTGTCGTATAAGTATAATCAAATGTCTTATAAACAGCTTCATGAACATTTATTTGAGTATTATATCTTGTCATTCAGTTGCGAAATTCTGTATTTGTTTTATTTCTTACTCTTTTTCTTATTTACCCCATAACAATTTTCCCTTTTAAATGGTTTGAGTTTGACGTGTATGTCTGCTTAAAGCGTCCAAAAAGGCAGGTCGTTACATAAAAAGTTTAATAAGTTTTTAAACCTTAAGGGTTTGGTGACTTTTTCTTCCCTAGGAATTTCGAGGATGAAATTCTATTAAGGAGGAAGAATAATTCAACCCAAAATTTTGGTCATTTTATTTTAATATTTAATTAATTTTAAAATATTTAAATAATTGGATTTTTGAAATTTATTAACTTATATTCAATTGTAGGGACTACTTAAATATTTGAATTGCGAATTAAATATTAGTTAAATGGAATTAATAATCTTATTTAACTCCTTTGAAAGAATAAATAATATTAGCGAACTGAATTTGTAAATTTAATAACAAAAATAAACAGATCAGGTAAATATCGATTTTGGATCGAAAATATAAAATAATATTTAAATAGTGTTAAATTATCATTCTGAGGAACTTTCCCAGATTTTAACGAAACTAGTGCTATTGGATTCGGAATAATAAATTATTGTACGCCGAAGAGTTTCATGAAGATCAGTGGTATTGTGTGATCGATTGAGCTCAAAACGTGCAGATTAATTTTAGAAAATTAAAATATTATAACTTGATTTAAAAAGATAACTTCTATATACGATAGAATTAGCTCTCGAAAATAGTTATATTAAGTTCGGAATTGGGGTTATTAGGTAGGAACTCCAATGAGCATGCCTTGATTGGAATTCGAAAATTTTAAAGTGTGAATTGTGTCGGGGCATGCCTATATAAGTATCATTATTCTTTTTGGCCAAACCCTAGGAGAAACATTGGCCGCCCTTTTTGATTGCTTCATCCAACGGCCGTCGATCATTAGAGCCACTTAGTGCCATATCGAGCGAAGTTTCAATTGGAGAATTGTTCGTCTTGATGAGGGGCAGTGGTAGGACGGTTGGGTTGAGGTGGCTCATGGCGTGGTAGAGGGGATTTCGATTTGAACGTCCTCGACGTTTTTGGGTTCGTCTTAAAGATTTTGGCATCATGGGACGATCTAGCCGGTGGCGTTGGGTCGATGGTGGCAATGGCTTCCTTTGGTGAGGATGTGGTGGCCGGTGTTGGCCTATGGTGGCGGTGGTGAGAAATCAAACGAAAGTTAAGGTTTCGAAGTTATGCGACCAAGGTTGATTTTGAAAGAGGAGGGAATAGAGTGTAAACATTGTAATTAATGTTAAATTGTTAGTTAATTAAATTAATTAGTTAATTAATTTGTTAAATGTTCGTTAACTCATAACTTTTTCGTACGAGGTTGAATTAGAGCGTGGTGAGTTACATTGTACTCATGGAATTGATGTGTAGTGGCTAGTTTTTCCGTACCCTTTGAATCGACAATAAACCATATATTCCAACTTAAATTGTAGGAAAAGACGGATCATTAAGGGTAGAAAGAAAATAAAGACAGAAGAGAATCTCACATGAATGGAATAACATTTATTATTTCAATAATAATCTTTACAGCAGAAAATTTTAAAATACAATATCAAAGTCTAACCTAGATTCAGCTTGGACGGTTATAACACCTACCCTTTCAAATGCTGACAAACAACAAAATAAATGAAATAGATGTAGCGGATAATATAAATGTAGACACGATGATGCAGATCTCTAGCTCTCTTCTGCAAACTTCAACCATCTTCAACTCAACCTAAAACTACTCGGATCTGATCCGAGTATTAAAAATACACAAATCAGGCTTGATAAACTAGTGTGAGACACTCGTAATTTTAAATGTATAGATCATGACAATGGTATCAAAAACCTTTGAAAAGAAAGAGTATCTCATAAGACCATGCCTACACATAAACATGGATGGATTTTTACCATATGTTAACCAAAGCACTTTTATACCAAATACACTTAATATTATTTTTAATGACATTCCTTTCAAAACACTTTCCAGATAAACTTGTTCAAATAAGGTATCAATATCTGGACTAAGTCTAAGGTAATATCTCCGGACTAGGTCAATGGAATATACCGAACGGAATATATTATGCCAAAAGGGGTAGCTGAAATGTTTGCAAGTCATTACGACTATTTTGGGAATACAATCAAAACCGTAACTCTCATATTGGGATTGGATTTCCAACATGATAGGAAACTAGTGGAAACATCAATCTATATCCACCGATTACGTCCAAGACTCAGACGTCGTTATACAATATCACAAATGACTAAAAGTGGATACAATCTACGAATAACATCCAAGGACTTGGACTTCGTGCATCCTTGCCATGAGGCCCAGATGTATCTAGTACCAATGGCTCAGAACATCTAATAACCCAAATCACTACTATCTGAAATGCGAGTATACATCTGATCACATAGAATTCCATCATAACCAGGGTGTGAGGCTCATGAGGCTACGATCAATTTCTTCAAAGCCATGCTTTTCATATAAAGCCATGCTTTGATCATAACAAGTTCCACTTTGAATGCCACGCTGTCGTTCCTTTGATCACTGTTTTACTCCCATAAGCATACGACCTCTGAGCTCGTATGTCTCAGAGAAGGGTGTTAAGCTAAGAGAAGTTGCCTTCTCTGCCACCAAGCAGATGTACATTTGTAAAAGTCAAACATTATGTCTCTGAAATACAATGTCGAACATTTGTCTATACAGTTTGTTATGGGACTAAACGAAACCGAAGGCACTCTCCTACTGCCACTAGTTGTGAGTAGTCCTTGCAATCCGAAAAATCTCAACAACGAGGAAACCACAGCTATAAATAACTCTATAGTAGGAGCTACCCAGAGCATGTTCAACAAGCAGTCCTCGCGCTATGAAGATCCACGGTCTTCAATATTCATCATCTACAGCATATCTTCACATTCGAACTTATACATTGGTTCGAAGTGTTTTTCGAATAGGAATCACCCAAATCCAACTCCAGTTCCTTCGAAGCCAATCATCGCTTAAAAAGATGTTAATTTCATAAGTGGATATCAATCATCCATCAATTACTTCATCTTTTATTTAAATCAAATATTTTTCTTAGATATATTGTTTTTAATTTATTCCATTTTTTTCAAGAGTATATGGAATCATTAAGCCTCATTTATCGAATCATTTGGTTTGTTTAAACTTTTCTTAAATCCTGAAATAAATCCTAATCATTTTCTCTTTTACTTAGGAAAACCTTTTCAAAATCATTCTTTTACTCTTAATCGGTGATTTCTTATATTCAAATTATAACTTTTAACTTAGGGAAAATATTCCTAAATCATTCATTAAATCTTAACCAAAGATTTCTTTCTTAACTACAACTTGCAAATCGAAGATTATCATAACAGAGTACTACTGCCACTTTAAATATGGTAAATTTCACCTCCAGGGACTAATGGCAAGTAATCCTACGTCATGAAGATCTTTGACATCAATGATCATTGTCTTTAATATATTTTATTTTGAAAATTAGTTTGAAGGGGGTTTTGGATAGGAATCACCCAAATACGATCCCGGTTCTTCGGATAGGAATCACCCAAATTCAATCTCGGTTCCTTCGTACCAATTGTCTAATAAAAATGTTAAGTTCATATGGGGTTTCAAAAATTAGTTTGAAGTGATTTTCGGATAAGAATCACCCAAATCCGATCCCGGTTCTACGGATAGGAATCACCCGAATTCGATCTCGGTTCCTTCGTTCCAATCAACGATAAAAAGTTGTTAAGTGGTTAATTAATATTCAAAGAATTTGTTTCTTTTCTTTTTTCTTGAAAAAACTTAAATATGATCTTTTAGAGCATCTGGGCTTTCCTTTCGATTTGTTCCGCCCCTCGCCTAAAAAGAGAACACATAGGCCAGGTAAGTTCTAGGCACTGGTTGCTCCATCCCTATCCTTAGTTAAACACCTTGTTTTATCTTCTAAGATCTCACGTCGTTTCTGCATACTCAGTTGTTATTACATTTAATATTCTTTACTTTTTGTTTAAGTGTTACAAATAATTTCTCATAACCATTTCTTCAGACTCTTATTAAAACATCCAAATCATCTTTAAATTACTCAATTATTACTTTAAATCATTCACAAAATATTTAGAAAAGAATTGTCACGTTTAAACTCGTATTCAAAATGTTACAGAATTCACAGCATAAAAGTGCTACGGAAAGTGCTATATAAGCTTATTTGATTTAAACCACTTTTTAATATTTCAAAATTCATATTTCACATTCCAAATCTCTATTAAACCATCTTAATAGATTTATCATATTTATTTTATATTTTTAATCATTTAAAAATATCTTTTATAAAGAAATCCCTTTTGAATTTCGAACTACAAAACCGCGATGTTTTTAGAAAATGGTTTTGGACATATTTCAAAATCAACTTGATGAAATCTTGATTTTCTTTCTTCGTTGGAAAACTATTATCATTGCAGACCAAAGAATTTTTATTTCGAAGAAATCCGACTTATAAATCATTCTCTACATTAATTTGAAGTTACGGGTCGGAATTTACAAACTACCGTAACGCGACGAGCTCGATTTTAACCAATTTTGTGAATTGCTTTTAACTTGTCTGAAACACTTCAAATTTGTTTTAAACTATATTTAATCTATTTCCACTTATTTAAAACAATATTTTCATCATTTCAAACTCATTTTTCATTTCATTTTATGTTATAATATTATATTATTGCAATATCATTTTCGATCATTTTAGATATTTTGAAATCATTAAGAGGCTAAATAATTTCCATACACACATTTTATAGATTTAATTTTTATTTAATTAACTACGCTTACTAACCATTTCTCTTATCATTTATCAAGCCAAGTTATCATCCATATCAAAAACATATAATCAACCATAATATCAACCAAGTGATTAAACATTCAAACAATTTATTCAATGGTTTTAATGGACAAATTAAAATAGTTATAAGGATGATTTAACTTTAAATAAACATGAAGTACTTACCTTTACAAAATATTTTAACTTCTTACCAATATTCATATCATCCAACCCTTTACTAAATCCTTTTATCTTCAACAAATCTTTTTTGTAGACTTTCCTTTTGATTCCGACAGCAATTCCTTCTCTTTTTCTCCCTTCGGAGCTTTCCAATTTGCTTACTCTCTTCCAAATGTTTCAGCCTCCCCTTGATCCTTTCATTCCTCCATTATTTCTTCCCTTCTTAGAAGACAAACCACGTTTTAAAGGTATTCTAAGGCCTTGGGTAAATTTTGGTGGCGTTTTGACTTTGTATATATGGTTTTGAAAAATTTAGTAAGGAAAAGAGAAGAGAAGAAACCATTAGAGAAGTAGGGAAATTCTTGGAAAATAAAGAAGAAGTGAAAAAAAGTTAGAGAGTGGATGCTTATTTATAGAAAAAGTTTTGAATTAAAATAATATTTTGTAAAAAAATCAAAATGCCCTTTACTTACTTTATAAGCAACCTTATTTTTTCAACACTTAACATCACAGTTCAAATCATTACTTTATGTCATTTTCACTTAACTATTAAATAAAGAAAGCAATAATTATGTTTGTTTGATTTGATGCTTTACTTTTTGACTTTTGTATTTTTTTGTCTTTTTGTGCTTACTTTTTATTAATTATATTCCAGAAGTTTCTATGTACGTTTAGTAAAAGTAATCTAGCGAATTAATTAATACTTATACTATTTGAAGATATGTTCCTATACAAGAAAATAAAGGTGCGATGACGGTGCGACAACTTTTAATCGATAAAACATTGATTTTTGACAAAATATTTTACAGTCACATTTAGATGTTTTAATTAAACTATTTATTTATGTAAACCAGATTTGAAAATGAACTTTTTAATTCTTTAAATAAATTAAAACATGTCTCTTTATGTTTTAAAATAATATTTATTAAAATCTCTAATTTATAGTGTATGTAAAACTGACAAAATGCGACAAAATTTGGTTATTTGTGTAAAACGATTATTGACATACTTTTATATATTTTAATATAATTTTATTATCTTTAAAATGTTTTCAATAAGATTTATATTTTTAAATAAGTATTTAAACCTATTTATTAATGCATTTATTTATTTTTAATAAAACTTAACTTTTGTTGATTTGTTCTAAAATCCAAATTTATACTTTTAAATTATCAACTATAAGGAAAAACAATTTCTCTATTATTATTTATTATATATAACTAAGTTTTAAACCTTTTTAAATTTAAAACAAACGAAATCTCTCATTTTCAAAGTAGTGAAATTATGGGTCGTTACATTCTCCCCTACTTAAAAGAATTTCGTCCTCGAAATTACCCAATTAAAAGTTTGCCTAAATTTTTTTATCTTTAAACTTAATTCCATATAATATACATAGATCATCCGTATGAAATATCTTATTTGATCTCCTATTCGTATACACAACTTTTTTTCTGAACTAGTATCGAACCCTCGATCCTCTAGTGTTGGCTTTAACAGGCTTTTTGCTTAGAAACCTTTGCTTTCCTTGCATAGCTTTCAACTATGATAGAAAACACAAGTACCTAACCCCAAACCTCATCGACGTTCTTCATCAAGAATCGAGTGATAAATCCTTTTTCAGATTAGTGTAAACACCTCAAAGTTCCGAACTCGAGTCTTAGATCAACTTATGTGTGACGAAATGATATACACATAATATATGTATTTATTAACTTTCAAAAATAATTCACAAACTTTATCTTAAGTTCAAACATTTTATAAAGGTGCTTCTTTATGTAATCCCTTTAATTATTTATTTTCAAATATTTTTATTTAAAGGAAAATATTCTAAAGAAACCATTTTTCACTCAAAAAATGATTTATCTTTATTAAAATATATTTCCATAATCCTATAACTTAGTATATTTCCTTTAACACTAATATTATATATGAATCATTTCGTAAAACTATTACTTTAGTTTATTACATCTTATAACTTATGTAAATCAATCACTTTTAAAGACTTAAGGCCAAATTCTTAATTAATTCTAGAATTCGTGAATAAAACATTTTCTAGGTTATAATTACCTTTATAAAAAGTCATTATTTTAGTTAATAGTTCATGACTTAAAACTATATTTATATGATACACCTTCACATCCGAAGGATATTCACAAATCCCAAATTTCATGTTGATTTTACTTAAATCCGTCCATCTAACAAGCTTATTTCTTATTTAATACTATTATAACTTTCTAGCTTTGAGAAACAAACTTTAAAACCACCCATAATTAAATCATCAAACTCTTAAATCCTTTTTATCTTTGTAAATTAGATTTATGAATTATCCTTATCTTATTTCATTTTGTAACGTCCCGCTTTTTCGCACACTTTAAATCAACACATGTGCCAATTCAAACCATACGGAAAGGCGGATTGTTATGGGGTAAATAAGAAAAAACAGAGAAGAAAAAAAACTAAACAGAATCTCACAGCGGAAGTATAAAATATAAAAATCAAATATACAGTTTATAAATCTGTTTACAAAACCATTTATATAATACATATCAGAGTTACACATACCAATAACAATGCAGCGGAACAGTGTGTAGTGCACTAGTATAAATAATAATAATATAAATTTTCATCTTCGTCCTCCAGAGCTAAATCTTCCAATCCTGAAATGCTCGGACTGACCCGAGCGAATTTGAAAAGACAAAAACACTCGAGTCAGAACTAAAAGATCTTATGTGAGTTAAATTAACAGAAATAAATATGAGTGCAGTAACTCAAGAGATGCTCGGGATTTACATCTCCTAAGGATCCGTTAAACTATTTACTATGTAGTATATTGCGCTATTATAATAGTGTCTATTTGTAAAATAAACTTACTTTTAAATAGCGTTAAGGCTTTACATTTTCCACCTTAACACGTAATAATCCCAGTAGTCCATCCAATATCATGGTCCCTCCTGATCGGGAAGCCACCAGAGGATACCACACGGGCTACGGGAGAAATCCAAACTCGTACAAGGCGCGATAGGGTAGGTGACACGGCACAACTAGGCAATGCCAGGGTAGATATACCAATTGCTATCCGGGATGGTGGAAACGTGCAGCGCGCAGCTACCGCCCACCTCGAACAACTCCCCCAAAACAAAAATAAAAGTGGCCACTGAAACAATCCAAAGTCAAAGTATAATATCGAAGAGGAGTGTCCGATTAGAGGAATGACCTCATTGGCCTGAGAATCGCTCCTGTTTTAGCCACCTTATGCCAACTCACGGGAGTCAGGTCCACGTATTTACCATACAGGAAACGCCGCCACCAACCTACTTCATTCTGTAATCTCCACCGCGTACACTGTAACGACCCGAAATTTTCGAACCCGAAAATCCCAGATAGTTATGAAAAAGAAGAAAGAGATAGAAGAAGAAGAACAGAAACACTAAACATCTCACATTCGCAGCGGATAAATATAATAATAAATAGTAACAGTTTACAAAAGAATATTATAACTGTCGATTACATTTAATATACATCAGAGTTTCACATAATATACAGTCACTGAAAATTTACAATTATCAAGTCACAGAAAACAATAATATAAATACAGCGGAATACTCTATACGATATCGCCATCCAGCTCGCCTCCTGAGCTCCAGAACGTCCTAACCTGAAAATCTGCAATACTCGGTCTGACCCGAGCATTACACCAAAGTAACACCCGGGTCAGGCTGGAAACCAGCGTGAGTAAACTCATCCATCATGAAATACGAAGTATACAACTCAAATAAAACCCGGGTAACTTATCTCAATTCACAAAGCCACATTTTTATTAAAGACAATGCTTATTCCACATAAGATTCTAAATATCAAAGATTTTGATTGTAAACTAGTCTAATCCCTCACATATCACTTATTCCGGCATATAGATTCCACATATCAATCTATAAACATTCGAAGTGATTTCGGGTATTTACCCAATACCCGACCCGGTCTCTTCGTATCTCATTTCATCCTATCCCAAGTTATCCAAATGAAAATACACAACATTTCATATCAGAGAAATCAACTCATCCAAAGCATTCAATATCATTCAGTCATCCATAAGCAATTTCTTAATCACATACAAATGAATTCAATTGATTCTAATTGAATTTCTAACCACATTCACTTGATTCCTTTCTTCAATATTAATTACTTCCAAATCAATTAATTAATCAACCATTCACTATTCATCTTAATTAATCACCCTGGATTAATTATTTTCCCATTTCCTTCAAGTAATTCTCTTAAATTAACTTCACAATATTCATTAGTCTTCACCGAGATTATTAAGCAACCTTAATTTCTTCATGAATTAATTATTTATTTAATTACATTAATCCTTAATTGCTTAAACTAATAACTTCCCATAAGTCACGTATTACTGATTGATTCATTTTAATTAAATCAATCTTCCATTACATCGTTAATTATATTAATTGATTATTTCAAATTTTATTTTAATTTGTTCCAGTCTAAATAGATTATTTTGATTCAACCTCAATATTAATCACTTTCGATTGTTCACAATCTGTAGTTAATTATCCATTTCTTTACTTTATTAATTAAATCAAATTTCTCCTATTTAATAACCATAATTAATCTCTTGCTTTATTTCACAAATAATTATATTTTATTAATTCATTAAGTAATTATTTACCCAACCAACCAATGATTATTCTGAATTACTTACACTTAATTTATTACCTTAAACTTAATTAATTACTTCAAAACCCTTCACTACTAAATTAATTAAGCAAGCATTAATTAATTGAATTAATCAATTATTCATTTCAGTTATCCTATTAGTTTAATGAATCACAAAACATCAAGCCCTTATTCAATTTAAAATGAAGACATTTCCTCATTTATGACTTAGCTTAATACAAATTAGATCCCAATATACTTCGAGTCAAACCACAATCAACTCAAGAATCAATCAAAACCAAAGTCATATCATCATCAATATTCGTCCAATCAATAAAATCATTCAACCAAACCATTCAAATCTAAATAAAAATCCGACTGAGTGAGAATTACTCACCTTTGATTTGTTTTTCGCAATCCATTTCCATATTGCCTTGGTTTCCTCAATGTGTTGACCTTGTATAAACATTTTATAATCTATTAACAACTTGATCTAATTTGACAATTTATTTCTAATATTAAACAAATTTTAATTAACTAGTTTTTAAATAATGGTCCTCATTTTTGAAATGAAATCTACTAGGGCAATAACATTCTAAATTTAACTTTATTATTAGATTTTGGTAAATAATTAAATTTACAAGTTTATACCTATTAAAGAATCCACTAATCTTCCTCAAACTCTACCAGCATTCTAAAGTTTTTTTCCTATTTTTTTAGAAATCTTATATCTATTATATTCTTACTGCTTAAATAAAATATGTGAGTTAATAAACATATATGTTAAATTAAAAGTTGAAAAAAAAGAGAAATGAAATGACCTACGGTAAGCTTATTACCTTACTCGAAAAATGAACATGCTCTGAAAATGCCACGAATCCCACCATTGTTCTCGTGCTCGAGCTTGATTCCACGACACCGTGTCAACATCGAGCCACGACCCTACTGCAAAGTCGACATCTCACGCTACTTCATTGACCGTTGACATCGCGACTCCAACTCGCGACTCTCCCTATTGCTCGGCGCTATACTTCGACAGCGACGCCCCCATTCTCAAGCTCGAATGCCCTCAAGCCCGTCTTCCCTTCGAGCCACCCCCCTTCAACTGGCCTCGACTTGCGGTCGCCACTGAGTCGCCATGCTTCGATCGCAAAGCTTTCCCCCCTTTTTTTTTTTATAAATCGAATGAATTCGATTTCCAGACCCTTTTCCTCTTTCGATTATAAATTTGGGGTAATTTTGTTTTAACTGAAGAAGGGAAAGGAAAAGAACAAGGTGATTTGAAATTTTGGTTCGTTCGCTCGCCATTTTCTTTCTCTCGTTCGAAATATTTTTTTTTTTTTTTTTTTTTTTTTGATGCTGGGATAAGAAAGGAGACGAAGACATAAAATAACTTGGAATTGGCTTCTCGAATACGCTTGCTGGTAAGAAAATATCTCTGACTAGTGTATATTTTTTTTTAATTTTATTATATTATATATATAATTTACAAATGTCTCGAAAAGCATAACGCGAAATTCCGGACCCCGTAACCGACATACCGACAGGTGTTTATAGGGTTTTACCCGCATTCTGAACCCAATGGAACATGTTTCGGAAGCTAATTCAATCATAAGCGCGAGTTACATAAGGAAACAATCAATTTTAAATTAAATCGATTAAAATAGTTCGAAGAGTTTCGAGCTGCCAGGGTCAAACGACAACTCCGATTGTTACAAAAATTGAAATCCGATAATAACTAACTATTACGGATCCAATGGAACTGGTTTTGTCGAATTCCGAGACTGTGCCTCGGAAAGGCTATTTTTAAATTCAATTTAAACTACATATTATTTAAACAGAACGAATTACTTTTAAATTAAATTATAACAATTCTATTATCTTCAGGATCATCATTATAAATTTTATAAGCCTTCAAATTGTTTAAACAGGCTTAGAAATTTCAAATTCAATCATCTACCCAATTTCAATTATTAAATTCAATATTTAAACGATATAATTCAGTGATTAAATTATCAAGTAAATATTAATATTCGGAATTCAAGTTAAAATTAACTTTTAAATATTTAAAATCAATTAACTATTCCAATTTAAAGTGTTAGAAATTCCGGGTCGTCACATTCCTTCCCCCTTAAAAGAATTTCGTCCCCGAAATTACTAGTTAGGAAGAATGGTCCAAACCTGTCCACTTTTCCCTCAAAACCTATAGTTCAACATCTTATCGACTATCTTTTATAAAAGACCCCTAATCATTATATTAACTTCTCAAACTCGCCCGCGGTTTTCAAACAATACCTTATTGCTCGATTTATTCACATCTTAACTTAAAACCAAATTATGAATTATCCAAAATTTTCTCAAAATTTTCTAACTTTCTAAATTTCCGAAAATTTTTGCCAGCGTCTCCTTTGCGCGGCTAGCTCGGTACTACTACAAAAGGCCTCTACGGCTTCCAAATTCCAAAAAGAAAACAAAAGCCAAGTGGCTGCATCAAAAACCCAATCCAATTTCATCCAGAAATTAAAATACATACCTTTTTGTCGGGCAATACAAATTTATCTTTTAGAACCAAATCCAAATTCCTTTTTCCTTTATAACACCTGCATATTCTATTTAACAACAATATCCAATTGTAATCTTTCAAATCATTGTATACATTTTCTTACAGAAGCCTTCACATTACTTCTATTCAACTTAGTTTCCACCGTTTCATATGAATTCAATTTATTTCCGATTTCTAATATGGAGTTATATCTTCATTTAAACTGATTCGTATTAGTTTCATTTACTAGTTTATTTTAAATTTCCCATTTGAAATTGTTTTGTCGTTAACCAAAAATTTCCAAAAATTTTCTAACTCCCAAAATTTCCGGAAAATTGTGGCAGAGTCTCCTTTGTACGGAGGAGCTTTTGCAATTTGACAAGAGATATAAATATGTATACATCGACCCACACGGTCGGAAAAAGCAAAAGCAGTTCATATTTCCTATTTTTATTGTGTAGGCGTACCTTATTTAGCATTTTAAGCAAGCAGCTTATTTATTTTAGCAATTAGCGCAATCCAAATCAACCAAACAGTCTTCAGGTACCTGTACTTACTCAATTTAAATATGTAAGTGCCATATATATGAAGTTTTATTAGCATTTCACAAGCATTTCAAAAACAACAAACACCAAACGCTTACCACAAGCGATTTATATAATTTAAAGCTAATCCAATTGCTTTCAACCAAATTTATATGTCATTACATTCAATTCTAATGATTTACAAAGCAATTGTTCACATTTAATTCATTTTTAAGCAAAATAAACTCATATTCACTTCAATTGACTCAAAAATCAATTATATTTGCTTCCACTAATCCACAAAATTTAATTAAATCCAGTTTACGTTAAACAACAATTATTTCTACACAATTTGATAACCTCCATGTGAATTAAATTATTACTTAAGTTTTATAATCTATTAAAATGGATTCCAACTCAATTTTATTTTCTTCAATTCCATTTTAACTTATTCACACCCATTCATTTAGTTCGCCACATTCCATTCTTATATACTAACCATTTCCAAATTACTTCAATCCAAGCTTTTATTAATGGGCTTTCATTCTTATTCGAAGCCAAGCTTCCATGCATTTTAAACTTAAGTTAACTAGTTAAATTTTAATTTTAATTTACCTACTCAACTTATCAAAATAATATGCAACACATACTTAACTCGTTTATACCTCAAATTAATATGTCACCGAACTTAAATTCAGTCTAATAATCCAATTCCAATCACATCTTTGATTTGGTCTTTATTAAATCAGACTTCATCCATTATTATCTAATTCAATTAACTCATTTTAACTCTTTAATTTACCATTTAATTCATTATCGAATTTATTTTATTAATACAACGTCATTCTCAATTTATTTCTATTTACTTGAGCTTTGTTTGCAACTCAAATCAGTCTATTATAATTCACTGCATTTCATTCTACAACATTTCCATCATATCAAATTTACTTGCAAATTTCATTAAATATTATTTAAATCATACTTGGATTTTATTTGCAATTCAAACCATCACAATTTTCAATCCAACTCTATTTCATTTTTATTTTACAATATCTCCCCTTATTTAATTCATTATCAAACCCAAGTCGAATTCTATTTATAACTCGAATTCATTTCCAAACTTCATTATCTACTTACAATCCATTTTAGTTATCCAGGTTAAATTTTATTAACATTCTCTATTAAATAATTTATTTAGATAATTAGCTTACTTCCACTTTTAATTCAACATTGGATTTTTAATTACAAAGAGTCACTTCATTAAAATTTCTCGAGTTTCAATTTTATTTTACAATTTCAGTTTGAACTTCCCTTGATTTTCCAAAATTTCATCTCCTTTATTTTCAAATTTTAGAAATGCCTATAAAATCTCATAATAATATTAAAATAGCTTTTATAAAATATTTCTTATAACTCGATGTCTCAACCAGTCCATCCTTGTTCTCACAGAAATTCAGTCATACGTTGATCAGGCGTAGGACCGAAAATCTATAAGTACTTGGTAAACCCGTTTTCAACATCCAGTGAAAATATTTGAAAAATAATTTTATTGAAAATATTGAAAGTATTTTGAAATAGAGGAAATATCCTTGGTGACAATGCTCTGAAAATCATCACCCCCATCCATGGTCACAGTTACATACCAGGGTTACGTTGCAGTCACAACAAAAGTCCATGTAACTGCAGGCTCTCCGCGGCCTCTCGATTACGCCATGGATCTCACACAACAGATCACAGTTACATCCAGGGTTACGTTGCCGTCACAGTAAAAGTCCATGTAACTGCAGGCTCTCCGCGGCCTCTGATTTTCGCTGACGAAATGAAACTTCTCCACTCCTACATAAGTCGCAGTCTACCGAGATAAACTCAACCGCAGACTGTTGGCTCTCAGCGGCACACACGACTTTCGCAATGTTACCATAGGTCGCAGTTACATCCTGGGTTACGTTGCAGTCACAACAAAAGTCCATGTAACTGTTGGCTCTCCGCGGCACACACGACTTACGCTATGGTAACTCAACTCATAATCCTCAGGAACTAGTTTTGTCCGGACTCCTCACAGGATCAACTTTAGAACCCCCCTTTGGGGCTCAAGGCAGCGCCACCCAGTGGCACTCCTGAGAAGTCCATTCCAAGGGAGCGCCTTTTTCCCCAGAGCTATCATCAAAACACCTTATACTATACACATATAGTATCTTTCAAATCATACACCTAGTATGAATTTTATCAAAGCTCTTTTACAAAAAAAATATCGATAATTCTCAAACTAGGCTTTCCAAATTCAATATTGATTTTACCCAAAAATCAAAAGCCTTTTCCAAATCCAAAGGTTCCCCAATTTTTTTTTTTTTCAAAATCCTCATAGGATCCTTTATATATATTCTGATATATATAAATAAATTTTTAAAACTTTGGATCCTTACTTTCTTGTATAAAACACCGTTTATACTCCAAATACTCTCAAAAACCATAGAAATATCCAATTTCCATCTTTTTTTTAATTTAATATTTCTCAAAATATTCTTTCAGTTCAAAAGAACCATTTCATATTCCTTATTCACCTTTACATTAATCCCCATTTGGATTATTACTTCAATCTTTATCTCAGTTGGGTACTTAATCAATAACAGTTTGAACTCCGACCAATTTAGAAAAATAGCTTGAATTTTTTTTTTTAAAAATAGGTAAGTAGTTGAAAAATAATAATTAGTTTGCAAAATAATTGTAAAATAGTTAACTAATTATAAAATAGTTGAGAAATAGTTAAATAGTCATAGAAATTTTAGATAATTGCAAAATAGTTGTTAAATAGTAATTAATTTGTAACATGGTTGAAATATAGTAATAAATTTAGAAAACAGTTGAAAAATAGTCAAATAGCTCCAAAATAATGGTAAAACAAGTATAAACTAATTTGGCTTTAAGAAAGAAAAGTAGTATATATTTAAGAGCTTGGAAAAATAAGTTTACATCAAAACAATTAAATTAAAAATAGTTCAGAGTCGAAACTGTTCACTTCCCCAACAATTAGATTTAAATTTCCATTTAAATCGACCCAATTTCAATACTAAATACTCCAAATTCCATTGGACTTAATTCATTCCCAACTCAATTGAATTAATTCTCAACTCCTTTCTAACTTCAAATCAAATTCCATTTGGTCTTAAACCAATTCCACTTTAATTACAATTCCAAATTATTTAGATAAATCTGGACTAATATCAATTAAACTCTCTCCAAGTTCAATACCCTCTTTCAGTTAATCTAATACAAACTTCCCATTTAAATTTTTAAACTTGTACAACTTTTATTAAATTTTAAAATTTCTAACTTCTATTTAAAATCAATTACATTCACATTTTGCTTTTAACTTGGAGTTATACATTTTATTTAACCAATATGTTTTTTTTTTATTCCATAAATAATTTAAATCCAGATTCCAGAGTTTAAACAAATCCCTAAATTTCAATATCACCTTAGGATTCAACCATATCCAAAATTCTTTGGCAAATTCAATTATCCATTTGAATTTCAAAACCAAACTCAATTCACAAACAATTTCAATTTAAAACAATTTGGTAGCAATTGCTCTTCTAGAAACTCGAAAATAAACATCGATAATGCTGCAGTCATCACCGACGTTATTTTCCAGTGACCGAAAGAGTTCAATGCTTTTATCTCATTAAAACATTTTCAAATATTTTTAATTTCAAATCTTCCAGATTTCAAGTTCAACACAAAATATTTTTGAAACAATACTATTATTTCTTTCCAAAACCCTTGGAAACCACTTCCAAATCCAAAGGAATTTTAAATTTTCTTAAATCTTCCAAATTCCCAATCCATCCAATTCTTATTTAAACACTACTCTAGAATTTCACCTTACTTTATTTCCAAATTTTCTCGGAAATTCTATTTCAACTCATATTATAATTTCAAATTATTCCCATCAACCTTACTCAATTTAAATTCCCACTTCAAACTTCAAAATTCTTTTCCTCTTATAAGTTCAAACTTATATTACTTGAGTTATTATCACATTTCAGGGGAAAGATCAAAACTCAAACTCTTAGAGTTTATTCTAGATTATCATGCATATCCATACATACATACATATTTATTCCTTGACCTTCCAGCCATATTTTAAAATTTAAACCACCTTTGGTTTTAAATTCTAATCAATTTCTAACAACCCATTGTTTCGACAAATCCAATTTCCTTTTTATATTATTCTTATTTCCATAAATTCAAGATTGAATCTCAGTTTGAATCCCATTTCAAACTTACATTTATTTAAAGCTTTTTTTTTAAATAATTTAATTCCCGAATTCTAAATTTAGGATTTAAACCTTCAATTAATTAATTTTTTTGATTTGGTTGTATTTTCATTTTTACTTCATTTAATTCTAATCCAAGACTCAATCTGGTTGTATTATATTGCTTATTAATTTTCATTCAATAAATTTAGCAACCAATTGCTTTAATATTTATTAGAAGGAAATATTGCTTTATATATCAAAATATATTTTATTTGAAATCATTTAAAACCTTTATATAAGAAAATAACAAGTATGCTCTCTCATATATTTATATACTCAACTCATTCTAGAGTACTACGGACTCTATTAAATGAGTAATTTCCACCAGAGCCAAGGTTCTCGCTTAACCTTCAGCTCTGATACCAAATGTAACGACCCGAAATTTTCGAACCCGAAAATCCCAGATAGTTATGAAAAAGAAGAAAGAGATAGAAGAAGAAGAACAGAAACACTAAACATCTCACATTCGCAGCGGATAAATATAATAATAAATAGTAACAGTTTACAAAAGAATATTATAACTGTCGATTACATTTAATATACATCAGAGTTTCACATAATATACAGTCACTGAAAATTTACAATTATCAAGTCACAGAAAACAATAATATAAATACAGCGGAATACTCTATACGATATCGCCATCCAGCTCGCCTCCTGAGCTCCAGAACGTCCTAACCTGAAAATCTGCAATACTCGGTCTGACCCGAGCATTACACCAAAGTAACACCCGGGTCAGGCTGGAAACCAGCGTGAGTAAACTCATCCATCATGAAATACGAAGTATACAACTCAAATAAAACCCGGGTAACTTATCTCAATTCACAAAGCTACATTTTTATTAAAGACAATGCTTATTCCACATAAGATTCTAAATATCAAAGATTTTGATTGTAAACTAGTCTAATCCCTCACATATCACTTATTCCGGCATATAGATTCCACATATCAATCTATAAACATTCGAAGTGATTTCGGGTATTTACCCAATACCCGACCCGGTCTCTTCGTATCTCATTTCATCCTATCCCAAGTTATCCAAATGAAAATACACAACATTTCATATCAGAGAAATCAACTCATCCAAAGCATTCAATATCATTCAGTCATCCATAAGCAATTTCTTAATCACATACAAATGAATTCAATTGATTCTAATTGAATTTCTAACCACATTCACTTGATTCCTTTCTTCAATATTAATTACTTCCAAATCAATTAATTAATCAACCATTCACTATTCATCTTAATTAATCACCCTGGATTAATTATTTTCCCATTTCCTTCAAGTAATTCTCTTAAATTAACTTCACAATATTCATTAGTCTTCACCGAGATTATTAAGCAACCTTAATTTCTTCATGAATTAATTATTTATTTAATTACATTAATCCTTAATTGCTTAAACTAATAACTTCCCATAAGTCACGTATTACTGATTGATTCATTTTAATTAAATCAATCTTCCATTACATCGTTAATTATATTAATTGATTATTTCAAATTTTATTTTAATTTGTTCCAGTCTAAATAGATTATTTTGATTCAACCTCAATATTAATCACTTTCGATTGTTCACAATCTGTAGTTAATTATCCATTTCTTTACTTTATTAATTAAACCAAATTTCTCCTATTTAATAACCATAATTAATCTCTTGCTTTATTTCACAAATAATTATATTTTATTAATTCATTAAGTAATTATTTACCCAACCAACCAATGATTATTCTGAATTACTTACACTTAATTTATTACCTTAAACTTAATTAATTACTTCAAAACCCTTCACTACTAAATTAATTAAGCAAGCATTAATTAATTGAATTAATCAATTATTCATTTCAGTTATCCTATTAGTTTAATGAATCACAAAACATCAAGCCCTTATTCAATTTAAAATGAAGACATTTCCTCATTTATGACTTAGCTTAATACAAATTAGATCCCAATATACTTCGAGTCAAACCACAATCAACTCAAGAATCAATCAAAACCAAAGTCATATCATCATCAATATTCGTCCAATCAATAAAATCATTCAACCAAACCATTCAAATCTAAATAAAAATCCGACTGAGTGAGAGTTACTCACCTTTGATTTGTTTTTCGCAATCCATTTCCATATTGCCTTGGTTTCCTCAATGTGTTGACCTTGTATAAACATTTTATAATCTATTAACAACTTGATCTAATTTGACAATTTATTTCTAATATTAAACAAATTTTAATTAACTAGTTTTTAAACAATGGTCCTCATTTTTGAAATGAAATCTACTAGGGCAATAACATTCTAAATTTAACTTTATTATTAGATTTTGGTAAATAATTAAATTTACAAGTTTATACCTATTAAAGAATCCACTAATCTTCCTCAAACTCTACCAGCATTCTAAAGTTTTTTTCCTATTTTTTTAGAAATCTTATATCTATTATATTCTTACTGCTTAAATAAAATATGTGAGTTAATAAACATATATGTTAAATTAAAAGTTGAAAAAAAAGAGAAATGAAATGACCTACGGTAAGCTTATTACCTTACTCGAAAAATGAACATGCTCTGAAAATGCCACGAATCCCACCATTGTTCTCGTGCTCGAGCTTGATTCCACGACACCGTGTCAACATCAAGCCACGACCCTACTGCAAAGTCGACATCTCACGCTACTTCATTGACCGTTGACATCGCGACTCCAACTCGCGACTCTCCCTATTGCTCGGCGCTATACTTCGACAGCGACGCCCCCATTCTCAAGCTCGAATGCCCTCAAGCCCGTCTTCCCTTCGAGCCACCCCCCTTCAACTGGCCTCGACTTGCGGTCGCCACTGAGTCGCCATGCTTCGATCGCAAAGCTTTCCCCCTTTTTTTTTTTTTTAATAAATCGAATGAATTCGATTTCCAGACCCTTTTCCTCTTTCGATTATAAATTTGGGGTAATTTTGTTTTAACTGAAGAAGGGAAAGGAAAAGAACAAGGTGATTTGAAATTTTGGTTCGTTCGCTCGCCATTTTCTTTCTCTCGTTCGAAATATTTTTATTATTATTTTTTTTTTGATGCTGGGATAAGAAAGGAGACGAAGACATAAAATAACTTGGAATTGGCTTCTCGAATACGCTTGCTGGTAAGAAAATATCTCTGACTAGTGTATATTTTTTTTAATTTTATTATATTATATATATAATTTACAAATGTCTCGAAAAGCATAACGCGAAATTCCGGACCCCGTAACCGACATACCGACAGGTGTTTATAGGGTTTTACCCGCATTCTGAACCCAATGGAACATGTTTCGGAAGCTAATTCAATCATAAGCGCGAGTTACATAAGGAAACAATCAATTTTAAATTAAATCGATTAAAATAGTTCGAAGAGTTTCGAGCTGCCAGGGTCAAACGACAACTCCGATTGTTACAAAAATTGAAATCCGATAATAACTAACTATTACGGATCCAATGGAACTGGTTTTGTCGAATTCCGAGACTGTGCCTCGGAAAGGCTATTTTTAAATTCAATTTAAACTACATATTATTTAAACAGAACGAATTACTTTTAAATTAAATTATAACAATTCTATTATCTTCAGGATCATCATTATAAATTTTATAAGCCTTCAAATTGTTTAAACAGGCTTAGAAATTTCAAATTCAATCATCTACCCAATTTCAATTATTAAATTCAATATTTAAACGATATAATTCAGTGATTAAATTATCAAGTAAATATTAATATTCGGAATTCAAGTTAAAATTAACTTTTAAATATTTAAAATCAATTAACTATTCCAATTTAAAGTGTTAGAAATTCCGGGTCGTCACATACACTGTTAGTCAAAGTGGTTTTCGGTATCGACAGAGAGTATGTCCATATCCGATCCCAGTCTCTTTGCTAACCAATCATTATTATAACACCGCGGTCATTTAAAAATAATTATTCTTTTAAAACCAAAATAAAATATCCATTTCAAAACCATATAATATGATATCATTTCCTTTTAAAACCCAAAACAATATGATATCATCTTTATTTTCCAATATATTCTTTTCCAAAATCATAGGATTTTCAAAGTAAAATATTTAGAAATCAAAACTCTTGAATATAATATTTTCAAATTATACTATCTTGAAAATCATAACTTTAAAACAAGTTCCTTTTCTCAAATGGTTAAATATTAAATTTCCTTTATAAACCAAAATAGCTTCTTTAGATTTCACAAATCAATTTCAAATATTGATTTAAACTACCAAATACCATTTCAATTCTTATGTTTCAAAGCTTTAAATATTTCACCATTTCAAAAACAAACTCATTTGACAAACCCATATATATCAAATTCAATTACTTATTATACAGACTTGAAATGTTTACTTAATGAATTCAATATAATTTAAGTAAAACCTTTAACTTCACATAATTGGAAAATCTTTCAATTTATTAAACTTGATATATTCATTTAAATCAACTTGATATTCATTTAAATCACTTTACACAAAAATCAAGTTATAAAAATCATATCCTTTAAAAAATTTAATTTTTATTAAATTTCAATTTAACTTAATATTCATCTTCCAAATCTTATTCTCATTTAAGTCATAAAAACTCCAGAAATTAGATTTTAAATAAATGCTTAATCGTATTTGATCCTAAAAATCAAACTTTATTTTATACTTCAAATCAAATTTATACAAAGCTTAAACCCGAAAATTACTATATATATATATATAAATAACTACTTCAATATCCCATAAACCATATATATAGCTTTACAAAACCATAAAAACATTCCAAAATATATTTTATATATATACCGCGGTGCCTGTATAAAATTTTCTACCCTATGGTCAAGTGATATGGATGTTTATCATTTCAATCCGCAATTTAAAATAAAATGCGGTTGTATATCATTTCAAACCGCAATCCCGAATGAATGAAATGCATAGCAACTTGTAATTAATAAAATAAATCATCCATTCATCCATCAAATCATACATCCATTTATCACAGTCATCATCCAATTTCAAACAATCATCAATATATAACAGGTGATAAATAATGGTATCAATTATTAGTTTATACTCAAAATAAATTTAATAACTGTTAATTGGCCGTTTATATGCAAAAATAAACGTAAACTTAACTGGCAGTTAATATGAAATAAAATTTAACATAACTATGCCTGGCAGTTAATATGAAATAAATAAATTCTAACTGTCAAATTTATATGCAATAAATAAATAAATTTACAGTTATATTAAATAAATGCGTTTAAACAGAAGTAGTGAATAAAACATGCCAAACAGTCATAAAAAAATTTCTACTCATATCTAAATTAATTTAACAAACACAAGAAATTTTAGAAATTGTGAGTGTGTTAAAACACTCACCTTTTGGGTTTAAATCGAATTTAAATCCGATTTGAACCCAAAAATTCGACGGTCTCCAAATCTGTCCAAACCAGCATCAAAAGATCTGGAATTTAATTACGATCCTAACAAAAAAAATTGCGCGTGAAACAGAGTTCGTATGTGGAAGTTAAATGTATTAATGCATTTGAAAAATCAAAATTAAATTAAATTCAAACAAAATAAACCTACCTATTACCACTTGCCACGTCAGCGTTTCCTGCGCATCCCTAGTGACTAATCTCACCAAACCCATGTTCCAATTTCGCAAATAGATGAAGAAATCAAAAAGCCCCAATTCAACCTTTTGGGTTTCGAATTTTACACGTTTGACCGTGATGTCTGGTTGTCTCAAGCGACTATTGCAAAAACAGAGACTGCGCTTAGATCCGTAGATGAAAACTACAACATAATTTTATTTTATTTTCTGAGAACTTTGAACTTTTTTTTTTTGATTTTTGAATAGAATTGGATCTGAAATTTGCATCCATTTAGGAAGAGAAAGAATTGAAGAAAATGAATGCACAAATAAAAGAGAATAGATGGAGGCTAGAGTTTATAATTGGGTTTATATAGATAGGTTAGAATTAGAGTAGATGGATCTGATAAACAAACACGCTTAACGATAATTTAAATTAACGTAATAATTACAAATCACCATACTATGAAGACATTTATGTTATTTCCCATTTATTACTTTATTTAACACAACCCTTAATTTACATCTATTGCAATGTTTTCAAATTTAATTGAATGAACTAATTATATCACTCCTAATAATTGTTGTAAGACTCTAGATCCCACATTTGTAAGTATATATTATTTCCACTCAAATATTATAGATATATACAGAGTATAGGTTTCCGTTAAATCACTATTTATTATATATTCAAATTAACTAAATTCACTATTGAAGTCCATTTATATTTATTACCAAATATCCATTTAGCTTTCCCAATAAATTTGAATCCATTCATTTAATATAACAAATCAAATTTCCATTCACACCTTATTATCAACCCACAATTTATTGCAATTCATTATCTTAGATAGATTTTATACAATTAATATCACTTTACATTAAATTTCTATCCAATGAATACTTATTCATCAATCAATTCAATATTTACTTTTCTTTCCCTCTATTTGATACTTAACCTAGTATACATTTAATGGGTAAACGTAACATTGAATTATAATGCATTTCTCATGCATGCTTCATTTCATATAAATTCCTCTTTATTAACTAAGTCACATTAACAAAACAAAATAATTTTTTTTTTCAATCGATTACCAGTCTAGACTTAATATATTAAATAAACGGTTAACCTAAAACGATTGTTACCCCTTTAGCATTCAAATTCACTTACGACTATTATTAACATAATGTTGCCATTTGATTTATATATATTTAAATAAATTATATGAATGGGTAAAACTTTAAAAATTATCTTACCTGCAAATTTACTCACAAACATCCTAAATTACCAACTGGCAATTTATTTTTAATTACTAATTTTGCATTGATTATATCAAGTTGAGATTTAATACGTATTATTTCCTCAAATAAATAAATCTTTGGATTTAAATTCCCAAAACCATAAATTATGTCCTATCATAAATCTATGCTTTTATTATTTTCCGTTCACACTCCCGTTACTCTATAATAAATCACCAAGTAACGATATCCTAAACCAACATTAATTTATATATCAATCCTTATAACTCAATAAATTTGTCAAATATGAATAACCTTAACAATACTTACACATATTATCTTACTTACAATAATGTAATATTAAACGTTGAATTTCATTTATTTTGCAATACTTCAATTTAATTAATAAATACTACTCCTATACTTAAATCTATATTAACAAATCGTTAGATTTGGATCGATAGAAATCGGTTTACCAAAGCTTACATACACATTACGTAAATAAACAACTATATAAATTTGCCACTTATTAGCTCTAAATTTTATTCTTAAGTTTGTTACCTATCAATTTAGATTATACTTCCATCTATAATGCAAATCTAAATCTCCTCTAACTGCATAAATTAGGGCAATTTATTGCAATTGATTTCCCATTAAACATCATAAATTAACAAATTGAAACCTAAATAAAAACGTTTATTTATTTAAAAATCTTGTTGTTTAATTGAATTGACCATTCACGGATATAATTTACATTGTTCTCCAATTATTACTTAAATACATCACACAATGTTAAATCTATATTCAATACAATTTGTTACCAAAATTAATATAACGAAAACAGTTACGGCCTTAAAATTTCTCTTCATTCATTAATTGCTAATTGTTATTTAATTAGACCCATTCATTTGATTTCCCTATTATGCATCGATTATAAACCCATCATCTTAAAGGTGATGTCTACATTTTATACTATAAATTTACCCCTTTATATTCCAATATTAATGAATGCTCACATACAAATTTAGATCTTAACTCCTATTAATTATTCCATTTAATCCATTAATTACTAACTTTAATTATTGAAATTTGATTGTCTAACATACAATTTGAACCTATTTCCAAATTTTCATAATTAATTAACCCTTACAATAGTTTACAAATAAAAGGGATTGTATTAAATAAATTATTTATTGTCCTGCATTTCTTTATTTCACCCATCTACATTCAATACCCATAATCAATATTTTATTTCATTGTTAAATCCAATACTTGCATTACTTTACTTATTCTAACTTATATCCAATGCAACAATTTCCACTATTTCTATTAATTACAATATATAGTTAAATTTGTAAATTCTAATTTCCCTTGGTACATCAAATTGCACATACTCTTTCATATAAATAACTAAGATTTTTATTCCTTTCTAAATTTAAATTAAAAATCCTATTAATTATATTCATTTTAAACATCGAACTTACACGGGTCGTTACACATTTACTCAAAGTATTTCAATCTCTTACCAAAAGTTTTCATAAATTTCTTAACTGAGTTAGGTATGAAATGAAAATTTTTGACTGTCCAAAATCGTCGGAAATCCCACTTTATTTTAGCAATTAGCGATCCCAATTTATCATTAGTTTAAACACTTTTATAAAGATTACTAATCAATGATTCACATTATTTCGTTAACTTAAGAAAATTATATAAATCGAGTAACTCCAAAAAAATTCAAGGAACTGGGTACTACCAACAGTATCATATATCCTCTTAACAAGAAGAGTAATACTTAAGAGAAGTACTTACCATCCGAACACATCTCTTGCTTATTTTTAGTTCATTTTCAAGTCAATTGAATTAGTTATCATAAAATACCTCTTTTTATTTGAAATAATACCATTTTCAAAATCCTTTGGAGATTACTTTAAAAAACCTATTTTATAACTTCCTTTAAATTTCCACAATTCTTCAAATTACTCGAATTTAAATTCTCATTTCTTTTATATTTATCTTTTTACACAATCGTTTAAATAAAATTTTACCTTTTGTGTTCATTTTAAACAAATCTTATTATCAAATACCCTATAGTCAAATCATGAAACTTAATTTGCAAGGTATTTATACGTAAACTTTTAAATCAAACAATTGATCAATTTATAATAGTAACTTAACATTATCATTCCTTAATTTATTATTTTAGAATAAGTATTAAAGATCTTAATTACCTTTTCAGATTACTTACTTATCAATATCTTTATGAAACATCTTATAGTCAAATTGTGAAATTCTAAACACAAGATGTTCATATTTAAATTTTACTAATCCCTATTTCTAACTATACAACTTTTCAAAATATATAAATATAAACCTAGGTTAAAAAAAATTCATTTATCAATTTTTTCAAAATTAGTGTGTCGGTTTGTCTTGTTTAAATGTTTAGGAACCCTCATCGATAACGGTGATCAGGCGCATCGATCAGAATCCGTAAATCACTCAATAGATAAATCAACACAAAACAATTTATTAGTCACTAACATACACACACTCATATATATATATATATATATATATATATATATATATATAATACACTCAAATCATTCTAGGGTGTTACTAACCCTATCATTAATGAGTTACTCATCCTAGGGTATTACTAACCCTATGTCTGATGATACTTACCCTAACAAAGCTAAGGTTCTCACTTAACCTTTTGCTCTGATACCAAATGTAATGAACCTTTTTTCCATACCATTTGAATCAACAATAAACCACACATTCCAACTAAAATTACATGAAAAGACGGATCATTAAGGGTAGAAAGAAAATAAAGACAAAACAGAATCTCACACGAATGAAATAACATATATTATTTCAATAATATTCTTTACAGCGGAAATTTTTAAAATACAATATCAAAGTTTAACCGAGATTCGGCCTGGACAGTTATAACACCTGCCCTTACAAATACTGACAGACAACAAAAAAAATGAAATAGATGTAGTGGATAATAGAATACATCCATATGATGATGAAGATCTCCAGCTCTCCTATGGAAACTCCAACCGTCTTCAACTCAACCTGAAACTACTCGAATCTGACCCGAGTATTAAAAATACCTGGATCAGGCTTGCTAAACCAGCATGAGACATTCAAAATTTTAAATGTATAGTTCATGACGATGTTATCAAAACCTTTGAAAAGAAAGAGTGTCTCATAAGACCATGCCCACACATAAACACGAATGGATTTTTTACTTTATGACAACCAAAACACTTTTATACCAAAATGCAATTGATATTATTTTTAATGACATTACTTTGAAAACACTTTTCAAATAAACTTATTCGAATAAGGTATCAATACCTAGACTAAGTCTAAAGTAATATATCTAGACTAGGTCAATGGAATATACCGAATGGAATATATGATACCAAAAGGGGTAGCTGAAATGTTTACAAGTCATTACAGCTATTTTGTGAATACAATAAAACTGTAAGTCTCGTATTAGGATTGGATTTCCAACATGATAGGAAACTAGTGGAAAGATCAATCTGTATCCATGGCTTACGTCCAAGACTTAGACGTCGTTATACAACAACACAAATGGCTAAAAATGGATACAATCTACGAATAACATCCAAGGACTCGGACTTTGCGCATCCCTGCCTTGAGGCCCAAATGTATCTGGTACCTAGGGATTAGAACATCTGATAACCCAAATCACTACTACCCGAAATGCGAGCATACATCTGACCACATAGAATCCCATCATAACCAGGGTGTGAGGCTCGTGAGGCTACGATCAATTTCTTCAAAGCCACGTTTTACATACAAAACCACACTTTGATCACAGCAAATTCCACTTTGAATGCCACAATGCCACTCCTTTGATCACTATTTGACTCCCACAAGCATGCAACCTTTGAGCTCCCATGTCTCAGAGAAGGATGTTAAGCTAAGAGAAGTTGCATTCTCTGCCACCAAGCAGATGTACATTTGTAAAAGTCAAATGTTATGTTTCAGAAATGCAACGTCAAACATTCATCCATACAAGTTTGTTCTGGGACTGAACAAAACCGAAGGCACTCTCCTACTACCACTAGTAGCGAGAAGTCCTTGCAATCCAAAAAATCTCCACAACGAGGGGACCACTGCTATAAATAACTCTATAGGGCGAGCTACCCAGAGCATGTTCAACAAACAGTCTTCACGCTATGATGATCCACGACCTTCAATAATCATCACCTTCAACATATCCTCACATTCGAACGTATACATTGGCTCGAAGTGATTTTAAGACAGGAATCACCCAAATCCGACTCCGGTTCCTTCGAACCCAATCAACGCTTAAAAGGATGTTAAGTTCATAAGTGGATATCAATCATCAATCAATTACTCCATCTTTTATTTAAATCAAACATCTTTCTTAAATATACTCTTTTCAATTTATTCCATCTTTTTTCAAGAGTATATGGAATCATTAAGCCTCAATTATCAAATCATTTGGTTTATTTAAACCTTTCTTAAATCCTGAAATAATTCCAAATCATTTTCTCTTTTACTTAGGAAAACCTTTCCAAATCATTCTTTTTCTCTTAATCAATAATTTCTTATATTCAAATTATAACCTTTAACTTAGGGAAAATATTCCTAAATCATTCGTTGAATCTTAATCAAAGATTTCTTTCTTAACTTCAAGCCATATTCTTGCAAATCGAAGATTTTCATAACAGAGTACTACTGCCACTTTAAATACGGTAAATTTCACCACCAAGGACTAATAGCAAGTTATCCTACATCATGAAGTTCTTTTTCATCATTGATCGTTGTCTTCAATATATTTTATTTCAAAAATTTGTTTAAATGGTTTTTCAGATAGGGATCACCCAAAACCGATCCCGGTTCTTCTGATAGGAATCACTCGGATCTGATTCTGGTTCTTTCGTACCAATCATCGAATAAAATGTTAATTTCATATGGGGTTTCAACAATTAGTTTGAGGTGATTTTTAAATAGGAATCACCCAAATCCGATCCTAGTTCTTCAGATAGGAATCACCAAAATCTGATCCTGGTTCCTTCGTACCAATCATCGATAAAAAGATGTTAAGTGGTTCATTAACATTCAAAGAATTCATTTCTTTTCTTTTATCTTGGCAAAACTTAAATATGATCTTTTAGAGCATCCGGGCTTTTCTTTCGACTTGTTCCACCCCTCGCCTAAAAAGAGAAAACATAGGTCAGGTAAGTTCAATGCACTGGTTTCTCAATCCCTAACCTTTGTTAAACACCTTGTTTTATCTTCTAAGATCTCATTGGCGGGACAGATGTACTAGTCATTTCCGCGTACTCAGTTATTATAACATTTAATATTCTTCACTTTTTATTTAAGTGTGACAAATAATTTCTCTTAACCATTTATTCAAACTCTTATTAAAACTTCCAAATCATCTTTAAATTAGTTAATTATTCCTTTGAAATCATTCACAAAATATTTAGGAAAGAATTGTTACGTTTAAACTCATATTCAAAAGGTTATAGAATTCACAGCATAAAAGTGCTGTGGAAAGTGCTATATAAGTTTATTTGATTTAAATAACTTTATTTGGAAATTCATATTTCCCATTACAGATCTATTTTAAACCATTTAAATAAATTTATCAAATTCATTTCATATTATTACTCATTTTAAAATATCTTTTATAAAGAAATTCCTTTTTGGATTCCGAATTGCAAAACCGCGATGTTTTTAGAAAATGGTTTTGGACATATTTCAAAGCCTACTTGATGAAATCTTTTAGCAAAGGCTAGCGGGGTTAACAGGGCCCCTACCTGATTTTATTGCAACAAAACAATAAAATACAAAGCTTGTTCAAAGAAGATAAACAAGCAAGGAAATCTTGATTTTCTTTCTTCGTTGGAAAACTATTATCATTGTGGCCCAAATAATTTATATTTCAAAGAAATCTGATTTATAAATCATTCTCAACATTAGTTTGAAGTTACGGGTCGAAATTTACGAACTACCGCTACGCAACGTGCTCGATTTTGTCCAATTTTGTGAATTGCTTCGGAACTTGTCCGAAACACTTCAAATTTGTTTTAAACCATATCTAAAATATTTTCACTTATTTAAAACAATATTTTCATCATTTCAAACTCATTTTTCATTTCATTTTATGTTATAATATTATATTATTGTAATATCATTTTCAATCTTTTTAGATATTTTGAAATCATTAAGAGGTTAAATAATTTCCATACACAAATTTTATGGATTTAATTTTCATTTAATTAACTACGCTTACTAACCATTTCTCTTATCTTTTATCAAAGCAAGTTATCATCCATATCACAAACATATAATCAACCATAATATCAACCAATTTATCAAACATTCAAACAATTTATTCAATGGTTTCAATGGACATATTAAAATAGTTATAAGGATGATTTAACTTTAAATAAACATGGAGTACTCACCTTTACCAAACCGTTTAACTTTCTACCAACATTCATATCATCCAACACTTCACTAAATCCTTTTATCTCCACCAAATCTTTTCCGTAGACTTTCTTTTTGATTCCGACAGCAGTTCCATCTCTTTTTCTCGCTCCGGAGCTTTCCAACTCGCTTCCTCTCTTCCAAATGGTTTTGCCTCCCCTTGATCCTTTCATTCCTCCATCATTTATTCACTTCTTAGATGCTAAACCATGTTTTAATGGTATTATAAAGTCTTTGGTAAAGTTTGGTGGTGTTTTGACTTTGTTTGATATGGTTTTGAAAAAGTTAGTAAGGAAAAGTGAAGAGAAGAAGCCATTTTAAAAGTAGAGAAAAGCTTGGAAAAGGAAGAAGAAGAAGAAGTGAAAAAAGTGAGAAATCAGATGCTTATTTATAGAAAAGTTTTGAATTAAAATAATATTTAGTAAAAGGACCAAAATACCCTTTACTTACTTTTTAAGCAACCTTATTTTTGCAACACTTAACATCACATTTCAAATCATTATTTCATGTCATTTTCACTTAAGTGTTAAGTAAAGAAAGTAATAATTATGTTTGTTTGATTTGATGTTTTACTTTTTGGCTTTTGTACTTTTTTATCTTTTTGTACTTACTTTTTAATTGTATTTTATAATTTTCTAAGTATGTTTAGTAAAAATAAACTTGATTAGTTATTAATTAATACTTATACTATTTGAATATATGTTTCTATATAAGAAAATAAAGGTGCGATGATGTTGCGACAATTTTTAATCAACAAAATGTTGATTTTGACAAAATGTATTATGGTCACATTTTGATGTTTTAATTAAACTATTTATTTATGTAAACCATATTCAAAAATGAAATTTTTACTTCTTTAAATATATTAAAACATGTCTTTTTATATTTTAAAATCATATTTAAATAATATCAAAATCTTTAATTTACAGTGTATGTAAAACTGACAAAATACGATAAAATTCGGTTATTTGTGTAAAACGATTATTAACATACTTTTAAATATTTTAATATACTTTTATTATCTTTATTAAATGTTTTCAATAAGATCTATCTTTTTAAATAAGTATTTAAACCTCTTTATTTAACAAGTTTTTTATTTTTAACAAAACTTACTTTTGTTGATTTGTTCTAAAATCCAAATTTTTACTTTTTAAATTATTAACTATAAGGAAAAATAATTTCTTTATTATTATTTATTATATATAGCTTATTTATTAAGTTTTAAACCTTTTTAAATTTGAAATAAACAAAATCTCTCATTTTCGAAGTAGCGAAATTACGAGTCGTTACATGATGTCTGCCTTATGGAGTTGGATTGAAAGAGATTGAAGGTTGTATAATTTCAAGCTATAGTCGAATGCCCATTCGATTTTAGTTCAAACCGGAACACTTCGGCAATAACTGGAATTTATGTCAGTTTAGTCACCTTTAAATTAGCTATATAATACATGCGATGCTATAAATTTATTGCTGAATGCTTGGTTGATAGTTTAGATGATGTTGTTGTTTGATTGTTTGTTTCGTTGAAAATCCTGTTTTAGAAAACGGATGACATATTAACTTAATTGTTGTGAACCCATATGATTATATATATTGTTTGTAACTATTGTTTTGTAGGGAAATTTTTTAAAGAGACCCTAAGGGCATCCTCGTCAATAATAATGATTTATTTCTTTATGTTTCTTATATTGATGTTTAGTTGAAATTGATCGTTATATTCTATTTAAAAAAATTAAGTGTCTTTATATCAATTTACGCTATAACATCAATTATTGAATATCATCTCCTAAACCCTTCGTGTGTGTTGTCTTGACATGCATTTTCACAGAAAAGATATTTAAATTTACTAACCATTTTGATTAATGGTATACTTAATCATTTAATTAATGACTATTTGAATTTTATTAATTGAGAACAATTAATTAATCATTTTAATTAATGATGTTTTGATTATAATTAATCGTTTTAAGTAATGATGTTTTAAGTCAATAAATCATTTTAACCAAAGATGTTTAATTAAATTAGTCTTTTCGATTAATGATATTTAAATGAATTAATCATTTTAGTTGATGATATTTAAATTTAATAAATCATTTTAATTAATGATGTTTAAAGGTAATTAACCATTTATATTTAAGTTTAGTTAATTATTGTAATTAATGATGTTTTACTTTAATTAACCAATTTAAATAACGACGTTTGAATCTAATATATCGTTTTAAATTATGATATTTGTATTTAGTTAATATTTTTAATTAACAGTGTTTTAAAAGTTAAGTAATTGATTTAATAAAAGTGTTTTAAAGTTAATTAGCTGATATAGCGTATTAAAGTTAATGTACTGATTTAATAAGGTTTAAAAGTTAATTTACTAATTAAACAAAGGTATTTTTGAGATAATTAACTATTTAATAAAGATATTTGATTGATTTATTAAAAGAGATTGTAAATTTGATAATATATCTTTTAGGGCAATTAATATTGTTTATAAAATTATAAAAGGGTATAAATGCAATTATTTATCTTTTAGTATATTTGACGGTGGTTCAAATTTATAAAAAGGATTTTATATTCTATTTATTTTGTTTTGGGAAAATTAATATGATTTTAAAAGTGATATAAAGGTTATATAAATTATCCTATGTGATGATTAACCTTTGATTTAAAATTTATAAAATTAGTTTAATTTATTTATTATCTTTGGTGGTAATAAATATTGTTTTAAAATTTATAAATAATAGTTTATAAATAAGAATATCTTTTAAAAAGAATTGTTTTTAAAAAAACTAAGTGTAAATTATTTTGGGTTTATAAAAATAGTGTTTCGACATTTGTTTTGACCATGGTTTTAATAAACTTAGCAAAAATAATTTGCCCCATTTAAAAAACTATTTTAAAGAGCGTTTTTAAAGTGTCTATAGAAGTAATATGCTACGAAAATTAAGCGTAAGTGAAAATAACAATTTTATCATTTTCGGTAGTTCGTTTATTGACCATTGACTTTGATTCTTCTTTCTTCTTTATATTTCGTCACCCTAAGATGATGTGTTACTCATTTGAGCTTTGTTATTCTTTGTCGGAAATGACTGAACCCAAAGAGTGAGTGGAAGCCGAGCTATATAGGGTTGCTTCCATTAGGGTATTTCACATCAATTCTGGATTGGATTCGGTTTGTAGATTAAGATGTGAAATGCTTGGTTTCTCGATAAGGTTTGTAGGGGCGCACCCTCTTAGTCATTGTAGAAAAACATCTCTTTTCAATTGTTGTTAATTCATATCTTTGAATTGTTTCCTTAATTGGATTAAGAATTTCCTTGTGCTCTTCTCTATAATTATTTATGTCTAGTCTTTTAGGTCTAGGATTCGATATTATTAATGCCCATTTATTAAGTAAGGTATTTGTTCTTACAAGTATCAGATTGTTTCTATTGTTTATTTCCATTCTTTGTTGATTGGATTGTTTTTCAGATTTGTTTATCATTTCTTCATTTTTGGATGTTGTTCTTGTGAGGTAAAACCCATTCCGCATTAGCAGCATGGTCTCATAGAGTTTTTATATGTTCATCATATTACTTGAGTTTTCTCACACTGGTTTTTTAGATTGACTCGGGTGTTAATTTATTATAATTCTCGGGTCAACCTAAGTTTTTCCAAGGTTGGCTTTGGTGATATAGAGTTATTTGAGAAGAGATGGTTGTTCACCTAACGTAGTGTGTTTTGTTATACTGCATACCTATCAGCAATTGTAAGGTCAAAATTATGTAGTTGTCCAGCCAATAAGATTTTTTTAACGTTGATGTACTCTATATTTTGGAGTAACAGTCTTTACTATCTTTGTTATATTATATGTTATGGATTCTGCTATGTGATTCTAATTTTCCTGTTCTATGTTATTTTCTTTTTTACCCTAACCACCTACCTTTCCAACGATTGGATGTTCGGTATTTGAATAATATAGTTGTATTCGGCGTTGACTTTCGATTGACAAAAAGGTAGGTCATTATAATGGCTAGCTGGGAGGTTTACCTTGGGTTTAATCGAGAATAAAATTAAGATACCTCACTTTGAAATGGTTTTAAAATAGTGTAATAATTATTGTGTATATTGTTGTGCATACGTTTGTGTGACTTTCTTATGTTGTATTTGGAAATTTATTCATGCTTAAAAGCGGATGACATACATAACCAATTTTTTATAGGGGACAAAAGCAAGGAAATGGAAGTCGAGGAGTTTCTAACGAATAGGTCACTATGAGAACACTTCTAAAGGCTTGATTTTGTAGGGGGATCCAACAGGATTTCTCCCAACCTTTTATCTACATCTCATTTATGTATGTTTATGTGACATGCTTATACGGCGGAAGCTTTGTACCACGGCCATATTGCTTGTAAACTTTGTTATGACTTGAAAGTTGACTTCTTTTTAATGAAGAAGTAATTGCACTTGATGATGTGCTAGTGTAGTCACTAAGCCATTTTCCATTATTTGAAAATTTATAACCTATGGATATTTTGAAGTAAATTTTTCCATACTTATAGTGTTATAAAGTACAGAAAGGAATGGGGTTTAAAAGCTTTTTGATTTTTGGAAACCAATTTTTAAAAGTTATGGTCCGTAAAACGATAGTCTCTATGAATGCACATTGAAAATTCTTTTTAATTGTGTTTACAAGCTTTTTGATTTTCGTAAAGTATAAAAGGTTATCTACTTCGATTATTTTGAAAATTCTTTTCAATTGTGTTTACAAAAGCTGTGTAGTATTTGAAAGTGTGTTTGAATTTTAAATATATTTTTAAGAACGTATTTATTTGTTTAAATAAAAGGTTTGAATTTTATCAGAAATTTTTTATTTTCAAATCAAAGTTAGGTTATAAAGACCCTCAAGTAATGTTTTGTATAAGAGTTTTGAATTATAATCTATGTATTTTAAAAATGTACTTTTGAAAAGTAGAGTGTTTATAGAAGATCTAAGAATTAAAGGAATGAATTTGAGATACTTAAACAAGTGGTTTATGTAAAAGAAATCCCATTACTTTTCAAAGTCGTATTCATTTCAAAAGGTGATGGTTTTAAGTTATGATTTGAATGGAAGTTTAAACTTGATTTAAAGTGTTCTAAAGGATATTTGCAATGTATTATAGTAATTTAAAGGATTATCTAATGTAATAAAGCAGGTGTACTTTTATGTAAAAGAGTTTGTTTATAATATTTTATAGGATTATGAGGCCTTATACTTGGCATTAAACTTTGAGGTAGGTAAACTTCTACTTATCCTGAAAGATATGAATGTTTTCGAGTCAAGATTTGATAGGTAATAATACCTCAATTTGAATGGCTTCATTGTTAACCAAAGGATAGTTTAAGTTTGAAATCAAAGATTGATGTTAAGTGTATGGAGAATTATTTCCGTAGTTGAATTCGGTTACTTGTGGAAATTAAGTAGCCCTATAATTAGCACCAAAAGCTGATAAGTAGATTGGTACTTTATTTGTAAGACCTATAATCGAAGTGTTTAACTAAGGCAAGGCTAGAAGCAATCGGTTCCCTGACTTACCTGGCTTCATTTTTGTGCAAGGGATAGAGTAAGTTAAAATACCGAAAACGTGACAGGTATAGGAGACTCGATTTCTATAAATGAACTTTATAATTTATGGTGGTATGAAAAGTATTCTTTTCATACTTAACATCAAATTCTGCGGTAGAGAAACTCATCTCTGTCTATGAGATTTTAAGAATGTACGTTCGAGGTAAGGATAGGATGCTAACTTGTTCGACTACTTCGTTAATCGATGGATAGTACAAGTTTGAAATATGAAAGTGGTGGTACATATATTTGGTCTAATTTTTATACGATCCATTTACATACACCAAAAGTGTTTAGGTTTATTATTATCAATATTTTTAAATGATATTTGTTTTAACCCAATTAGGTATGTTTTTTTGGAAATGAAACCTTCCTTAAGATTTGTAAATATACTTATGTCATTGGTATAAGTATATGGAGATGTTTTCTAAGTATTGAAAGCAAAATGGTTTGTGTATATACTTATACCATTAAGAGGAGTATATAAATATTTTTCAAGTATTGAAAAGAGTAGGGAAGGTTTGGGAATATATTATTTGTAAAGGTGTTTTAATACCAGTATTTACAAAGTGTTTTAATTAATAAAAAGATTTACTACAGAGGCTTAATGGTTACTTATGTTCTTAATCTTTTTCCATATGAAATTAAATAACTGGTTTGATTATTTTCTTATTTGATAGTTGGATAACCAACCATCTAATCGTGGCTAGGTTTGAAGCTGTCGGTTGTTGGTTCGGGGAGACTAGGATCAGATAAGTTATCCGAAAACCACTTCAAATCGATATGGGCATTTGAATGGAAGACATATTGAAGATGATGAAAATTGAAGAGGGTGATCATTGAAGTGCAAGGGCAACTTACTACTAATCCCAAGGTTGTAGTAAAAGTAGTGCCTTTGGTTTGTTTATATCCTGAACAACTTGTATGGATGAATAATAGCATTGCGTTATTGCTTGAAGGGCAATGTTAGCATTCCAAGTGGAATTTGCTAAAAAGTCAAAACGTAGTCTCAAGCCTCACACCTAGTAATGACTAAAACAGGAATTATGTCGCAAGACTATGTAGGTTGCTCCCATTAAGGTATGCTCATCCCCTGTTCTAGATAAGCCTTTTAATGAACGACATTTTCGACCCTCGAATGTCGACACTAATACATTAATGGTATTCATGTGCCGAGCATCCAAGGGCTGGAAAGAAAAAATCTTAGGGTAAAAGAAAAAGAACAAGAAACAAAACAAGAGAGAACATAATATCATTATCTCATATGTGGAACAATAATATATATTATTTAAAAGATTTTTACTAAAAAGAAAACTTTAATATACATATAACAATGAGAATAAAAAACATATCATCAACCTGGACAGTAACAACATCTCCTCACAAATGCTAATAGATAAAAATCAAATAATGCAATAGAAAATAAATATGTGAATAGGTCTTGGAGGATCCAGCTCATCTCCTAAAGCTTCAAAGCATCCTAGAGATATACTCGGGGCTAACCCGAGCATTATAAGGAAATAACACTTAGATTAGTTTGGCAAACTATCATGAGAAACTCAAATCATATGGATTATTATATTTATAAAACCCTTCAAAAATAAAAGTATCTCATAAGACAACGGCATGAATAACAATGGATGGGTTTTTATCTTATGATAACCAAATCATTTATATTAGAAAATCTAGCAATAATATAATGATGTTTAGGGTGTGATATATAAATAATCAAGTAACTGTGAGGCATGTGAGTGTAAACCACAGAAATAATAGGTATACAATCAAAACTGCTAAAATGCGTTTGCTAAATGTGTAGGATTCCACGAAGGTGCTCTCAGTACCTCAAGAATGGTTTTATTGCAAATGGATAAGAGATATCCTTCCGAGCATTGCTTTCTTTAGGTAAAATATATCATAGTAAAAATATAATTGGTTCACGCCTGAATATGTGGCACCGGATCACATCACTCCCGCATGCATATTGGAAGCAATGCTAGAATAGAGTGCATGCACCTTTAAGTTAGTTATACCCCATAGGCCATGCCTCTTATCTCTTGTTTCTATCATTACCGATGGTGAATTCATGTTCATCATCTTAACACACAAGCCCCAACTCATATAGAACTCAACACATGAGCCCCAACTCCAACAAATTTGGAACCATACATGGATTCCCACATCTCAAAAATTCTTGGAATCATATATGGATTCACATATCCTGAATAGATCATGAACAACTACTTTTGTTTGAGCACCTTATACAGATGTTTAATCTCTACATAGATTCTAGCATCTCAAACTAATCACGAACCTCCTCCAAAGAATAGAACACGTATATGGTTTTGGGGTGGTTACGGTTTCAAGTCATCTCATATAAGTACACTCCCCTGCTTACCGTATGCACTATAAACCAATCGATCAATTTTTGGTAAACTCAACTCCATTTTTTTTGTCAATAAATAGACAATACATAAAAGCAAAGATCAACTTCTAACCAGAAGTGGTCGGTTTCTTTATCATTTATCCTAGAAAGGTAAAACGATTTTATATGTATAGTATAGCATCACTGAAGGTAACTATATTGTATAATTCTTGTGTTTCTTTTAGATATTTCCAAAGTTATAGTTTGGTCAATTTCAACAATAATAAGAATGATCACATACGGAAAACTAAGTCCTGTATACTTTACATAAGCAAGTACCATACAAAGCATAATCAACCACATAAGCATGATTAAGTCATATAAACGACTTCTAATCACCTTTTTAATTAATCTTCCTTTGTTAATCAAAAACATTTTTATTATCAAAGCTCCTTTTTATCTAATAAAAATCACTTTTCAATTAAATATACACTATTCATTTCTACACATTTCAGTACTCTCAAAGTATCCACATACTTATCTCAACAGTACAAGTATATTTATAAATCAACAATAAGTCTTACTTACTTAAAACACAGTTAAAAAGGTTAAAAATCAACGTTACTCAAACATTGTTACTGTAAACCCCTTCTCTCTTTTATACTTTAAAACTTATACTTTTCTACCTTTTCTAAAGATTCCATACTTGTTATTATCTTTAAAATTCCATTATTAAAGATTAAAATATTTCTCAAAATCATAACTATATTTCCCACTTTAAAATATAACCTAAGGGTTTAAAAGCCAATGTTACTAAAATTACCATTTACTACAAACCCAAAACACTTCACACTTATCATTGTCTTTAAAAACTATCTTTTAAAGATTATATTACTTTTTACGATCAAATGGGTTAAAAATATTAATTGTTGCTTAAACATAATTATTGAAAACCTAAATAACTTTTATATTTTTCATTAACTTTGAAACACATTCATTTAAAGATCTGAGTACACCTTCACTTTTTAAACAAGGTGATATACCTTTTTAATTATTTTTACACAACCATTCATTATAACGTACGTGTTTTAATATCAAAAACCTCTTCAAAATACTTATAATATGGTTTACAACACTTATTCAAAATATTACTTAAAATATCTATTTATAAACAAGTTTATATTTTAAAAACCTTACTTAAACAATTCATAAATGATTATAAAATCATATTCAAACTTCAAACTTCCTTTCAAAATACTTAAACCCCATTTACAAACTCCATTAAAAGATTTTAGAAAATATCTAAAGTATCCGACCTATTTATACTTTATTAAAACTAGCATTTTCAAAGTGCATCTATAGCGACCTTTTCGCTATACAAACTTATCCAACATCGTTTCACAATTTGTATAAATTTCCAAACCAATTACCTTACGTAAAGCACATCTGAACAAATATAAAAAACAATCAATATATATTTTCACAATATATCCACATTTGAACCAATTTAACATAAGTCAAATACATGGGATTTCAATGTACGCTTATAAGGACAATTTCACTTCAACCATTCACAGACAATTTCCAACTTTATCAAAAAATAAAATCATCAACCATATCAGACATGTAAAAGAATATGGGCCATGCCACCTATTATAAAGGATTAAAAAATAGATTATACTACGTATAATGTCATCCCTTCCTTTCATAGGAAGGAGGGGTCTAAAAGTAATAACTTGCATTGTTCTTTGTACTATTTTTATTTTAACACAACAAACAACCACATCACAACATTACACAAATCAACTGGTTAGTGAACTCATCCAAGCCAAAACTAACTAAAGTCCTAAAAAATTCCACTACGAATGCAAAGGCGAAGACGACGTCTCAATTGGACCTCATATGAATAAGACATTGATTTTATAAGAATTTGGATTAAAAACTTAATTAATTGATTTAATTAATTACTAATAACCATCTTACACACTAATCCTTCTCTTTCCCTCTCTTTCTTCCTCCCCCTGTACATGCCCAAACACAACAACCCGCAAACATGCACATACATATAGTGACATAGAGCTACGCTGCGTGAAGCCAAATGTGCTCGTGCCATCGAACTTCCCATCAGATGAGCTCTGATATGCACCCCTCCATATCACCTCCAACATCCCCCTCCAAATACCAACCTAACATGCCCTTGCTGCCTGAAAATGACACATATCGCCTCCCTCTACCAGAGCACCATACCCCTATGCCAAACTTCTCCCCGTGCCACCATGAGTCCAACTCCACCTTCGATTTCACGTCCAACCACCTTTAGTTTACCATGACCTATGCCTTGCAACACGACAAGCAACCATCCCACCTCCCACCTAAATATTGCACCACCTCTAGCCAATCACCACTGACTTGCCTTTGCATTAAAAATAAGTTGACACTATTGCCTTGGCCCAATCGCCTCCTTAATAATTGGAAAAATCCAACCCTATCTCGCCTTAAATATCATCGGCAACTTCAACCACCTTTGCACCTACCAAAGCACATACAGATGTGAAGCCTTCAACAATACTAGTTCAACATATCAAAAATTAAGTTTTCTTGATGCTTGTAGCTCATCAAATAATTAGAAGACGGAAAAGAGGGATTGGCAGCTGTATTTGAAGAAGCAGGAATGAACAAAAAGAAATAAAAGAGAAGTGAGGAAAGAGTTGGGTTAAGGGAGCTATTTATAGTAACATTTTTATTGCATTTAATTCCTAAAATTAATCGCTATACATTTTGAGCTTGAACGACCGCATGACACATCTGGACGTCACAAAACTTGTTGGTATACAATAACTCACTATTTCGGATCTAACGACACAAGTTTCATCAAAATTCGAGATAGTGCTCCAGAATTATAATTTCATGTGTTATTAAGAAAAATTATTATTAAAACAAGTTTAATCACTTTAATGATAAATTAAAAGTTTACCATTATTGTTTATTATTTAAAAAGATTTTAAATAGGCTTATTAAAAATTTTATTACATTAAATCAAGATTTAAATATTTAAATAATTTTGATATTTAAATATAAAGCATTCAAAATTCCAGGTCGTTACATTCTCCCCTCTTGGAATATATCATCCTCCAAATATCAACATAAGCAACAAAAACCACAGTCACACATCAATACCTAATGGTATGGCAATCACTAATAGCTAAAGAAACAATCACGTAACTATATTACACAACACTATAATCTCTAGCTACCAAAGCTCATGGTTCACCTAGGTCCAAAAACTTCTCATCCAACAAGGATGATAAATAACCTACTAAGCATACCTTATGCTGAACAGCCTCTGGTGTTACTCAAGCGCACACCCGTGCTACCTTATACAATTCGAGGAGTCATTCCCCAAAACACTCCACAAGCCTACTAACATAGTATACATTTGTCTTAGAGCCGTATGTTATATATCTATCATCTGTATGTAAATCAAATCTCATCTCTCACTTGATCACATAAATTCCATTTTCAAACTACTGTCTCACTTGACCTCTCCCATGCAGACTCCAATTAGGTTCCTTGATTATAAACCTTTGTTTTTCTTACATAGCCATGTACAATGATACAAAATTTCAGGATCATATCAAGAATATGTATCAAGTGTTCACCTTTGAGAATTGAGTAAAAATCCTAACTCGAACTGGTGTAAACTACTTCGAAATCCTTGCACTCGAGTTCTAGATCAAGAACTTGTATGCGAATAAACTGTTCTATGTAAAACATACGTACTTTATTCCAATTGATTGCTTAATTACACTAATTACTTTCCATTTTAATTCATATTCATTTTCCATATTAGTATTCCTTATTTAATACTAAACCATATATGAATAATTTCATAAAATTGTACTTCGAGTTATCAAGAATTATAATCATTTCAAAAGGTTAGAACTTCAATTTTAAAACTTTTCAAGACTTAAATTCATATTGTACATCACTCTACTACATCCTAGGAGTATATACAAACCAATCTCATTCATTTTACTTAACATGGATATTCAATCAATTTAAAACTTGTTTAAGTTCTACTATATTTCAATTTAAGAGTTACAAAATTCAACTTTTATATTTTCATAAAAAAAATTAGCTTCAATTTTTATATCAATTTGGAATTTTCGATTGTCTAAAATCAACGAAAATTCCATTTTATCCTAATAATCAAAAACTATTAATCAATAGATTAAAATAAGATGCACAACCAAACTACCATAATGCATTGGATATATGTGTCCATAATTTAACTCAATAAAAAAAGAAGAACCAAACATCTGAATTTCATTTCAAATCATTTTGAAATAATACATACTTATAAATTTTGTATGTCGAATCATACTTCAAAAATTTAAATCAAAATCTGCAGCAAACTACCATAGTAGCATTCCCCACTTTGAAACTCGAAAATAAATGCCGATGATGCTACAGTCATCGTCAAAATTATATCTAGGAGACAGAAGTGAGTTCAGTACTTTCTATCTCTTTTAAAATCCTTTGGAAAACATCTCCATTCATAAATGATTTCAAATAATACTACTATTATTATGCAATACGTTTCACAATTTCTATAAATTCCAAACCAATACCTATAGGTCAAACACACTCAAACATGTGTAAAGAACAACCAATTATATACTGTCAAAATATATCCATATTTGAACCAATTTCACATATGTTAAATATAGGGGATTTCAGAGTGCGTTTATAGTGATAATTTCACTTCAACCATTCACACACAACTTCCAACTCTATCGAACAACAAAATTATCGACCATATCAAACATGTAAATAAGTTTGGGCTATGCAACATGTTATGAAGGATTAAAAGAGAGATTATCCTATATATAATGTAATCAATTGCTTTCGAAAGAAAAGAGGGGTTCAAAAGTAATAACATACATTGGTTTTTTTACTATTTATATTTTAATGCAACAAACAATCATATCACAACAATATATAAATCAACTGGTGAGTAAACTCACCCAAGCCTAAACCAACCAAAGCCTTAGAAAATCCTACTACAAATGCATTGGCAAAGATGGTGTCTCGTTTGGAGCTCGTATGCACAAGATATTGATTTTATAAGAATTTGGATTGAAAACCTGATTAATCAATTTAATTAATTAATAATAGCCATCTTACCCACTAATCCTTCTCCTTTCCTCTCTTTCTTCCTCTCCTTGTACATGCCTAAATACAGCAACCCCCGAACGTGCACTACACACGTGACACAGAGCTACGCCGCACAAAACCTAATATCATTCACACCACCAAACTTCTCATCGCATGATCTTCGTGACGTCCTCCTCCATGTCATCTCTGACGTCCTCCTCCAAATTACAACTTAACACACCCTTGCTGCCCTAAAAATGTTGCACATTGCCTCCCTCCACCAGAGCTTCCCTCGCCTATACCAAACTACCTCCCATGCTACAACGAATCTTACCTCACCTTCGATTTCACCTCCAGCCACCTTTAGTTCGATGTGACCTGCTCCTTGCTACATGATAAGTAGTATCCTTTTCCCTAAAGCTGCGCTACCTCTAACCTATCACCTCGAATCGTCTTTGCACAAGAAACATGCTGACACCTTTGCCTTGGTCAATCACCTCCTTAATCATTGGAAAAACCTAACCCTAGCTTGGCCAAGATATCATCAACAAAATCGACCATCGTTGCACCTACTAGTGAACACGTGGATGTGAAAGCCTTCGACTAAGGAGTTCAATGGATCCAAAATTAAGTTGCCTCAATGCTTGTTGTTAGCACCAAAATTGGTGACTAACACCCGGAAGTAGTGGAAGCACCAATGTATGTACACAGATCCTCAATATCCACACACAGATCTTAGATCCAGATTAAGTAGAAAAAAATGAAGAAACTAGAAAAATTAAAATAGAAGAAAGAAGAAAAGAACACAAGGTTTATAGTGGTTATACGATCTTCGGCCTACATCCACTTTGAAGAGTTGCTATTTTATTGATTATAACTCGTTAGTTACAAAAGGTTTACAACAGTTCACCTGAGTTACAATAATGATTCTGGCAGAGTATCGGCGTCAAAGAGCCAAAAATCCCTTTTCTGAAGAGCCTGGGTTGCTATTTATAGGTGTCGGCTGGAAATGTCCATCTCAAACTTCGGAAGACTCCTTCCATCACATGAGCAGGCCCACTTGATCGATCTATGACCGTTTCGGCTCGATCCATGATCGATACGAATGAGACTTGTATCGATCCAATACTTGCCCAATCGGGTCGAGATCGATCATGAACATTCCCGACGTTGTATGCAAGCTCCTGCGAAAATTTGGTAGCATTTGGCCTTGTAGATTATGGGATATGATCGATGCAAGTTTTACATTTCCATAGTCTGGCGCCTTCGTATTGATCCATCTCGTGTCGACATGTTCGTATCCATCACTTTCGAATCGATCGGAGTGACGTGGCATGATTATTTAGGTGAGATTCACATTTTATGCCGAGTTGACTGCTTCCGCATTCATATCCATCAGTTGCTATGTTCTTCGTATCCATAGATATACAATGTTCGTATCCATCCATCAACCCCCCTTCGTATCGATCCATATATGCCTGCCATACTCTACGTATCAATGCCAAACATTTTACTCAAATCGAAGCTTAGCTATGTGTTTCGTATCCATAATAATCCATCGCCTCGTTTCCATCATTTAATATCCATGCTTAGATTTGTATCGATCTGGTGTATACCTTTTCGTATCTATGCTCTTCATCCCACTCCTTATCGATGCATGCTTATGTTTTTTGTATTGATGGGGTAGGTAGTTTAATTCGCATCGATATTCCCAGGTGCTACTTCACATCGATCAACAGGGGTGTTGTTTGTACCCATCAGTCACATATTATTCACATTGATCACTGGTCGACCGATACGAATAGCATGTATCGGTGGATCGATACGAAATGATAATTTTTATCAATACGAAGTAGTAGGATTCCGATGGATATGAAGTGGAATGAGCTAAGTGGATCGATATGAATAAGTTGGTGGATGATCGATGAGAAGTGGGATAAGCATTGGTAGATACGAACGAGACTTCCTTCCATGGATACGAACCACCACTTACCTTGATGGATACGAATTGTGGCTATCTTCCTTGATTTGCATCGATTATACCCTGAGCATATAAACTCCAATTGACCTAAAATTTGAAACATAGCCTTTCTTACCCTTGTTTAATATTATCAATCGATCCCGTCTTGATTTGAGCTTGGTCAAGTTTTGACAGTATCGATCATAGGCTTGTTCCAATCGATCTCTAATACCGATTTCCATCCTTTTTAGCCTATTTGTTGATATCCTGGCTCTGACTAAAAGGTAGGATAACATTTTCCCCCAAAACATGCCTTATGGTAAGAAGGCTTGTTTTGAATAGCTCTGAATAAAACATCCAAACTCCATATTCAATCCATATCCATACCATCCGATCCATAATCCAATATATTACCAAGCTATCCTATCCAAGTGCTATAGCCATGTCCAAGTCCACGACTGCTGTGAGTCGCTATCCAATTCGAAGACTAGTAACCAAATCCTTAGCCAATTCCAAAGCATTCTGAGCTCATCAATCGAGCTTTGATCTGTCCATATCCAATAACCAATAGCCAAATTAATAACCTTTCCAGGTTGATATTCGAATTCAGGACAGCTCCTGGCCCTTTGCCAAATTCAGGACCTCTCTGGGTCCATTTATCCCAAATCAAAATCCAAATCCATGGCCTCTCCAAGTTGGGTTATCTTGTTCCGACCCCGACCTTCCGGTCAAGGGCTCGTATGTTCTCTAACCTCGGCTCATCGGCCAAGGCTTTTGTATTCTTCGGCCTTAGCTCTCCGGTCAAGGATTCTTGTATTCTTCGGCCTTGGCTCTCAGGATAAGAACTTTTATATTCTCCAGCCTTGGCTCTCCGGCCAAGGTCTTTTATATTCTCCAGCCTCGGCTCTGCGGCGAAGGACTTTTATATTTTTCAGCCTTGACTCTTCGGCTAAGGACTTTTATTTTCTCCGTCCGAGGGCTTTCATATTTTGTTCGAGTCCATTCCATCGCTCTCCTGCGAAGGGACTCGTAACTTACGATCACTACCCCATCTCTCCGGTTGGGACAGTAATCGCGAAACCTGTATTATTTATTAAAGTAATGCAATTACAATCATTCAAAATAAATGGTTTTATAGCCAGGGAAAACCAATTAAATGTCTGTATATCCAAGGAAGAAACCAAATTTTCAGGAAAACGAAAAGAAAAATAGGATTTCATAGACTCAAGTAACACGGTTTATCATCGTCTCAGAGCATGCCTAGGGCCCATCCTCAATCCCGTAGATGTGTAAGTGATTTAATCATATTACATCGAGTTCTATTACTTGTTTAAAGTCATAAATCCATTTAGCTCATAACAAGCTAGAAATGCCTAGATCCAGTACCATCCTTGTTCGTGGTGGGCGGTGGACGCTCCTGTTCCACTGCCACAGCTCGATTCCTTACATATTGTTGTACATGACCATTCCTTGTATGCTCCTCAACGATATCCTTCAAATGTCTGTTGTCGTTCGTGTTGTGCCCATTCATCTCATGAAGTATGCAATGCTTTCCCGATGCCCGCTCATATTCAAAAGGATCCCTTCTTGCCCGTCTTCGATACTGGAGGCACCCACGAGTATCCAAGTAAATCCTTTCTAGAGTCCCAGTCAAATCCACGTAGGAAGTAAACTTTTAATTCCTCCGTGGCCTTTTTGAAGTGTCAGCATTATCATTCATTTTCCTTTTTCCTTTATCATCTTTGTTTGGATCCTCCCTGGGTGGACCTCCACCCCTTACTGCATAAGATTCAGCCTCTCTCCCTTCTCTCTCAACTTGTGCACTTTCTTGCCTTAGAAACCTTTCTGTTTCATGGTAGAACTCCCCAAGATCCATCAGTGTGTCCCATTCCAATGATATCATAAAATTCGAATTATCTCCAATTCCTGAAACTATCGCCATCAAAACTATTGATGGGTCTGGTCAACCCACCGAAGCCACTGCTACATTGAATCTGGTTAAGAAATCCCTGAGCAACTCCTCTTTCCATTGTTTCATCGATGTCACAGTCATCACATTCTTAGGTCGGACTATGTGGACCCAAAACTGCCTCATAAACCTTTCGATCGGCTTCGTCCATGTGCCAATAGAGCCACTCTCTAGCTGTCTAAACCAAAAATCAGGAAGAAGGAGAAGAGGGGCAGACGGCTATTTCTAAAGAAGCAGGAATGAAGAAAAAGAAATAAAGGAGAAGTGAGGAGAGAGTAGGGTTAAGGGAGTTATTTATAGTAAATAATTTATTATTAATTCCTAAAATCAACTGCTACGCGTTTTGAGCTCGCATGACCAAACAACTCGTCTAATAGCCATGAAAATTACAGATGTACAACAACTCATTATTTCGAATCCAATGGCACTAGTTTTGTCGAAATCCGAGATAGTGCTTTGAAATGATAATTGCACGCTTTATTAAAAAAATTGTTAAAACAGGTTTAATCACTTTAATTATAAATTAAAAGTTTACCACTATCATTTATTATTTATAAAGAGTTTAAATAGGCTTATTAAATCAATTTTATTACATTAAATCCAAGATTTATTGTATAAATTGAAAATGTGATCGAAAATCATTTTGGATTTTTGACTTTTCATTCAACAAAAATTGTCGAACTTATGGTGCACAATAATTTACATTTGAACTCACAAATTTAACAAATAAGAAGTGGTTAGCACTAAAGTATAGTTGGAAATTTAATTAGTGGCTAATGATTTCATTTAGGAATAAAGTAAAAAAACTTTTCTTCTTTATTTCAAAATGATAAAGTACTAAGTAGTACCTAAATTAGTGTGCTTCTTTTTATGTTACGATGGAAAGTACTTTGGTACATGGGTTTGCACATCAACGAAGGTGTACCATGGTTGAATTTTATAAGGGTAGTTAGGTAATTTGGTGAAGGGTTAAGGAAGGTCATTTGGCACTTTTCCATATTTATAAATAAGCACCATTATGCTCCCACTTTTTTGCAAATTCATTTACTCTAAACCCCTCTTCTCTTTTCTACACTTTCTTCACTTTTCTACTTCAAATACTACTCCTTCTGTGACGACCCAGATTTTGACGTGTGTTAATCGGACAATAAACTGAATTTAATTATTAGGGTATTAACTTTTATTAAATAAATAAATAAATTTATGATACTTAAATGTCTATATATATATACATAAATAAATTTTCTGATATTTAATACCTGAATCTATGAATTGGTTTAAATGCTATATTAAATATTAGATTATAAAAATCGCTGGATGTGATGAATCTCACAAGAAATGTACATAAACCCCACCATTTAAAATTTAATACATAATATCACTAAATATATACAAAACAAATGTATATTTTATTAAATAGTGAAATATAAATATATATATGCATATACAATTTTATATAAAGAAATGACAATATGTAAATGCGAGTAAAATGGGATTAAAAAATTCATATCCATAATTATACATATGCATAAGTAAATGTATAAGTTTATATTTATATAATAGTATACATGAAGAATATAAGTATATGTGTGAATAAGTATATACATTATTAAAAAAGAAAAAAATAAATGAGAAAGGCATACATGTGTTGGTACTCTATCAGGAAATGGAAGGGCAAGTATATGTATAAGGATATACATACATATCAATTCATATAGAGATACATGTAAGCATACAAAGGGGACATAGCATTTAATGCATATCCTCTCAAGCCCATAATATATCAAATCTAAGCATGCAAACCGTAAAAAAAAAATATAAAGAAAAAACAAACAAAAGCTTGCTGTAGAAGGCAGCCTACTTCTCTATATATGCCTCCATAATTGCCTCATTTCTTTGATTCATTCGAACTAATACCAGTAAAAGATAAAGCAACATTTTCATTTTAAATAAAGCAGAGTATAAAATCTGCCGTTAGGAAAATCAACTCAACAAAAGTCAGATTCAACAAATCTAAACCAGAAGAGTAATCAGAGCAAAAGTAAGCAAAGTTTAAGCCTGAAGCTTTAGATCATTTCAATTAAACATGAAATTTTCAAAAAAAAAGGAGAAAAGAAGAAGAGCCTGTCCTCTGTTCTTTCCAACAGGCGAGTACTCCTGGAAACTGAAATTTGCTTGCATTAGGATGAATATCAGAAGTATGATGTGAATTTTTCTATGCATGATGTTAAAAATGATTTCATATTTATATATGTGTATTTGTATCATAATTATGTCTGGAACAGGATAAGCATTCCTCTGTAAAAAAAAATTACAGGATGGAAAACCAGATTTAAAATGAGTACAACATCATTTTTAAAATTTGATTCGAGTAAAAATGTTAAGAAAATTTCTCAGAAAGTATTTTTTTAGTAATGGACAATTAGTGTCAAAATTTCATCCATCAAATTTCCATGTTTGGATTATCTTAACGAAATCATATTGCAGTTTGATGAATTTAGAATCGAAATCATGATTTTTAGACAAGGGGTTGTAGGGGATTACTGAGATGAACGGAATATTGGTTTTCGTCTATTGCCGATGGATGGTGTGTAATTGGACTTCGCAAATTTGATTGGAGGAGGCTGGCTTCTCGAGTGACGTGGGAAAAATGGTGGTTCATCTTCTCTGACGCCGTGGTGGTGTGACAGAAGAGATTTAGGGTTTCAGATGTTATTCTGAACGGGGTCAAGTTTGAGTTTATTGCGACGTCGCGACAGTGTCGAGTTAAACCGGTCTTGGAGTAAAGCATAGAGGGGGTCGTGGCGCTGGATTGGGTGAAAATGGTGGTCGATGGTGGGTGGAATGGCAAGGACGAGGTGTTTACGGTGGTTCATTAAATTTTTTTGGGTTCGTGAGCTCGAAATTTTGATTGGGGTTGAATTCGGGAATTCTGGAGGATAGGATGGGTGTGGTGGCCAAACGTGGGTTGTGGGGATGATCGGAAGTGGTCGCGGTGGTTCATCGTCGACGTGCACATGTTATCGTGTGTATCCGTTGATGGCTTGTGGTAAGGCAGCGGGAAAGATGGGTTCAGAATTCGAAGATGATATCATGTTTTGATCAGGGAGAAGAGATGAGAGGTATAGCTCGAGTTGTGGTTCGGGGTTTTCCGCTGTAAGCTCGTGTTAACCATGGTTTAAGGTAAGGATTGGATATTATCAAAAGTTTAAGTTAATAGGTTTTGATTTGAAAACAAATTGTGGACCAGATTTAACTAAAGGAATGGGGTGATTAGTAGAAGTAAATTAGTGAATAAGTTCCAAGTAAGTTTTAACAAGGTCCCAAGCGAAAATGGAAACTGCGTAAAGTTTAAAAAAAAGGGTGGAAGATTTCGAAAGGGTAGCAAGGTCTAATGTTATCTTGAATTTAATTAAGGTCTGGGGAAATTATAAGATTAATTAAAAATAAATTAAGTAATTAAAGAGAAGTTAATTAATGGTTAAAGTTGGTTAATTAATAATTAAGATATAATTGATTTGTTAATTAATAATTAATCAATTAATTATAAGAATAATTATGGATTAATTAATTTGTATTAAGAGATATTGATTAATAATTAAGGTTATTAATCAATAGTTGATGGTTAATTAATCAGTAAATTAGAGATTAATTAATTGATTATTAAGTAATTAAGGATTGATTACTTTGTATTGAAGGAGATTAATCAATAATTGAGGTTTATTAATTGATATTTAAAGGATAATTAATCTATGATTAGAGATTAATTGGTTGATTGATAAGGTAAAAGGAGTGATGAAATAATTAAATGATTGTAATTAATTAATGGTTGATTAAGCAGGATTAGATTATTATTTCTGATATGAATTGATAATGCTTGCTTATGAATGATTGTTTGTTGAATGTCTGAATTGAATGATATCTATTGGATGATATGCTGTGACATTTTAGTGATATGATATTGGTTATATCAATGATAAATGGGTGATGTTTATCTATGTTATTGCTGTGTAAAAGTGATATCCAGTATTTGAATTTAATCACTTGAATAATTTGGGTTAAGGTGTCATTGGATTCAAAGAGACCGAAGTCGGGTATTAGTAAATACCCGAAACCCACTTCGATTCTTTGTAAATTTGATATGTGAAACCAATAGGCTGAAGTGGAATGACTTAAGTGAATTGGACCATTTAATCTAAGTTTTGGCACTTAAAAATTGATGTGTAAAATAATTGATGTCTATAACAACTTGTGAAGTTGTAAATTGATCTAAGTTACCCCGGGTTTATATAAGTTGTATTCTTTTGTACTCCATGTTAGATGGGTTTACTCACGCTGGTTTCCAGCCTGACCCGGGTGTTGCTTTGATGTAATTCTCGGGTCAGACCGAGTATTATAGATTTCCAGGTAAGGACGTTTTGGAGCTTGGAGACGGCTGGATGGCAGGAACGTATAAAGTATTTCCGCTATATTATATTATTGTAAATATGAGGCATGGTAATTGTGTATATCCGATGTCTGTGTAAATGTGTAACTCTAATGTATTATAAATGAAATTGTCAGATACCTAATGCGTTTGTAAACTGTTATTATTTATTATTATATTTTCTTCCGCTATGAATGTGAGATGTTGATGTTTCTGATCTTCTTCTTCTTCTTCTATCTCTTTCTTCTTTTTCATAACTATCTAGAATTTTCGGGATCGGAAATTTCGGGTCGTTACAGTTGGTATCAGAGCTGAAAGGTTAAGCGAGAACCTTGGCTCTAGTGGGGATTACTCATTAAATAGAGTACGTGGTACTCTAGGATGAGTTGAGTATATACATTTATATGAGTGTGTACTTGTTATTTTCTTATATAAAGGTTTTAAATGATTTTATATAAAATAATATTTTGATATATTAAGGCGATATTTCTTACTAATAAATATTAAGGTAATTGGTTGTTAAATTATTGGAATTAAATTAAGTGGTAATGGCAATACAACCAAATTGAAAATTAAATAAAGGTAAGTTTGAAATGGATTCAAACTGAAATTAAATCTTGAATTTGGGGGAAGGTTTCAGAATAAGATAATAATGAATTGGTTTCCAGATATGATAATCTTGGCTACTATCATAATAGTTATTGTGTTTAATAATGATATATCAGTTAACAAGTAACCCAAATGAAGTAAAATTTTAAGATGAGTATAACTTCTAAATAGAAGTGGGTTTTAAATTGTGGAATTTTGAAACCTAAATCTAGAAACATTTGAATTGTTTCAAATGTTAAGAGAAATTTGTTTTGAATTAAAAACCAAAGGTGGGTTAAAATTTAAGGATGACTTAGTGTGTAAAGGAAATAATATGTATATATGAGGAATATACATAAATCAAAAATAGTTTGAATAAACTCTAAATGTTGAGTTTTAAATTTGGAATGAGATGTGATACCCAAAGTGATAAGTTTTTGAACTTAATAAGTGGGAAAATTATTAATGTGAAGTTTAAAAATTGAATTGGGAATTCAAATTGAGTAAGGTTGATTGGATTAAGTAAATTGAATTTAACTTGGGAGATCTGGAAACTGAAAATGGATGGATGTTTTAAATAAATTGAATGATATCATCCTATTGTTATTAAAAATATTTAAATTGTGAATTGGATTTGTTTAAATGAATGAGAAAGGAAGCAAGGCAATATATCCATTATTGAGATAAAAGGGAAATTTAACTTTAATTTGAGGTTAAGGGTATGGAATCACTTTGAACTAAAAATTTGAATAATTGAATTTGTAAATTAAAATTGTTTAAGAACTGGTTTCAAACTGGAAGATAAAATTGAGTAATAAATTAAATTTTTAGAATAAAATTGTTTTGAACTCTTATTTGAACTTTGAAAAAAGTTAAGTAGAGATAATTTAAAATGGAATTTTGAGAATTGGACTCAAAATTAAATTGTTTAAAGATTTGGATTATTGATTTAAAAATAAAGGTTAATTTGATTTAAGGGGTTGAATCAACATTTGAGAATTTAACTCGAATTTATATAATTCGAGATGGGTTAGAGTTGAGATTTAGATTTCATTAGTTCAAATTGAATTTAGTTTGAATTAATTAGAATCGAAGATGGATAAGTATAAAATTCAAATGGAAAATTTGAATTGGATTAATTTGAAATAAAATCGAAGATTGAATGAGTTCAAATTCAAATGGGAATTGGGACTAATTCATAATTTGAATAATTTGGAATTGTATTTAAAATGAACATGTTTAAAATCAAATGGAATTTGATTTGAAATTGGAAAGAAATCGAGGTTAATTCAACTTGAATTGGGGTTAAATAATTTTCAATAGAAATTGAAGTTATTCAAGTTAGAATTGAGTCAATTTAAATGGAAGTGGAAATTTAAATTGGATTGATGGGGAAGTGAACAGTTTTGATTCTAGACTATTTTCAATATAAATTTGTTTAATATAAACTTATTCTTCCAAGCTATTTAATGAATACAACCTTTCTTTTTAAAGACAAATTATTTTATATTTGTTTTACAATTATTTTTGGAACTATTAACCATTTTTCAACTGTTTTATAAATTAATTACTATTTTACAACTATTTTGTAATTATCTAAAATTTCTGAGACTATTTTACTATTTCAACCATTTTACAATTACTTAACTATTTTACAGCTATTTTACAAACCAATAATTATTTTTCAACTACTTATCTATTTTAATTTTTCAAGCTATTCTCTAAATTCAAACCGGACAGAGTTCGAACTGTTATGATTAAATTTCCATTTGAGATAAGAATTGAAGTGATAATTCAATGGAATTGAGGTAATTGTAAATAAGTGAATGAAAATTTAAGTGAATGTGAATAGAAAGAGAAATTGATTTAGTTAATAATCAATGAAGATAATTACGTAGGATGTACGTATATTATTCTATTCGCATGGTGATTTGATCCAGATTCGAGCACATAATTTCGAGATAGTTTATCGATCCGAATTAGAATTTTTCACTCAATTTTGACGGCGAACCTGGATATGGATTGTTGATTGGTTCTTGATATTCTCTATCATAATTATAGCTATGCAAGGAGAATGATGGTTTCTGATTAAGAAACCAGATCTGAGTCCGCACTAGGAAATCGGGTGGACGATACTAGTTCGGAAGTGAAATTGTGTGATCGAGTGAGCGATCAGATTAGTGTAGCGTACGGATGATAAGTGTACATCGTACAGTTTTGAATGAAATTGATATTGGAAAGAGTAATCAAATGTGAATATTTGATTTTGAATAAACAAAGTTATATATCTTTATTATATAAGATAAATCTCCCCTTGTTGAATCTATTGGCAGAAGGAAAGGATTTTGAAGGTGTTTGAAGTATAAAAGGAATCTTTTACAAGTTTGAAATGATCCAAAGATTTTTATCAAGGATTATATATATACTATATATATAAAGGAGCTTATGAGGATTTTAGAAAAAGGTTTTGGGAACCTTTGGATTTGGAAAGGCTTTTGATTTGTGGGTAAATTCAATATTGAAATTTGGAAACCGAGTTTGAGAATTATCGATTTTGGGATAATCGATTTTGTGTAAAGGAGCTTTGTATGAGATCATACTAGGTGTATGATTTGAAAGATACTATATGTGTATAGTATAATGTGTGTTGATGATGGCTCTGGGGAAAAAGGCGCTCCCTTGAAATGAACTTCTCAGGAGTGCCACCGGGTTGTGCTGCCTTGAACCCTAAGGCGGGGTTCTAAAGTTGATCCTGTGAGGAGTCCGGAAAAAACTAGTTCCTAAAGATTATGAGTAGTGTATACCATAGAGAAAGTCGTGTGTGCCGCTGAGAGCCAACGGTCTACGTTTGATTTTATATCGGTAGACTACGACCTATGGTAACATAGCGAAAGTCGTGTGTGCTGCTGAGATCCAACAGTCTACGTTTGATTTTAAATCGGTAGACTATGACCTATGTAGGAGTGGAAAAGTTTCATTTTGATAGCAAAAATCGAGGGGAGCTGATGCTTATAGTTACATGGACTTTTGCTGCGATGACAACGTAACTCTGGAATGTAACTGCGATCTGTTGTGGGTTCCATGGCATAATCGAGGGGCGCGAAGTGCCTACAGTTACATGGACTTTTGCTGCAATGGCAACGTAACCCAGGATGTAACTGCGACCATGGATGGGAGTGATGATTTCCAGAGCATTCTCACAAAGACATTTCCTCTATTTTCAAAAAAAAACTGTTTTCTATATTTTCAATAAAATTATTCTCTAAGTATTTCACTGGGTGTTGAAAACGGGTTTACCAAGCACTTATAGATTTTCAGCCGTATGCCTGATCAAAGTATGACCGAATTTCTATCAGAATAAGGATGGACTTGTCGAGACATCGAGTTATAAAAGTATTTTTATAAAAAAAATTAGTAAAAATATATAATTTTTAAAGTAGTTTAAAAATTATCAAAGAAAATTTATCTGATTTTAAGCATTTTAATAATTCTGGCTTCGTTCATTTTCGTGGACGAAAAGATTCAAAGGGGGGAGGAATGTGACGACCCAGATTTTGACGTGTGTTAATCGGACAATTAACTGGATTTAATTATTAGGGTATTAACTTTTACTAAACAAATAAATAAATTTATGATACTTAAATGTCTATATATATACATAAATAAATTTTCTGATATTTAATACCCGAATCTATGAATTGGTTTAAAGGCTATATTAAATATTAGATTATAAAAATCGCTGGATATGATGAATCTCACAGGAAATGTATATAAACCCCACTATTTAAAATTTAATACAAGATATCACTAAATATATACAAAACAAATGTATATTTTATTAAATAGTGAAATGTAAATATATATATATATATATATATATATATATATATTTGCATATACAACTTTATATAAAGAAATGACAATATGTAAATGCGAGTAAAATGGAATAAAAAAATTCATGTGCATAAGTATATGTATAGTTTATATTTATATAATAGTATACATAAAGAATATAAGTATATGTGTGAATAAGTATATACATTACTAAAAAATAAAAAAATAAATGAGAAAGGCATACATGCGTTGGTACTCTATCAGAAAATGGAAGGGCAAGTATATGTATAAGGATATACATACATATCACTTCATATAGAGATACATGTAAGCATACAAGGGGGACATAACATTTAATGCATATCCTCTCAAGCCCACAATATATCAAATCTAAGCATACAAACCATAAAAAAAATATAAAGAAAAAGCAAACAAAATCTTGTTGTAGAAGGCAGCCTACGTCTCTATATATGCCTCTACAATTGCCTCATTTATTTCCTTCTTTCGAACTAATTCCAGTAAAAGATAAAGCAACATCATTTTAAATAAAGCAGAGTATAAAATCTGCTATTAGGAAAATCAACTCAACAAAAGTCAGATTCAACAAATCTAAACCAGAAGAGTAATCAGAGCAAAAGTAAGCAAAGTTTAAGCTTGAAGCTTTAGATCATTTCAGTTAAACATGAAAGTTTCAAAAAAAAAAGGAGAAAAGAAGAAGAGCCCGTCCTCTGTTCTTTCCAATAGGTGAGTACTCCTGGAAACTGAAATTTGCTTGCATTAGCATGAGATGAATACCAGAAGTATGATGTGAATTTTGCTATGCATAATGTTAAAAATGATTTCATATTTATATATGTGTATTTGTATCAGAATTATGCCTGGAATAGGATAACATTCCTCTGTAAAAAAAACATTATAGGAATGGAAAACCAGATTTAAAATTTAACATCATCCAATTTAATATTTTTTTAGACCTTGAGCTCTAAGTGGAAAATGTTCGTATGAGTACAACATCATTTTTAAAATTTGATTCGAGTAAAAATGTTAAGAAAATTTCTCAGAAAGTATTTTTTTTTTAGTAATGGACAATTAGTGTCAAAATTTCGTCCATCAAATTTCCATGTTTGGATTATCTTAACGAAATCGTATTGCAGTTTGATGCAGCCCAAGATGAAGAGTTCTTAGGTCGCGGGCGACCTAATGAGTTGTTAAGTCGCGTGCGACCTAATAGGGGTAAGGATGCAGCGAGAGATGAGAGGCAGAGGGGTCCAACGACTTATGATACGTCGCAATCTAAAGGCAACAAGTTAAGTCAACAAATTAGGTCGCGTACAACTAAAGGCTTAAGCCGATTGCGAGCTAACGATTGGTTAAGTCGTTCAAGCGAGCTACGACCTAGCGATGGTAATGAGACAAGCTTAGGTCGCACCTTCTATAAGTCGCGAAGTTCATATGTTGAGAAGACCTTAGGTCGCCAACGACCTAACAGGAAACCATTCTTTCCTAGCTCGCAAGCAAACGACCTACCATTAATTCGCTCCAGAAGAAGGTCGCGTGAACGACCTACGACCTAGTTAAGTCGCGAGAAGAGGACTCAGGGCAGATGGTTCTTAAGTCGCTACTTATTTAGGTCGCAAGGTTGGTTAGGTCGTGGGGTTCTGTTTTAGGTCGTACCTGGTTAGGTCTGTCGCATGTTGTAAGTCGTGTGCGTTGTATCTGTAAATCGTTTGTGAGTAAATGCGATAAGTCGTTTGTACCTATAGGTCGTGTGCGTTGTAACTTTCTTAAGTTGTGTAGTTTGTGTTGCGGTTAGGTCGCTAACGATCTAAGTTAGGTCGTAGGTCGCGGCCGACGTTAGGTCGGTGAAGTATTGCGTCGTGTGAGTTGTAGCCTATAAATAGGCATGGGTGTTGTCATTTGAAGTTGTTGATTTTTGAATAAAATTCTTGTTTGATTGCTGTGTGCTTTCATCCTAAATTGGTAGTTGAGTGTAATCTCCTATCTCCACTTTCGGTTATTCGAGTGCGCTCGAATCAACGATTGTTAAAGCCGATTCGCGGATTCAAGTGTGCTTGATCAACGCTTGAAGAATTGAAGATCTTCTTTCATGGTATCGTGCGCGATCAACGTGACGAGGATAGCTAGAATTCGGTATCTTCGGATCAACGAATTTGGGCATTTCAGTATCTTCAATCCACCGTCTGCTACTTTCATCGATCTATATCGTTCCGTAATTATCCGCTGCGTCAGTTTTGGTATCAGAGCTAGACTTAGCCAATCATAGCTAAGCCGAGTCTTGGAGCCAAGGAGTTGAAGTTTGAAGTTCATCGTGTTCATCTTGAAGTTGCAACAAGTTAGAAGCTTTCGATCCATTTCATTTTGGATCAAAGTTGGAAAGGTGTTTGAGATAGAGCCGAGAGTTGAAGCACCACTTTGATATCATTTGTTGAAGTATTGTGAAGTTCAATCATGCCACCAAGGAGAGCTAATCGTCATCAGAATGTTGAAGCGTTGTATAGAAGAGAAGAGGCCGAGCAAATGGAACAACGTATTAATGAGAAGTTTGATGAAGGCATTGGAAAGTTAGAGAAGTTGATGAATGATTTAAATCAAAATCAAAGGAGGAGATCACCAATCTCGAACCATGGAGGAAACCGAGTTTCGCCATCGGTTACGGAAGCGAGAAGGGTATCACCGCAATCTTTTAGAGAGAGAAGAGAAACGTCAATTTCATCAAAGAGAGATCACCATGACTATGGACATGAAGAGAGGAGAACTCCATGTGAGTTTGAAGATGAACCATATAGAGATGAAGAGGGACATAGTAGAAGGGACATGCGTGATCAAAGGGATGATAATGGTCCAGATCGATATAGACGAACATTTGAATATAATGAAGAGGGTGATAGTGCTAGCATTCATTATCGAGATCGAGACCAAGTCCGAAATTCATATCGAGATGTAGATGATGATCATCGATGGGAATCGGGTATGAAGATGGAAATTCCTGAATTTAAAGGTGGAATGGTTGCAGAAGAATTCTTGGATTGGTTGTCTAATGTTGAAGAAATTTTTGATTTCAAAGAGATTCCGGAAAATCGTTGAGTGAAGTTGGTTGCTACTAGGTTGAGGGGGAGAGCTTTGGCATGGTGGCAGCAAACTAAACTTACGAGAGAGAGAATGGGGAAGTCAAAGATTGAGTCTTGGGATAAGATGAAGAGGTTGATGAGAGCTACATTTTTACCTTACAATTATCAATCGCTCATGTATCAGAGATTGCAGAATCTGAGGCAAGGGACGAAGTCAGTTAATGATTATGCTGATGAATTTTATCAACTCATTGCTCGAAATGATATTGTCGAGACAGAAAAACAGTTGACCGCCAGATTTGTTGGAGGGTTACGAATGCAGATCCAAGATATGGTGAATATGTTTGATCCTAGATCTGTAGCAGAAGCACATCAGAAAGCGTTGGCTTGGGAGAAGCAGCGAAGGCGTGGAGGTGGTGTGTTCACCAATTCCAACAATCAAGTAAAGGGTGTTAGTGGAAGTTCCAATGTTTCGAAAGCTGTCAGTAAACCAGTTGTGAATGAAGTTGCGAAGACAAAGGTTAACAACAGTTTCAAGTGTTACAATTGCCAGGAAGTGGGTCACAAGAGTAATGAATGTCCGAAGCCGAAGAAACGAACTATGATTGCTGAAGTTGAAAGTGAGGATGATGGTGAAGGTTATCCTAGTCCAGTTGAGGAGAAAGAACAGGATTTCGCGTCAGGAGATGAAGGATGTAATCTGATGATGAGGAGATCTTGTTTAATACCGAAGCAGGAAGAAGAAGCTAGTTGGTTGAGGAGTAACATATTTCAGTCAACATGCACTATTCTGGGAAAGGTTTGTAAATTTGTGATTGACGCGGGAAGTTGTGACAATATTATTTCTACTGAAGCCGTGAGAAAGCTGAAGTTGAAGATGGAGAAACATCCAAATCCTTACAAGTTAGCGTGGTTAAGAAAAGGAGGAGAAGTGAAGGTGGACAGGCGAGTTCGAGTTCCATTTTCTATTGGGAAAAAATATAAAGATGAAATTTGGTGTGATGTAGTTGAGATGGATGTTTGTCACTTACTTTTGGGAAGACCGTGGCAGTATGATCGAGCAGTGCAACATGACGGTCGGACCAATAGCTACAGTTTTATGTTTGAAGGTGTTAAGATTATTTTAGTTCCAAAGAAGAGACAACAGGAAGAGAGTAAATCTGAAGAGATTGAGGAGCTGAAGACTTTATTGACTTTGAAGGAATTTATTGAAGAAGTAGAAGAGAGTCCAGAGGTATTCATGTTGATTGGACATGAAGCCACTGAATCTGTAGAAGTTCCAGAGGAAGTAAAGCCAGTATTGGAAGAATTCAGTGATGTGTTTCCTGAAGAGTTGCCTAAGGAGTTACCGCCACCGAGAGACATTCAATATCAAATCGATCTTGTTCCAGCAGCAGTATTACCGCATAGACCACATTATCGAATGAGTCCGAAGGAACATGAAGAGTTACGAAGGCAGGTGGAAGAGTTGTTAGAGCAGGGACGTGTTCAGGAAAGTTTGAGTCCTTGTGCAGTACCAGCTTTGTTGGTGCCGAAGAATGATGGAACATGGAGAATGTGTACCGATAGTAGAGCTTTGAACAAGATTACTATTCGCTACAGATTCCCAATGCCGAGGTTAGATGACTTGCTAGATCAGTTGAGTGGGGCTACTATCTTTTCGAAGATTGATTTGAAGAGCGGATATCATCAAATTCGAATTAGACCAGGAGACGAATGGAAGACCGCATTCAAGACGAGGGAAGGATTATATGAATGGTTAGTTATGCCGTTTGGTCTATCGAATGCACCAAGTACATTCATGAGGGTGATGAATCAAATCTTTAGACCATTCATTGGGAAATTCGTAGTGGTATATTTCGATGATATTCTGATATATAGTGGAAGTACAGAGGAGCATGTAGAGCATTTGCGGAAGGTGTTAATTATTCTTCGTGAAGAACAGTTCTATGCCGCAACAAGGAAATGTGTATTTGTGACGAGGAGTGTTTTATTTCTGGGGTATGTTGTGTCCGGAGAAGGTATACAGGTGGACCAGAATAAAGTTGAAGCAGTCAGAAATTCGCCACAGCCGAGGACAATTACAGAAGTAAGAAGTTTTCATGGGCTAGCGTCATTCTACCGAAGATTCATTCCACACTTCAGTAGCGTGATGGCTCCAGTTACTGATTGTATGAAAGGGAAACAGTTTTCTTGGTCGAAGAAAGTAGGGGTTGCTTTTGAGCGGATCAAAGAACTTTTGACGACAGCACCAATTCTTGTATTACCGGATTTTCAGTTGTTATTTGAGTTACACACTGATGCATCTAAGGTTGGGATTGGAGGGGTGTTGAGTCAGAAGGGACGTCCTATTGCATACTTTAGTGAGAAGTTATCAGGGGCAAAGATGAGATATAGTACGTATGATGTGGAGCTTTATGCTGTAGTGCAGGCAGTGAAACATTGGAGACACTATCTGTTCCATAAGGAGTTTGTTCTTTACACAGACCACGAAGCTTTGAAGCATTTGCAGGGGCAAGACAAGATTTCAGCAAGGCATGCATCATGGATTGCCTATTTGCAGTAGTTTACTTTTGTCGTGAAACATAAGTCAAGGGTGACGAATCGTGTGGCTGATGCTTTGAGTAGGAGGAGTCATTTATTAACGACAATGAAGGTTGAAGTGACAGGATTTGAACTATTTCCAGAGTTAATTAAAGAAGATCCTTACTTTACGAAGTTCATTGAGAAAGTCAAGGATGGAAGTACTGATGAATTTGTGTTGATAGATGGATTCTTATTCAAGGGGAATCAATTATGTGTACCAGATTGCAGCTTGAGAATGAAAATTGTGAAAGAGTTGCACGAAGAAGGACATGTGGGTAGAGATCGAACATTGCATTTGATTTCTCAGTCTTATTATTGGCCGTCGATGAGGAAGGAAGTTGAAAGGTTTGTTCAGAGATGTCATGTTTGTCAAGTTTCGAAAGGAACAGCTACAAATGCGGGTTTGTATATGCCTTTACCTGTACCTACAAAACCATGGGTGGATATCAGCATGGATTTTGTTTTAGGTTTGCCTAGAACTCAAAGGGGGAATGATTCTATATTTGTTGTGGTGGACAGGTTTTCGAAAATGGCACATTTTATTGCTTGTAAGAAGACAGCGGATGTTGTTCGTGTTGCTTAGTTGTTCTTTAAGGAAATCTATCGTTTACATGGGGTGCCGGAGTCTATTGTTTCAGACAGAGATACCAGATTTCTGAGTCATTTTTGGTTAAGTTTTTGGAAGATGGTTGGAACGAAGCTGAAATTTAGTAGCGCTTACCATCCACAAACAGATGGACAGACGGAGGTCGTGAACAGATCGTTGGGAAATTTATTGCGATGTCTTATGGAAGACAATTTGAAGAGTTGGGATTTGAAATTGTGTCAAGCTGAGTTCGCTCATAATCATGCGGTGAATCGTAGTACAGGGTTCAGTCCAATCCAGATTGTGTATTCAAGCTTACCGAAGGGGCCGTTGGATTTAACAGTAGTGCCTCAACCGAAGGGGACCGTTAAACGAGCTACTGATTTTATTGATGCTTTGAAGGAATATCATCAAATCGTTCAAGAACGATTGGAGAAGTCGAATGAAAAGTATAAGCGATTTGCATATTTGAAGCGACGAAGTGTTGAATTTAACGAAGGAGATTTGGTGTATGCCGTGTTAACAAAAGATCGTTTTCCAATGGGTGCTTATAACAAGTTGAAAGCCAGAAAGATTGGTCCTGTAAAGATTGTGAGACGGATCAATGAAAACGCATATAAGTTGGAGCTGCCGGAGGATGTGTACACTTCTGACGTGTTTAATGTTAAACATCTTGTACCTTATTTTGGAAATGAATCATCCGTTGGGAAAGAACTTTTAAATTCGCAGACGAATTTCTCTCAACCTGGGGAGGATGATGCAGCCCAAGATGAAGAATTCTTAGGTCGCGAGCGACCTAATGAGTTGTTAAGTTGCGTGCGACCTAACAGGGGTAAGGATGCAGCGAGAGATGAGAGGAAGAGGGGTCCAGCGACTTATGATACGTCGCAATCTAAAGGCAACGAGTTAAGTCAACAAATTAGGTCGCGTACAACTAAAGGCTTAAGTTGATTGCGAGCTAACGATTGGTTAAGTCGTTCAAGCGAGCTACGACCTAGAGATGGTAATGAGACAAGCTTAGGGCGCACCTTCTATAAGTCGCGGAGTTCATATGTTGAGAAGACCTTAGGTCGCCAACGACCTAACAGGAAACCATTCTTTCCTAGCTCGCAAGCAAACGACCTACCATTAAGTCGCTCCAGAAGAAGGTCGCGTGAACGACCTACGACCTTGTTAAGTCGCGAGAAGAGGACTCAGGGAAGATGGTTCTTAAGTCGCTACTTATTTAGGTCGCAAGGTTGGTTAGGTCGTGGGGTTCTGTTTTAGGTCGTACCTGGTTAGGTCGGCCGCATGTTGTAAGTCGCGTGCGTTGTATCTGTAAATCGTTTGTGAGTAAATGTGATAAGTCGTTTGTACCTATAGGTCGTGTGCGTTGTAACTTTCTTAAGTTGTGCAGTTTGTGTTGCGGTTAGGTCGCTAACGACCTAAGTTAGGTCGTAGGTCGCGGCCGAAGTTAGGTCGGTGAAGTATTGAGTCGTGTGAGTTGTAGCCTATAAATAGGCATGGGTGTTGTCATTCGAAGTTGTTGATTTTTGAATAAAATTCTTGTTTGATTGCTATGTGCTTTCATCCTAAGTTGGTAGTTGAGTGTAATCTCCTATCTCCACTTTCGGTTATTCGAGTGCGCTCGAATCAACGATTGTTGAAGCCGATTCGTGGAATCAAGTGCGCTTGATCAACGCTTGAAGAATTGAAGATATTCTTTCACGGTATCGTGCGCGATCAACGTGACGAGGATAGCTAGAATTCGGTATCTTCGGATCAACAAATTTAGGCATTTCAGTATCTTCAATCCACCGTCTGCTACTTTCATCGATCTATATTGTTCCGTAATTATCCGCTGCATCACAGTTTGATGAATTCAGAATCGAAATCATAATTTTTAGACAAGGGGTTGTAGAGGATTATTGAGAAGACCAGAATATTGGTTTTCGTCTATTGCCGACGAACGGTGTGTAATTAGACTTTGCAAATTTGACTAGAGGAGGCTGGGTTCTCGAGTGACGTGGGAAAAATGGTTGTTCATCTTCTCTGACGCCGTGGTGGTGTGACAGAAGAGATTTAGGGTTTCAGATGTTATTCTGAACGGGGTCAAGTTCGAGTTTATTGCGGCGTCGTGACAGTGTCGAGTTAAACCGGTCTTGGAGTAAAGCATAGAGGGGGTCATGGCGTTGGATTGTGTGAAGAATGGTGGTCGATGGTGGGTGGAATGGCAAGGACGAGGTGTTTACGAGGGTTCATTCATTTTTTGCTTAGGTTCGTGAGCTCAAGATTTTGATTGGGGTTGAATTCAGGAATTCTGGTGGATAGGATGGGTGTGGTGGCCAAACGTGGGTTGTGCGGATGATCGAAAGTGGTCGTGGTGGTTCGTCGTCGGCGTACACGTGCATGTGTTATCGTGTGTATCCGTTGATGGCTTGTGGTAAGGCATCGGGAAAGATGGGTTCAGAATTCGAAGATGATATCGTGTTTTGATCGGGGGGGAAGAGATGAGAGGTATAGCTCGAGGTTTTCCGCTGTAAGCTCGTGTTAACCATGGTTTAAGGTAAGGATTGGATATTATCAAAAGTTTAAGTTAACAGGTTTTGATTTGAAAAAAAATTGTGGACCATATTTAACTAAAGGAACGGGGTGATCAGCAGAAGTAAATTAGTGAATAAGTTCCAAGTAAGTTTTAAGAAGGTCCCAAGCGAAAATGGAAATTGCGTAAAGTTTAAAAAAAGGGTGGAAGATTTCTGAAGGGTAGCAAGGTCTAATGTTATCTTGAATTTAATTAAGGTCTTGGTAAATTATAAGATTAATTGAAAATAAATTAAGTAATTAAAGAGAAGTTAATTAATGGTTAAAGTTGGTTAATTAATAATTAAGATATAATTTATTTGTTAATTAATAATTAATCAATTAATTATAAGAATAATTATGGATTAATTAATTTGTATTAAGAGATATTGATTAATAATTAAGGTTATTAATCAATAGTTGATGGTTAATTAATCAGTAAATTAGAGGTTAATTAATTGATTATTAAGTAATTAAGGATTGATTACTTTGTATTAAAGGAGATTAATTAATAATTGAGGTTTATTAATTGATATTTAGAGGATAATTAATCTATGATTAGAGATTAATTGGTTGATTGATAAGGTAAAAGGAGTGATGAAATAATTAAATGATTGTAATTAATTAATGGTTGATTAAGCAGGATTAGATGATTATTTATGATATGAATTGATAATGCTTGCTTATGAATGATTGTTTGTTGAATGTCTGAATTGAATGATATCTATTGGATGATATGTTGTGACATTCTATTGATATGATACTCGTTATATCAATGATAAATGGGTGATGTTTATCTGTGTTATTGCTGTGTAAAAGTGATATCCAGTATTTGAATTTAATCACTTGAATAACTTGGGTTAAGGTGTCATTGGATTCAAAGAGACTGAAGTCGGGTATTAGTAAATACCTGAAACCCACTTTGATTCTTTGTAAATTTGATATGTGAAACCAAATGCTGAAGTGGAATGACTTAAGTGAATTGGACCATTTAATCCGAATTTTGGCACTTAAAAATTGATGTGTGAAATAATTGATGTCTATAACAACTTGTGAAGTTGTAAATTGACATAAGTTACCCCGGGTTTATATAAGTTGTATGCTTTGATTTCATGTTAGATGGGTTTACTCACGCTGGTTTCCAGCCTGACCCAGGTGTTACTTTGATGTAATGCTCGGGTCCGACCGAGTATTACAGATTTCCAGTTAAGGACGTTCTGGAGCTTGGAGACGGCTGGATGGCAGGAACGTATAAAGTATTTCCGCTGTATTATATTATTGTAAATCTGAGGCATGGTAATTGTGTATATCCGGTGTCTGTGTAAATGTGTAACTTTAATGTATTATAAATGAAATTGTCAGATACAGAATGCTTTTGTAAACTGTTATTATTTATTATTATATTTTATTCTGCTGCGAATGTGAGATGTTGATGTTTCAGATCTTCTTCTTCTTCTATCTCTTTCTTCTTTTTTATAACTATATGGAATTTTTGAGATCGGAAATTTCGGGTCGTTACACCTTCCCTTCTCTAAACTCTTTCTATAACCTCTAAACATTATTACAACACCCTTCATCATCTGAAAGCTCAATGATCTGAAGCACCTAAGCCATATTTCCACCATGGCCGTCAGCACCTAGGCTAGGGGAGGCCGTGAGCTCCAAAGGAGGTGAAGAGGCTTTGGACATAAGGAGTTGGAAAGGTGGAGATTTGGTGGCTAGTTAGGAGGTGGTAGGAATCTAGGAGTTTTGCGTTGGGTTTAGTTGAGAATAAAAGTGAGAATGTCATGTTGAAATGGTTTCAAAATTATGTAATAATCATTGTGTATATTGTTGTGAAAATGTGTATGTGACTTGCTTACATTGCGTTTGGAAATTTATTCCCAATTGAAAGTGGATGACTTACATAACCATTGTTTTGTAGGGGATAAAAGTAAGGAAATCGAAGTTGAAGTCTTTCGTAGCATATAGGTCGCTATGAGAATACTTCAAAAAAATTGATTTTATAGAGGATCCAATGGATTCCTCACAATTGTTGGTTTACAACTCATTATTTATGTGTATGTGAAATGCTAGTATTCTGAAAGCTTAATAGTGTGGCCATAATGCTTATAAACTTTGCTATGACTTGAAAGTTGACTTGTTTATGATGAAGAAGTAATTTGCACTTGATAATGTGCTAGAGTAGCCATTAAGCCTTTTGTTGCTATTTAAAAAAATATAACCTTTGCATATTTTAAAGAAAATGTGTTCACACATATAGTATATAAAAAATGGAAAAGAATGGAGTTTAAAAGTTACAGTCCATATAGCTATAGCCGCTGTGGATGTACTTTGAAAATATATAATAGCTTATTTACTTCAGATATTTTGAAAATTCTTCTCAAATGTGTTTACAAAGTTTTATAAGTATTTAAAAAGGAGTTTGAATTTCTAATATACTTTTTAGAATTTGTTTAGTTATTTAAATAAGAGGTTTGAATTTTATAAAAGAAAATTTTATCTTTTTAAGTCAAAGTTGGGTTTTATTTAAAGACCCTAAAGCAATGTATTGTATAAGAATTTTGAATTATAATTTAAAGTATGTTAAAAATGTACTTTTGAAAAGTAGAGTGTTTAAAAAAGATTCGAGGGACAAAATTTGGGATATTTAAACAGGTGGTTTATATAAAGGAAATCCATTTACTTTTTAAAGTCGTGTTCTTTTTAAAAGTTGATGGTTTTAAGTTATGATTTGAGTGGAAGTTTAAACTTGATTTAAAGTGTTTTAAAGGAGATTTGAAATGTATATAAGTGATTTAAAGGATTATCTGACACAATAAAGCAAGTGTACGTTTTTGTACAGGAATTTCCTTGAAACACCCCACACTCCTTAGCATTCCCAAAAAGGGAACACTAAAAGATGTGGTGCGTTATAGGTAATGCTAAAGCATCACAGAGACTTAGATTCACGCGAAAAATAAGCAAATGCAGCGGAAAACATTTAAATAATAACTTATCATTTAAAATTAAACTTTACTTAGAAATAAGTCATAAAACATGACACGTCTCAAAAAGTAAAAATATATTGTGTCTCATGAAAATGCATCTCAGTCTCAAATAATCAGAGTACAAAAATAATAGTAATAATAATCCCTATCATAAGTGTCAATCCATCATAAGCCAAATGAAAATAATGAAAAGAAAAATAATACATCTAAAATGAGAAAATTTTGGGAATGAATCTCCAAGCAACCTGAATCAACTATCCTCAACTCTACTGGCCTACTAGGGGAAAATGGTAAAGATAGAGGAATTGGTTAGACAATATGTCTGGTGAGTGAAAGTAATTACTAGCATTTCTAAGCAAGTTAAAAACAATATAGACTAAGCAATAGTTCTAGCTTGAGAGGAAAATACATAAGAGATAAAAATCGGATAAACTACAGCTTCTGATTCTATTTGACTGTTTGCTTTGATTATTTGATTTTTTGCACTTGCCTTGAACTACTATGATTAGGGTGAAATCTTAATACAATCTCAACTACTAACTTGATTTGGATGAAATCCTAATCCTACCCATTGGCGGTCTTTTCTATCTCTGTTGTGCCACTGTGAACCAATCCTGTTGGTCATGGCAAAAGATACCTCTTTAGCGCTTAGGATGAAGTAGCCGAATTATTTTCCCTAATCGATGCCGCACGCTCGGTCAACGCCAGTACACACTATCTGTCGCCCCCTATTTGACCCTTTATTTATCCTAATCAGCATAAGCGTGCCCAGCCTAACCTACGTGTGAGACCATCAGTCCTCGACCTGAAAGGGAATGCCGCCGCTACTAGTCCTAATAAACAAATCTTCTTGCTTTGTTTTCCTTGCTCAAATCCCCAGATTTGAGCCTCTATCTAGGCCACTTATTTACCCTAATCAGTATAAGCGTGTCACAGCCTCACCTACGTGTGAAACCATTAGTCGTATACCTAAACGGAAATGCTATCGGTATGGGCCCTACTTCTATATTTGCTTATTAACTTACATTCTCCCATCCTTAAAGGATTTCGTCCCCAAAATCTTCAAGGACAAAAGAATGAAATAAGTGTTATCATCCGAATTCCACAACCACATATTCAACCATCATCCATTACATCCATTGTCCTTAAGCTTTCTAATCCAATTTATGATATATGTGATAGTTTAGTGTCAGTGTCCCTAACTAATGCAAAATATTAGGCTACCTAGTAATTCAGTCGACCTCCATTTTATGCGCTCATGTCCATGCCATGTATCTAAATGAATGCAAATTTCCTAATGACTACCGATAGTTCTATATGCATGCTATAGTTATCATCCAAATGCAACAATCGTATGTTAATCACTCATCATAGCAACCATGGAAATGAAATAAAAAGGTAAGTGCTCTAACATCCACATGCATATGCTTTAATGACCTAGTTTGGCCGATCTCTAAGAGATAATAGTGCCAAGTGTGTGTATATGCGTCCATTAGCATCCACTAGCAAACACATGCAACTACTAGCGTCCAGCATACATAACATCTTCAAGTTACATGTTTATATTCAGTCCTACCATCCATAGGTTAAATCCCAAAGTTAGCCTCCTAAAAGATACTAAAGTAAATAATCTATTCAAAACTAAAGATGGAAATAGGAAATTCAAGACGTACTATCGAAGAGATGCGGATAAGAGGTACATATTTTCTCCTCAGCCTCCTAAATAGCATCCTTAATACTACCTCCCAACTACACCTTAACCAAAGGGACTTCTTTATTCCTACGTTTCTTGATATCATGCCCAACAATCTTGGTAGGAATGTGCCGAACCGATGCTTCTCTCTCCACTTCAACTTCCTCAAATTTGCAAGGTCCCACTACCTCTGCTAAATCATGTAAGCACTTTCTCAAGTGTGAAACATGAGAAACATCATAAACTCCTACGAGCCTCTCTGGTAGCTATATCCGATACGCCATCCTCCCTACCCTTTCCACAATGGGGAACGGTCCTACGCATCTAGGAGCAAGGTTCCCACTTGATCCAAACCTCACCACCTATCTTAGCGGAGACACCTTAATGGAAACCAAATCTCCTACCTCGAACTCATTATCCCTACTCCGCTTATCTGCATAGGATTTCTATCTATCTTAGGCCGTCTTCATTCTTCTTCTAATCAAATCAATCTATTCCAAAGTCTCTCTGACTACGTTAGCAATCTTTATGTAGACTCCAACCAACACAAAGGCGACTTGCAAGGTCTTCCATATAAGGTTTCAAAAGGAGCCATCCCAATGATAGCCTGAAAACATTGTTATACGCGAATTCAACTAAAGGAAGGTACTCTTCACTAGTCCCTCCAAAATCAAGAATGCATATCCTCAATAAATAACCAAGAAATATATTAACTCTCTCCATTTGGCCATACACTTGAGGGTGATAGACCGTACACAACCTGTGTTGTGTCCCTAAAGCCTCTCACAAGCTCCTCCGAAACTCGCTAGGACAGATAGGGTCTCGGTCGCTCACTATGCTAGAGGGAACTCCATGAAGTCAGACTACCTCATAAACATATAAGGATGTCAAATAAGGTGATGTCCTCTTACCCTTGACGGAATGATATGGGCGCTCTTAGTCAAAGGATGTACAATCACAAAAATACTGGTATTCCCCTTTCTAGGTCGGGGTAAACCATCTATGAAGTCCATCGAAACACTATCCCACTTCCATTCAGGTACATCCAATGGTCAGTGAAAAGCTCGAACCTCTCTCCTAGTAAGTATGTCTCTAAGACTTAAGCATGAAAATAATAGTAGCCTGCTCCAAATCATGGGTGGGGAAGTTCTTCTCATGGGTTCTCAACTGTCTACTCCCATAGCATACTACCCTCCCTTTCTACATCAATACTGCCCCAAGGCCAGTCCCGCATGCATCAGTGTATATTGTAAAAGGCTTAGCTTTGTCAGGTAAAACTAACACTGGTGCACTAGTAAGGGCCCTCTTTAGCATCGTGAAGGAATCCTCACAATGCACGTCCCACGATGCCGCATTCTTCTTAGTGAGGTGAGTAAGCGGCGATGAAATGTTAGCAAAATTTTTGATGAACTTCCTATTATAACCAGCTAAACCTAGGAAGCTTCTAACTTCGGCTGCGTTCTTGGAGGCCTTCTAGTCCTGTACTGCTACTATCTTAGCAGGATCTATGGCTAAACCCTCTCTTGAGACTACATGCCCTAAGAAACGCACCTTCTCACGCTAAAAGTGACACATCGAGAATTTTGCTTTCAGCTGATGAACATGAAGTATGCAAAGAACCTCCTCAAGATGAATAGCATATTTTTCCATACTCTTGGAAAACACCAGAATGTCACACCAAACACTATAGTGAACTTATTTAGGACATCTCGAAAAACATGACTCAACGGATCTAAAAAATAGGCTGGGGCATCGATCATCACAAACGACATAACCAATCACTTAAAGAATCCATTAGTGTCCTAAATGTTTTCTTATTGATGCTATCATCAATGACTCTAAGATGATGAAATCTAGTGGCTAAGTCTAGTTGATAAAATAGTAAAGAGCCAACCAACTGATCAAAAAGATCGTTTTTTCTAGGAAGTAGGTAATGGTTCTTCTTCGTGAGTTTATTCAACTCTCTATAGTCTAGACAAAGTCAAAGGGAACGATTCTCCTTTGTAGCAAAGACGACGGGCGCCCCCCATGCATATTTGCTTCATCTGATGAAGCCTTTCTCTAATAGCTCACCAATCTGCTTACTTAACTTCTTCCTCTCCCTAAGAGCCATATGTCTTAGGCGCGAAGGCACTAAATTAGCATTTTCATTCAGATAGATCATAAAGTCATTTCTCTCTTGGGGGTACCCCCCTAACCTCCTCAAAAATGTTTGTGAAATCTCTAACAACTAGAATTGAATCTAACTTTCCAAGTAATGAATCAAGGGCAAAAAGGAAGCTTAACATGACTGACCCCTGTGGGTTGTAAGAAATCTCAAGAGCTCATCCGCCACATGTCTCTAGTCTAACGACTCTCCTTCCGCAATCCACCACATACCATACGTGGACAACCAGTCCATCTCCGAAATTATCCCATATCCTGAAAATCCTAGTACAAAGGCATCACAATCAAACTCTATGCCTAGCATAAAAATTTCAAACCTCTACAATCATGGATTAATGTGCCAATCTTCCTATAGGGTTTGAAACAGCTACAGGGTCTACAACTAGAAAAATATCTAAGTGCAAACAATCAACCAAACAACTAGAAATGAAAGAATGCGATGCTCTGGAGTCAAAAATAATTCAAATAGGAAAATCTGAAATAGTGATCAAACCTTATACAGAGACTTTCCTAACTCGATCCGGTCCATTAATAGAAGGTGCTACATCCAAAGCTTGTACTTGCGTTGTAGGTGCGCCTGCTCTTTGCACCGTCTTTTGAGGACAAGCTCTACTATGGTATCCAGGCCACCCACAGTTGTAACACCTCCCCTTCATCGTGTCCTTCTTACAGTTCTTTGTGAAATGCCCAACCAATCCTTTTAGTCCCATAACAAAACCCACCTCTTAGCGCTTAGGATGCAGTAGCGAATTATTTACCATAATCGATGCCGCATGTTCGGTTATCACTGGTACACACTAACTATCACCTCCTATTTGACCATTTATTTACCCTAATCGACATAAGTGTGCATAGCCTCACCTACATGTGAGACCATCAGTCCTTGACCTGATTGGGAATGCTGCCGGTACTGATCCTAACAAACAAATCTTCTAGCTTTGCACCCCTTGCCTAAATCCCTAGATTTGAGCCTCTATCTATTGGACACTTATTTACCCTAATCAGCATAAGCGTGTCCCAGCCTCACCTACATGTGAAACCATCAGTCCTAGGCCTAAAAGGGAATGCTGCAGGTACGGGCCCTACTTTTATATTTGCTTATTAACTTAATCCAAGATCTAAGTTCTAAAATAAGCCACTTTTGTTAATTCTGCTATATTTGCTTATTAACTTAATCCAAGATCTAAGTTTTAAAGTAAGCTTCTTCTATTATTTCTTTCTTTCTGATTATACCCTATGCATTATAATTGTTCTTGCAACTGTCACTCTTCTATTTTCTCTTTTTAGTTATAACCTGTTGTTATAATCATACTTGCAAATATCTTAAATTTTCCTATTTCAGTCCATCTCTACTTTATTTCAGTTTTTATCATTTTACATCTGATTTATGTATATTTAGTATTTTTCTATTTTAATCCATATCAGCGAATTCTTCTCTTTTTAATATTTTATTCACGTCAAAAAGGATTAAATCTCTATAGAAAGAAACTAACACTTACAGGCTAAATTCCAACTTAAAAAGGATGTAAATAACTTTAAGTAATTATAAATAACTGAATAAAATAGTTGAATAAAAATAGACTAAAAAGAACTTCTGAAATTCACTTAAAAACTAACTGCAAATAAACTTACATAAAAACTGTCTCAAAATTGTAGAAAAACTACAACTATTGATAACTCTATTATTTTAGATTGCTAACAAATCTAAAATAATTACAAAAAACTCATCTGTGGTACTGTACTCTAGTCCTGGGCCTTCCTGGATCTACTTCTAGGGTAAGACTATTCTTATCAAAAAGATTTCCTCCCTAGAAATTTTTTCTATTCAGCATTCAGTATCAGGCAATGAACCCAATTAGGAGAAAATTTGAATGAGAAAAATAGATAGGCCCAGGGTTCTATTTATAGTGTGGCCTAAGGATCTCAGACCATTGGATTTGAAGATTAAATCTGATGCAGCCACGTCATAGGCTCACTAGGAACCCTCGGATGCAGCTACGAACGCACATGATTAACCAAAAATAAAAATTTTGAGGCGTTCGCTTGTACCAGGATGAAATAGCATCCAGGCTAAATGGTGCATTGACCTATGTATATTGGGGGTCGACCTATAGGTCGACCTGACCAATACAAGGGTTGACGCGTATGGGGTCTAATTTTTTTTCATCCTTGTTTATTTAATTATGATTTCTTATTTCCCTCATAACTTCTCCATACTAACTCGGATTTCGACAAGTTACATATGAAAATTGATTACAAAATTACCACGGACCCAATGGTGCAACTTCTATGGCTCGATTATGATAATTTCACAAAACTTTTTTATTGTTTAATTAATTTGTCAACTAGCTCAAATTTTGGGTTGTTACATTATTTATAGTATGTTTATGGGATTATGAGGTCTTATACTCGACAATAAACTTTGAGGTGGGTAAATTTATACCCTGTGCAGCTAAAGCACTCGGTATATTGAATTCGGTAGAGATGTAAAAAGTTATAGTAGGGATACAACAAGAATATAGCGAGATATAGAGGATGACTCTAAAATAGCATATAAACTCGTACCTAATGCTTTTACAAATATATAAATGGTAAATAAATGAAAATTTAACATTAAACTGAATTATAATTAATATATAAATAATTTAAATAAAAACATATGCATATACTGTAAATAAACGTAGAATTTTTATATACCATAATTGAATTTAGTAGAATATTAGAGTATTTTCATTTTTGAAAACATATTAAAAAGTTTAATTAAATTAATTAATTTCATAATTTCTATAATGTATAAATGTCATTTTTCAGTTCATTTCTTTTAAAGAAGATATAGAGGAAATAGCGGAATATAGCGGGAATTACGGGATATAGTGGAAATAGCGGAAAGGCTATATTTGGGTCTATATGGAAATATCATAGCGGTAGAAATCCGTTGTGAGATATAGCAGAGTTATAGTGGGGTAATAGTGGGGCATAAACTGCACAGCTTCTACCTATCCTGAAAGATAAGAAATGTTGTCGAGTCAAGTTTTGAAGGGTAATAATAGCCCAAATTGAACGGCTTCATTGTAAACAAAGGATGGTTTAAATTTGAACATATATAAAGAATTATTTCCATTTACGAATTATGTTACATATGGAAATTAAATACTCCTATACTTGGCACTAAAAGCCGATGAGTAGATTAATCTCTTATCTATTAGATCTAGAATCAAAGCATTTAACTAAGGCCAATGAATAGTTGATTCTTTAAATATATATTTTGTTATCTTTGATCTAGCTGCCAACCTCATCACCATCACCTAGGCCAAAAATACTTTAGCCCAAACAACATCAAAATAAATTTAAAGATGGTTGTCTAAGCTATTGTAAAGCTAGAAGCTAGGATAAGGATTAAATCTAGGATGATCTACCAATCAAGGTACAAATCTAAGGTCCTATATATTAAGTAATCTCCTGTTTTTTACAATTCCATGCTATTATAATAATGTAGATCAAGATCATTATAAATTGAATTTATATGTACATCAGTACTCCCTTATATATTTCATATATTCATAACTTACAAGAATAAACACACACATATATATATATATATATATATATATATATATATATATATGTATGTATGTATGTATGTATGTATGTATGTATGTGTATGTACATGTGATGTATATATGTGTGTGTACCTACAAAGTTTCACTGTCTAAATTTAATCTTTGTTTTAATTAAAAAAGGAATATACATACATACATACATACATACATACATATACATATATATATATATATATATATATCTGTGTGTGTATGTACGTATATATGTATGTATTTATATATATATGTATTATCTATGTACGAAAATTTTATAAATAATTTTTATCTTATTGAACATTATAAGTAAATTTAATTAAGTCAAACTTGTACTAAATGCAAACATTAATTTATATATGTATATATATTTATTTATTTATAAATTATTTTAAATTAAAAGTTATTTCATATTGCTTTCGATGGTGAAAAAATTATTTTTGAAACAATGTTTATTTTTATTTATAAATATAAAATTTTATATTATTTTAAAATAAAAATATATATATATATATATTATTTCAAGTTTTTTAAAATTATGTTTTGGTTTATTACATACAGATTAAAACAATTTATTTTGATCGAAAGGTTTTTTATTTTATATGTGTGTGTATATATATATCATATTCAATTTATTAGTTGAAATTAATGTAAAGCTAATAAAATAAATACATATATACTAATTTTTTTAAGTTATATCTTATTTAAAATATTATAATAATTTATTTTCAACTTTATATTGTATAATTTTAAATTTATAGACATGGATCCATTTTAAATTTTTTTACTAAATAAACAATTAGGTTGGGAATGGCTTTTAAATACTTTAATTTTATTCATATAAATTTCATTTTAAAAGTTAGTGCAGTTATATACATTTTTGAAGAGTGTTTTGAAAAGACAATGTGTATATAACGGGTTAATATGTCTATTACGGTGTAAAACCCAACACTTATTCACATACACATTAACTATGTACATAATATATTATGTTGCACATGCATAGTACACATAATTATAATTGGACATACTCAAATATTATTAAAATTTTAAATTTTAAAAAAAAATCTATTATTTATTAAATAAGTGAATTAAATAAAATGATATTTTATTTAAAAAAATTTTAGATCAAATCTAAAATTAATTTAGACTTCATAGGCATAATAATATCTACATTAAGAATTTTTATGAAACATATCCTATATACACACCTCCGATAGGCCCAGATCCAACAGTGGTATTAGAGCCCTAATGGTTTATGAGGTCTAAATTACAGCTTTAGGAGCAACGAATAAAGCCTACCAGTCATTTGAGCGTTTAAATAATGATGTCTAGGCTTAGGGTTGAAAAATAAGAGTTCTCCCCTCTTTGGTTACCAACTTGACTCAATAACGAGTAAGACCAAAAGGTTGGCCCAATTGTAAATGCCTAAATTAATTTGGGCTTGGATCTTATTTTCAAAAAAATTTAAAAAAAATCTTAAATTTAAAAGCAAAATTTAAAACATAGAATAAATTTTATAAAGTCATAAATTATTTTCAAAATTTTATTTTAAAGAGTAAATAAATATTTTTGAATTATTTAATAGCTTAATTAATCAGATTAATTAAATAAATAATCAATTAAAATAAGCATATATTGATACATATATATATAAATGTTATAGATGAATATGTATTTGCTTTAAATTGATTATGGTAAATTATAAATAAATATATTAAAGCTTATTGAATTTTTAATTCAAAATAGTTTTAATTAAATAAAGTTAATTTTAAATAAATTAATTAGATGTTAATTAGTTAAATAAAATATACATATATAGCAACAAGTGTTATAATTAGCATTCATGTTAACTTTTTTAGGATGTATAAAATAAAATTTTAAATTTTAAGATATTTAATTTGTTAATTAAATTTACTTAAGTGAGACTTAATTTATAATATACATAAGAACATTATAAAAGTTAATTTAACCAAAAAAGTTATACATAAATTAAAATTATATAATATGAATATATAAGACTTAAGTGGAACTGTAAGAAACCCAACTTAGGTTTAAGGAACGAGTACATACGTATTGCATAAATGCCATGATTTCATGTGTATGGCACTTGAATCATGAGGATATTTCGTAATAAATATGTTATTCCTTAAATTGATGTCAGTCAATATTTATATAGAATAAAGATTTTGAATCCTTTATATAAAAGTTGTCATTTAGCATTTATATATTAATAGATTGCTTGCATACTCTTTTTTTGTTGAGCTTTCCTCAAGCCAGATATGATATTTGTACTACTATTAATATATTGGTAGGAAAAGGTAAGATATATGCTTGTATTAGTTGAGCTTTCCTCAAGGTACATACATTTTACTTTAAGCTCGCGAAATGGTAGGTACTTGTTAGTAATCCCTCCAGATTTGTTGAGCTTTGTTATCATCCGGCATTTTGACCCAGCTATATCGAACTGAGTATACAAGCTAGATTCGATTAGACCCAAGGCAAATGAGTCCAAAGTAATGCCTAGAAGTCAAGTACAGTTAATAACATGAAATCGTGGTTGAATGGAATTGATAGATATGTCAGGCCGAATGTTCGAAGTATGAAATATGGTTCAACATATAGGACGGATCGGCATAAACTAACTTCCATCATAAGGATCGGTGTGTTTTAGGGAGTAAGAGCGTTTCAATATAAAACATCAAATATCCCAAAATCTGCAAGTCCAATGTATATGGAAGTTTGTGAGAAAGAAATAGGTACCCTAGGGAGCCTACCCTAAGGATCACACCTCAAGAAGATGAAGTCAGAGGGATCGGCACTCTTCCCTTGGTAAGGATCAAGAAGAATCAGCAAGCAACCCATGTTAAAGAAAAAATCAAGCAATAACTCAAGTTCTATTGATCCACTTGGAATGATATTTGAAGGATACGCATATTTTAGCGTGAGGAAGCTACCATAGGGACCTGCATTTCACTAAAGTAGGGATCAATACGGATCCCTCTTCTTTGGGAATTGGGCTATGCAATGCCTTTTGTAGGTCCATATGGCTCTAGAGGTCCTTTTGCTAAATTTTTAGGGAGATATTTTACCACCTTCTCCATAAATACAAGCTTTTTTGTTCATTTTTAGGACCTTTGAAGCTGCTAGTTTCTTTATACTCTTTTGTAACTAAGGATTTTCATCCGATACCTATTGTACTCAGTTTATAAAGTGACTAATAAAGAAATCTTTCAAAGTGGACTTAGGCAGACAACGCGGAACTACTATAAATCGTTGTGTGCGTGTTATTATTTCTATTTACTCCTATTTCTTTGTTATTATCCACTATTTTCATTTTATATTCTTTACTTATTTATCTTCGAAATTTCTATTGGGTGTTTGTGCTAATTTTTGGTGCAAACATTTTGGTGCTCTAGGTGTGAACCTTGAATCTTAGCTTATTATGATCACTTTGTTGCTACTAAATTGCATAAATCGATCGAAGGAGATCCACGGTTATCTTCAAGAAGTTTTCTTGTTTCATTAAGATTTCCAAAACATAAGAAAAGCCATCAATAATAGCAAGGAACATTGGATTTACTTCTCAGAATGCTATAGGAAATGAATATACTAGCATCCAGCAAGGAGATCCAAGCAGTCAACTAATGGATGTGAATGTTGATCTAGTTGAAGTCCAAAATCTAGTTGATTCCCTTACAAGAGCTGAATTCCAGAATCTAATGAGAAAGTTAGTGGATAGCCGTTGATAATTGAATCAGCGGATTCAAGCAAACATCTACCTAATGAACCAACTCAAGAGGCAAACAACGAGGGAAATCATAAAGGGACCCTACCCCTTACTCAGCATCAGAGAGTTCTAGTTCATCAGACGAGTATCACTGCCACATGCATCACATAATTGATGGACATCGCACAGAAACTTTAGGGCCTCAACAGGAAGACCTGCCTGGTCTACCAAGATCGATTGATGTCGATCCCTCCATAGGGATTAGTATCTGTAACGACCCGGTAAAATTCGATGATTTTAAATGTGATAATTTAATAGGATTTCTAATTTAATTTAGAATGAAATCCAAATGAATTAAGTAGAAAAAGGATTCTCACCTGGATATGGAATTTAATATGAGAATTTTATGAAAATGTTAAATGGTTTTAAGGCGATGAAAGATTTTAAATGGTAAATGGGAATAAATTAAGGAATCATATTAGTTCCAGTTAATAGATTACGACTTGAATGAGATTCCAATTTAATAAAACCATTTAAATGTTATGATTTTTTTTGGAATATGAGAAATACAAATGTAGGGATTTGATTAATATATATGTTATTTGTTCAGGGTATTGAATAAAATTGGGAATCCAATTTAGATTAATGATAATAACGTTGATATTATTTAATAAATAAATTTCAATACAATGCCCATAAATGAATGAAAGGAAATGAATGTATGTAAAATGTATACTAGGTTATTTATCAAATAGGAGGAAAGAAGAATGAATATCGAATTGATTTATTAATAAATATATATATTAAATAGTAATGAAATGCAAAGTAAATGGCGATTGTATAAAACCAATAAAATAAGATTTTCTAATAATAACTGAATGTAGACGGGTGAAATAGAGTTAATGACTATAATTATTGTACGTTACTTATTTTATTAGTTGTCATTGTTAATCTGGAATCAAATTCAATTTATCCCCAAAATTACTGCAGTTAAAGTGGAATAAATTGGTAATTGAAGAATGTTGGATCCAAATAAGTTGTAACCAAGGAAAATCCCATTTTTAATAAACTATATGGGAAAAGAAATGAAACCAAAATGAAAATGTGAAAATATAAAATGTAATGAAATTCTAAGTAATAATGACTTTGTTAGTAAAGTGAAAACTGATTTGATATTAAGTTGTAACTGGATAAAAATCAAATTTATTTGGAATTGATTTGCAATCAATTGAATTTATTGCAATTAAATGGATTCAATATTTAAATTAACTATGTAAATATTATTTGGAAGAAATTGAAGTCATTTGGGTAATAAGCATTGTAATTGGCTAATTTAGATACTTTAAAGTGAAACGGAAATTATTAACGCAATAGTTTGATTGCAATAATTCATCTAATTGATGATAAAGATTTGTTAGATTTATTTAATAGGAATTTTGGGGCATTTAATAGGTAATTGCTGATTCTGAATCGAATTAAAGGGATTACTGAAATCAATATTTAGCAACTTTTAAACCATTGCAATTGATTTAGAATATAAAGAGTTGTCTATTTAATTGAGTAAAATTTTTGAAATTTCGTTGTTGAAATTAAATGGGGAATAAAACGTTAAGGATAACCAGTATTCGAGATTTACCATCTATTTAGTATATTAATTGTAACTGATAATCAACTGCAATAAATAATAAATAATTATTACGTTAACGTTAATTGAAGTGATATTTGAAATTTAATATTTAGGAATTATGTAAATATAAGTTCAGATGAAATTGGAAATATTTACATATTGAAATATGAATCCAATGATAAATTCTTCTATTCGACAATAATAATGGAAAGTAAATTTAATTAAAATTTTGGAAATTTAATTAAGGTGAAATTAATGAAATTTGGGGATTTCTAAAATTTTAAATTCGACAAGTTAAATTTTGTTTAAGTTTGTATAGGTGATTGAAAAATTTATAATAATAAGAATCGTCAATTATCAAAAAGAAATGGGAAATTTGATTTAATTGACAAATTTTTAATTTATTTAATTAGTATAAAAATAGCCATTTTTGTCATGGACTCGGATTTCGACGAAACTAGTTTCATCGAATCCGTATCAGTGAATTATTGTAGGGTTTCAAGTTTCGTATCGATCGGACTTTTCGTTTGATCGTACGAACGCGAAACGCCTTGAAATCGATTTAATTAAAATCAATTTGGAAATTTTGTTTTCATCATAACTTCTTCATACGATCAAATTTGGACGTGAAACTTTTTCCATCGCGTTCAGAATTTAAAATACCTATTTGGATATATGGGCTTAATAAATTTCGTTCCGGGGTCAGAATGGGCTTTTTGGGCCAACTACCGCTTAGCACGTTCGTAATTCGTGCCCACTTAGCCTTCTTCTATTTGCCTATATATATGCTGTGATAAACCCTAGCCTCCTTTCTATTATCATTTGTCTATACGTCCATTTTCTTCATCTCTTTCTCTTCCTCAATGGTTGCAAAACCTAGATCTATCTACAGTTCAAAATCAAAAGTGAAAATTCAAACTCTCCAGAAAAATTCCAGAAAAATATATGTTGTAGCTGTCGATGTATACGTCACAGATCCGTGATTCGTTTCTCGATTCAGTTGTTCGTTCGTCCAGTAAAATTCAATCCATTTTCGGCCACTCATCATCGTCGCAACAAAACTCGCCCGATCGGAAAACTGTTTCTGGGTATTGTGGAGATAACCGAGGGGAGTCCATCTGTGGAGTTCGTTTGGGGAGTTAACGGTCAGATCTATGGGAATTTTGGTTTTAGGGTTCGGCATGCTCATTTTTGGACGGCGGCGGCGGCGACCTGGGGTGTCGTGGAGGGTGTCGGTCTGTAGAGGGGAGAATGGGCGGCTCGTTGATGGAGGCAGCTCGTTGATTTGTGGTCGGAGGTGCGTTGAAATCTCGGTCAAAGCGGTAGAAGGCGTTGCTTTTGGGTTCGTTTTTTTCACCTAGGCTCGGCTGAAAAGGTAGGACGTGCGTATATTAGTGATGACGTGGCAGGAGTGTAAGTGAAAGTGGTCCATCTTTGTTTATTTTTAATTTGAAATTCAGGTGCAATTTTCGACATAACTTTTACATACGAATTCGGTTTCACGCGCGTTTTTTTGGTTAGGATCGTATTTAAATTCCGGATCTGATGACGCAGGTTTGGACAGATTTGAAGACCGTCGAACTTTTGGGTTTAAATCGGATTTAAATTCGATTTAAATTCAAAAGGTGAGTGTTTTAACCCACTCACAACTTCTAAAAGTTTTTATGTTTGTTAAATTTATTTTAGATATGAGTAGAAATTTATTTATGACTGTTTGGCATGTTTTATTCATCATATCTGTTAAATCGCATTCATTTAATATAACTGTTCATTAAATTTTATTACTTCATATAGATTGACAGTTATAGTTATTTATTTGCATATAAACTGTTAGTTTAATAGTTGTTAAATTTTATTTTGAATATAACTGCCAGTTATTACCTGTTATATATTATCAGATATATATTGATATTGATTTATTATTGGATGATGTTTGTGATTTGGATGATGGATGATTTTGATGAATGGATGTTTTATTGTATATCATTAAACTGCAAGTTGTCATGCATTTTTCATTTCATTCGGGATTGTGGTTTGAAATGATATACAACCGCAAAATGTTATTTTAAATTGCGGATTGAAATGATAAATATCTGTATCACTTGACCATAGGATAGAAAATTATATACAGGCACCATGGTCTATATATATAAAATATTTTAAAGTGATTTCTATGGTTTGGATGGGATACGGTTTATAAAAAAATTTAATTTTGATATTCTATAAATAGTATATTTTTTTCCTATATATATACATATGAAGTTAAAATTTTGAATTCAAGCTGGGTATAAATCTGCAAATGAAAATGGAAAATTTTTGAGAAATGGGATTTGATAATTTATATCATATGTTTAATGTTTAAGTTTGGAAATTTTAAGATATGATATTTATAACCGGATTTTTCAAGATATTTAAAAATGAATATGTTAGTATAAATTAAATTGAAGAAAATATTTAATTGCTAGAAATTGGAGTTTTATTTTTATATTCAAGACTAAATAATAGTACGTTTAATTTGCTGAAAGAATAAATTCCAACTTTAGTTTTGAAATATTAATACTCCAAATGGATATATATATATATAAAAATCAAAGTGGTTTTCGATATTGACAGAGAGTATGTCCATATCCGATCCCGGTCTCTTTGCTAACCCATCGTTATTATAACACCGCCGTCATTTAAAAATAGTTTATACTTTAAAACCAGAATAAAATTTTCCATTTCAAACTATGAATACGATATCATTTTAAAACCCAACAATATGATATCATTTTATCCCAAATAAAATCCTTTTCCAAAATCATACTGCTTTAAAAGTTTATAATATCTGGAAACCAAACATTTGAATTATACTTTCAAAACATAATATTTCGGACTTCATACTTTTAAAAATCATACTTCTAAAACTTGAATGGTTTGGATATTCAACAGTATATAAAATAAATGGTTTAACTTTAAGGCTACTCTGTAAAGAGAAATAATTTCCATGGCTTCCCAAATATATTTCTTTATTTAAAGTCTAAACCAAAATTTAAATATCCCTTCAGGTTACAAAACCACTTCAATTTCTATATATATATATATATATATATATATCCATTTGGAGTATTAATATTTCAAAACTAAAGTTGGAATTTATTCTTTCAGCAAATTAAACGTACTATTATTTAGTCTTGAATATAAAAATAAAACTCCAATTTCTAGCAATTAAATATTTTCTTCAATTTAATTTATACTAACATATTCATTCTTAAATATCTTGAAAAATCCGGTTATAAATATCATATCTTAAAATTTCCAAACTTAAACATTAAACATATGATATAAATTATCAAATCCCATTTCTCAAAAAATTTCCATTTTCATTTGCAGATTTATACCCAGCTTGAATTCAAAATTTTAACTTCATACGTATATATATAGGAAAAAAATATACTATTTATAGAATATCAAAATTAAAATTTTTTATAAACCGTATCCCATCCAAACCATAGAAATCACTTTAAAATATTTTATATATATAGACCACGGTGCCTGTATATAATTTTCGATCCTATGGTCAAGTGATATGGATATTTATCATTTCAATCCGCAATTTAAAATAACATTTTGCGGTTGTATATCATTTCAAAGCACAATCCCGAATGAAATGAAAAATGCATGATAACTTGCAGTTTAACGATATACAATAAAACATCCATTCATCAAAATCATCCATCATCCAAATCACAAACATCATCCAATAATAAATCAATATCAATATATATCTGATAATATATAACAGGTAATAACTGGCAGTTATATTCAAAATAAAATTTAACAACTATTAAACTAACAGTTTATATGCAAATAAATAACTATAACTGTCAATCTATATGCAGTAATAAAATTTAATGAACAGTTATATTAAATGAATGCGATTTAACAGATATGATGAATAAAACATGTCAAACAGTCATAAATAAATTTCTACTCATATCTAAAATAAATTTAACAAACATAAAAACTTTTAGAAGTTGTGAGTGGGTTAAAACACTCACCTTTTGAATTTAAATCGAATTTAAATCCGATTTAAACCCAAAAATTCGACGGTCTCCAAAACTGTCCAAACCTGCGTCATCAGATCCGGAATTTAAATACGATCCTAACAAAAAAAACGCGCATGAAACCGAATTCGTATGTAAAAGTTATGTCAAAAACTGCACTTGAATTTCAAATTAAAAATAAACAAAGATGGACCACTTTCACTTACACTCCTGCCACGTCATCACTAATATACGCACGTCCCTCCTTTTCAGCCGAGCCTAGGTGAAAAAAACGAACGCAAAAGCAACGCCTTCTACCGCTTTGACTGAGATTTCAACGCACCTCCGACCACAAATCAACGAGTTGCCTCCATCAACGAGCCGCCCATTCTCCCCTCTACAGACCGACACCCTCCGCGACACCCCAGGTCGCCGCCGCCGCCGTCCAAAAATGAGCATGCCGAACCCTAAAACCAAAATTCCCATAGATCTGACCGTTAACTCCCCAAACGAACTCCACAGATGGACTCCCCTCAGTTATCTCCACAATACCCAGAAACAGTTTTCCGATCGGGCGAGTTTTGTTGCGACGATGATGAATGGCCGAAAATGGATTGAATTTTACTGGATGAACGAACAACTGAATCGAGAAACGAATCACGGATCTGTGACGTATACATCGACAGCTACAACATATATTTTTCTTGAATTTTTCTGGAGAGTTTGAATTTTCACTTTTGATTTTGAACTGTAGATAGATCTAGGTTTTGCAACCATTGAGGAAGAAAAAGAGATGAAGAAAATGGACGTATAGACAAATGATAATAGAAAGGAGGCTAGGGTTTATCACAGCATATATATAGGCAAATAGAAGAAGGCTAAGTGGGCCCGAATTACGAACATGCTAAGCGGTAGTTGGCCCAAACAGCGCGTTCTGATCCCGGAACGAAATTTATTAAGCCCATATATCCAAATAGGTATTTTAAAATATTCTGAACGCGATGGAAAAAGTTTCACGTCCAAATTTGATCGTATGAAGAAGTTATGATGAAAACAAAATTTCCAAATTGATTTCAAATTGATTTTAATTAAATCGATTTCAAGGCGTTTCGCGTTCGTACGATCAAATGAAAAGTCCAATCGATATGAAACTTGAAACCCTACAATAATTCACTGATACGGATTCGATGAAACTGGTTTCGTCGAAATCCGAGTCCGTGACAAAAATGGCTATTTTTATATTAATTAAATAAATTAAAAATTTGTCAATTAAATCAAATTTCCCATTTCTTTTTTATAATTGACGATTCTTATTATTGTAAATTTTTCAATCACCTATACAAATTTAAATAAAATTTAACTTGTCGAATTTAAAATTTCAGAAATCCCCAAATTTCATTAATTTCACCAAATTATAAATTAAATTTCCAAAATTTTAATTTAATTTACTTTCCATTATTATTGTCAAATAGAAGAATTTATCATTGGATTCATATTTCAATATGTAAATATTTCCAATTTCATCTGAACTTATATTTACATAATTCCTAAATATTAAATTTCAAATATCACTTCAATTAACGTTAACGTAATAATTATTTATTATTTATTGCAGTTGATTATCAGTTACAATTAATATACTAAATAGATGGTAAATCTCGAATACTGGTTATCCTTAACGTTTTATTCCCCATTTAATTTCAACAACGAAATTTCAAAAAATTTACTCAATTAAATAGACAACTCTTTATATTCTAAATCAATTGCAATGGTTTAAAAGTTGTTAAATATTGATTTAAGTAATCCCTTTAATTCGATTCAAAATCAGCAATTACCTATTAAATGCCCCAAAATTCCTATTAAATAAATCTAACAAATCTTTATCATCAATTAGATGAATTATTGCAATCAAACTATTGCGTTAATAATTTCCGTTTCACTTTAAAGTATCTAAATTAGCCAATTACAATGCTTATTACCCAAATGACTTCAATTTCTTCCAAATAATATTTACATAGTTAATTTAAATATTGAATCCATTTAATTGCAATAAATTCAATTGATTGCAAATCAATTCCAAATAAATTTGATTTTTATCCAGTTACAACTTAATATCAAATCAGTTTTCACTTTACTAACAAAGTCATTATTACTTAGAATTTCATTACATTTTATATTTTCACATTTTCATTTTGGTTTCATTTCTTTTCCCATATAGTTTATTAAAAATGGGATTTTCCTTGGTTACAACTTATTTGGATCCAACATTCTTCAATTACCAATTTATTCCACTTTAACTGCAGTAATTTTGGGGATAAATTGAATTTGATTCCAGATTAACACTGACAACTAATAAAATAAGTAACGTACAATAATTATAGTCATTAACTCTATTTCACCCGTCTACATTCAGTTATTATTAGAAAATCTTATTGTATTGGTTTTATACAATCGCCATTTACTTTGCGTTTCATTACTATTTAATATATATATTTATTCATAAATCAATTCGATATTCATTCTTCTTTCCTCCTATTTGATAAATAACCTAGTATACATTTTACATACATTCATTTCCTTTCATTCATTTATGGGTATTGTATTGAAATTTATTTATTAACTAATATCAACGTTATTATCATTAATTTAAATTGGATTCCCAATTTTATTCAATACCCTGAACAAATAACATATATATTAATCAAATCCCTACATTTGTATTTCTCATATTCCAAAAAAAATCATAACATTTAAATGGTTTTATTAAATTGGAATCTCATTCAAGTCGTAATCTATTAACTGGAACTAATATGATTCCTTAATTTATTCCCATTTACCATTTAAAATCTTTCATTGCCTTAAAACCATTTAACATTTTCATAAAATTCTCATATTAAATTCCATATCCAGGTGAGAATCCTTTTTCTACTTAATTCATTTGGATTTCGTTCTAACTTAAATTAGAAATCCTATTAAATTATCACCTTTAAAATCATCGAATTTTAACGGGTCGTTACACTCTCCCCCACTCAAAACTTTTCGTCCCCGAAAAGGAAAAAGAAGGGAAAAGAAAGAAATAAAAAAAACAGTACATCTTATTTCAAATATTAATTTATAAACAATAATTTACTAAATTAATTTCCTTAAATGAAATATACCCGTTTTATCTTCATTATATCTTTATGTACTTAAATAAATAAAGTTTGGATAACATTTTCAAATAATCTCTAAGTGGTTTCAATCACTAACAATCAAATCAATCCAACAACCATCCATTTCAACAAACAGCATACCCAACAAATATAAACAACCATATAATCAACAAACAAATAGTTGCTCGGGTTCAAAGCTTGAAATGGTACGGAATGAAAAATAACTATCCAGTGCATCGTTTACTCAACAGTCTTAGATGAGACGGAATAGATTATTTATTCATCCAACTACTTCAAATTTCCTTACCCGACCAAACCATAAATCAAAAAATAACAATTCAACCAACCAATTAATTTACTCATTATAAATTTTTATTTCATACATTAGCTGTTTGATCTTTTCATTCATATAACAGTTTATCTTTTATTTTCTTAAACCCTTTTTATTACACTTAAATTCTTAACCTTATAACATCCATTCTTATAGGTAAAGGATTTTATTAATTCTTTGACTAGGGTTTGCAGTCATTTATTTATGTTACTTACTTTCCATTATATTCAACTAGTAGCATTTATATCATACTTAAGTTTATAACCCTACACATCAATCCTTATTTATTCAAGAATTTCATTTTATTTACTTAAGTTTTAAAATCGCCTATTTATAATACCTACCTCTAATTTTGGTAAAATTTCAATTTATAACCTAAGTTTATAACATTAAATTCTCATTTATAATAGCAATTCATTTAATACTTCATTATTTTCAAAATTTCTACTTGTATAATATTCTATTCCAATTTCTTATTTAACATTTCAACCTTTAATATTTGGTAAGTTATATATGTTAAAGAAAATGCAATTGAACTTATACAAGTTTATCTCAATTCTTTTAATTCATTCATTGTTCAATAAATCTTTACCCTTTTTTTTCTTATAAGTTAAAATTTTAACTTCCTTTATAACTTAGCATTTAAGTCTCTTATTTTATTTAGGGTTTCAATTATTAATTAAATTCTGTTTCACTACCATAATTGAAACAATTAATTAATGGAAATTTAGAATTAAATACCGAGTTAAATTTCAAATAGATAAGTATATTCTTATAACTTATATACCTCTAATTATATTTAAAACAATTAAAATTTAGATATTTTCAAAATAAATCTGCAGTAGAATTTACTACATTGGCCTTTCCCCTTCGAAACTCGAAAATGAAAGTCGATGATGCGGCCGCCAGCACCGAAATTATTTTCCAGCGACGGAGAGGAAAGTCGAAACTTATTTTCTCCAAAATCTTCTTTTAAAACAATTCTTCCGAATTTAAAATGAAATATTTATATCGGAAAGTATATATAACAATATTATTATACTTCCAAATCCTTTGAATGCAAATTTTCAAAATCCCAAACTTAAGTCCTAAATTTCCAATTTTCATTGATTTTTAAATTTAAATCTTATTTCACCTATTATTTAAAATTTTATTCCTAACAACCAATCTATTACAACCAAAAAATATATATATCTTTTGGAAATTTTATTTATATATATAGAAAACATAATAGGCAAAATTATTTCATTCACCTATATAAAACAAATATTATGTCGGTCTGTCCTATTAAGTGTTTAGAAATCCCTATTGATGTCATAGCGTCCCATGCACCAACCAGAATTTATAAATACAAAACGGAACAGATTAACACAATATCAAAATCTTTTTATGACACTAACAATTACGCTCTCTCATATATATACACTCAGCGACTCCCATAGGGTATTCCTACCCTATTAACAAAGAGTCAAACCCCACAAAGCTAAGGTTTATCGCTAAACCAAAGCTCTGATACCAACTGTAACGTCCCGCCTTTTCGCACGATTTAAACAGACACATGTGCCAATTCAAACCATACGGAAGGGCGGATTGTTATGGGGTAAATAAGAAAACAGAGAAGAAATAAAACAAAATAGAATCTCACAGCGGAAGGATAAAATATAATAATAAAATATACAGTTTATAAAACTGTTTACAAAACATTTGATTCTTCTTTATAAAATTAAATATCAGAGTTCACATACCAATAATATCAATGCAGCGGAATACAGTGTGAGTGTAGTGCAATACTATAAATAAAAATAATACAAATCTTCGTCTTCGTCCTCCAGATCTAAATCTTCAAATCATGAAACGCTCGGACTGACCCGAGCGAATTTGAAAAGACAAAAACACTCGAGTCAGAACTAAAAGATCTTATGTAAGTTAAATTTACAGAAATAAATATGAGTGCAGTAACTCGAGAGATGCTCGGGATTTACATCTCCTAAGGATCCGTTAAACTATTTACTATGTAGTATATTGCGCTATTATAATAGTGTCTATTTATAAAATAAACTTACTTTTAAACAGCGTTAAGGCTTTACATTTTCCACTTAACACGTAATAGTCCCAGTAGTCCATCCAATATCATAGTCCCTCCTGATCGGGAAGCCACCAGAGGATACCACACGGGCTACGGGAGAAATCCAAACTCGTACAAGGCGCGATAGGGTAGGTGACACGGCACAACTAGGCAATGCCAGGGTAGATATACCAATTGCTATCCGGGCTGGTGGTAACACATAGCCGCAGCTACCGCCCACCTCGAACTAACACCCCAAATCAAAGAAATCAATAGTGGCCACCGAACAATCCAAAGTCAGAGTATAGTACCGAAGGAGTGCATTCGATCAGAGGAATGACCTCATTGGCCCGAGAATCGCTCCTGTTTTAGCCACCTTATGCCAACTCATGGGAGTTGGGTCCACGTATTTGCCTTACAGGAAACGTCGCCACCATCCTACTTCATTCTGGAATCTCCACCGCGTACACGGTTAGTCAAAGTGGTTTTCGGTATCGACAGAGAGTATGTCCATATCCGATCCCGGTCTCTTTGCTAACCCATCGTTATTATAACACCGCGGTCATTTAAAAATAGTTTATACTTTAAAACCAGAATAAAATTTTCCATTTCAAACTATGAATACGATATCATTTTAAAACCCAACAATATGATATTGGTCGATATTGGTCTTAAAAATAATAATGTGGAATGTTGACTTAAATGTTGATTTAAATATGATTATAAAAAAAAATTATGTTAATATTGGTTTTAAACATAGTTTCGCAGTTTTCTATTATTTGCATTTGTTTGAAAACGTATGTGTGTATATGTAATTTTAATGCGTTTCAAAACTAATATTGGTTAAGAGAGTAATATAATAGAATAATATTTGTATTTCATTTCGGTCTACATAAAGAAGTTTCTGATCTATTTTCATCGATCTCTATTTATCAGTTGTCCATCGTATTCGTGCCAATCTTGCTTCGCTTTGAAAATTTTGCTTGGATTTGTTCAATGTCTAGATCGTGATCCAACGTAGCTTAATTCTTTGTCCAATCTATCTAGCCTCGAAAGGTGAGCAATCACTCATGATTTAACATTCTTATATTTATTAAATTTGATTTCAATTGAAACGACAATTGAAATATGTTGTTATTAGTTATTTAAATTGTTTATATGCTATTATTTGTAACTGTTCACCTGTGGGATATGACACCATATCCTGTTGTTTATATTATACTGTTATTGATGATATATGCATGTTATATTATTATTATATGTTATCACTTTGCAAGTTCTCTGTAGTTTAGAATTCACTATGGGTTGAAATGATACATACCCGAACGGACTTTAGAATAGGAGAATTTCATTATGAGTTGAAATGATAGACCCAAGCGATTTTCATTTAATTGAATTTGGCATTACGGGTTGAAATGATATCCACCCGTATATATTTAGTGTACGGTTTGAAATGATAAATATCCGTAGCACTTGACCATATGATAGGAAATATATACAGACACCGTTGGTCAATATATATAAAAATATTTTGAAATAAATTCATTGTTTTGGAAAGAAATATATGGTCTTAATAAATATTAATTCTTAAATTATTATATATAAGGGGTAATGATATATATATAGATTTAATAATATTTAATTCAATTAAGATTAACTTAATACATAATTATGTTAATTATTTAGGTAAATTATAGTTCAAATAGATTTTTGCAATAATTGGGATAAATTAAGATTGGGAGATAAATTTGAGTTTATTAAAAATTGTATTTAAATAAGGATTTATTTAATTAAATCAATTTGAAATTTTGAATGGGAAATTTAAGGGTATGATTTTGTAATTGGATTTTTGATGTAAGTGATTTAATGAATATTTCACATTTAAATATATTAAAGAAAATATTGAGTAAAATGTAATTAAGGTTAGTTAAATGATATTGAATCTAATAAGGGAGTATTTCAAGACTAAATAATAATGAGGTTAAATCGAGATCTATATAAAACTATTATATTGAACTTTTAAATATTAAAGCCTTGAACTATATTGGAATTTAAATGGTTTATTTTGAGATTCGGATCTGTATTTGAAATAAATATAGTTGAATTCGTTATTTAGAAACTAAATTGAATTTAAATTGATAAATTAAGATTGGATTTAATTTGAATAGGAAGGTTGGGTTGATGTTGAAACAATTGGTTAAGTTGAGGAAATTGAAAATACTTTACTCTATAAATTATTTAATATATATATATATAAATACTATTTTGGGAAATATAGAGATATTTGAAGTGAAAATGATATTTGGTTTTGAAGTATAAATTAAGTTGAAAGGACTACGGTGTTACAGTATATATTTCTACCTTGTAGATAGTTCTATCGACCCTTAGAGGATGGTTATCCCAAACATCCTTTAAGTTAATTGTATTTCAGTTGATATTTCACTTGAGTTGGATTTATTTAGATAAGAATGTTAATCCTGACTCGAGTGTTTTGTGTTTTGCTTTACGCTCGGGTCAGACTGAGTGATACAGCATTTGAGACTCACCTTCGAAGTTGGAGTTTGCTTGAAGATCCAGCTATCTATCCTTTCAGTCATCCAGTTGATTGGTCCAGAGAAGTCTTCCGCACGTACTGGAGACTTCACTGTATCTGAGATATTCTATTGTACTTTATCTCTAACTTTGATTTTTTTTATAGTAGCTTCATGAACTACTATCTATTTATTCCGCTGCGTATTTTTGTACTACTCTGTATCTGTGATTCTGTGTTTGATTTATTTACTGTATATGTTGGGTTTTGCCAAATTTTAATTAACAATCTGATATTTTGAGCAATTCAAGTTCGACATCTGTGGATGCGAATGGTTGAAAATAGTAGGTCGTTACAGTATCGATCCCTCCTTTAGAGGAAGGAACATACTTGTACGTGCTGCGATTCAAAATGGAGCTGCTGTGACCGATTTGGATGATGGATTTTGGTTAAATGTTGACCAATTATTTCCTCGAAATGATGATGAAGTGAATGTATGTGGTATACATCGGGGGGATGGTGAACCAAGAAGGAATGGAACAACCCATAGACATCGAACGAACCACTCAAGTAGGGTGAAACAAGACCACCACTTGGCACCAACTATCCAAATGCCAAACTTGTCGACTATGGTTAGACAGTTAGTGAGAGAGCCAAGGCTTGACCAATGACAATAGGGAATCTCAAGAAGCCATACCTCATTCATTGACATTGTCGTACATGCAGATTATCCAAAGAGGTTCAGCATGTCGTCGATGCTTGCCTACGAGGGAAAATCCGACCATAAGCAACACATCATGAGATATGAATAGCTGATGGGTTCCACACAAGCAGATGATAGTACCAAGTATAGATGTTTTCCTATTTCTCACTCCGGAATAGCAACGATATGGTTTTCAAGATTACCCACGTGGTCGATCTCTAGATTTAATGATTTGGAAACAAGGTTTGTGGAGTAGTTCCACATGCATGCAACTCACCCTAAAGATGTAACGTCCCTATCCAGCATGAGAATCGTTGAAAGATTACTCTTAGAGATTCCATACAGATGTCATAGAAATTAGTAATCTGAAAGACCATGCAATATTCATGGCCGTAACAAGAGGGATTGATCCATAATCTGATTTTGGCGATTGGTTAGCTGGCAAGCTACCCACAACATTGGAGCACTTTATGCATATGCGGCTCAGTATTTGAGGAAAAAGGAAGCCAGATGTATAGGAAGAAGAATGTTAAGGATAAAGTGGAGAGTGAGTACAGATTAATATTGAAGTGAAGAAGTATGATAGCTCTGGAAAAGTTCAAATAAATATTCTTAACAAACTGAATCAACAAAAGAAAGACGGAGATAGGAGCCGAGAACGAAAGAGGGATTTCAAAAGAGGAAAGCCTACGATTCCGATGTACAATATTTACACGCCGCTGAATACATCTCTAGAGAATATTTATTTGTTTACCTGCAATACCATGTAGTACAGAAAGCTGCATCTGAAATTATCAATGAAGAAGCAGAAAAAGATCAGAAAATATTGTCAGTTTCACGAATGTTATGGTTATAACACAACTGAATGTAGGCATCTCTAGGATATTATCGTAAAGCTGATTCGAGAAAGAAAATTATAGCAGTTTGTAAAACCCCACAGGATGGCGTGCATGGGACATCCAACCATAACAGAGGACAAGTTACACACAACTTTGGTTGCAATACTGTTGAAGCTATGAATGCAGGGTTTAGACGGTTTCAAGTTCTTAGCTTCCATCCTCATCTAATCATAAGCTTTTTTTAAAATTATATTTACAGAACTTCCACAATCAACCAATATCCTTCTCACTAAAGCGGTTCGATCATTGTATTGGAGTTTTTCATGGTGATCAAGCGACCAGACGTGCCTGTTATGTAGCTGAATTGAGGGATGCTCAACCAAAGGAGAAAGGTAGGGTGTGGATAAGTCTATCTGCATCCCAGTCACTAAAGATTGACAACTAGCACCTGAGCATTGTCTTGGGAACCACTATCAGTTCTATAGAGACATAGATTCGGGAGAAGACGAGAAAGGCCCCAAAGAGACCAAGGCTACACTGACGGAGTTGATGATTGACATCACAGTCAGCCGCAATGACCCATTACGGTTCCTAAATATTGGGACACAGCTTACACCCTCCCCAATAATGAAAGAACTTGCTAGATTTCTCCAAGCGAATCTTGACATGTTCGCTTGGACTCACTCTAACATGTGTTGGATCTCGCCTGCCATTGCAAACCATGCATTGAATATCGATTCGAGGCATGTTTTGATGAAACAAAAAAGGCGTGGCATGAATCCGTAGAGATCTGCTGGTCTTAAAGAAGAGGTAGATAGGCTCAAAAGCAACGGGTTTAATCATGACACCCTCTACCCTAAGTGGGTATCTAATCCTGTGCTTGCAAGAAAGGCAAATGGGAAATGGTGGACATGCATTGATTACGCGGACTTAAAAAAGGCATGCCCAAAAGATAGCTTTCCCCTTCCAAGGATCGACTAGCTAGTAGACTCAACCACGGGACATGAATTGCTATCTTTCATGGATGCATACCCAGGATATAACCAGATCTCGATGCACATTCCCGATCAAGACCACACCAAACTGATGTTGGATTATATTGCTATATGATAATGACATTTGGACTAAAAAACGCAGGAGCGATTTACCAACACCTAGTCAAGATAATGTTTAAAGATCGGATCGAAAAAACGATGGAGGTATATGTGGATGATTTGCTAGTGAATTCACAATGGTCAAGTGACCATAATAGAAACCTGCCAGAATTGTTAGATGAAACATCCCACGCCCCTTAGTATACCCAAAAAGGACACACTAAAGAATGTGGTGCGTTATAAGTATAGCTAAAGCATCACAAAGACTAAGATTCGCAAGACAAATAAATAAAACAGCGGAAACATTTAAATAATAACATAAAATTTAAGTTCATTTCAAATTAAGTCATAGAAATAGAATATGTCTCAATAACCAAATACTCATATCTTATGAAAAATACATCTCAGTCTCAGAATCAGAGTACATAAATAATAATCATCCCTCTCATAAGTACAAGTACATCAAAAGTAAACTGAAAAGAAGAAGAAGAAGAATACATAAAGAACTCCGGGAACGTATCTTCAAGAAATCTGAATTTGCTATCCTTGACTCTATTGGCCTATAGGGGGAAAGGGAAAAATAAAGAAGTGGGTCGTATTATAAGTCTGGTGAGTGAAAGTAATTACTAGCATTCTTAACCAAGATAAAGATAATAGACTAAGCAATAGTTCTAGCACTGAAAAGGTAAAACTGGGGTAATATACTATTTCTGATTCTATTTGCTTTGATTGTTTCGATTCTTTGGATTGTTTGCACTTGTCTTAAACTGCTGTGATTAGGCTGAAACCCTAATCCTATTTTAATTAGGCTAACACACTAATTCTACCGGTTGATTGGCCTTCTATCTCTGTTTTGCCACTGTGAGATGATCCAATCTTGTTGGTCCTACAACAAAAGACACCTGTTTAGCACTTGGAACGCAGTAGTGAATTATTTACCCTAATCAATGTCGCACGCACGGTCATCGCTGATACACAATCGCCGTCGCTTCCTATTTTGACCTCTTAATTACCCTAATCAGCATAAGCATGCCCAGCCTCGCCTAATCTATTATGAGACCATCAGTCCTAGTCTGAAAGGGATGCTGCACAGCCTTACCTAAGTGTTGTGAGACAATCAGTCCTAGTCTGAAAGAGAATGCTGCTAGTACTGGTCCTAATAAACAAATTCTAGTTTGCACCCCTTGCCAAAATCCCCAAATTTGAGCCTCTATCTATTGGCCACTTATTTACCCTAGTTAGCATAAGCGTGTCCCAACCTTACTTAACTATTGAGAGTTCCTGACTGAAAGGGAATGTTGTTGGTATGGGCCTTACTTCTATTTTTGCTTATTAACTTAGTGTAAGTTTAAAAATAAGCCTCTTTTGTTATTTCTGCTATATTTTCTTATTAACTTAATCTAAGTTATAAAAAAAGCCTCTTCTATTCTTTCTGCTTAATTATAACCTACATCATAATTGTTACTCTTTTACTTTCTCTTTTTAGTTATAACAACTATTTATAAACATGCTTACAAATATATTAATATGCCTATTTCAATCTATTTTCTTCTTTGACAGTTTTTCTTATTTTACATCTAGTTTATGTAAATTCAATGTTTATTTCTGTTTAATCCATCTTAGCGAATTCTCTTATTTTTTATATTCTTATATTTTATTCACGTAAAGAGGAATAAAAAGAAACTAACATTTTCAAGCTAAATTTTAACGTAAAAAATGTAAATAAATAAAAATAACTATAAATAACTGAATAATATAGCTGATTAAAAATATCTGAATAAAATAGACTGAAAATAACTTTAAAACTAACTGTAAATAACTTATATAAAAACTGTCTCAAAATTGCAAAAAAACTACAACTATTGAGAACCTTATTATTTTAATTTACTTAAATTTTAAAATAATTGCAAAACACTTACCCGTGGTCCTTAGCTCTATTCCTTGGCCCTTCGGATCCACTACTTGGGCGTAGAATATTTTTATCAAAAAGATCTTCTCCCTAGAAAAATTTCTATTTAGGGTTTAGCCTTAGACAATGAACCCAAATAGGAAAAAATCTAAATGAGAAAAATACCTAGCCAGTGCCTTATTTATAGTGTGACTAAGGGATCCCAGACTATTGGATTTGAAAATTAAATCTGGTGCAACCACGTCATATGCTTGCTGGGAACCATCGGATGGAAGCATGAATACACAGGATTCGAAGAAAATTGCAAAATAGTTCATTCGGCAAGCACCTGGACACTTCTGCGTCCAAATAATAAGGCGTGTTGACCTAGCTACTATGGGAGTGGACACCTAGGTCAACCTATGTATGGTTTGGGTTGACCCTAAGGTCAACTTGACCATTGGCATGGGTCAACCCATGTCTTGTATTTTTTTTGTTGATTTCTTGTTTATTTCGTATCTTCTTCATATTAACTCGGATTTTGACAAATTATATATGGAAATTAACCAGAAAATTACCACGGACACAATGGTGCAACTCTCATGACTAAATTCTAAAAATTTCACAAACTTATTTATTATTTAATTAATTAATTATTATAGCTTAAATTTTGGTTTGTTACATTCTCCCCTTCTTAAAAGACTTCATCCCCGAAATCTCCAAGGATGGAAGAATGAAATAAATATTTTCATCCAAATTCTACAACTAAATATTCAACCACCATCCATTACATCTAGTGTCCTTAAGTTTCTAATGCAATTTATGAAATATGCAATTAGTGTCAATGTCCCTAGCTAATGCAAAAGACTAGGCAGCCTACTGATTTAATCGACCTCCTTTATTGCAACCATATTTGTGCCATGTATCCAAATGAATGCACATTCCCTAATGATAACTGATAGTTCTACATGCGTGCTACAATCATCATCCAAATTGCAAAATTCATATGCTAATAATCCATTTATAGCAACCATGTAATAAAAATGAACATGCAAAATGCACACACATCCATATGCATATGCTTTAGTATCCTAGTTAGGTCGTCCCTAAGAGATAATATTGCCTAGTGTATATATATGCATCCATTAGCATCCACTAACAAACACTTGCAACCATTAGCATCCATTATACATAACATGTTATAGTAACATGTTTACATTCAGTCCTACCATCCATAGTTAAATCGCAAGGTATACCCTCCCAAAGGATACTAAAGGAAAGAACCTAGTCAAAATTAAAGATGGAAATAGGAAATTCAAGACGTACCATCGAAAAGATGAGGATAAGAGGTACATATTTTCTCCTCAACCTTCCTTGTAGCGTCCTCAACACTATCACCCCACTGCACCTTAACTAAAGGTATTTTTTATTCCTAAGCTTCTTGATATCACGTCCAACGATCTTGGTACGAATGCGACAAATCAATGCTTCCCTCTCCACTTCAACTTCTTCAAGTTGGCTAGGTTCCACTACCTCTGCTGAATCATGTAAGCACTTTCTTAAGTGCAAAACATGAAAAACATCATGAAATCCTGCGAGCCTCTCCGGTAGCTTTATCCAATATGCCATCTTTCCTACCCTTTCCACAATGGTGAATGGTCCTACGAATCTGGGAGCAAGTTTCCCACTTGATCCAACTCCCACTACCTTTCTTAGCGGAGACACCTTAATGAAAACCAAATCTCCTATCTTGAACTCAATATCCCTTCTCCACTTATCTTGATAGGATTTTTGTGTATCTTGGGCCGTCTTCGTTCTCCTTTTAGTCAAATCAATCTTTTCCAAAGTCTCTCTAACTATGTCGGGACCAAGTAGCAAGGTCTCTGTAGACTCCAACCAACACAAAAGGTAACTTGAAAGGTCTTTCATAAAGAGTTTCAAAAGGTGTCATCCCAATGCTAGCCTAAAAACTATTATTATATGCGAACTCCACTAAAGGAAGATGCTTCTCCTAAGTTCCTCCAAAATCAAGAATACACATCCTTAAGAAATCCTCAGGAACTCCATTAACTCTCTTCGTTTAGCCATCCATCTGGGGTGATGGGCCGTACTGAATCTAAGCTATGTACCTAAAGCCTCTTGCAAGCTCCTTCAAAACTCGCTAGTAAATATAGGATCTCTATCACCGACTATACTAGAGGGAACTCCATGAAGTTGGATTATCTCACGAACAAATAAGGATGCCAAATAAGGTGTTATTCTCTTACTCTTGACCGAAATGAAGTGGGCGCTCTTAGTGAAACGATCTACAATCACCCAAATACTAGTATTCCGCTTCCTTGATCGGGGTAAACCATCTATGAAGTCCATCACTTCCACTCGGGCACATCCAATGGTTAAAGCAATCCGTTGGGCTTTTTGTGCTCCACCATAACCCTTTGGCACATAAGACACTTAGCTACAAACTCTGTCGCATCATTCTTTATGCGCTCCAACAAACACTCTATTCATGTCCCTGTACATCTTATCACTACCCGGATGAATAGTCATTAGAGAATGGTGTGCTTCTTCTAGAACTGCTCTCGTCAAATCATTAGTGTGGGGGAGATAAAGTTTTCCATCTCTCCTTAGCCACCCTTTTCTATCAACGGAATAGAGTTTGGAGATGTCTAGAGACCTCTCCTCTACTAATCCTATCCAAAAATATCCATAAGCTCTGAATCCTCTCGCTGCCTTGAACCAATCTAATCTATGAGGGTAGGCTTATTCTCATGTGCTGTTAATAATCCAGGAGTAATGTCTGTAGAGGGCTTAAAATAGAAGGTGGAAATAAACTTTAGGCTTTTCCACTCCACGAACATTGGACTAAGGGTTGCTCTTTTCCTACTTAACACATCTTCAACTACGTTCTCTTTACCAAGGTAGTAAGTTATCTCAAAGTCGTATGATGCTAGAAACTCCATCCAATGCTATTGCCTCAAGTTTAAATCCTTCTATGAGAATAGGTACTTCAATGATTTATGGTCAGTGAAAAGCTTGATCCTCTCTCCTAGAAAGTAATGTCTCCAAGACTTGAGCGCGAAAATAATAGCAGCTAACTCATAATCATGGGTGGGGTAGTTCTTCTCATGAGTTCTCAGCTGTCTACTTCCATAACATACAACCATCCCTTCTTGCATTAATAATGCTTCAAGACCCATCCTATATGCATTAGTGTGTACTGTAAAAGGCTTAACTCCATCGATTGAAACTAACACTGTGCACTAGTAAGGGCCCTCTTCAGCATCATGAAGGAATCCTCATAAGCTACATCCCACACAATGTCTTGGAATGTTTAGAGATGTCTAGGGACCTCTCCACTGCTAATCCTATCGAAAAATATCCATAAGCTATGAATCCACTCGCAGACTTGAGCCAATCTGATCTATGAGGGTAGGCTTAACCTCAGGTGCTGCCAATAATCCAGGGGTAATGTCCGTAGAAGGCTTAAAATCGAATATCGTATTCTTCTCAGAGAGGCGAGTAAGTAATGCTAAAATTTTAGTAAAATCTCTGATAAACTTCCTATAATTACCAGCCAAACCTAGGATGCTTCTAACTTCGGTTGCATTCTTGAAGACCTTCTAATCCTATACTGCTACTATCTTAGTGGGATCTACTGCGAAACCCTCTCTTGAGACTATGTGCCTTAAGAAACGCACCTCCTCATGCTAAAATGACACTTCAAGAACTTTGCTTTCAATTGATTAACATGAAGTGTACAAATAACCTCCTCAAGATGAATAGCATGCTCTTCCATACTCTTGGAAAACACCATAATTTCGTCCATAAACACTATTATGAACTTATTTAGGACATCTCAAATAACATGGCTCATTAAATTTACAAAATAGGATGGGGAATTGGTCAGCCCAAACGACATAACCAACCACTCAAAGAATCCATCGGATGTCCTAAATGTTGTCTTATCGATGCTATCATCGGCGGCTTTAAGCTGATGAAATCCAGTATCTAAATCAAGTTGAGAAAATACTAAAGAGCCAACCAACTGATCGAAAAGATCATCTATCCTAGGATGTGGGTAACGGTTCTTCGTCGTGAGCTTATTCAACTCTCTGTAGTCTATGCAAAGTCAAAGGGAACCATCCGCCTTTGTAGTGAGGACGAATAGTGCTCCCCACTCGGATATGCTCCATCTGATGAAGCCTTTCTCTAATAGCTCACCAATCTCCTTACTTAACTCCTTCCTCTCCGTAGGAGCCATATGTCTCACGGGCAATGCCACTGGCTTAGAATTATCATTTAGATAGATCCTAAAGTCAATCTCTCTCTTAGGGGATAGTCCCCTAACCTCCTCAAAAACGTCTGGGAAATCTCTAACAACATGAACAGAATCTAACTCCCCTAGTGATGAATGAAGGAAATAAAGGAAGCTCAACATGACTGACCATTGTGGGTCTTAAAAAACCTTGAGAGTTCTTCCGCTACATGGCTTTAGTCTGATGACTCTCCTCTCGTAGTCTAATATCGCCCCATAAGTGGATAACCGGTCCATCCCTAAAATCATCTCATGTCCTAAAAATCCCAATACATAGGCATCACAGTCTAATTCTACGCCTAGTATAAAAATTTTCAAACCCCTACAAATCATGGACAAATGTGCTGATCCACCTATGTTGTTTGAAACAACTATAGGGTCTACTACTAGAGAAATATCTAAGTGCAAACAATCAAATAAGGAACTAGAAATGAAAGAATGCGATGCTCTAGAGTCAAAAAAGGTCCGAATAGGAAAATCCGAAATAAAGATGAGACCTTCTACAAAGACTTTCCTATCTCGATCCGGTCCACTAGAAGGTGCTGCATCCGAAGCATGTACTTGCGCTGTAGGTGCACATGTTCTCTGCCCTGTCTTCTGAAGGCAAGCTCTACTAAAGTGTCCAGGATGCCCATAGCTATAACACCTCCCCTTCATCGTGTCTTTCCTATAGTCCTTTGAGTAATGCCCAACCAATCCACAATTATAGCATTTCACACCCTTCTTATTCTATCCCTTTCTAGGTCCTCCTCCTTTCCTCTTGTCATTATGCTTCTTATTCTTTTACCACTACTTCTTAGAGTTTTCTGATTTAGAAACCCCTTTAACCTCTTCTTCCTTAACAACATCAGATATGAGAGCCATTTCCACAAGTGACTCATACGTCGCTCCCATAGGTACATTTGTCAATGTATACCCTTGGAGGGGCTGATTCAAACCTTTAGCAAATTTGATGGCCTTCTTATGCAGTGTATTAACAAGCTCCATTCCGGACAGCGATAGCTCACTAAACTGATTTATATACTCCTTCACTGAAAGACTCCCTTGCTTCAGATTAATGAACTTCTCCAATTGCATGCTTTTGTCAACTTGCGACAAGAACCTCCTCTCAAACCTTTCCTGAAATCCAAACCAACCAATGTCTTTACCCTCCATCTCTATGATCTCCCACCAAGTAGAAGCTTCTCCTTTCAGCTACCAAGATGCAAGCTGAACTCTATGTCGGTCCTCCAATCCTAACAGCCTAAATATCCACACCGTATTCCATAACCAAGCTCATGCCCTTGAGAAATCCTCCATGCCAGAAAACATCTTGCCTCCTATATTAGTGAAGTCCTTTCATAGCTTAGAAAAATTGGCTGTTGTAGGTGGATAAATGGGATCTCCACCTGCCGTGCTGCATTGAGCGCTTGCCCTTGCACCTCTAGCGCCACAGCTTGATGGTATCTATGAAATCAGTCAGGGGCTTGGATACCCTCTAGAAGACTTGGGAAGTCCTCCAATCTGTGCAAAGAAAAGAGAATTTAGGCTCAAAGAAGGTATAACTGAACTTTAAGGATATTTTTATAAAAACTCTCTTATACTTAAAATTTATTTCTACAACAAGAGTTTCTTTCTGAAAAACACTTTTAGTTCGATGATATGTCACTTTTGAAAAATACTTTACTTTTAAAACAAGTTTTAGGAATCTTATAACCTTAGGCTCCGATACCAAATAAAACACCCCACACCCCTTAGTATACCATAAAGGACACACTAAAGAATGTGTTATGTTATAGGTATAGCTAAAGCATCACAGAGACTAAGATTCACAAGACAAATAAATAAAAACAATGGAAATATTTAAATAAGAACTTAAAATTTAAATTCATTTCAAATTAAGTCATAGAAATAGAATATGTCTCAAAAACCATATACTCATGTCTTATGAAAAATACATCTCAGTCTCAGAATCAGAGTACATAAATAATAATCATCCCACTCATAAGTACTAGTACATCAAAAGAAAACTAAAAAGAAATTGAAAATAAGAAGAAGAGTACATGAATAACCCTTGGAATGTATCTATAAGAAATCTGAATCTACTGTCCTTGACTCTACTGGCCTATGGGGGGAAAAGAGGAAATAAAGGAGTAGGTCAGACTATAAGTCTAGTGAGTGAAAGTAATTACTAACATTCATAAGAAAGATAAAGATAATATACTAAGCAATAGTTCTAGTACTGAAAAGATAAAACTGGGGCAAAATACTATTTTTGATTCTGTTTGACGTTTTGCTTTGATTCTTTGGATTGTTTGCACTTGTCTTAAACTGCTATGATTAGGCTGAAACCTTAATCCTATTTTAATTAGGCTGAAATCCTAATTCTACCCATTGATCGGCCTTCAATCTCTATTTTTCCACTATGAGCTGATCCAATCCTGTTGGTCCTACAACAAAAGACATGTTTAGTGCTTGGAACGCAGTAGCGAATTATTTACCATAACCCATGCCGCACACTCGGTCATCGCCGGTTCACACTAATTGTCGCTCTCTATTTTGACCTCTTATTTACCCTAATCAGCATAACCATGCCCAGCCTTACCTAATCTATTGTAAGACCATCAGTCCTAGTCTGAAAGAGATGCCGCCCAGTTTTACCTAGGTGTTGTGAGACCAACAGTCCTAGTCTAAAAAGGAATGTTGTCGGTACTGGTCCTAACAAACAAATTCTAGTTTACGCCCCTTGCCTAAATCCTTAGATTTGAGCCTCTATCTATTAGCCACTTATTTACCCTAGTTAGCATAAGCGTGTCCCAACCTCATCTAACTATTGTGAGTCCATCAGTTCCAGACTGAAAGGGAATGCTGTTGGTACGGGCCCTGCTTCTATTTTTGCTTATTGACTTAGTGTAAGATTAAAAATAAGCATCTTATGTTATTTCTGCTTTATTTGCTTATTAACTTAATCCAAGTTTTAAAATAAGCCTCTTCTGTTCCTTTTGCTTAATAATAACCTACGTTATAATTGTTACTCTTCTATTTTCTCTTTTTAGTTATAACCATTAGTTATAACATGCTTGCAAATACTTAATTTGCCTATTTCAGTCCGTCTTCTTGTTATTATAGATTTTCTTATTTTACATCTAATTTTTGTAAATTCATTGTTTATCTCTATTTAATCCACATTAGCAAATTCTCCTCTTTTTAATATTCTTATATTGTATTCGCATAAAGAGGAATAGAAAAAACAAACATTTACAGGAAACTTTTTAACGTAAAACAGATGTAAATAAATACAAATAACTGTAAATAACTAAATAAAAATGGCTGAATCAAATTGACTGAAATGAACTTTAAAAACTAACTATAAACAACTTATATAAAAACCGTCTCCAAATTGCAGAAAAACCACAACTATTGAGAACCGTATTATTTTAAATTACTTAAAATATAAAATAATTACAAAACACTCAACTTTGGTCCTTATCTCTATTCCTTGGCCTTCCCGGATCCACTTCTAGGGCGTAGAATATTTTTTATCAAAAAGATCTTCTCCCTAGAAAAAATTTCTATTTAGGGTTCAGCTTCAGGCAATGAACTCAAGTAGGTGAAAATCTGAATGAAAAAAATAGCTAGGCCTAGGGTCTTGTTTATAGTGTGACTTAGAGATCTCAGACTGTTGGATTTGAAAATTAAATCTTATGCAACCACGTCATAGGCTCTCTGGGAAGCAAGCACCTGGACACTTCTGCGTCTAAATAATAAGGCGGGTCGACCTAGCTACTATGGGGGTCGACCCCTAGGTCGATCTATGTATGGTTTGGGTCGATCCTAAGCTCGACTTGACCTTTGGCATAGGTCGATCCATGCCTTGTATTTTTTTGGTTTGTTGATTTCTTTTTTATTTTTTATTTTCTTCATATTGACTTCGATTTTGATAGATTATATATGAAAATTGACTAGAAAATTACCACAGATACAATGGTGCAACACACGTGACTCAATTCTGACAATTTCACAAACTTATTGTATTACTTAATCAATTAGTTAATTAATTGTTATAGCTTAAATTTTGGGTTGTTACATTAGATATCCTTTGATACTACAAAATAAAGATTAACCCTCTGAAGTGTTCTTTTTTCATAGCATCCGAAAAGTTCTTGGGTTTCATCATTAATGCCCATAGAATCGAAGCTAATTTAGAGAAGATCCGATTTATTCACAATATCCAAGTGCTAAAGACTATCAAACAAGTACAAAGCCTGAACAGAAAGGTTGCCACATTAAGCCGATTTATTTCAAAAGCTATCGATAAATGCATTCCTTTCTTTGACTTGATTTGGAGAGGAAAAAAGAATTTTGAATGGTCAAAGGATTGTAAAAATGCAGTCCAAGCTTTGGTGAATCACTTAAAGAGACCTTCCATCTTGTCAAAGCGATAGATGATGAGACTTGTATATCTACTTGGCTGTGTCGGTACAAGCTATAAGTGCCGCGTTGCTTCACGAAGAGAATCGGATCTAGAGGCTAGTCTATCATGTTAGCAAGCGATTAACGAGAGTTGAAAGGAAATATGAAAAGATATAAAAACTGGCATACTGTTTGTTGATTGCTTCACGAAAGCTCTGCCCTTACTTTTAGGCAATCCTATCAATGTTTATAGCGACCAACCATTACGACAGGTCCTGCAGCAACCTAAGATGTTTAGAAGGTTACTCAAATGGAATATCAATCTTAGAAAATTTTACATCACTTATCTTCCTCGGAGGGCTATCCATGGTTAAGCACTAGCGGAATTTATAGCATAATTGACTGCACATGATGATTTCCTAGAGAGCAATGAAACCACTACCATATAGGGAAAGTTATATGCGGATGGAGCATCCAATGATCATTGTTCTAGAGCTGGTTATAACTCTTGAATATCGGTCAATTTGCTGTGCTTTAAAGCTTGATTTCTCGGCAACAAACAATGAAGCTGAGTATGAGGCTTTGATTGTTGGACTTAAACTCACCAGATTATTCGGATAAAGTCTCCTGAAATCTTTTGCGACTCACAATTAGTAGAATACCAAGTCAGAGGAGATTACTAAGCTAAAGGACAATGACTTGCTCCGTACCTTACCTAAGTCCAAGAGTTGTTTGTTGACTTTGAATACTATAATATTACTCACATTCCTATAGATAAAAATAAATAGGCTGATTCATTGGCAAAGTTTGCTAAGTTTGAGGATGCATAGCAGATGGGCTTGCTTCCAGTCGAAGTATTAAATGCTCTAAGCATAAGCCCGATTGAAATCGATCGGATACTACGGAGCCTGAGAAGGATTCGTGGATAACTCAATTAAAGACTATTTGCTACAGGGAGTTCTTTCCAAACGAAGGAATGAAAAACGAAAGGTTCTTCATAAAGATTTATGATATTTCGTATTGGAAGGAGTTATGTACAAAAAGGGTTTTTCAGTCCCCTGCTCTAATGTATCGTTCATAATGAAATAAAATGAGTCCTAAAGGAAGTTCATGAAGGGGAATGTGGGGAACACACTAGGGGCAAACTCTAGCAAAGAAAATACTCCATTACAGGTATTATTGGTCGATCATCAATCGAGATGCTACTGATTATGTAAGGCAATGCGACAAGTGCCAGATAAATGCAAAAGTTCCAAAAGCTCCACCGACATAAATTACAAAAATGGTCCTCCCATGGCCATTTTCCATGTGGGGTATAGATAATATTGGTTCCTTACCGATTTCTAAATGTTGTGCCAAATACGCTGTGGTCGCAGTTGATCACTTCACCAAATGGACTGAAGTGAAACATTTAGCCATGATCACAACCAAGAAAGCAATCAACTTCATCATCTGGAACATCATCTATCATTTTGGTCTTCCATGAACTATTTTAATAGATAATGAGACTCAATTTGACAGTGCTAAATTCAAAGACTTCTACTGTCAGTATTATATGGAAAAGAGATCTGTAGCAGTCGCTCAGCCTCAAGCGTATGGGCAAGTTGAAGCTGTAAACAAAATCATAAAATCAAGTAAGAAGAAGAATTTAGAATAGGCAAGATGCAAGTGGGTGGATGAACTCCCAACAACACTATGGGCTTATAGGACCACCTACAAGTCTACGACATGCCATACTCCATTCGCCTTTGCTTTGGTTTCGAAGTCGTTATTCCTGTTGAGCTCGAAGTTCCTTCTCATCGAGTGACCTACTAAGATTCCCGAACGAATAAAGATCTCCTCTTATGATCTCTAGACTTTATAGATGAGAAGTGCAAAGAAGCTGATTTAAGGGCAGTTGCACACTGGTACCGTGCCGACTAATACTACAGTACTAAAGTTCGACCTAGAACCTTCGAAATCGAAAATATCATCTTGAAACAGGTTTTTCCTACGCCATCGCATATGAATCCAACTTAGGAAGGCCCGTATGTCATTGAGCAGAGGCTTGGAGAGGAAACTTTCAAGGTAGCGACTGTTGATGGCATCACACTCCAAGGGTGTGGAATAGCGAGCACTTAATATGCTATTTCACTTAATTTATTTCTTTTCTATTTAATTGCAATTAGTTTTAGGACTTGCTTTAGCATCTTATTTTCTAGATATGTAATAAGTCAAATTATGTAATTTTTTTCTGTTTGACAAACAAATTTTTGTACTTCCTCTATATCTATGTTTGTTATAACATTACATGTTAGTTACACTAGAAAACTAACTGATGTTGACATGTCCAAATAGGTTCCCAGAGTTTGGAGCTAGTCAGTTACATTATTTCTTGATTTAACTAAACATGACGAGCGTGGTATTACCATTCATTTGATAATTCTCATTTACAACCCAATGGATGGAATATATAGTAAGAAATGGATTTGACTCGACCATTTGATAACTAGTTAATTCTATAGAGCGATGGGATAGTCATGAATCATAAGCGATCGTGATACGATCGATCACTCGCTAAGTTAAACCCGGGACGTTAGGGGTAAATCAACCAATTAAGGAAATTACGATTGGATTATTTTCTGAAATAAATATAAACCCCAAAGCATGGATTGGAGTATAAATACAAGCCTGGTGCGATTCAACCACCTGCTAACTAACTCTCATCCCCAAAGTACGGATATGAGTATTAACAAATAGACGAGCGCGGTTCGATCACTCACTATTTTATGAACTCCTGCCTGAAACCGACAGGAGGAGTATAAATTCACTAAGGATAGAGTTCGACCATCCATCATGTAACTCCGCTAGCCCGAGTTTGGGAATAGAGTATAATCCCTCAAACCATTAAACTAGACAGTGCGACATTAGGGCCCAAGCCCCTTGTTTGGTAAGACTCAGGGCCACAACCACATGTAGGCCTTGGGATAAAATTATTGGATTATCATTCAAATCAATAAGCGACGAACTACAAGTACATTAAATGGAAAAGTAGTAGCTCGACTACTTAAATAACAATTCATAGGAAAGTTAAACAAAAACAGAGAAATTTTATTTGCATAATAAACTTCAAAATTGTGATACAAGTCTATTCAAAACAGGGTCGTACCTGCACAATCATAACCAACAAAAGTGAAAACAGCTAACAAGCTATGTGCAAACTTAGCCAAAGCAATGCTATTTCTTTCGTCCTCTCTCTTTTTTGGATTGTGCCACTCGAGCTTCCGCCTATCCTTTTCCTTGATCCTTTACCACCCTAGGTAAGAGAGCTTTCATAGGTTAGGAGGAGTTCCTTGGGAATTGACTACCGGGTGGAATGACTTGTAATGGAATGAATTAGGATTGTCAATGTCCACGTCGGCGGGTTCAGCCTTAGCTTTTTTCTTTAATAATTCCTCCCTCTTGATGCGCTCTTTTAAGCTAAGCTCATCAGCATGTTCAATGTCACCGGTAATTACAGCGTTATCTGGCCCATCAGGCAATGTAACGTTTTCAGCTTTATCATCATCAAGTGCTCCATTAATTTAAGCTTTGAGCCCTGGAGCATCGGTGGCCGCTGGAATCTCGGTACATATCGGTTGTTGCACCATGGCGGCATCACTTTCTATAGTTTGGACGGGACCCGAAAGACCTACGGATTCGTGGAAATAAGAAGATAAGCCCATGATTATTGGGCATGAGGAATAAAACTTCTTGAAAAGTGGAGAGTAAAACAGAATATCTGCATTTGGCTGACTCTTGGTCATCACCGGAGTGCTCCCTTCTGGAGTAAGGGTTAGCACCTTAGATTGATAACCGAGTTTGTTCGAATCTAGCTTAGATTCTATCCCTGGCCGAGAGAAACTGATGCTCCAGCTGCTTGAAGAGAAGAGGGCCTTTGAGATCGGACTTCGAAGGCTCGGCAGCGCTTTTCCCTTTCCTAGAGAGTGCTAAAATGTCAAAATATCAAAATTTCACCAAGAAAGCTCAAATCGTGATGGATAAGGACTTTAGCATTTTATTCAATGATCATAGGACCTGACATGTCCTTAATTTCGTTTCGACCGGTTTCTTTGGCATCTTATACCCGAGCCTCGATCAGTTCTCTTATCTCATTGTGGCCTACTTCTCTCATCCTCTTCTTTGAAGACGTCAATTTGAGAAAGTTGCTCTTAAACTTCAATTCTCTTGAAACTCTAGGCTTTAACGGTGTCTTCTCAATATCTTTACGATTCCTCCTGAACTTAAATTCTCTTTTCCCTCTCCTTTCCAAGATTTTCTTCAAGCTCCTCAATGCGGTGGGCCAAAATATTTTTCTCATTTTGCAAGGTACCTTTTTCCAAGGCAAGCATACAACTAAGGTTGAAGGCGGCATCAAGTTCTTTTTGTGGGCAGCTTCTAAATGAATCACCGCCTCAAATGTTTTCTTAGCACTTTTTTATGCTTCGTTCAGCTTCAGCGTTAAGTTCATGATCTTAATGTCATGATGTTTAATTATATCTTTATCATGCATCACCTCTAGCTTGAGATAATCGATCATGCTATCTCTCGATAGACACATCGAAGATCTTCTCTTCTAAAATGATTCATGTGCACAAAAATGTCATTGACGCATGCGAGAGAACTTCCCTTAGCATTCCACTGGATTGTATGAATCGAGGGGTGGAACTTAAGCTTGTCGAAACAAATCTTTCAAAAATTGGCCTTAAGTTTGGCCAATTTTTCCGCTATGGAAGCTTCAGGAGCCTCAATCAACAAACATGGATCAGAAGGGACGATTGGATGTTTGCTCGATCTATGTTACTAGATACTTCTCAAGCGGTATAGAAAATTGAGGATTATGGAAAGAGGTTTGATCACTACTGTGCACAGGAAAATTAGGTTGAACTTCCTGATGGGACGATCAAGATTGGGACTAATGTTTGGAAGACGAAGGTTCACTCGAATGATGACTTCTTTCTTGGCCGTCATCCCTCGCTCTACATCTACCTGATTCTAAATCACGGTAGGGTCCGTATTGCGTCGAGGAGCCCCTCAAGCGATCAAAAGCTCGAGATTGAGTCATTGCAACTGCAAATGCAAAACAAAAGTGAACAAGTGACCATTATTAAAATTATAGATAAAGATTATATGGTGAAGTGCATGTAATTCTAGGTGTCCACTCGATGGACCGGTTGCTACAGCCTTGCTCATAGGAGTTTTCTCTCATTTGTCGATGGTAAGAACGTCATCGCCACATTTGGTGGGATAATTAAGCCCCTTGATACAAATTTTGGGAAAGTCATAATTCATGATGTCACTAGGGATTTGGATATTTGAAAACCCTTTCATTGAGCTTTCTAAACGTTGGGAGGATGACTCTTCACCGATGGAAGTGATAATCAACTCCGACTCCATAGTAGTTTCTCCTACGGGGCTTATATGCAAGCTTATTTCTTCTCCTAGCTAGCGTGTGAGTTTGCATGCCTGGTGATGGTTCGACCATAGGCGCACTGCCCAGACCTGCATTAGCATCCCCAGGCTCGTTGGTCTTGGCACCCTTAATTTCGCCCTCTTCAGCATCATCCTGAGTTCCTTCGACTGGGGACACGACAGGGTTATTGATGTCACCTTCATGTTCTATAGCATGTCTTGGTAATGCAGCGCTTCTTGGAAGCCCAACGCTGCAACCTTCCTCAACAACCCGAATAGAGATAACCATTTATCCATTACATGGAGTTTAATGTCCTTGCCTTCAACCGGGGTGACCTGAATTGCAAAGATGCCCTTGAAAAAATATCACCCTCTGGATATGGATGGATACTTGTAGAATTTTAGAATGTTAGTTGATTCAGGATATGACTTAGGTTAAAGAATTTGAGAATAGAGAAAAGATGACACTTGCATCCTTCCAACCATCACCTTTCAAAGCCAGGCGGACATCGGACCTAGAACTATTCATGTTTGAAGAGGTTAAGCCTGTTCCAAGCACTCGTTAGGAATTGACACTTGGATGAAGGCTAGAGGAAAATGTGCAAAAGGCTTCCTATTCGTTGTTTGAAGTTGTAAATAAACCTGATGTCCTCAGGAGTTGGCGGGCGGAATAGGGTGTTCAAAGATAGTGAGAAAGTATTGGGCAAAAGGCATAGTTGTTTGGGTGCAGTTGAGTAGGAGCTGTCCCAAGATAATTTAACATCTCCCAAATAAAAGAATTAAAGGGAGGCATGCAACCGTCCCTGCATATGAACTTTTTTCATGTTGCATACCCCTTCGGAGGCGAATAAGCCCTTTCGTTCACCGAAGAAACTAGAACGTCTTCAAAGGGAATCCCATGTCTAGAACATAATCTATAAAGAGTGACCTCACCAATTCTAGAGCTTGAGAATTTGTCGGGTTATCTAGAAATATAGCGCCTTGTACAGCGTCGAGGACATATCTTCCACTGGAAGGACAAGGACGTCAAAGAAAAGGTTGATCGATGGGCTAGAAACTTCCGCTTATTCAGTTTGATGACTAAGGGAAAGTCTGCCAGATATAGTTGTAGAACTTGACTCAGCTTCAGGATTACTATCTTATGAAGTTGGTCTAGAAGACATTACAACTAGACGCCTTGAATGTTTGAAGTCTATGTCAACTATACTCACTAGATAATCTAGTTTGGAAAAGTATATATGTCACCACATGCTAAGTGTAAGCTATCGTGGTGCAGTATCGTGTAATGCAAAGATATGAAGCTTAAAATAAGAAAGCAAAATTAAATGACGAGACTTTGGAATCTGACCAGATTAATCGTCATCACTGACCGTCTCAACTGGCAAATAGATTGATCGGCTGTGTAAGCTTTAGGATCGAACATTGGCATATTGCAGTGTGAAATCCATTTTTAAAGTCCCTTGTTAAGTTTTAGTTCATGTTCTAAGTCCCAAGGATTCGATCATTCAATTTCAAGTTCAATAGTAAATATTCAAGTCATATTGTTCATCATCGTCATATGTTCAATTTATTAAGATGGGATTGGTTATAATTGCTCAAACAAGTGAATATGGGTTGGTTTTCATGTTTAGTTCAAAGCTTATAATTGTCCAAGTACATATATGTCGACCCCTAAATAGTCAATCCCATCCCAGAGCAAAAAACAAACAATCCATTTCCCCACAAGATCCTTGTTGATCCCTTTGCTTGGCCAAAACTACCGACCCTCCATGCGAACTTCCATTATCGATCTCTCCATACTAACCAACTCTACTGATCCCTTTCTTCCATCAAACTTCCACAATGAACCCTCTTGAAGAGCCCATAACCGATCCCTCAACATGAGCTAGAAACTGATCCCTATAATCAATTGTTATACCGATTGATATAATCATGCATTACACAAAATTCCAACCGATCCAAACACTACCCAACATGATATCCTTCAAACATTTTCAACGGAACCCTATGTCTTATGCTTCCTTCTTCCTCCTCCTTTCTTATGCTACCAAACTATTCCACATCCCAAATATCGTCTCCTCCAAGCAACTACGGCCATCATTTCACTGCCGTGTCTAACTCCAAACTAACGCCAATATAACAAAATCCATTGTCTCGTCATAAAATCAAAAGTTAAAAACAAAAAAACCGGCCTACATATGTATATATGCTAGAAATGTTGATGAGTGGCTTGGAGATGATCAAAATGGAAGGTAGGAGGAAGTGGGTTCGTAAAGGCAAGATGGATTTTAGAAGATATTGTTTCAAAATCAATGGAAGATGAAAGAAGGGAGGGATCAGCTTTAGTGGTGAAATGAGGAAGGTTCGTTATTCTAAAAGGACGAGAGTAAATGGTAGGAAAGTGAAATAAGCGAGTATTGCAGAGAGAAATACAATCTTATATGTGGAACGAGGGTTCGATCCACGGTTTTGACTCCAAGCAAAGCGAAAAAGGGTCGATTACAAAGATATCGGTCCTTATACGCATGCGTATAAAAAAAAGAGAGAGATGGATCAGCTAAGAATATGCTGATCCCTATGAACAAAAAAGAAGGAGGAGGGATCGGCTAAACATATGTCTATCCCTATAAATGCTTTAAAAAAAGGAAGAAGAAGAGAAAAAAGGGATCGGTTATGAGCATGTATGCAAACAAACATAGGCATGGAAATTATTCAAAGCACGTATGTACAAAATACAATGAATCGCATCTTACTCAATGAAAACTGGTGATTTCCCATGAGCATACGAACGTATTCGGGAGCCAACGACAAGAACGTGTATTTGAACATGCACGTGTATGGTCTAAAAGTTCAATTTTTGAAATCAATATAAAATGAAACCAAACCTGAAGCCTCCAAGTTCGAGGCTAGATTAGATAACCAAAGCTTACTAGTCTTGTGGATCTAGACTTATATATAACCTGACGGAGTATAACCCTAGATTTATACTATCGGAAATCAACTAAGCATCATGGCGATCAAAGAGAGATACAACACTTTGGGAAAATAATTCGACAGAAGGATAGCGACTACTCAGAAACTGGATGGGTTTCTTTCCGCTGACCCTAACTTGCTTCTATTCCAAGCATGTCGTGTTCAACACAAGATGTACTTTGGGGGCAAGTGTTATCCGGCATTTTGACCTGGCTATATTGAACTAATTGCACAAGTTAGATTCGACTAGAACCAAGGTCAATGAGTCCAGAGTGATGATTGTGGGGTCAAGAAGTCAAGTACATATAATAACATAAAGTCGAGCTTGAATGGAATAGATAAATATGCAAGGCAGAATGTTCGAAGAATGAAATGTGGTTCAACATGTAGGAGGGATCGGTATAAATTAACTTCCATCATAGGGATCGGTATGTTTCAAAGTGTAAGAGAATTTCAATATGAAACAATAAATATCTCAAAATCCACAAGTCTAATGCATATGGAATTTCCTGAGCAAGATACAGGAACCCTAGGGAGCCTACCCTAGGGATCACACCTCAAGAAGATGAAGTTAGAGGGATCGACACTCTTCCCTAGGCATGGATCGGTAAGAATCAGCAAGCAACCCGTGTGGAAGCAAAGATCAAGCAATAACTCAAGATCTACTAATTCAATTTGCATGAAATTTGGAGGCAAAGCATATTTTAGCAAGAGGAAGCTACCATAGGGATCGCACCCCAAAATTTAACCAAAATAAGGATTAATACCTATCCCTTTTCTTTTGGAATTGGGCATGCGATCCTTCTTATTGGTCCATATGGCTCTGGAAGTCCTTTTACTAAATTTTTAGGGAGATATTTGACCATCTTCGTCTATAATTACTTGCTTGGTTTTTCATTTTCGGGGCCTTTAGCATTGCTAGTTGCTTTATACTCTTTTAAAACTAAAGTTTTTCATCTGGTCCCTATTGTACCCAATTTACAAAGTGATTTGTGATATCCTGGAAATTTCAAGCAATTCAAAGTGATAATCTCCTTTATAAATTTAATTAAAATTGGCAAATTTGTTATTCCAACAATAATAATGTAATGAGTGTATATATATGTGTGTGAATATAGATTTTAAGTAGAAGATTATTTTCAAATTTGAAATTGTGGTTGTTTAAATATATATATATATATATATATATATATATATATATATATATCAAATTGATTTTTAGATTTGATTTTAAATTGTATTTAAAAATTAAATTGAATTTATATTTGCATTTCAAAAGAGTTGATATATATACCTTAATATATATTTTCTATTTAGAAAAATATGTATATATGATTTTGTATAAATATAGTTTGTTTATTTCTATTTTCTTTAAAAGGAATTTTTTATTTTTATAAATTAAAATAAGCATTTAGTTACTAGGAAATTAATTAATAGAAGCTTTATTTATATTTATAAATTTATTTTGCATGTAAAGTTACACATGTAAGTTAGTAATACTATCTAAGCACATGTGTTAACAAGATAATTAAGAAAGATGACAAGTGTCATCTTTAATTTAAATTTTCATTTATTTTTAATAAAATTTAGTTTCAGCTTATATAAACATATATTCTTCATCCTCATTTCTTTTTCCCCCATCTTTATTCTAAAATCTAAAAACAAAGATAAAACCTGTAACAAAATTTTCAAACCAGAAAAAAGGGCTGTAAATATTTTCAAAACAATCCTAGAATTCACGTAAACACAATCAAGCTTCCAATTAAAATCAAGGTTTCAAAGTTTTCTACAAATTTCAAGTTTCAGAGATTAAAACAACTCAAGTTCAAGCATTTTAGCAAGTTTTCCAGTTTCTAAAAGATCTGCTTCAAACTCTATCAGGTGAGTGAACTTCACCCTTTAATGTTTGATCTGATGCTTGGTCTTTTGAGTAAAGTATGAATATAGGTTTGCATGTATAAACTCATATTTTAATGAGTATTAAGTGAAAGATCTGTTTATATATAAACATATATGTCTCTGCCATACTGTATTTTTCAAGCTCTGTTCATTTATAAATATGAGTAAACACTTTAATTAAAACAGTTTTAATTCAAAATCTGATATCATGCCGACTTATATGAAAAATCTTTGAAGTGGTAGAATAAATGATGTGAATTTGCATGATTATTTTCTACTTGAAAACTGGTTTTGAACCCTGTTGTGAATTGAAGCATGCTTGGGTTGTTAGCATATAGATCTCAGTGAAACTCAGGTTCAATATCAAATAAAAATGCATAACTCCAAATAAAAGTAATTTTAAACTTAGATCCTTGAATGAAATATGAGTATAACAACATGATATCAACATTAAAAATGATTCCAAGAATTTTAATTCAATAATTGACTCGGAAATAAGGAAATACTGTGGAAAATCATAAATCGGTCAAAATTTTATGAAAACAATTTCACAATTTGATTACACAAATAGATTCAGGGTAGGAAATCATGAATTTAGGTGTGAAGATTTTGATTTTTAGTTTGGGATTCGAGGAGTTATCCGAAGTTAATCGTTTTTGGGAATTTTGCACATTGCCGTTGATCGGCATCGAATTGAAGCACGAAATTGTTGTCAGAGATAGCTAAGGGTATAGTGATCTTTTGAAAAATGGTGGATGTTGTTATCGAAGGCCGTGGTGGTCGTGAAGAGGCGAAGTAGTGTTGCGTTTCTATTTTAGTATGGGTCAGAATCATGGCCAGTTTGATGTCGCCAATGCATCGGAACAAACCGCTTGAGGGGAAAAGCATCGGTGGTTTGTGGCATGTCTTGGGTTACAGCAGTTTGGCGTCAGGTGGAGGCGTTCGTCGGCGGCGAGATGGTTTTGGTCTTGAGTTTCGTTCCAGTTTCGAAATCAAATGACTCGATTTTGTTCCACTACTGTTTTCATAAAGCTGAGTGGTCGAGATAACTTGGGGGTAGATCATCGACTTGGGGATGGTCGGAGCAGGGGTCGGAGGAGGCTTGGTTGCATGTGCACGTGCACACGATGTTTGGACATTTGACGTAGCAGTAGGCTTCAAGAAGTAGAAGAAGAAGACGGATAAGGAAGGAAGCAGTTTTTATCGTGTTCAAACCAAGGGGGTTCGTGATATGGCTCGGGGAGATGAAATTGGAAACTCGAAGCTGGGACCGAGTGTTTCAGAAATTAACTCGGGTTTTCTCTCAAGAATATTGGTTGGAAGCTCGAGTGTAGTATCGAGCAGCTCGTGTGTTTAAAATGAATTTTAAATTTAAAACTAAAAAAATTCAAAAAGGAAAATGAAAGGAAGAAGAGAAGAGGAAGCGCGGGGAAAAATTTGAGAAACTTGGGAACTCGATCGAGTAACCCAGAATTTTCTCGGGTAATGTTTTACCCATAGTTTTTAAGTTTGACTAAGTTAAATTCAAAAATAATCTTCTTTAAACTATTTTAAATAATGATTGATTAATTAATGTTGTTAATTTAAGTTGAGGAAAATTATTAATTAAATTAATCCGCATTTGTTTTTAAACTTAATTAATCATGGAATCGAATAGTTAATTAAGATAAGTATTATGTTTATCAATTTTAATTAAACTTAAGTTAATCAATAGTTGAATGATATATTTGATTCCAAGGTTATTAATTGAGATTTTAAATAAAATCAAGAAGATAATTAAGATAAACGATTAAATATCTAATTAATGATTAAGGAACGTTTAGTTGATAATCAAGGAACATAAGTAATTAATTAGAGATTAATTAATATGCAATTAAAGATTATTATTTAAATAGTCAGAGGTTATTAATTAATGGTTAGAGATTAATTACTAACTTATGATTTCTTAATTAAAGGATTAATTTGTTTATTAATTTAATTAATAATCAAAGGTTAGTTAATTAAAGATAATTAACCAAGGGAATAATTACTTGATGAAGTAATAAGAAGGGTACTACTTAATGGAATTAATTAAGGATTAATTACTTTGTGTAATTAATTAAAGGATTGATTAATTAAGGAAATTAATTAAGGGTTAGTAAATTTATGAGTGTGATTAATTAAAGGCAAATTTATCAATCTAAGAGGCTATAAGATAATAAATTTGAGTAATTAATTAAGGATAATTACTATAAATGGTTAGGGATAATTAATTTGAGGCTAATTACTTAATGTAATTCAGGTATAATTAATCAAGAGTGATTAATATAGATGGATAATTATTGGGTGATTAAATAATTGGTTTGTAATTAGTGGATCATTAATTAATTGGTTTGTCATTAATTAATAAGCAGAATTTAGAAGAAATTGTAGTAGTTAATTTAGTTCATTAGTGGTTAACTAAATTAATTACAGATGGTGTAATTGATAAATCTTATTCGTGAATGATTGAATGATATATTATGCTTAGATTAGTTGATATTTCTGTTATGTGATGTGTGATGCTATGTGATATAATATGTTTGGGCTAAACAATGATATCCTGTGTTTAAAATTAAATTGTAGTTCACTTGTATAACTTGGGTTAATATGGTATTGAATTCGAATAGACCGGAGTCGGGTATTAGTAAATACCCGAAACCACTTCGATTCGTTATAAATTGATATGTGAAATCAATAGGCTGAAATGAAATGATTTAAGTGAATTGGACCATATAATCTAAGTTCTGGCACTTAGAAATTGATGTGAGAAATAAATGATGTCTATAACATCTTGTGATGAGTAAATTGATATAAGTTACCCCGGGTTTATATAATTTGTATGCTTTTGTATTCCATGTTAGATGGGTTTACTCATGCTGGTCTCCAGCCTGACCCGGGTGTTACTTTGACGTAATGCTCGGGTCATACCGAGTATTATAGATTTTCAGGTAAGAACGTTCTGGAGCTCAGGAGGCAAGCTGGATGGCAGGAACGTATGTAGAGTTTTCCGCTATGTTTATTTGTAGCTTATCTAGGGCATGTTGAATTAAACTGCTCTGTATTGTGTAATTATTGTAACTCTGATATATTAAAGTGTAAATTTGACCAGTATAGTTTTCCTTTGTGTAACTGCTATTTATTCAATATTATAGTTTAATCCGCTGCGAATGTGAGAATATGTGTTTTGGTGTTTCTGTTTTCTTCTTTTTCTTCTATCTCTTTCTTCTTTTCATAACTACCTGGAGTTTTCGGGATCGAAAATTCCGGGTCGTTACATTTGGTATCAAAGTAGAAGGTTAAGCGAGAACCTTGGCTCTGTTGGGATTTCTCATTAAGGATAGGGTAATGGTACCTTAGGATGAGTTGAGTATGAGTGTATATATATATATATGAGAGCGTACTTGTTATTTTCTTATATAAAGATTTTAAATGATTTTATATAAGAATATATTTTGATATATAAAGCAATATTTCTTTCTAATAAATATTAAGGTAATTGGTTGTTAAATTTTTGGAATTTAATTAAGTGGTAATAAAATTACACCCAAATTGAAATTAAATTAAGGACAAGTTTGAAATGGATTCAAACTTAAATTAAAATCTTAAAGTTGAGGAAGAATTTCAAAATAAGATGAATAAGAATTGGTTTCAAACCAGGGAAATAGAATGGTTATTGTGTTTAATAATGGGATGATTGTTTTCCAATAAACAATAAAATGTTTTAAGGAAGTAACCATTTAAAAAAAAAGAGAATAACTTGTAAATTTGAAAGGATGTAAATTAAAGCGGGTTTCAAACTGTGAAGTTTTGAATTCTAAATTTAAACATTTGAAATTGTTTTCAAAATGTTAAAGGAAATAATATTATTCGAACTATTTTGAATGTAATTTTATTTTAGAATAAGAAGTTGTTTGTAAACTTTAAAATAATTTGTTTGAATTAAAACCAAGGGTGGTTTAAATTTTAAAATCTGGCTTGGTAAACCAAGAGTTAATATGTATATATGTGTGGACATACATAATATCAAGGATGGTTTGAAAGAAACTCTTAATATTGAGTTGTAAATCTGGAATGAGATATGATACCCAAGGTGATAAGTTTTTGAACTTAATAAGTGGGAAGATTATTTATGAGAAGTTAAAAATTTGAAATGGAAGTTCAAATTGGGTAAGGTTGATTAGATTAAGTGAATTTAATTTAACCTAAAAAAAGGTTAAATAAGTTTGAATGATCAACTTGATTTGGAAATTTCAAGATGAAATTAAGATTTAACTGGGAAAGTTAAATGGAAGATTGTAATTGAGAGTTTGAGTGATCTCAAATTGGGATTGAGATCTGGAAATTGGAAATGGATGGATGTTTTAAAATAATTGGACAGTATTATCTTATTATTATTAATAATCTTTAAAACCTTGAATTGGATTTGGTTAAAGAAATGGGGTATGGTAATATATCCATTATTAAGATAAAATGGAATTATTTTGGACTTAAATTTTGAATGTTTAAGATAAAACGTCGAAGGTTTGGTTTCAAAATTGAAATTTGATGATAAACTGAATTTCAAAGATTTAGTTGTTTAAAAAGGGATTTGAATTATTATTCGAACTTTGAAATAGGATAAAAATGGAATTTGGATTCAGAATTAAATGGTTTAAAGGTATAAGTTGATTTGATTTAAAGGATTAAATCAACGATTAAAAATTTAACTCGAATTTATATAATTCGGGATGGTTTAAATTTGAAATTTGAATTGAATTAGTTCAAATTGAATTTGATTTGAATTAATTGAAATTGTGATTGAAAATGTATAAGTATAAAATTCAAATGGAAAATTTGAATTGGATTAATTTGAAACGATTTGAAATTGAAGTGGGTTCAATTTGAAATTAGTCCGAATTGATTCGAATAATTTAGAATTGTAATTAAAGTTGAATAGTTTTAAATTCAAATGGAATTTGAATTGAATTTGGGAGGAAATCAAGAATAATTCAACTTGAATTGGGGTTGAATCAATTTCAATGGAAATTGAAGTTATTTAAAATTGGAATTGGGTCAATTTAAATGGAAGTGGAAATTTAAATTGAATTGATGAGAATGGAAATTGGGAAGTGAGCAGTTTTGACTCTGGACTATTTTTAATATAAATTGTTTTAATATAAACCTATTTTTCCAAGCTATTCATTATATATACAACCTTTCTTTTAAAAGCCAAATTATCTTATACTTGTTTTACAATTATTTTTGAAACTGTTTAAAGATTTTCCAACTGTTTTGTAAACTAATTACTATATTCCAACTATTTTACAAAACTAATTATTATCTTACTATTATTTTGCAATTATCTAAAATTTCTATAATTATTTTAACTATTTTCTAACTATTTTACACCTATTTTACAAACTAGTAATTATTTTCCAACTACTTATCTATTTTAAAAAATTTCAAGCTATTTTCTAAATAAACTGGTCGGAGTTCAAACTGTTAATGGTTAATTACCCAATTGAGATAAGAATAGAGGTGATAATCCAAATGGATTGAAGCAATTGTGAGTAAGTGAATGAAAATCAAAGTGAATGTGAATAGAAATGGAATTGATTTGGCTAATAACCAATAAAGATAAATACGTAGGGTGTACGTATGTTATTCTATTCGCATAATGATTTGATCCAGATTCGAGCACAGAATATCAAAATAGCATGTCGATCCGAGTTGGGATTTTTCACTCGATTTTCGACGGAGAACCTGGATATGGATTATTGATTGGTTCTGGATATTCTCTATCATAGTTATGACTATGCAAGGAGAATGATGGTTTCTGATCAAGAAACCAGATCTGTGTCTGCACTAGGAAGTTGGTTGGACGATACCAATTCGGAAGTGAAATTGTGTGGTCGAGTGAGCGATCAGATTTGTATAGCGTACGGATGATATGTATACATCATACAGATTTGAATGAAAATGATATTGAAAGGAGCAATCAAATTTGGATATTTGATTTTGAGTAAACAAAGTTGAATATCTTTGTTTTATAAAATGAAACTCCCCTTGTTGAATCTTTTTGCCAGAAGAAAAGGGTTTTTGAAAATGTTTTGAAGTATAAAAAGGGTTTCATACAAGTTGGAAATGATCCTAAGATTTTTCAAGGTTATATATATCTATATATATATATATATATAAAGGATCCTGTGAGAATGATTTTGGAAAAGGTTTTGGTAACCTTTGGATTTGGAAAGGCTTTTGATTTTTGGGTAAAATCAATATGAGAATTTGGAAAGCCTAGTTTGAGAATAATCGATTTTGGAATAATCAATTTTGTGTAAATGGGCTTTGTATGAGATCATACTAGGTGTATGATTTGAAGATACTATATGCGTATAGTATAAAATATTTTGATGGTGACTCTGGGGAAAAAGGCGCTCCCTTGAAATGAACTTCTCAGGAGTGCCACCGGGTGGTGCTGCCTTGAGCCCCAAAGGGGGTTCTAAAGTTGATCATGTGAGGAGTCCGGACAAAACTAGTTCCTGGGGATTATGAGTAGAGTATACCATAGCGAAAGTCGTGTGTGCCGCTGAGAGCCAACAATCCGCATTTGATTTTATATCGGTAGTCTGCGACCTATGGTAACATAGCGAAAGTCGTGTGTGCTGCTGAGAGCCAACAGTCTACGTTTGATTTTATATCTATAGACTGCGACCTATGTAGGAGTGGAGAAGTTTCATTTTGACAGCGAAAATCGGAGGCCGCTGAGAGCCTACAGTTACATGGACTTTTGCTGTGATGTCAACGTAACCCTGGAGTGTAACTGCGATCTGTCGTGGGTTTCATGGCGTAATCGAGAGGTCGCGGAGAGCCTGCAGTTACATGGACCTTTACTGCGATGGCAACGCAACCCTAGAATATAACTGTGACCATGGATGGGGTTGATGATTTACAGAGAATTCTCACCAAAGATATTTCCTCGATTTCAAAAATGTTTTCTATATTTTCAATAAAATAATATTCAAAATATTTTCACTGGATGTTGAAAACGGGTCTACCAAGCACTTGTTGATTTTCAGTCATATGCCAGATCAACGTACGATCGAATTTCTAGGAGAACAAGGATAGACTGGTTGAGACATCGAGTTATAAAAAGTATTTTTATAAAACCATTTTATAATATTATTTAGATTTTAAAAGTGTTTTAAAGGTGTTTTAAAGAATAATTTTTCTAAAAATAAGCATTTTAATAAATTTTGGCTTCGTTCCTTTTCGAGGACGATAAAATTCAAAGGGGGGAGGAATGTGATATCCCAGAAATTTCAGGCAATTCAAAGTGATAATCTCCTTTATAAATTTAATTAAAATCGGCAAATTTGTTATTCCAACAATAATAATGTAATGAGTATATATATGTGTGTGTGTGTGTGAATATAGATTTTAAGTAGAAGATTATTTTCAAATTTGAAATTGTGGTTGTTTAAATATACATATATATATATATATATATATATCAAATTGATTTTTAGATTTGATTTTAAATTATATTTAAAAATTAAATTGAATTTATATTTGCATTTCAAAAGAGTTGATATATATACCTTAATATATATTTTCTATTTAAAAAATATGTATATATGATTTTGTATAAATATAATTTGTTTATTTCTATTTTCTTTAAAAGGAATTTTTTTATTTTTATAAATTAAAATAAGTATTTAGTTATTAGGAAATTAATTAATAAAAGCTTTATTTATATTTATAAATTTATTTTGCATGTAAAGTTACACATGTAAGTTAGTAATACTATCTAAGCACATGTGTTAACAAGATAATTAAGATAGATGACAAGTGTCATCTTTAATTTAAATTTTCATTTATTTTTAATAAAATTTAATTTCAGCTTATATAAACATATATTCTTCATCCTCATTTCTTTTTCCCCCATCTTCATTCTAAAATCTAAAAACAAAGATAAAACCTGTAACAAAATTTTCAAACCAGAACAAAGGGCTGCAAATATTTTCAAAACAATCCTAGAATTCACGTAAACACAATCAAGTTTCCAATTAAAATCAAGGTTTCAAAGTTTTCTACAAATTTCAAGTTTCAGAGATTAAAACAACTCAAGTTCAAGCATTTTAGCAAGTTTTCCAGTTTCTAAAAGATCTGCTTCAAACTCTATCAGGTGAGTGAACTTCACCCTTTAATGTTTGATCTGATGCTTGGTCTTTTGAGTAAAGTATGAATATAGGTTTGCATGTATAAACTCATATTTTAATGAGTATTAAGTGAAAGATCTGTTTATATATAAACATATATGTCTCTGCCATACTGTATTTTTCAAGCTCTGTTCATTTTTAAATATGAGTAAACACTTTAATTAAAACAGTTTTAATTCAAAATCCGATATCATGCCGACTTATATGAAAAATCTTTGAAGTGGTAGAATAAATGATGTGAATTTGCATGATTATTTTCTACTTGAAAACTGGTTTTGAACCCTGTTGTGAATTGAAGCATGCTTGGGTTGTTAGCATATAGATCTCAGTGAAACTCAGGTTCAATATCGAATAAAAATGCATAACTCCAAATAAAAGTAATTTTAAACTTAGATCCTTGAATGAAATATGAGTATAACAATATGATATCAACATTAAAAATGATTCCAAGAATTTTAATTCAATAATTGACTCGGAAATAAGGAAATACTGTGGAAAATCATAAATCGGTCAAAATTTTATGAAAACAATTTCACAATTTAATTACACAAATAGATTCAGGGTAGGAAATCGTGAATTTAGGTGTGAAGATTTTGATTTTTAGTTTGGGATTCGAGGAGTTATCCGAAGTTAATCGTTTTTGGGAATTTTGCACATTGCCGTTGATCGGCATCGAATTGAAGCACGAAATTGTTGTCAGAGATAGCTAAGGGTATAGTGATCTTTTGAAAAATGGTGGATGTTGTTATCGAAGGCCGTGGTGGTCGTGAAGAGGCGAAGTAGTGTTGCGTTTCTATTTTAGTATGGGTCAGAATCATGGCCAGTTTGATGTCGCCAATGCATCGGAACAAACCGCTTGGGGGGAAAAGCATCGGTGGTTTGTGGCATGTCTTGGGTTACAGCAGTTTGGCGTCAGGTGGAGGCGTTCGTCGGCGGCGAGATGGTTTTGGTCTTGAGTTTCGTTCCAGTTTCGAAATCAAATGACTCGATTTTGTTCCACTACTGTTTTCATAAAGCTGAGTGGTCGAGATAACTTGGGGGTAGATCATCGACTTGGGGATGGTCGGAGCAGGGGTCGGAGGAGGCTTGGTTGCATGTGCACGTGCACACGATGTTTGGACATTTGACGTAGCAGTAGGCTTCAAGAAGTAGAAGAAGAAGACGGATAAGGAAGGAAGCAGTTTTTATCGTGTTCAAACCAAGGGGGTTCGTGATATGGCTCGGGGAGATGAAATTGGAAACTCGAAGCTGGGACCGAGTGTTTCAGAAATTAACTCGGGTTTTCTCTCAAGAATATTGGTTGGAAGCTCGAGTGTAGTATCGAGCAGCTCGTGTGTTTAAAATGAATTTTAAATTTAAAACTAAAAAAATTCAAAAAGGAAAATGAAAGGAAGAAGAGAAGAGGAAGCGCGGGGAAAAATTTGAGAAACTTGGGAACTCGATCGAGTAACCCAGAATTTTCTCGGGTAATGTTTTACCCATAGTTTTTAAGTTTGACTAAGTTAAATTCAAAAATAATCTTCTTTAAACTATTTTAAATAATGATTGATTAATTAATGTTGTTAATTTAAGTTGAGGAAAATTATTAATTAAATTAATCCGCATTTGTTTTTAAACTTAATTAATCATGGAATCGAATAGTTAATTAAGATAAGTATTATGTTTATCAATTTTAATTAAACTTAAGTTAATCAATAGTTGAATGATATATTTGATTCCAAGGTTATTAATTGAGATTTTAAATAAAATCAAGAAGATAATTAAGATAAACGATTAAATATCTAATTAATGATTAAGGAACGTTTAGTTGATAATCAAGGAACATAAGTAATTAATTAGAGATTAATTAATATGCAATTAAAGATTATTATTTAAATAGTCAGAGGTTATTAATTAATGGTTAGAGATTAATTACTAACTTATGATTTCTTAATTAAAGGATTAATTTGTTTATTAATTTAATTAATAATCAAAGGTTAGTTAATTAAAGATAATTAACCAAGGGAATAATTACTTGATGAAGTAATAAGAAGGGTACTACTTAATGGAATTAATTAAGGATTAATTACTTTGTGTAATTAATTAAAGGATTGATTAATTAAGGAAATTAATTAAGGGTTAGTAAATTTATGAGTGTGATTAATTAAAGGCAAATTTATCAATCTAAGAGGCTATAAGATAATAAATTTGAGTAATTAATTAAGGATAATTACTATAAATGGTTAGGGATAATTAATTTGAGGCTAATTACTTAATGTAATTCAGGTATAATTAATCAAGAGTGATTAATATAGATGGATAATTATTGGGTGATTAAATAATTGGTTTGTAATTAGTGGATCATTAATTAATTGGTTTGTCATTAATTAATAAGCAGAATTTAGAAGAAATTGTAGTAGTTAATTTAGTTCATTAGTGGTTAACTAAATTAATTACAGATGGTGTAATTGATAAATCTTATTCGTGAATGATTGAATGATATATTATGCTTAGATTAGTTGATATTTCTGTTATGTGATGTGTGATGCTATGTGATATAATATGTTTGGGCTAAACAATGATATCCTGTGTTTAAAATTAAATTGTAGTTCACTTGTATAACTTGGGTTAATATGGTATTGAATTCGAAGAGACCGGAGTCGGGTATTAGTAAATACCCGAAACCACTTCGATTCGTTATAAATTGATATGTGAAATCAATAGGCTGAAATGAAATGATTTAAGTGAATTGGACCATATAATCTAAGTTCTGGCACTTAGAAATTGATGTGAGAAATAAATGATGTCTATAACATCTTGTGATGAGTAAATTGATATAAGTTACCCCGGGTTTATATAATTTGTATGCTTTTGTATTCCATGTTAGATGGGTTTACTCATGCTGGTCTCCAGCCTGACCCGGGTGTTACTTTGACGTAATGCTCGGGTCATACCGAGTATTATAGATTTTCAGGTAAGAACGTTCTGGAGCTCAGGAGGCAAGCTGGATGGCAGGAACGTATGTAGAGTTTTCCGCTATGTTTATTTGTAGCTTATCTAGGGCATGTTGAATTAAACTGCTCTGTATTGTGTAATTATTGTAACTCTGATATATTAAAGTGTAAATTTGACCAGTATAGTTTTCCTTTGTGTAACTGCTATTTATTCAATATTATAGTTTAATCCGCTGCGAATGTGAGAATATGTGTTTTGGTGTTTCTGTTTTCTTCTTTTTCTTCTATCTCTTTCTTCTTTTCATAACTACCTGGAGTTTTCGGGATCGAAAATTCCGGGTCGTTACATTTGGTATCAAAGTAGAAGGTTAAGCGAGAACCTTGGCTCTGTTGGGATTTCTCATTAAGGATAGGGTAATGGTACCTTAGGATGAGTTGAGTATGAGTGTATATATATATATATGAGAGCGTACTTGTTATTTTCTTATATAAAGATTTTAAATGATTTTATATAAGAATATATTTTGATATATAAAGCAATATTTCTTTCTAATAAATATTAAGGTAATTGGTTGTTAAATTTTTGGAATTTAATTAAGTGGTAATAAAATTACACCCAAATTGAAATTAAATTAAGGACAAGTTTGAAATGGATTCAAACTTAAATTAAAATCTTAAAGTTGAGGAAGAATTTCAAAATAAGATGAATAAGAATTGGTTTCAAACCAGGGAAATAGAATGGTTATTGTGTTTAATAATGGGATGATTGTTTTCCAATAAACAATAAAATGTTTTAAGGAAGTAACCATTTAAAAAAAAAGAGAATAACTTGTAAATTTGAAAGGATGTAAATTAAAGCGGGTTTCAAACTGTGAAGTTTTGAATTCTAAATTTAAACATTTGAAATTGTTTTCAAAATGTTAAAGGAAATAATATTATTCGAACTATTTTGAATGTAATTTTATTTTAGAATAAGAAGTTGTTTGTAAACTTTAAAATAATTTGTTTGAATTAAAACCAAGGGTGGTTTAAATTTTAAAATCTGGCTTGGTAAACCAAGAGTTAATATGTATATATGTGTGGACATACATAATATCAAGGATGGTTTGAAAGAAACTCTTAATATTGAGTTGTAAATCTGGAATGAGATATGATACCCAAGGTGATAAGTTTTTGAACTTAATAAGTGGGAAGATTATTTATGAGAAGTTAAAAATTTGAAATGGAAGTTCAAATTGGGTAAGGTTGATTAGATTAAGTGAATTTAATTTAACCTAAAAAAAGGTTAAATAAGTTTGAATGATCAACTTGATTTGGAAATTTCAAGATGAAATTAAGATTTAACTGGGAAAGTTAAATGGAAGATTGTAATTGAGAGTTTGAGTGATCTCAAATTGGGATTGAGATCTGGAAATTGGAAATGGATGGATGTTTTAAAATAATTGGACAGTATTATCTTATTATTATTAATAATCTTTAAAACCTTGAATTGGATTTGGTTAAAGAAATGGGGTATGGTAATATATCCATTATTAAGATAAAATGGAATTATTTTGGACTTAAATTTTGAATGTTTAAGATAAAACGTCGAAGGTTTGGTTTCAAAATTGAAATTTGATGATAAACTGAATTTCAAAGATTTAGTTGTTTAAAAAGGGATTTGAATTATTATTCGAACTTTGAAATAGGATAAAAATGGAATTTGGATTCAGAATTAAATGGTTTAAAGGTATAAGTTGATTTGATTTAAAGGATTAAATCAACGATTAAAAATTTAACTCGAATTTATATAATTCGGGATGGTTTAAATTTGAAATTTGAATTGAATTAGTTCAAATTGAATTTGATTTGAATTAATTGAAATTGTGATTGAAAATATATAAGTATAAAATTCAAATGGAAAATTTGAATTGGATTAATTTGAAACGATTTGAAATTGAAGTGGGTTCAATTTGAAATTAGTCCGAATTGATTCGAATAATTTAGAATTGTAATTAAAGTTGAATAGTTTTAAATTCAAATGGAATTTGAATTGAATTTGGGAGGAAATCAAGAATAATTCAACTTGAATTGGGGTTGAATCAATTTCAATGGAAATTGAAGTTATTTAAAATTGGAATTGGGTCAATTTAAATGGAAGTGGAAATTTAAATTGAATTGATGAGAATGGAAATTGGGAAGTGAGCAGTTTTGACTCTGGACTATTTTTAATATAAATTGTTTTAATATAAACCTATTTTTCCAAGCTATTCATTATATATACAACCTTTCTTTTAAAAGCCAAATTATCTTATACTTGTTTTACAATTATTTTTGAAACTGTTTAAAGATTTTCCAACTGTTTTGTAAACTAATTACTATATTCCAACTATTTTACAAAACTAATTATTATCTTACTATTATTTTGCAATTATCTAAAATTTCTATAATTATTTTAACTATTTTCTAACTATTTTACACCTATTTTACAAACTAGTAATTATTTTCCAACTACTTATCTATTTTAAAAAATTTCAAGCTATTTTCTAAATAAACTGGTCGGAGTTCAAACTGTTAATGGTTAATTACCCAATTGAGATAAGAATAGAGGTGATAATCCAAATGGATTGAAGCAATTGTGAGTAAGTGAATGAAAATCAAAGTGAATGTGAATAGAAATGGAATTGATTTGGCTAATAACCAATAAAGATAAATACGTAGGGTGTACGTATGTTATTCTATTCGCATAATGATTTGATCCAGATTCGAGCACAGAATATCAAAATAGCATGTCGATCCGAGTTGGGATTTTTCACTCGATTTTCGACGGAGAACCTGGATATGGATTATTGATTGGTTCTGGATATTCTCTATCATAGTTATGACTATGCAAGGAGAATGATGGTTTCTGATCAAGAAACCAGATCTGTGTCTGCACTAGGAAGTTGGTTGGACGATACCAATTCGGAAGTGAAATTGTGTGGTCGAGTGAGCGATCAGATTTGTATAGCGTACGGATGATATGTATACATCATACAGATTTGAATGAAAATGATATTGAAAGGAGCAATCAAATTTGGATATTTGATTTTGAGTAAACAAAGTTGAATATCTTTGTTTTATAAAATGAAACTCCCCTTGTTGAATCTTTTTGCCAGAAGAAAAGGGTTTTTGAAAATGTTTTGAAGTATAAAAAGGGTTTCATACAAGTTGGAAATGATCCTAAGATTTTTCAAGGTTATATATATCTATATATATATATATAAAGGATCCTGTGAGAATGATTTTGGAAAAGGTTTTGGTAACCTTTGGATTTGGAAAGGCTTTTGATTTTTGGGTAAAATCAATATGAGAATTTGGAAAGCCTAGTTTGAGAATAATCGATTTTGGAATAATCAATTTTGTGTAAATGGGCTTTGTATGAGATCATACTAGGTGTATGATTTGAAGATACTATATGCGTATAGTATAAAATATTTTGATGGTGACTCTGGGGAAAAAGGCGCTCCCTTGAAATGAACTTCTCAGGAGTGCCACCGGGTGGTGCTGCCTTGAGCCCCAAAGGGGGTTCTAAAGTTGATCATGTGAGGAGTCCGGACAAAACTAGTTCCTGGGGATTATGAGTAGAGTATACCATAGCGAAAGTCGTGTGTGCCGCTGAGAGCCAACAATCCGCATTTGATTTTATATCGGTAGTCTGCGACCTATGGTAACATAGCGAAAGTCGTGTGTGCTGCTGAGAGCCAACAGTCTACGTTTGATTTTATATCTATAGACTGCGACCTATGTAGGAGTGGAGAAGTTTCATTTTGACAGCGAAAATCGGAGGCCGCTGAGAGCCTACAGTTACATGGACTTTTGCTGTGATGTCAACGTAACCCTGGAGTGTAACTGCGATCTGTCGTGGGTTTCATGGCGTAATCGAGAGGTCGCGGAGAGCCTGCAGTTACATGGACCTTTACTGCGATGGCAACGCAACCCTAGAATATAACTGTGACCATGGATGGGGTTGATGATTTACAGAGAATTCTCACCAAAGATATTTCCTCGATTTCAAAAATGTTTTCTATATTTTCAATAAAATAATATTCAAAATATTTTCACTGGATGTTGAAAACGGGTCTACCAAGCACTTGTTGATTTTCAGTCATATGCCAGATCAACGTACGATCGAATTTCTAGGAGAACAAGGATAGACTGGTTGAGACATCGAGTTATAAAAAGTATTTTTATAAAACCATTTTATAATATTATTTAGATTTTAAAAGTGTTTTAAAGGTGTTTTAAAGAATAATTTTTCTAAAAATAAGCATTTTAATAAATTTTGGCTTCGTTCCTTTTCGAGGACGATAAAATTCAAAGGGGGGAGGAATGTGATATCCCAGAAATTTCAGGCAATTCAAAGTGATAATCTCCTTTATAAATTTAATTAAAATCGGCAAATTTGTTATTCCAACAATAATAATGTAATGAGTATATATATGTGTGTGTGTGTGTGAATATAGATTTTAAGTAGAAGATTATTTTCAAATTTGAAATTGTGGTTGTTTAAATATATATATATATATATATATATATATATATATATATATATATATATATATATCAAATTGATTTTTAGATTTGATTTTAAATTATATTTAAAAATTAAATTGAATTTATATTTGCATTTCAAAAGAGTTGATATATATACCTTAATATATATTTTCTATTTAAAAAATATGTATATATGATTTTGTATAAATATAATTTGTTTATTTCTATTTTCTTTAAAAGGAATTTTTTTATTTTTATAAATTAAAATAAGTATTTAGTTATTAGGAAATTAATTAATAAAAGCTTTATTTATATTTATAAATTTATTTTGCATGTAAAGTTACACATGTAAGTTAGTAATACTATCTAAGCACATGTGTTAACAAGATAATTAAGATAGATGACAAGTGTCATCTTTAATTTAAATTTTCATTTATTTTTAATAAAATTTAATTTCAGCTTATATAAACATATATTCTTCATCCTCATTTCTTTTTCCCCCATCTTCATTCTAAAATCTAAAAACAAAGATAAAACCTGTAACAAAATTTTCAAACCAGAACAAAGGGCTGCAAATATTTTCAAAACAATCCTAGAATTCACGTAAACACAATCAAGTTTCCAATTAAAATCAAGGTTTCAAAGTTTTCTACAAATTTCAAGTTTCAGAGATTAAAACAACTCAAGTTCAAGCATTTTAGCAAGTTTTCCAGTTTCTAAAAGATCTGCTTCAAACTCTATCAGGTGAGTGAACTTCACCCTTTAATGTTTGATCTAATGCTTGGTCTTTTGAGTAAAGTATGAATATAGGTTTGCATGTATAAACTCATATGTTAATGAGTATTAAGTGAAAGATCTGTTTATATATAAACATATATGTCTCTGCCATACTGTATTTTTCAAGCTCTGTTCATTTTTAAATATGAGTAAACACTTTAATTAAAACAGTTTTAATTCAAAATCCGATATCATGCCGACTTATATGAAAAATCTTTGAAGTGGTAGAATAAATGATGTGAATTTGCATGATTATTTTCTACTTGAAAACTGGTTTTGAACCCTGTTGTGAATTGAAGCATGCTTGGGTTGTTAGCATATAGATCTCAGTGAAACTCAGGTTCAATATCGAATAAAAATGCATAACTCCAAATAAAAGTAATTTTAAACTTAGATCCTTGAATGAAATATGAGTATAACAATATGATATCAACATTAAAAATGATTCCAAGAATTTTAATTCAATAATTGACTCGGAAATAAGGAAATACTGTGGAAAATCATAAATCGGTCAAAATTTTATGAAAACAATTTCACAATTTAATTACACAAATAGATTCAGGGTAGGAAATCGTGAATTTAGGTGTGAAGATTTTGATTTTTAGTTTGGGATTCGAGGAGCTATCCGAAGTTAATCGTTTTTGGGAATTTTGGACAATGCTGTTGATCAGCATCGAATTGAAGCACGAAATTGTTGTCAGAGATGGATATGGGCAAAGTGATCTTTGGAAAAATGGTGGATGTTGTTATCGAAGGCCATGGTGGTCATGAAGAGGCGAAGTAGGGTTGCGTTTCTGTTTTCGTATGGGTCGTAACCATGGCCAGTTTGATGTCGCCAATGCATCGGAACAAACCACTTGGGGTGAAAAGCTTCGGTGGTTTGTGGCGTGTCTTGGGTTACAGCAGTTTGGCGTCAGGTGGAGGCATTCATCGGCGGCGAGATGGTTTTGGTCTTGAGTTTCGTTCCAGTTTCGAAATCAAATGACTCGATTTTGTTCCGCTATTTTTTTCATCAAGCTGAGTGGTCGAGATGACTTGGGGGTTGATCATCGACTTGGGGATGGTCGGAGCAGGGGTCGGAGGAGGCTTGGTTATGTGTGCACGTGCACACGATGCTTGGACATTTGAAGTAGTAGCAGGCTTCAAGAAGTAGAAGAAGAGGACCGATAAGGAAGGAAGCAGTTTTTATCGTGTTCAAACCAAGGGGATTCATGATATGGCTCGGGGAAATGAAATTGGAAACTCGAAGCTGGGACCGAGTGTTTCAGAAATTAACTTGGGTTTTCTCTCAAGAATATTGGTTGGAAGCTCGAGTGTAGTATCGAGCAGCTCGTGTGTTTAAACTGAATTTTAAATTTAAAACTAAAAAAAAATTCATAAAGGAAAATGAAAGGAAGAAGAGCAGAGGAAGCACGGGGAAAAATTTGAGAAATTGGGAACTCGATCGAGTAACCCAGAATTTTCTCGGGTAATGTTTTACCCATAGTTTTTAAGTTTGACTAAGTTAAATTCAAAAATAATCTTCTTTAAACTATTTTAAATAATGATTGATTAATTAATGTTGTTAATTTAAGTTGAGGAAAATTATTAATTAAATTAATCCGCATTTGTTTTTAAACTTAATTAATCATGGAATCGAATAGTTAATTAAGATAAGGATTATGTTTATCAATTTTAATTAAACTTAAGTTAATCAATAGTTAAATGATATATTTGATTCCAAGGTATTAATTGAGATTTTAAATAAAATCAAGAAGATAATTAAGATAAATGATTAAATATCTAATTAATGTTTAAGGAACGTTTAGTTGATAATTAAGGAGCATAAGTAATTAATTAGAGATTAATTAATTTGCAATTAAAGATTATTATTTAAATAGTCAGAGGTTATTAATTAATGAGTAGAGATTAATTACTAACTTATGATTTCTTAATTAAAGGATTAATTTGTTTATTAATTTAATTAATAATCAAAGGTTAGTTAATTAAAGATAATTAACCAAGGGAATAATTATTGATGAAGTAATAAGAAGGGTACTACTTAATGGAATTAATTAAGGATTAATTACTTTGTGTGATTGATTAAAGGATTGATTAATTAAGGAAATTAATTAAGGGTTAGTAAATTTATGAGTATGATTAATTAAAGGAAAATTTATCAATGTAAGAGGCTATAAGATAATTAATTTGAGTAATTAATTAAGGATAATTACTATAAATGGTTAGGGATAATTAATTTGAGGCTAATTACTTAATGTAATTCAGGTATAATTAATCAAGAGTGATTAATATAGATGGATAATTATTGGGTGATTAAATAATTGGTTTGCAATTAGTGGATCATTAATTAATTGGTTTGTCATTAATTAATAAGCAGAATTTAGAAGAAATTGTAGTAGTTAATTTAGTTCATTAGTGGTTAACTGAATTAATTACAGATGGTGTAATCGATAAATCTTGTTCGTGAATGATTGAATGATATATTATGCTTGGATTAGTTGATATTTCTGTTATGTGATGTGTGATGCTATGTGATATAATATGTTTGGGCTAAACAATGATATCCCGTGTTTAAAATTAAATTGTAGTTCACTTGTATAACTTGGGTTAATATGGTATTGAATTCGAAGAGACCGGAGTCGGGTATTAGTAAATAACGAAACCACTTCGATTCGTTATAAATTGATATGTGAAACCAATAGGCTGAAATGAAATGATTTAAGTGAATTGGACCATATAATCTAAGTTCTGGCACTTAGAAATTGATGTGAGAAATAAGTGATGTCTTTAACATCTTGTGATGAGTAAATTGATATAAGTTACCCCGGGTTTATATAATTTGTATGCTTTTGTATTCCATGTTAGATGGGTTTACCCACGTTGGTTTCCAACCTGACCCGGGTGTTACTTTGACATAATGCTCGGGTCATACCGAGTATTACAGATTTTTAAGTAAGAACGTTCTGGAGCTCAGGAGACGAGCTGGATGGCAGGAACGTATGTAGAGTTTTCCGCTGTGTTTATTTGTAGCTTATCTAGGGCATGTTGAATTAAACTGCTCTATGTTGTGTAATTATTGTAACTCTGATATATTAAAGTGTAAATTTGACCAGTATAGTTTTCCTTTGTGTAACTGCTATTTATTTAATATTATAGTTTAATCCGCTGCGAATGTGAGAATCTGTGTTTTGATGTTTCTGTTTTCTTCTTTTTCTTCTATCTCTTTCTTCTTTTCATAACTATCTGGAGTTTTCAGGATCGAAAATTCCGGGTCGTTACATGATTAATAAAGAAATCTATTTAAAGTGGACGTAGGTAAACAATACCGAGCCATTGTAAATCGTTGTGTGCGTGTTATTATTTTTACTTACTCTTATTTCTTTGTTCTTATCCTCTATTTTTATTTTATATTCTTCATTTATTTCTCCTTAAAATTTCTATTAGGTGTTTGTGTTAATTTTTGGTGCAAACATTCCTCAAGGTCAAGATGAGATTAGGAGAAAGACCACAAGTTAAGAGATTTATATGATACAATCGATAAATTATTATCCATCACTTGCACCCTATGATTTATTGAGCTTCCTCAAGAGTAGAATCCCAAGGCATGTGAATTTTAATACCCACTAGAGAAATCATAATCTGCATAGTAATATAAGAACATATGTTGTGTTTTATTTGTTCTAATCTACTTAAATCAAATTTGGAGCAATCTAGCAGAAATATCTCGTTATTTATGTGTACGTGAAATGCTTATATGCCGAAAGCTTAATAGCATGGACATGTTGCTTTTAAACTTTGCTATGACTTGAAAGTAGACTTCATTTTGACGAAGAAGTAATTTGCACTTGATAATGTGCTAGAGTAATCGCTAAGCCTTTTTTCGTTATTTGAAAAATTATAACCTATGGATAATTTAAAGTAAATGTTTTCATACTTATAGTAGTATAAAGTTTAGAACAGAATGGAGTTTTAAAAGCTATTTGATTGTCAAAAAACAAGTTTTACAAGTTTAGGTCCATATACCTATAGTCGTCGTGGATGCACTTTGAAATACTATGATTTTAGTAAAGTATAAAAGGTTATCTACATAAGATATTTTGAAAATGATTTTCAATGTGTTTACAAAAGTTTTATAAGTATTGAAAAGGGAGTTTGAAATTTTCTATATATTTTTTGGAATTTATTTAGTTATTTAAATAAGAGGTTTGAATTTTACAAAAGAAAATTTTACCTTTTTAAATGAATGTTGGGTTTTATTTAAAGTCCCCTAAGTAATGTTTTGTATAAGAATTTTGAATTATAATCTTAGTATGTTAAAAATGTACTTTTGAAAAGTAGAGTGTTTAAAAATGATCTAAGAATTAAAAGACTAAATTCGAGATATTTAAACATATAGTTTATATAAAGGAAACCCCTTTACTTTTCAAAGTCATATTATTTTTAAAATTGATGGTTTTAAGTTATGATTTGAGTGCAAATTTAAACTATATTTGAAGTATTTTAAAGGAGTTCTGAAATGTATAAGTGATTTAAAGGATTATCTGATAAAATAAAGCAAGCGTACTTTTATGAAAAGGAATTTATTTATAATATTTTTATAGGATTATGAGGTCTTATACTAGACATTAAACTTCGAAGTGGGTAAACATCTACCTATCTTGAAAGATAAGAATGCTGTCGGGTTAAGGTTTGAGAGGTAATAATACCCCAACTTGAACGGCTTCGTTGTTAACCAAAGGATGGTTTAAATTTGAACGTATATAAAGAATTATATCCATATACGAATTATGTTACTTATGGAGATTATATACTTCTATACTTGGCATTAAAAGCTGATGAGTAGAACAATCCTTCATCTGTGAGATCTAGAATCAGAGTGTTTAACTAAGGCCGATGAATATGTTGATCCTTTATATAGATTTTTTTGTTATCTCTCATCTTTGATCTAACTGCAAACCTCATCCCCATCACCCTAAGACAAAAATACTTTAGTCCGAACAACATCAAAATAAATTTAAAGGTAGTTCTCTAAGCTATTGTAAAGCTAGGAGCTAGGATAAGGTTTAAATCTAGGATGATCTACTAATTAAGGTGCAAATCTAAGGTCCCAACTATCAAGTAATCTCCTATTTTTACAATTTCATTCTGTCATGATAATGTAGATCGTGATCATTGTAAATTGAATTTGCATATGCATTAGTTATCCCTTATATATTTTAGATACTCATAATATACAAGAATGCACACACACAAATATATACATGTATGTGTGTACGTGTGTGGTGTGTGCGTATGTGTGATGTGTATATGTGTGTATATCTACAAATTTTCACCATCTATATTTAATTTTTGTTTTAATTAAAAAAGTAATTTATATGTGTGTGTGTGTGTATGTATGTATGTATATGTGTGTGTGTGTATCTATGTATGTGTATGTATATGTATCTATCTATGTATGAAAATTTTATAAATATTTTTAATCTTATTAAACTTTATAAGTAAATTTAATTAATCCAAACTTATATTAAATGCATATACTAATTTATATATATATATATATATATATTTATAATTTTTTTTAAATTTAATGTTATTTCATATCGCTTTCAATAGTGAAAAAATTATTTTCGAAACATAGTTTATTTTTATTTATAAATATAAAATTAGATATTATTTTAAAATTATATGTATGTGTGTATATTCATATACATATATAAATTAGTATTTCTAATTTTATAAAATTATTTTTTGTTTTATTACATATAGATATTTTTTAATATGAAGGTATTTTATAATATATATATATTATATTTAATTTAGTAATTGAATTAATGTAAAACTAATTAAAAAATATATACTATAAATTTTTTTGTAAATTATATCTTATTTAAAATATTGTGATAATACAATTTTAAATTTTAATTTTTATATTATATTATTTTAAATTTATAGATTCATTTTAAATTGTTTTTACTAAGTAAACAATCAGGTTGGGAATAGTTTTTAAATAGTTTAATTTTATTTACATAAATTTGATTCTAAAAATTAGCATAGCTATATACATTTTTAAAGAGTGTTTTGAAAACCAATGTGTATTAATATGTCTATTACGATGTAAAATCCAGCACTTATTCACATACATATTCAATATGTACATAAAATATTACGTTGCACATGCAAAATACACACAAGTATAATTGGGCATACTCAAATTATATTGAAATTTTAATTTAAAACAAATCCATTATTTGTTAAATAAATGAATTAAATAAAATGAGATTTTATTTAAATCAATTTTTAGTTCAGATCTAAAATTACTTTAGACTTCGTAGGCATAATAAGATATAAATTAAGAATTTTTATAAAACATATCCTTTATACTCGCAGCCGATAGGCCCACTTCTAATAATAGTATCAAAGTCCTCATGGTCTATGAGATCTAAATTAGTAGCTTTAGGACCAACTAATAACACCTATCGGTCATTTAGGCGTTTAAATTAGAGTTCCCTTTCCTTTAGCTATTGGCTTAACTCAACAACGGAGTAAGTCCAAAAGGTTGGCCCCTATTGTAAATGCCCAAATTGATTTAGGCTTTGAGCTTATTTTCAAATTTTAAAAATATATCTTAGATTTAAAAGCCAAATTTAAAATATAAAATAAATTTTATAAAGGTTATAAGTTATTTCAAAAATTATTCTTAAGAATAAATTAATATTTTCGAAATCGTTTAGTAGTTTAATTAGTTAGATTAATTAAATAAATAAATAATTAAAATAAACATATATATATATATATATATATTGATATATATATATATATCTACAAATGTTATAGTTGAATATATGTATATATATATTCCTTAAATTGTTTATGGTAAATTATAAATAAATACGAATTTATTGATTTTCTAATTCAAAATTATTTTATTTAAAAAAAGTTAATCTTAAATAAATAAATTAGATGTTATTTAATAAAATAAAATGCACATATATAATGTTATACGTACGTATATATAAAACAACAAGTGTTATTATTAGTATTAATGTTAAATTATTTAGTATGAGTAAAATAAAAATTTAAATTTTAAGATATTAATTTGTTAATTAAATTTACTTAACTAAGACTTGATTGATAATATACATAAGAATATTATACAAGTTAATTAAACTATAAAAAGTTATATATCAATTAAACTATATAATATAAATATATAAAACTTAAGTGGAACTATAAGAAACCCAACTTAGGTTTAAGGAAAAAGTACATACATATTGTACGTATACAGTGATTGCATGTGTATGACACTTGAATTATGAGGATATTTCATAAATATGTTATTTCTTAAATCGATGTCACTCAATATTTATGTAGAATAAAGATTTTGAATCCTTTATATAAAGTTGTCCTCTAGCATTGATATATTAATAGATTACTCGTAAACTCTTTTATTGTTGAGCTTTCCTCAATCTAGAGATGATATGTGTACTGCTGTTAATATACTGACTAGACAAAATAAGATATATGATTGTATTAGTTGAGCTTTCCTCAAGGTACATGCATTATACTTCGGCCGTCGTGAAATATAAGGTACAAGTCAATAATCTCTCTTGATTTGTTGAGCTTTCCTCAAGGTCAAGATGAGATTAGGACAATGACCACAAGTTTAGAGTTTATATGATACAATTAACAAGTTATTATCCATCATATATGCGCTAAGATCCGTTGAGCTTTCTCAAGGTTAGAATCCCATGGCATGTGAGTTCTAACACCCAATTTAGAGAAATCAGACTTCTATATGGTTTTGAGAAACATAAAAGTCTAGCGGGAACTTACTTAATAAATGAAATGTAATATTTAACCTATATAGTAATATAAGAACATCCATTCTGTTTAATTTATTCTAATCTACTTAAATCAAATTTGGAGCAAAATGACCAATCTAGCACTTTTTTGGGAAAACGATTGGCTCATCAGGCCAAACAACCAACTGGCTAAGAGCAATTAAGATAGCACTCATATGTAAATGTTTATGGTCACTGTAACTAAACCTTTTAAAGAGAAACCAACCGAAGACGCTGACTCTGAGATAGTTAAGTCATATAGTACTTTGGGGATTGCGAAATCGCTTAAGTGTTCATACTATGTACTTTAGACAAGTCATTGCAAATGCAATACGAATATATTTCTATCAATAAAATCTTTCAATGACTCAAAGCTACGTTTGGATAGTAATCTTATTTTGCAAGGTACTAAGAAGTTGGAAGATATGAAGATGACTAACGGCAAATGCTTGAGGATTTCATAATAGAAACAAAAGGCTATATTGATAGATTTTCAGAACTAGATATGGAAATAAGCGATAAAGTGCAATGTTGATTAAAAATTCAGCCAACCTCGAAATTATGATAATGCCTTTGTATTAGCAAAGGTCACTTGCTAACACTAGGTTTGAAAATTGAAAGTGAGGAATTAAAGTAAAATGACACGAGATGTATAGTGTTTCGGCTAAGCTTGCCTACACCCAGTATGAAGATTTCTTACTATATCGATTACTTATAATTACAAGGAATTGTAAGAGAATGATAGGAAATTTAGAGCACTTAACATTACAATGTTACTAAAATCATGAGTCCTTATATTTCTTTATATTGGATATAAGGTTCTGAACACTTAGGAAATTGCAAGGAAATGGGAATTTATAACCTTTGAGATTGAGATTTGAATGATAGAGAATGCACCGCTGAAGGGCACAAATCTCTGGACCATTAATATAGTCGTCTAAGTCGATAAAGTGCAGCAGGAAAGGCAATATGTTTATGTTGCTAAGATGTATGCTAGCTTGCATTCCATACTAGAGGCATGCTTTTTATAAATAAAGTAGACATGGCATAGGATGAGTGAATGTTTGTCAGATATGCCACAGTGGACAAGTGGTTGCTATGCACAATTGTACTTTTGTTAGTTGAACAATGTCTTATAGTACACTTTTCCAGGAAAAAAAGCTAGAGAGAAGCTAATTTTGTGCAATAATGGTGGCTACTAGTTGTTGAAGCCTATAGACTAATGACAAAGCTAAAGGAATAAAATGTGCCATTTACGTTGTAACAAAACAAGCTGCACGAGATCGGTTAGTGGTGGGCTGAGATGTGGGATGAGATTGAGTAGGGCCAAGGGGTGATTGCTTTCAAACTGAGTCTAGTCAAATGAATTGGCTATGTCTTGAGTCATGCCAGTCGATCGAGGAGATCAGACGGTAGTATCTTTAACATGCTTGTCTGCTCTTGTCATGCGTATTGACATGAACTGGGATGGTTAAATGTATTAGCTAGTAATTCTTTTACTTGTGAGAAAATTAAGCAATATTTTTCCCTTCATGCCTGTCTCGATAAACAAGCATAGGCTTGTTAAGTCATAAAGATCTTAATGATTGTGATGTTTTCCTTTGCATTTAGTGCGTGTGCCATGTGTCTACATATGATTAGTCAAGATGGTTCATTCTTCAAAGCGGCATTGTATCAGTTCAGAGTGAGAAGACTGTTGATGTGACAACACCAAACTAAACTTAAATGGGTGGGATTTCTTTGTTTTTCGAACCATATGGCTAAGATTGACGGGAAAAATCTATATATTCCTTCTCTTCCCTTTCTTTATATTTTACCGAATCTATAGAATATTTCTTCCATTAAAAAATCTTCAAATTTGTGAGCTTGATCTAGTCCACTTTTTCCTTTATCTTCATTTTTGCTTGAATATAGTTAGATTTGGCCATTGGAAATGTGATTTTTGAGATTTCATGTTTTTCTTTGGTCCACTGACTTGAAAATTTTAGCTTTTTGTTGTTTCCATACCGTGCTTGGCCAAAACACCTATATTCTGACCATCTCTTGCATGTCGATAGACTATTTTCATCGTGACATTAACAATCGATGTTGGTTATCATTCTGGTGACCTATAAATTCAGGAAACATATTAGTTCTTGAGGTTGTTGCTTTAGCCTAAACTTGTTATCTTGGGATATAGGCTAAAAAAATAACATGAATGTGGTCCATACAGCCCATAACTTAGCTTAGGAGTAGTTTATGTCGCGAGCTGACCTACATAGGGGTGTCATGTCCTTGCATGCCATGAAGAAAGCTATATTATTTTCTCTCTTGGAGGCTTCCCCCATTTTTTTTAGGTGGGTCACTGTAGTTAACTAGGCTACTTATGTTTTAGATGGCTACTTCTGAATCGACAACCACATATACCTCAATCTTGATGCTTCAGAAATAGCTGATGAGGAGGTGAATCTTGGTAAATGACTACCCAATCACTTTTGCAACTTCAAGATAGTTAGATGAAACACCCCACACCCTATAGTATCCCCAAAAAGGGCATACCAAAGGATGTGGTGTGTTATAGGTATAGTTAGAGAATCATAGAGACTGAGATTCACAAGACAAATAAGTAAAGGCAGTGGAAACATTTAAATAATAGCTTATCATTTAGAATTAAACTTTATTTCAAAATAGGTCATAAAAACATAACATGTATCAAAAATCTTTTATGTCTCATGAGAATACATCTTAGTCTCACAAAATCAGTGTACAAAAGTAACAATAATAATCCCTCTCACAAGTGCCATAAGCGAAATAAAAAAGATGAAAAATAGAAGAATACATCTGAAATGAGAAAACTCTGGAAAAGATCTCCAAGCAACCTGAATCAACTATCCTCAACTCTGCTGGCCTATGGAAGGAAAAGGAAAGATAGAGAAGTGGGTCAGACAATAAGTCTAGTTAGTGAAAGTAATTCCTCGTATTTCTAAGCAGGTAAAGGTAATAGACTAAGAAATAGTTCTAGCATGAAAGGAAAATACAGAAAAGATAAAAGTCGCTTAAAATACTGTTTCTGATTCTGTTTGACTGTTTGCTTTGATTGTTCGCTTTGATTTTTTGAATTTATCTTAAACTGCTGTGATTAGGCTAAAACCCTAATCATATCTCAACTACTAAGCTTGATTAGGCTGAAATCTTAATCCTACCCATTGATCGACCTTTCCTATCTCTGTTATGCCACCATGAGCCAATCTTATTGGTTCCACAGCAAAAGACACCTTTTAGCACTTTGGAAGCAGTAGCGAATTATTTACCCTAATCGATGCCACACGCTCGATCATTACTGGTACACACTAATTGTCGCCCTTTGTTTGACCCTTTATTTACTCTAATCAGCATAAACATGCCTAGCCTCACCCACGTGTTAGGTCGTCAGTCCTCGACCTGAAAGGGAATGCTGCCAGTACTGGTCCTAACAAACAAATCTTCTAACTCTGTGACCTTTGCCCAAATTCCTAAATTTGAGCCTCTATCTATTGGCCACTTATTTACCCTAATCAGCATAAGAGTGCCAAGCTTCACCTACGTGTGAGACCATCAGTCCTAGACCTCAAAGGGAATGCTATCGGTACGGGCCACTACTACTGCATTTTCTTATTAATTTAATCCAAGATCTAAGTTTTAGAACAAGCCCCTTCAGTTATTTCTTTCTTTCTAATTATAACCCGCGTGTTATAATTGTCCTTGCAACCATTACTCTTCTATTTTCTCTTTTTAGTCACAACCACTTATTATAATTATGCTTGCAAATATCTTAAATTTGCCTATTTCATTCCATCTCTATTTTATTTCAGTTTTTCTCATTTTTCATTCGATTTCTGTAAATTTAATATTTTTCTATTTTAATACATATTTGCAAATTATTCTCTTTTTAATCTTTTATTCACGTCAAAAAGAATTAAATTTCTATAAAAAGAAACTAACATTTACAGACTAAATTCCAACCTAAAAAAGATGTAAATAACTATAAATAACCGAATAGAATAACTAAATAAAAATAGACCGAAATGAACTTCTAAAATTTACTTAAAAACTGGTGGTAAATAAACTTACATAAAAACTATCTCAAAATTGTACAAAAACTACAACTATAGGGAACCCTATTATTTTAAATTGCTTACAAATCTAAAATAATTACAGAATACTCACTTGTGGTCCTTATCTCTAATCCTTGGCCTTCCTAGATCCACTTCTAGGGTGTAAATATTGTTATTAAAAAAATTCCTCCCAATAAAGTTTTTCTATTTAGGGTTTAGCCTTAGGCAATGGAACCAATTGAGAGAAAATCAGAATGGGAAAAATAGCTAAGCCTAAGGTTCTATTTATAGTATGGCTTAGGGATCATAGGCCGTCTGCTTTGAAGATTTATTCTAGTGCAACCACGTCATAGGCTCACTAAGAACCATCAGATGCAGCTATGGACGTGCAGATTTCACAAAAACAATCAAATTTACGGTCTTTAGCTTACACCTGGATGAAAAATCATCCAGGCACTAATGTAGGTCGACCTGAGCTATTTGCTGGTTGACCCGACCCTAGCAAGGGTCGACCCCTATGGATCTTACTATTTTTTTGTTTGATTATGAATAATTTTGATTTCTTGTTTCTCTAATAAATCCTCCAGATTAACTCGGATTTCGACAAGTTATATACAAAAATTGCTCAGAAAATTGCCATGGACCAAATGGTGCAACTCCCGCGGCTTAATTTTGATAATTTTCCGATCCTATTTTTTATTCAATTAATTTGTTAATTAATTATTACTCCTCTAATTTTTGGCTGTTACATTAGACATCCCATGACCATAAATTGATCTTGATCACCTACCATTGAGTTTTTTAAAACTTGGTCCATAGGCTACTTTAAGGTTAGGGCATGTTCACCTCTTTCTCTCTCCTTTCTTAATGCTTATGAGACCACTCACAGTTAGCTTACTCCTAAATGCTACTAGTTCTTATGTTGGGATTATATTACTTGCATTAACCATTAGATTCATAGCCGACTGTCCATATAATCAGCATGATCTTTCGATTGGAAAGGGAGGCCTGCTACTCGGTTGGTACATGTTATCATTTATAGGATAACACTAAGCCTTCTCTTTTTACTAGTGTCATTAGTAAAGCTTCCCCAAGTTACATGGGGAAGTACTTCTTCGTTCCTCTCAAGATCAACCGCAACTCGAGGAATACCAAGTTCCCAGTCCCGGGTAAGTCATTTTATCATTCATTTCCTTTTATAATAGGAGCTACTAATGCTTTTAAACACTTAAAGACCATGGAGACTATAGAAAACCTTCATTGGGTCAAGCTTTTAAGGGAGCAATTAATTATCAAGGTGGCAGAAAGAGCGCCCACAACGGAGCGAACTAAGAAGATGTGCGATTATACTAAAATCAAATTTCTAAACACCAATGCTAGGCTGATAACTAATGAGAACTGAGGCCAGGAAAACATAATTAAGGATGAGCCTTATGAGATTGGCAATATTGTGATTTTGACAAGCTAGGCAATGTTGTGCCAGAGCCATAGTGGGAAACCTTTGACCCACTAAAGTTGGTTGATGTCCATATCCAACGACGACAAGGAGGACAGTTCTAAGGCAAGGAATACAGGGGAAGGGCTTTAAGAACTGGGTGTTGGTGGAAAATAGGTCCCTCCTTAGGTTCTCAACTTATTTATTACCCGTTGTATCATAGCTAGGATGTTATGTCACAAGATGTGGCTCATTCCAGGACTAATTAATCCAGCATAGGAAACTCGGTCTCATCATGCCTGCCCCTTGTCAAAAGGCAAGGCTAAGTGGTTCCAAATGTTAGTTAGTTTTCTTACGTTTTACTTCTTTCTCATGCACTTGGACTAACCATTGATTCTTATCTCATTTAAGTATCTAATTAGATTAACTTTGGTGTTTCCGACCCTGCTTCTAAGATTGGTATAGCTTCTAAGCTTAAGACGGTCGACACCAACTGGGAAATCACTATGCTTCCTTATAATCGCCAACCATCTCCCGTTCCCTCTGCTGATAGTGGGAAAAGAATATGTCCCGATAGAAGATGTTCCCATCACCTTGAGGATTTTGTTCCTTATGCCAAGAAATTGAATATTTATGATGTAAAGGGCTAGCTAACCCAACAGAGGTTGTGTCAATAAGACAAGTATCTCTAGAGGTCCTTTAATTCTAGGATGCTAAAGGGGTAGATTGCAGCCTAAGGACTTTCCAATTTATAGCCGTTGAGACCTTAACATACACTCATCAACCCAGATCCAATTGGACCTGACAATCCTTGGAGGACATGATGTACGCACACGCCTAGGATGCACTAATAATAAGCTTCTAACCTTGAATTTTTTCTTTGACTAACCGATATTTTTTCTAATTTTGGTTATGGTTTAGGTCGTACACCGCTTCATCGGCATATGGGATGACTCCGAAAAGCTCTAAGAGGATGTTGAAGCAAAAGGGAGGTTAGTATGCGCTAATTCTCAACGAGTAGGTCATCGAGACCTGAGCTTAGATGCCGGAGGATACTTTAACAATGATCTAGGCCAAGGTCGACATAGAAAACGAGACAATAGAGGTGTCGGGAAGAAGGCAAAGATAAAGTCCGTGGTAGGGAAAAGGCGGAGAAGGAGGTCGAAGTCCTTTAGGGCAGGTTGACGAGGGCTGAGAGGGAGATTAAAATCCTAAGAGTTGACCTTAGAAACACCTAATAGGCTATCGATCGACTGGTGAGGTGGAGGCTACTAATGTGATATAGAGGGATAAGTGGAAGGCCAGGCCAAAGAACATGGTTAAGTCCATGTTCATGGAAAACTACCACTTTCCACTTTCTCTTAGCGGCCTTAAGGCAGAAACCCTGGCCAAGACTCTGGCTGGCATAGTGGTGGAGATAGAGGCTTAGGGATTGGCTGTGCCATCTATTTTGACTGAGGAGCAGATAGATTCTTTGACCATATCACTAGTGGACTTTATTTGTAGATTCTTTATCTTTTTCTAAGCCCAATGTGGTGGGCCTTGTGCTTACACATTTGATGCAATGAATAGAATCATTTTTTGCTTAAGATTCATTTAAATATTTTTGCACTATCATTTCTTGTTGTCTATGCATGATTAGTAGGGTAACATAGTTTGAGTAGCTAGCGTAGCTCATCTGTATAATCTACACTTGAATGTAATGTTATCATAAGATAAATAGTAAAGTGTGTGCATATTAGCTCGGCGATGAGTGTAGCCAATGCATACAAATCATGTACTTAAATGAATCACCTTATAAGTAGATCAACTTATCTTAATGTTGGGACAGGCTTGCGAGTGAGCTCGGATATAAGCATTTGCTTTTGACTCGACGATAGTTAGACATAGGACATGGTTTCTAAGCCTGGTGGTGTTGTTTTACGATATTGGGCGGTCTTAGCATAATCTGGAGCATTGAATGGCTTGAGGGTTCTCCTAGGTGACATTCAGCAAGATTTAGAGTGGCAGGCAGTCACGGCTTAAATTAAAGACCCGAGTGGTTTGAGAATTCTTTCAGGTGATGCGTGACCAATTGATATGGTGCATGACTTATATGTATGCAGACGCATTACAGATGCCAAACATTAGCATCACTCAAGGTAATAACAACAGTCACAATAACATTGCCCCATCCAGTAAGAGAGATATGCAACATCATGGGCAAGGGAATATGGACCGTTGCATTCACACAATCTAGTCACCGATGCACCCTGGCATAAAGGAGTGAGACATCTCACCCAAACTCAACTGGAAAGGTCAATATTCCCTAAATGAGGAAGTGAATGCATGGTAATCTACACTTGTGGGATAGTCTTTTGGAAAAGAGAGGACCATTGAATGGCTTGCTCGATCCTTGGCGGAGTATATCATAGTCCCTAAATGACGAAGCATGCACATGATAACTCACCCTCATTAGATAACCTATAGTAGTGGCAATTCGACAAGATGAGAAGAATTAAGTGGCTTGTGCAGTCCTTGTTGTAGTGGGTCAGCATTCCATGATGAGAAGAAGAATGTAAAGTAGCCCATCCCCGTTAGATAACCTTGGTGATTGTGTTAACATAATTGGCTCTGAAGTTGCTTCGTTATATTCTGCAAAAAAGGTTTATTACAATCTTTTTGCTTAATAGTTTTCTTGCATTTACATGTGATAGGCTCGGAGATGCTCTATATTTCAAGTGTGAGATATGTGTATTCCATCTAGGTGACAGAGGTAATAAGCGCCATTTGACAAGACGACACTGATGAAATACGGCCCGTTCCAACTTGGGTAAGCAGTCCTTTGACTGGGCTCTTTATATTAGCGAACAACCGATGTAGGACTAGATCACCGATAGTGAATGAATTTCTCTCTAGAATTGTAATGCTTAGCTATCTTCTTCTTGTAGGCTTCAGTGAAAAAAAATTCTTCAGCTCTTCGTTCTTCTAGGACGTTGAGCCCGAGCATGAATATCTCGTCATTTTTTTGGGCTTGTCGTTGAGACATTAAGGAGAGGATTGTCTACCTTGATGGATAGCATGGCTTCATATCCATAAGAGAGCAAGAATGGTATATGGCTAGTTGAAGTGCAGTTGGAAGTGTGACAGGACCAGTGGATGAGTGGTAGTTCCTCGGCCTAGTTTCCCTTAGCTTTCGCGAGGCACTTATTGAGGTTGATTTAATGGTTCTATTGACAACATCCACTTACCCATTTTCTTAGGGATAGACAACACATAAAAAGCCGTTCTCGATTCTGTTTCTTTTACAGAAGTCTTAGAAGATGCCATTCTAGAACTGAGTGTCATTTCGGTAATGATCTTCTTTAATTAACAAAACTGGCATATAATGTTTTTAATGATAAAGTTTAGAATACTAGGGGCAGTGATCTCACTAAAGGGCCCAACTTTGACCCGTTCAATGAAGTAGTCGATAACGACTGTAGCATGGTTGTACCCTCCTTTGGCATTGGATTCCTTTCCTATCAAGTTGATTCCTCGCATATAAAAAACCTAGAGGAATATTTTTAGGGTGAGAAGGGTGAGAAGGGTAAGAAGTGCTTTTGGGATCTTTGTGAACCACTAACATCAATCGCACTTCCTGATTCAGTCCATCGATTCATTGATCATAATAGACCAATAGCCTTGGCGAATAGCTTTCTTTGTTCATCTTTACCCCCCAATGTGATCCCTACAAATCCTTCACGCAACTCCTCTAGTATGTGACCGACTTCATCTTCGGACACACACCCCTGAAGTGACGTAGAGTCCCAGTCTATAGAGCTACCCATCTATGATTGTGTAATAAGAATCCAAGTTTAGGACCTTTTGGGCTTCTTTATAATCGACCATAAGCTTTTCATTCACCACTAATTAATAATGGGAGTCATCTAGTTCTTTATAAATGTTCAATGGAACCCAATGAGTAGCTTCTTTGGTATTGCTTGCTGTCTTGGCCAACTGGTCGACCTTGACATTTTTCTCCTTGGGTATTTGATTTGCTCTGAACTCCAAGAAAGTGATGATGATTTTTATAGCCTTGGTGATATAGAGGGCAAGCATCTGGCCTTTAACATGGAAGTGCACGCCAACTTGGTTGATAACTAGTGTCACTATACACATAGATGAAATCCACATGCAACTCTTTTTGCATTAAAAGTAAGGCGGACTACAAAAAAAAGCTTTCACCCTTTTAGGTGGCAATGACCATGTCGACCCCTTCCCCTTTCTCGTTTGACGCCCCATCCACATATAGGCGCCAAGTTTGGTGATCGATGGTCACTTCATCGACGATGTTCGGGCTTGTGGACTCAATAATAAAATCGGCCATCATCTAGCCCTTAATAGAAGCACGAGGCTGGAAGGAGATGTGATGTTTAACAAGTTCAATGGACCACTTTAGGAGCTGGACCGTTGTCCCAAATCAGCTAAGAATCTATTTCAATGGCCACTTGATCAGGACTTTAATGGGATAAGCTTGGAAGTGCGCTGAAGTTTCCAGATTGCCATTAGTAGGAAAACGGCTAGCTTCCTCAATCTTATATATCTTGTTTCTAGGCCTAACACCTTTTTCTAATGTAGTAGATCGATCGTTGAATCTTCTTGTCTTTTCTGATTAGTGCAACGATGATTGCATGGTTAGTCACTACAAGCTATAGTGGCAATTTCTCCCAGCTTACGAGTTTGGATAGTATTAAAGGAGCAGCAAAGTGTTGTTTTATTTCTTTGAATGCCTTTGTGCATTTATCATTCCAAGCAAATGATTTCCCTTTTTGATGAGGCCAAAGAAGGGAGACACTAGTCAGTTGCCTTGGACATAACCAGCTTAACATATCCACCATCCTATTTAAGTTTTATACTTGCTTTACGGTTCTTAGGATTTGCATGTATTGGATGGCTAAAATTTTATAAGAGTTAGATTCAACCATCTTTTCACTTACTACGCAACTAATGAATTTTCTAGACTAGATGAAGAATGAGCACTTCTTTGGAATCAGCTTCACGCTATACTAGTGTAAAATACTAAAAGTATCAGCCAGATGTTGAATTTGTCCCTTAATCTTCTAAAAATTAACTTTCATTATATCCATATACATGTCCAGGGATTGGATGATCTGCTTAAAACAAGCAGAAATGAGTCGTAGGTAGGTTGCGCTAGTATTTTGAAGCCCAGACATAATGGCTCGATAGAATGGCATTGGTGATGAATGAAGTATGCTTTTTGTCCAGGCTATGCATGGCAATTTGATTATACCGCGTCAATGAAATTAAGGAGTGTTTCCATTGGCCTACTAGTTAATCGATGCAAGGAAATTGAAAATTGTCTTTTGGGTAGGGTTTGTTAAGGTCTGACATTTGACATAAGTTTCCTAAGTCCTGTTTGACTTTCTAACCAATACTGGGTTAGCTGCACCGGTCGAGTATTTGGCACCCTGGATGAAATTGTTGGCTAATAACTTTTTCACCTCTTATTTGAGAGCATGATATCTTTGTGGTTTGAGGAGTCCACATTTTTTATGAATGGGAGTTTCCTTCGGATTGATGTTCATTGCATGAAAAATGATTCTTGGACTGATGTTGGTCATATCCGGATGCCCCAAACGAAGACATCTGTGCTTAGAATCTAACCAAATAATTTCTATGCTCTTAGAGCTAAGCTTATTCCAAATCTAACAGACCTTTCCAGGGTCGTCACTGTCTATAGATATGGAGTAGCCGATCTGCTATTGGCGTTTGAATCTCCCATGCAGGGGTCGAGTAGGTTATTGTCGAGATCAATGTTAGTTTCTAAGTCTCATTGGTCCAGTGCGTAAATCATGGCTCCATGACATCCTCGCCTGGGGCAGATGTCTATGCTTGAGTCGAGGGGCTTAGGTTACCCCAACTCTAACGGATGAGTCTGCCAATGCTGAGAGTGTAGAAATCTTGTCGAACATCCCCGCTTGCCATCGAGGTGCGACCTGCTCATTCCATGCAATGATGTGCTACTTTTTTCTTCGTGAAGTGGCCAAGTAGATAATATTATTAACATTCCATTCATCAGAATGGAAGGTGATCGCAGTACGAAATAGAATATAGGTCAACTCGAGGGTTCACTTAGGTGACACGTGATCATTTGATGCAGTTTCACTACTTTAGGTGGTCTTGGCATAAACTGAAGTGCTGGTAAGCTTAGAGATATTCTAGGGTGACACATTATGGTTAGTGGTTTCTTCAAAATTAAGGACAATCTCAAAATGAGTGGAAGCATTCGACCACACGAGCATTCTCTTTGGTGACACATCGTTGATATCTCTGACTTTACTAGATAATTTTTTTTGGCACTCGTCTTGGAAAAGAATGCAATAAGGCTTGTGTGCCCATGCAGAGAAAATTGCTGACATGGATGCCTCGACTCTAGAGTTAGGAGCAATCTCGACATGAATTGGAATGCTAACTGGCTTAAGGGTTCTCTGGAGTAACTTGCCATCGAGCATTGCAAACTCTTATTGAAGCATGAGGATGCCCTTATTTGCTAGTCTAAGGGAGGTCACGTAACACTCCTTAGCTTTTTGTTGGCCTCTCCAGATCTTACTGACTTTACCTCTAAAATGGAATTTCAAGGTGAGATAATTGTATAAGACAATCACATCAAGCTCCATAGGGCCGGTCGTCATATTAGTAGGCTATAAGCAGATGGATAATCAACTATTGCAAAGCTCACCTGTATCTTTGCAGTAAGGGGTACTCTGTCGAAAGTGGACATGAAGATAGTAGTCCCTGTTAGAACAATGCCAACGCTCGTAGATAAGCATGCATATGTTGTGAGGCTAGTGGTCGAAAGCTTGAGTGCCTAAAAAACATGCTTGAGTATGACATTGATTGAGCTGCCACCGTCCATGAAAGATATATGAACATTTAAGTTACCATTGCAATGGCAATGACCATGAGTCATGAATAGGGTAAGAGATAGCTTTTCTATCCTTAATAATGAAAGTGATGGGTTGATCTGCCTATAGCGTGGGTGCTTCGGACGCTTGGTGCTCTAATAAATAAACTTGGCCAACTGACCCTACTTCTCTTTCATACCGAGAATGTGCTCCTCGGCTTCTTTCAGCCATGTGCGGGCCTTCACAAACCGTCAGAATGTTGGTTATAGTTGTGACATTGTTGTTGGATTGTTTGGGTTGAGCCAGCTAGTTACTATGAGCCATTCTTTAGTTGACTTTGTGTTGAACATGCTCCATTAGCACTCAATCCCTTCTCCTACCTCTTATGGTGGGTGGTATGTGCTAATGTACCCAGATCCTAATTGTGAGATATGTATTTTCCATATCTTGATTCACAATGGAATAGCTAGTATACTTGAGCATGTATTGATTGTTGTCCTTTATGTGCCTTTTATTGTTATTCAACTGACTATTGACACGATGGTTGAAATTTTTATATGGAGTGGCTTATGAGAGCATCTGTCCTTGTCTTCGCTTTCTAAGAGATTAACATCCTTCATTCGAATGATGTTGTTCTCTAGTTCATAGAAATCAGTTAGGAAAGTGGTTGGCTACTTTTTAAAGGTATTTCGATATCCTCAAACTGTACCTCACCCCAGAGAAGAGGGTTGCTACCAGGTTGTTTTTGTCAATGTCTCTGTCCTAGGTGGACTCCTTGTTAAAATGATTCATATACAACCAAAGGTTCTCGATCAGCTCCTTCCTGATTTTTCCTAGCTCGCTAACCATCATGACATGTGTCTTTAAAGCAAAGAATCTAGTGTTAAAATCTTCACCAAGCCAGGCCCAAGAACGAATGCTGCTTGATTGTAGATGTAGGAATCAATAGGATGTCGATCATGTAAGAATGAAGGGAAAGAGTAGACACTTCTCGAGGCTGGAAAGTTAGTATGCTCATATGAAATATTTAAATGAAGTGATGTAGTATGATGTGTTAGCACTCCCATTGTATTTGTCGATCAGCAGCAAAGCATATCGTCTATGGATGCGTGTACCAAGGATTTCTTCACAGAATGGATTTTGTTTCACGTACTTAGACAATGCTTCGCCCTTTCGCATGCTTGCATATTAAGTTGTTGGTGAAGAAGGGCTATTTTCTCTCGGAGGCCTGATTTCTCCTATTGAAGACGTGTTTGGCCTCCAACTAGTGATGGACTTAAAATGGCATCTTTTTGAGTGGGAGATTAGAAATACTGATGCATTGGAGTACATCAATGGTATAAGGGATTGGAGAGGCTTAAGTCCTCTCTATACGCAAATGGTGATCGTTATTGCATGACTTAGCCATCCCTTAATATGGGCCTAGCTACCTCTCAATGGGAATAAGAGTGTGTCGAGGGGGCTTATTTTCTGTGCCAATGGAATGACCACTACTGCTGTGATGATCAAGTCTCGGGTTCCATATGCTGGCTAAAGACATTCAAAAGCAAATGGCCATTCCACTAAAAGGGAACGACGATTCTTTTACTCTTTGTATATGGCCAGTATTTTGACCATAATATCAATAGCATGACTTGTCTCATGCACAATATGTATTCCTTATTATGAATAAGAACTACCTCGATGGGTTTTAACCATTGCATTCTCTTGGGTGGTATTAACGAGATTGTAAGAGATAGGGACGGTAGCCTAGGCAGGAGTTAGATCAACCCACAAATGTGCTAACGTATTGAAGTTTATGTCATATAAGTATCCAACCTTGTAGTTGGCTTATGTACTTTATGGGCTATAGTTCCCATGTTTATTAAGCCTTGAAGCAAACTTTGTTATATGTCGTTACTCAGCCAAAGGACAAGTAAGCAGAGTTAGCAGTAGTGTTAAAATTAGTTTCAAGTCATTAGAGTTGATACTTTCATTATCACTATTAGGATTCATAGCAATAACCAGATTAGATATTTTTAGTAGAGAAAAGGAGAAGAATTTAAGAGAGCTTCTTAGGGAGGCCCTGCATTTAGTGCCAAAGTGTGGACTAAAATTTTGGCCAATATCAACATAACGAAAATGCATTTGTATTAGAAAATGTTATTTGCTAGCAGTAGGCTTGAAAATTGAAATGAAGAGTAAGAAATTAAAGTAAATGATGCGAGATGTTTAATGGTTCGACTAAGCTTGTCTACGTCATATGAAGAATTCTCACTATATTTTTCTTTTACCATTACAAGGAATTACAAGTGAATAATAAGAATTTAAGAGCATTTAAGATCACAACATTACAAACTTAAGAGTCCTTGTTTTTCTTTACTGGCAGTAAGGTTTTAAACCCCAATGAAGTTATGTAACGTCCCGCCTTTTTGTACGCTTTAAATCGACGATAAACAACACACGATCAGACTTAAACCATACAGAAGGGCGGATTGTTATGGGGTAAATAAGAAAAAGCAGAGGAAGAAAAACAAACCAAAACAGAATCTTGCAGCGAAACCATAAAATATAATAATCAAATATACAGTTCATGAAGCTGTTTTACAAAGTATTCGATTATACTTATATAATACATACCAGAGTTACACATACCAGAGAATAATAAATAATGTAGCGGAACAGTATGATTGGAGTGGAATACTATAATAAATAATAATAAATCTTCATCTTCGTCCTCCAGAATACGGTCTTCCAAATCCTGAAATGCTCAGGCTGACCCGTGCGAATTGAAAAGACAAAACACTCGAGTCAGAACTAAAAGATCTTATGTAAGTTAAATCAATAGGAATAAATATGAGTGGAATGGTGTCAGAGATGTTTACGGGATCTGACATCTCCTATCCAGTGTCTAACGTGAGTGCAGTAACTTAAGAGATGCTCGGGATGCACATCCCCTAAGGATCCATTAAACTATTTACTATGTAGTAATATTTCGCTATTATAATAATGTCTATTAGTAAAATAAACTTACTTTAAAATAGCTCTAAGGGGTTACCGGTATAGCCCTTAACACGTAATAGTGCCAGTAGTCCATACTATACCTACATATCTCCTAATCGGGAGACTACGAGAAGATACTCCATAGGTACGACACAAATCAAACTCGTACAAGGCATGCTAGGGTAGGTGACACGGCACATGAGGCAATGCCAGGGTAGATATACCAATTGCTATCCGGACTGGTGGTGACACATAGCGCGCAGCTACCGCCCAACTCGAGCCACACCCCTAAAATCAAAAATAAAAGTGGCTACCAAATGAATCTCCAAGTCAGAATATAATATCGAAGGAGTGTGTCCGATAAGAGGGGCTACCTCACTGGCCTGGAATCGCTCCCGTTTTAGCCACCTTATGCCAATTCACGGGAGTCGGGTCCACGTATTTACCTCAAAGGAAACGACGCCGCCATCCTACTTTATTCTGGAATTTCCATCGCGTACACGGTTGTTAAAGTGGTTTTTGGAGTTGGCAGAGAGTATGACAACTTCTGATCCCGGTCTCTTTAACAACTAAACGTTATTATAACACCACAATCATTTCAAAATAATTATACTTCAAAAACCAGAATATAATATCCATTTCAAAACCATATAAAATACGATATCATTTCCATTTCAAAACCCAAACCAATATGATATCATTTTTATTATACCCAAATCAATATAATAACATTTTTTTCAAATATATCCCTTCCAAAAATTATAGCACTTTCAACGCTATAACACTTCGAAATCACAATTTTTGAAATATAATACCTTCCAATCATAATAGCTTGAAACTCCTAACTTTGAAACATAACTTCAGCCACTTAAATGGTTTAAATATTAAAATATTTTATATAATAAAATAGCTTCTTCAATTTCACAAATCAATTCCAAATACCGGTATGAACCCTTAAATAAACCATTTCAATTTCCATATATTTCAAAGCTTTAAATATTCCACCATTTCAAAACTAGTTCTTTGATAATCCATATATATCAAATTCAATTACTATTATTTAGATTTGAAATGTTTACTTAATAAATCAAACATCAATTAAGTAAAACCTTTAAACTTCAAATAACTGTATATTCTTTCAATTTAATTAACTTGATATATTCACTTAAATCAACTAGATATTCATTTAAATCACTCTAAACAAAAATTAAGTTATAGAAATCATACCCTTTAGATCTCAATTTTATTTAAATTTCAAATCAACTTTATTCCAGTATAATCCTTAAATAATTTAATTCACATAAATTTTATATTTATCTTCCAACCTTAATTTTTGTTTAAGTCATAATAAACTCTATATCCAGTATAACTTAAATAGATACTTAACCATATTATATAAAAATAATCAAACTTTATTATTTGGCTTATTTTATATTTCCAAACAAATTTACACATATCTAAAAATCAATAATAAAATAACATTTATATAATATCTAAAATCAATATTTATATAACCCATATATTCTTTACGAAACCATATAAATAATTTCCAAATATTTTTATATATAGACCGCGGTGTCTGTATAAAATTTTCTATCCTATGGTCAAGTGATACAGATATTTATCATTTCAATCCACTATTTTAAAATATAAATGCGGTTATATATCATTTCAAACCGCAATCCCGAATGAAAATAAAATGCATAACAACTTGCAGTTTATAACAATATAAAATACAACATCCATTCATCCAATATCAACCATTTATCACAATCATCATCCAATTCAAACAATAGCATCAATATAGAACAGATAATAAACAACGGGTATTTACTGGCAGTTATATTCAATAATAAATTAAATAACAATTTAACTTGGGAGTTTATATGCAATAACAAATTAAATAACCATTTAATTCAATAAATTCAATTTAACTGAGACGATGATTAAAAATACACCAGACAATCATAAATAAATTTCTAATCACATCATAAATCAATTTAACAAACATAAGAAATTTTAGAAGTTGTGAGTGGGTTAAAACACTCTCCTTTTGAATTTAAATTGAATTTAATCCAATTTAAACCAAAAAATTGAACAGTCTCAGAATTCGTCTAAACTAGTGTCAAAATGTCCGAAATTTTGATAGGATCGCAGTGGAGAAAACCGAGCATGAATTGGACCTTGTATGAAAAGTTATGCACGCTTGAAGTTATACGATTTAAATTTGAAACAAATGAAAATAAAATAATAATAAAAAGAAAACACGTCACCATCTCTCACGCAGCTACAGGAAACCCTACCCAAATGCATGGAAATTTCGAATGCGCCGCCAGATCGCGTCCCAGGCCACGTCGCACCCTACTAGCATGGCCGACGACTTTGCCTCCTCCACGCCTAGTCATCAAAAAATCCCCATCGCACCGAGATCGCGTGAGACACGGTCGCCGCCGCCCAAAATTAGCCCTAGGTCAAATTGTTGCGCTCAATCCAACCGTTGATTCGATGCAAAATCCATTTGGATGCATTCCTCACGTCGATCTCTACGCTACGGTATCAACGATTTGACGATCCGACGAAGTCCATCACGACGTAACGGACGGCCGTGACTGGTTCTTCAATTTCTGTACAAACCATCGTTCAATTTGGAAAATGAATTATAGAATTGAGATGCGCTCTTTGAGAGCTTTCCGACGATATAAAATATGATATAGTTTGTGCAGTTTGAAATTTTTGGCTTCGGAATTGATTTGGAATTGTATTTGGGAATTAGGGTTTGCAGCCATTAGAAAGAGGAGCTAATAGAACTGAAAGTACAAAAATGAGGAATAAGAAATAAATTAGGGTTTATAACAGGGTATATGTAGGCAAGCTAAAATTAGAAAGGACCGGATCGATTGGATATACGAGTTGAACGACAAAATGGCCCGAAAAGCCCGTTCTGACTTCGGAACAAAATTGGGTCAACCCATATGTCAAAATAGATGTTTTAAATATTTTAAACGCAATGGAGCAGGTCTCAAGTCCTAATTCCGTCGTATGAAGAAGTTATGCTAGAATCGAGTTGTTTCAAATTGATTTCAACTTATTTCGATTTAATTGATTTCTAGGCATTTCGAGTATGTACGATCAAACGACACGCCCGATCGTTACGAAACTTGAAATCCAATAATAATTTCACCGTTTCAGATCCGATGAAACTAGTTTCGTCAAAATCCAATTCAGTGGCCAAAATGGCTATTTTTACATTAATTAATTAAATTAATAAACTAACTAATTAAATCAAATTTTCCATTTCAATTCTTTAATTGATAAATTTCATCATTTTTGATTTCTTAAACCTTCACAATACTTTAGACAAGTTCAGACATCAATTTTAAGTTAACTAAATTAACCATTACCATATTAAATTTCAACTTTAAATAAATTCACTAATTATCATTTAATCCATTATCACCAAATAGATAAAATTAACATTGGTTCATGGTTTATTACATTATTATTCTCAAATTTCATCTAAGTTTCCATTTATGTAATATTTAAATATTTAATTTCATTTAATTGCAATTGAACCCAATTTTTATAGTTCAAATCCCATTAAATTGATAAGTCATCATTTCCATTCTTTTAAATTCAACAAATTACCCTATTATGGATAATATTAACATTATTTTCAAATATTAACTTAATTAACATCAGCGTAATAATTTATTTTGATTTGTTGCAGTTTTTACCACATTTAAATTAACAGGCTAAATAAATAGGTAATATAAAATATTTGTTATCATTTTCTTTCAATCACACTTATAAGTTATTATTCCCAAACAATTGTTACAATTGTTTACATAACACAAATTTCATTCAATCATCATTAACAAACTTTTTAATTATGTTTATTAAAATTTATTTTCAATTTACCAAGCACAATCAATTATAACCTTACCATTGTTTTAATTAATTGGGATAACATTAAATTAATTATTTATTAACTTGCATTAACATATTTACCTTAATTTACATTCAATTACAGTTAAGAATGTGTTATTTCATTAATTAATTCAATACTTACTTTTATTTTCTCATATTCAATTTATATCCAGGTATAACACTTTTACTACATTTATTAGAATCTTATTCAAATTACTAATAATTAGTTTTGATTACCATTACTATATTTCATTTTAGCATTCATTTCAATATTAAATTATAAAGTTTTTATCTCTTACTAAATTTAATTACAAAAATCTTATTTCATTAACCAATTTAATTGTCGAAATCTACGGATCGTTACACTCTCCCCCACTCAAAACTTTTCGTCCCCGAAAAGGAAAAAGAAGAAGAAAGAAGGAATTAAGAAAACGATACATCTTATTCAAAAATATTAACTTTATAAACAAATAAATTAACAAAATTAATTAATTTAAATAAAATATACCAATTCATAACCATTAAATCTTTTTAAACTCAAATTAATAAGGATTGAAAAACATTTTCAAAAATTTTTAAACCCAAAATTTACGGAAAATTTCGGCAGAGTCTCCTCCTTTGGCTCGGGAGAAAATATAATATCAAATATAACAATATACAACATATATTTTCCAAAATAATATATATCCCAACCCGAGAAAAATAATATAACAACGCCATAAAACCTAAATCTGGTAACGTACCTATTTGTCGGGCTAACAACGTTTAAATATGAAACCAAAAGCAGTAGCAATTGCTTCCATAACTTGTATTTCACTTATATAATCCAAAAGAGTTAACAATTATATAAAATGAAATGTTTAAAGTTGTATCAACTAATAACAAACAAATAAAAATAACAACCATCACTTGCAACAAGAAAACAACCATCACATAAAACAACACACATCAATTTTCCATTCAAATCAAACAAAACACAGTGTTGTTCGGGTTCAAAAACTTTAAATTGTACAGAATGGAAAAATAAACTACTTAGTGCACCATTTACTCAACAGTCTTAGATGAAACTAAATAGATTATTCATACATCCAAACAATTAAAAATATCTTTTACCCAAATAACTCATAAACCAAAACAAGCAACAATTTCAAACAATAAATTTAGCTCATTCTTATAAATTTCATTTCACAACGTTTATTGCTTCATTCCATTTTCATTCATATAATGGTTTATCTTTTTAATTTACATTTTATTTCTTACAATTTCATTTACTTTTATTCATTTCTATCAAAATCTCATTTTCACTTATTCATATCATGAAATTTTCCTTTTTATTATATTACATTCATTTATTCACTGCTTAATTTCATTATTTACAGTATTCATCTTTCCGCTTATTTTCAAAATAAATAACTTCAACATTTACTTAAGTCTATAATTACTTACTTACAACATTTACCTTCTATCATATTTTATTACAGTAAGATTTCCATTATAACTTAGGTTTATAACAATTAAAACATCAAATTCTTATTTATTAAAGAATTTCGTTGAATACTTCATTACTTCAAATTTTACTTGTAAAATTTCCCGTTGCATTTTCTTTTAACAGATTAACTTTTTATAGTTGGTAAGTCATATATACGTTAAAGAATGCAAATTGAAAATTACACAAGTTTATCTTATTTCATTTTAATTGACTTAATCACAATAATATCTTCTGTTTTTTGGTTACATATTTCAACTTTATTTTTATTCATAACTTAGCATTAAATCTCTTATTTCCTTTAGAGGTTTCAATTATTAATTACTTACGTTCTAATACACTACAATAATTGAAACTATTAATTGATGGAAACTTAAGAACTGAATACCTAGTTTAATTTCAAATCATTTTAAAAATAATAGATAAATGTATACTTACAACTTATATATCCAATTATATTTAAAACAATTAAAAATTTATATCTTGTTATCAAAATAAATCCGTAGTAAAACTACTACAATGGCCTTCCCACTTCGAAACTCGAAAATGAATGTCGATGATGCGTGCACTCAACACCGAAACTGTTTTCCAACGACAGAGAGGGGAGTATAGAACTTATTTCTTTCCAAAATTTCTTTAAAACAATTCTTTCAATTTATATTGAAATATTTATATCAGAAAATACTTCTAAATATTATTATTATTATTATTATATTCCAAAATCATTCAAAAGAATTTTCCAAAACCCCAGAATTTACGTTCTAAATTCCCAATTTCCATTTATATTATTCTAAATCTCATTTCCACTATTATTTTTAAATTTCATTAACTAAAACCAATATATTACAACCAAATATAACCTTTTAAATTCTTATTACTTTACATATAGAAAATATAATAGGCAAAATTATTTCATTCACCTATATTCAAAACAAATATTGTGTCGGTCTGTCCTATGAAATGTTTAGAAATCCCTATTGATGTCATAGCGTCTCATGCACCAACCAGAATTTATAAATACAAAATGAAACAAATTAACACAATATTAAAACCTTTTTATAACACTAACAAATATGCTCTCTCATATATATACACACTCAGTGACTCATCATAAGGTATTACTACCCTATTAATAAAGAGTCAGACCCCACAAAGCTAAGGTTTATCGCTAAACCTCGCTCTGATACCAGATGTAACGTCCCACCTTTTTGTACGCTTTAAATCAACGATAAACACACACGATTAGACTTAAACCATACAGAAGGACAGATTGTTATGTGGTAAATTAGAAAAGCAGAGGAAGAAAAAAAACAAAACAGAGTCTTACAGCGGAACGATAAAATATAATAATCAAATATACAGTTCATGAAGCTGTTTTACAAAATATTCGATTATACTTATATAATACATATCAGAGTTACACATAACAGAGAACAATAAATATTGTAGTGGAATAGTACGAATGTAGTGGAAAACTATAATAAATAATAATAAATCTTGGTCTTTGTCCTCCAGAATACAGCCTGCCAAATCCTGAAATGCTCAGGCTGACCCAAGCGAATTGAAAAGGTAAAACACTCGAGTCAGAACTAAAAGATCTTATGTAAGTTAAATCAACAGGAATAAACATGAGTGGAACGGCGTCAGAGATGTTTACGGGATTTGACATCTCATATTCAGTGTCTAACGTGAGTGCGGTAACTTAAGAGATTGTCGGGATTTACATCTCCTAAGGATCCGTTAAACTATTTACTATGTAGTAATATTTCGCTATTATAGTAATGTCTATTAGTAAAATAAACTTACTTCAAAATAGCGTTAAGGGGTTACCCATATAACCCTTAACACGTAATAGTGCCAGTGGTTTATATAGTACCCGCATATCTCCAGATCGGGAGACTACGAGAAAATACTCCATAGGTACGATATGTTAACGAAAAAATTTAAACGCTAACACCCTGGTGTATAAGATGTGATTGTGAAAGCACCACCCGTTTGTACGGGAAATAGAAATAAGCAGAAAGTATGTAGAAAAACGGTAAGAGACACAGTATTTATAGTGGTTCGGCTTATAATCCAGCCTACGTCCACTTTAATCTTTTTATCACTAGTTTGATTACAATTCTTTACAAGATCTTTCAATTACAACCCACTTCAAGTGATAGGGTATGTGAAACAAGTAGCTCAAGCTTTGATGTTGACAATCATCTTCAAATCCATGGTGAATGTGGATGATTCCTTCATGGAGTTCCTTTAGAAGTTTGTTGGATCTAAAAAGCTTTGAAGTCGTCTGGAATTCGGCAGAGTAACGGCGCTTGAAGAGAATGAGCCAAAAGGTCCCTTGAACGTTGGAAGTGGTCGTCTATTTATAGAGAGTTCTGGTCTGGAATTTTTGCCAAGTTCTAAGTCGCGACCGACTTAGTATAAGTCGTGGCCGACTTAACTTATCCCATCGCCGATCTAACGAGCCAAGCCCACGACTTAATGGAAGCAAGCTTGTCTGAATTGAGTTGTTGCCGAGATAAGCTAGGTCGTAGGTCCCCCTTTCTCTTATGCATGGCTCATGCTTTTAATGGGGCAAGCATGCTTCTCCGGACTTAAATCACCAGTTCTAAGTCGTAGCCGAGTTAACATGCCCCGGCTTAAGTATGAGTCGTGTACCTTTCCATGTCCTCATCAAGTAGGTCGGCAGCTCCTTTAGATAACTAGACCGGTACTCAAGTTAGATCGGTAGACTTCCTAAGTCGGCATCCTTCAAGGCATTAGGTCGTTAACCATTTAAGCCCTTAGGTCGGGAACTTGGTAAAGGCATTGAGTCGGCACCCATGATAAGGCATTGGATCGGCGCGTTTCTTAACTAATTAGGTCGGCACCGAACTAAGTCGGCCACCTTGTTAATTGGTTAGGTCGGCAAAGTCTTTGGGTTGTTAGGTCGGCAACTCTTCTGAGTCGGCATCTCTTGAGTCGGCGCCATCTCCACGTACTAGACCTGCTGAGTCGTAACCGAGATAGGGTTAACATTTGCCCCTCGAAGTATACGCCTTAGGCTTAAGTCGTGTGCTTCGAAACATCTCTTATCTCGGCCCTTCACTGAGTCGGCACGTTATTAGATCGGGCACGGTCCAAATGTTAAGCCGGCGAATTGCCGCTTCAGTTCCTTTCACTACGAGGTATAAATCATATCCCCTTCTTCTTTCTCATTACCTGCTCTCTTAACTCCGCCATTAAAATTCTCTTGAGTTCTTTAAGGCGATTCCATCCTACCTGATCACCAGCAATTCCTACTATTCAGAGCGTAAGTGAATCCGTCCCCTTCTCGATCATAGATTGCTATTGGTTCATGAATTCTGTCACTTGAATACGAATTGTCTCTTCGCGCAACGTTCCATCACGAATCTCACTATACCTGTAGTCGATGAAGTTTAGGTTACTCGATTTTGGCTTCAGATGATCGTTGAGATGATGAAGAAGGTTTTATCACTCAGGTTCAATGATCTCTGAAGGCAGAGCAACGGACTTATGCGATTTGGAGCTGTTTTATTGGATGATCCGATAGCTTGAATGAAAGGCTGCTGTTGAAGAAATGGCTATTGGGTTATCGGGTTTAATGCTATGGGATGTTGGCTCGAAGGCGAGTTAGTGGGTTTAGGTGGCTTAGCCTTCGACCGATCTAGCTCTTACACGACCTTAAATCGTGGTTGAGATAATGCTTGAAAGAATCTCGCCGACCTAAACATTAAAGCTTAGATCGTGACCGAGTTAAGACTTGGAGGAATTCCTGCCTTTCGACTTGGAGCTTGCCTTCTTATCTCCCCCGTGCGAACTAGAGGAAATGAGTCGCCAAGCTGAACCACCTAGATTTTGACCCGTTACCGACTCAGTCTTATCTCGCATGAGAATTTTTGAATCGTAGCCGAGCTAACACTTGGGCTCTGGACGTATTGACACTTAGAAACATAGGCCTTCTTCAAGTATTTTAACCCGGACTACCGAACTAAATTGAATAAACCTTGAACCGGGATTAAGATTTGAAATGCCCCAACTTTAAATTTGTTTGAATGTCATTGTGTCACTTCACATATCATTCTCACTTTTGAGTTGTAAACCTGTTGATAACAACATACAAACAAAGAAAACCAAGGCGCACATACTGCCATTGACTGCCCATATCAAATGACAGATTAGTTAAGACAAGATAAGAGATATGAACATATTGCATGAAATGTTGTAAATTAATTGACTAAAGTAGAATATTAATGCAAAGTATCAACAATTTGAACTGATTTGTTTGCATCAACATTGTATTTGCATATTCAAACTCAAAACAAAGATTCCTGGTTTTTATAACTAACAAATGTTTGCTAGGTTTTATTCCAGTTACCTTTGCTTATTGTTTGATTGATACTTGTACAACACTTCACACACTTTAGGAAACGTGCACCTTCATGTTTGAATATCCAATTGCTTGTGTAGAATGACTTCCCATCAAGGAGAAGAAGCAGCAAGTCAAGAAGAAGAAACTTTCCCGATAGCTGTTCCTATAGAGAATCCTCCGGAAAGAACTTCGACTATTCTATCTTCGAGAACATTTATTCAGTTGCGTACTCAATTCGGCTTTGCTGAAGATGATGTCATATTTCCTGGACCGAATGATACTGCTGACAGACCTCCATATGGTTTTGTCGCGGTTAATCGTCAAATGTGCTTAAGTGGGGCGATCCCACCTTTCAATGACTTTCTTCGAATTCTTCTTCTTCGGATGTCAATTTCTCCGTTCCAACTTCATCCTAATGGTTACGCTATCTTGATGGGGTTGGGTGTTTTGTTCAGAAGAAATCTTGACCGACTGCCGAGCTTCGAAGAAATTCGCTACTTATGCTCGTTTGCAAAGAGCAAAGACCATCCTTCTCTTATCATTGTGAGAAGTGCAAGAAACCGCAAGCTCATTCTCGATCTTACTGAAAGTGTCCATGGATTTTTAAACCAATTTTTCTTTGCCCGCAGTCCCCCAGAGTTTTATGCTTCTTGGAGAGTAGGAAGTAAGATCATTTATTTCCGTCTTTCCACTTTCTTTCTTAACTCTTTTCGGGGTCCAAATTGCTAATCTCATTCTTTGCTTTTTTCAGCACTTCCCCTTCCCTCTAGAGATCCGATACATAGGCAGACTTTTGATAGACTGAGCGCTGTAGCCGCAGAAGAGAGAAGTATCAAGTTTCTACTAAGCGACGAATTTCTACATCAATACGAACTTCTCCACCCTTCTCGCTATACTCAGCTTTGTGAAGCTCCGACTGAAGTTCCCGATTCCCCGACTGAAGCATCGGATGCCCCCGTTACTATCGAACAACCCTCATCAAAAGAGTCTAACATCGAAGCTTCATTGGTGAAATGTTCCACCCCTACCGACATTATGGGGTCATCTAGTAAGACGGCACTTGCCCCGATTGAGGAAGAAGAAGAACCTTCACAGCCTCTCGGGGGATTAGCTGATGTAGGAACTGAGAAAACAAGTCTCACCGAGCATGATGGTGACGATGTTTATGATGGGTTGAGCGACATAATAGTGACCTCACAGGAGCTTTTTAGAGATGACGTGTCTAAAACTATCTCTCCTATAGTTGAGGCGACGTCCCTTCTTCGACTAACACCAACACAAACACCAACTCCTCATACCCAAGCTATCATCACCTCTACACCAATGAGTGGTTTGTAGCTTAATGCGCGTAGCTTGCACATCACACAACACTTAGGATTTTTTGGCATTTGTTCACATTTAACTTCTTTTCTCCGGAAGTTTCTAAGACTTGCTATTTTTGCCTTTTCAGATTCCTCTATGGGGCGCAGCGGCAGCGGTTCTTATTACAAAGACTTTCGACGCTATGGAGGGCGTGGCAGCTATGATTACAAGCAATACTATACCGATCCCAGAGAGACCAATGAGCAGAGAGCTGCGCGAAAAGCTGAAGAGAGGAGAAGGTATGAAGAACGTCATGAGGGAGCGGGCACGCGACATGAATCTTTCCCAAGGGATGATGATTCCCATAAACGTAAAACGCACGATGATAGGGGGAAGAGCCATATTGAGGATTCGAGAAAGCGGACCAAACTTGGCGAGGAGCACGTGCCCGTGACATCTGAGAGACCTGGTGCCTCAGTTTCTATTGACATCCCTTCCAAATCTCCTGCTCTTGAAGGAAGTGCCATCCAAACACTTCTCAACAGGCCTTCATACCATGTTGAAAGGGGCCCCCCGACTTTGCAGAGCCGATTCCCGAACTGGTGTTTGAGGGGGGTACGCTTCGACCTTGATTTGGTCCCCATCGACAAAGAAGCTATGTACAGAAATCTCGATGCTGTCAAGCTTGATATCGATAGAATGTCTGGATGGCAAAAGCTGGTTGATGAACTTCAAAGAGTTAATCGGGCTAACATCGAAGCAATGCTGACCATGGAAAATGACAAATCAGAATGGCAGAAGATTCTTGATCAACACAACACTGAGATGAAGGAGATAGCCGAATACAATGAAAAACTCGAAGCTGAAGTAAAGCAGCTCAAAGATGATCTTGCCTCTTCTACTAATACTTACACCCAAAGAGAAGAGGTATTGCAAAAACAAGTGCGAGATGCGCACGCCAGCCAGAGGGACGCTGAAGCTAAAGCTGAGAGGTTGGAACAAGCTGTAGAGAACCACCGCACTGATGTCACCCAGCTGCAGAATAAACTGAGCGCCCGGGACATGGAGATTGAAGCGCTAAAAGCCCAACTTGCTCAGACCGAAAAAGATCGAGATGAGGCCATGGCTGGCAAAATTGCAGCCGAAGAAACTGCTCAGACCATGGAAAACGATATCAATTCGACTTTATTCGATTTTTATTTACATTGTGTCTTGGGACGCGGCAGCCTCTCTTTTCTTGGTCCTAAGTATGAAATCACCCTGGCCGAGGTGTGGGAAGCTGCTCTTAACATGTTTAAAGACGCCGGGTATGGCGATGAAGATTTTGAGGCGCGTTACCTGGATGAGGGAGCTCGCGCTGCTCTTGCGAAGGGGCGAGAACAACTTGCCAGGATGAGAACTGGAATGGCGGAAGAGGAATGTTCTGGAAAGGAATTAACGCTTATTTCCTCTGTCCATCCTCCAGTTTCTCCTGTGGTTGACATCACGGGTTCTAGCTCCTCTACTCCGCCTGCAACTAAGACAGTAACTGAAACTACAAGTGCACAAGGCGGGGATGAAGGTGGTGAAAGCAACGAAGCACAGCGATATGAAATCAGCCTCAGAGATCCAACTACCCCAGGTAAACTTGACACCGGACCAGCTCAAGTGGTGAACTGCTCGTTCGCTCCTTGTGAACTTGACGATCTTCTTGATTATTTTTCAAATGTCAATGAATTCCCGACTTTTGATGAGCCGTCATCCCCTCTCTTTTCGAAAGATACTGATATTTTAAGTTTTTTCTCCTTTGTAGAGAAAGCACCGAGTCAAACTCAAGCTTCTTCTCCCCCGGTGATCCTTCCTCCATCTCTCCAAGTGGCGCCTCCCTCTGCTTCTCAACCTGGGTCACAAGAAGAACAAATAGAAGCTCTCCATGGCCTGGATGATCCCGTTGCTTCGCAAGAGCAAAAAGATGAGGGACTTGAGGGAGGTGACATATCTCCGGAGCGGACTCCTTCTGACGATATAACTTTATCTAAACTTGCCACTCCAGGAAGTGAGTCTTCCTCAAAGAGGAGAAGGAAGCAAGGAGCATCAAGGAGGAGAGGGAAGATAATCACTGCCACTGAAGAGGAGCCAGAAGTTGGGCCAGCTGCACCTACCTCTCCTTCCTCCCTTATACCCACTGGTCGACCTGAAAAGCTGATCATTCGGCCGGGTAAAGGGTCTAAAGGCAGCAAAAAGAAGTGAAGATCTTCAGTTTCTAGTTTTTTTGTGTTTTGCATGTACTGGCCGAGAATTGTGCGGGTACCGGCCCCCGCTTTTCTTTATTTTGAAACCTGTACCTGCGTTGTAATTGAATAAAATGATTCCTTGAATAAAATGATTCCTCGTTTGTACAAACTTTTGTTTGAATTAAAGAATACATTTGTTATTTGTTTTGGCATGAGTTTATTTGATATTGCAGCGAGCTTATGGTATGTTACTTGAGCGTTACCTTTTGCTGGTTTAGTTATACCATATTGTGTGTAATTATACTATATTGCCCCCATTCCATAAGTATGCTGCAATATTCTATACCTCGAGGGGACTTACACTCTTATTTGCTAAAGAATAATTATTTTATTCTTTAAAGAAAATTTTATAGAGTACAACTCCCTTCGTATAAGTTTTTACGCTTGGTCGTTCGAAGAAATCATTTTTTTCTTTTGCTTATGTGCATATCTCATCAAGTGAATTCCTCTATGTGGTAAAGCGGACCTCTGAAGGGTACTTTAACTTCTTTTCTTTTTACGATCATTTCCCATAGTAGGCAAATTACTTTTCCTTTGAAAGTTAAAGTACGCTTTTGATGAGGATTTTTTTTTTTTTTTATAGAAAGTTGTACCTCTGAGGAGGGATTTTTTTACGTTTCAACACTTGGAAGTTTTATTTCAATCTCGGTGAAACGTGTACCTCCAAAGAGTTATGCTTTAGAAATCCTTTTCACGTTTCAACACTTGGAAGTTTTATTTCAATCTCGGTGAAACGTGGGTTTCCAAAGAGGTCTTTTTTCTTAATTGTGTTCCCGGGAGGGGGTTGTACCTCTGAGGAGGGATTTCTCACGTTCCAACACTTGGAAGTTTTATTTCAATCTTGGTGAAACGTGTACCCCCAAAGAGTTGTGCCTTTGAAGAAAGCCTTTTCACGTTTCAACACTTGGAAGTTTTATTTCAATCTCGGTGAAACGTGTGCTTTCAAGAAGGTCTTTGTTTTTACATTTCAACTTTGGTGAAGTGAAATTCCGAAGAGCGGCTGCTACACTTCAACTCCTGGCGAAATGGGCCTCCGAAGAGGGCTTTTATTTTGTTTACATTTCAACTCTGGTGAAGTGAAATCCCGAAGAGCGGTTATAACACTTCAACTCCTGGTGAAATGGGCCTCCGAAGAGGGCTTTTATTTTGTTTACATTTCAACTCTGGTGAAGTGAAATCCCGAAGAGCGGTTATAACACTTCAACTCCTGGTGAAATGGGCCTCCGAAGAGGGCTTTTATTTTGTTTACATTTCAACTCTGGTGAAGTGAAATCCCGAAGAGCGGTTATAACACTTCAACTCCTGGTGAAATGTGCCTCAGAGAGGGTTTTCATCGCCTGGAAGTTACTCTCTCATGGTTGGAGGGTCATGACTCCTCCAATCTTTTTTGTTGAGTAGAGAACTTTCTTTTTTGTGGCATATGACCCATTAGAGGTCTTTTATTATCCGAAGAGTTGCGCCTCCGAAGAGGACTTGTGGCGCTGATGGTAGCTTTGGTTGTTCCTCTGTTCACTTGCTTATGCCTTTTCAGCGATCCTCTTTTTTTTCACAAGTGGCTTGTTTAATCCAAGGAAGTGTACTTCATTGCCAGGCAAGTTCGTGAGAACGGGCACTAGCTTCCTAATTGGATGTTTGTTTGTTTAAACAATCTCAATTTATCAGCAAGGGCTCGTTCCTATCGAAATCATTAGCCGTTCAATTGAAGCATTTCCTATCTAGGATTTGAATTCGGGGTCTTTGTGACTTGAAATTTGTTTGTTGAATGATGGTGAGAATCGCTCGGTCTTATTATGCGCAAGTTTTATCTCCACTGTCTGCAAAAATTTAAATCGATATTTCAGCAATACATTTTGTGTATTTTTATATCGAAAACAAAGCAAACATATAATGATAATAAGGAACACAAGATTTATAGTGGTTCGGCCATGAAATTGGGCCTACATCCACTTTATATTCTTTCATTATTTACTTGCATCAGTTTCACAATTGCTTTCAATTACAGGAATCATACATTCATAATTCTTTTTACAATGTTTCAACAAAATTTTCAAGTAAAGTATGGACGCAAGTGATTGCTGTTCCATGCCCTTGGAATTTGATCTCCATCAACTGTGGTGAGCTTGAATGTGCCGTCAAGAAGTTTCTGACCTATCACATACGGTCCTTCCCAATTTGGCCCAAACACACCTGTCGCTGTCATAATTCTTTTTAGGACTAGATCTCCAATTTCAAAGCTGCGTTGACGAACTTTGGAATTGAAATGTCTGGCTATCCTTTGCTGATGAGCTGCAACTCTGAGGTTAGCTTCATCTCTTTTTTCATCAAGGAGATCCAGCGCTTCAAGTTGCAGCTTTTCATTTTCTGCTTGATTGAAATGGATTCTTCTGTGTGAAGGGACCTCTGTTTCAACCGGGATCATTGCTTCCGATCCGTATGCTAACGAAAAAGGAGTATGCCCAGTTGCAGTTTTGTGAGTAGTTCTGTATGCCCATAGTGCAAGCGGTAGTTTATCGACCCAACCACCTTTTGCTCTTTCGAGTTGCTTTTTGATGGTTGATTTGATGATCTTGTTCACTGCTTCCACTTGCCCGTTTGCCTGCGGATGAGCTACTGCCGAAAAGCTTTTCTGGATTTTGAATCGCTTGCAAAAATCCTGGAATTCCTCGCTTTCAAACTGAGTACCATTGTCTGTGATTATTTTCTGAGGCACACCGTATCTGCAAATGATATTCTTAGTCACAAAATTTATCATCTTTTTGGAGGTGATAGTTGCCAATGGTTCAGCTTCAGCCCATTTAGTGAAATAATCTACAGCAACAATGGCATATTTGATTCCAGATTTGGCGGTTGGTAAAGGTCCGATCAAATCTATTCCCCAAATCGCAAACGGCCACGGACTGGTCATTTGTGTGAGCTCAGTAGAAGGTGCTCTAGGAATTTTGGCAAATCTTTGACATCTGTCACATTTTCGAGAGTAATCTGCAGCATCTCGATTAATTTCTGGCCAAAAATATCCATATCGGAGAATTTTCTTTGCTAAAGTTTGACCACCTGAATGATCCACACATTCTCCTCCATGTACCTCTGATAGGATTATTTTGGCTTCTTCTTTGGATACACATCGAAGCAATGGCATTGAGAATCCTCGTCTGTATAATTGACCATCCTGGATTATATATCGAGAAGCTTTTCTCAGTAGCTTTTGTCGTTCTTTAGAGTTTTCTGGTAAAGAGCCATTGAGTAGATACTTTGTTACTGGAGTCATCCATGATTCTTGCTCTTGCGACATACTCATAACCCAATCGATATCCATTTCATCAATGCTCGGATTTGACAAAACTTCCACTGGAACTAACCCTAAGGATTGGGCTTCGCCAGAACTTGAGTATTTTGCGAGAGAATCTGCTTTCATGTTTTCTTCTCGAGGAATATGACTTATCGTGTAATGGTCGAATTCACATAAAAGTTCCCAAGCCTTTGACACATAAGCGGGCAGATTTCCTCCTTTCGTTTGAAACTCCTTCTTGACTTGACATACTATAAGCTGCGAATCACTGAAGATCTGTAACGCTCGAATGTTTAGTTCTTTAGCAATTTTCAAACCAGCGATCAGAGCTTCATATTCTGCTTCATTGTTTGTTGAAGGAAATTCTAATCTTAGCGCATAGCATAATGACCGGCCTTCAGGAGTTTCAAGAACAATTCCAGCACCTGAACAGTAATCATTTCTTGCGCCATCTACAAATAACTTCCATTGGGTTGGGGAGTTCTCGATTGTTTCTTCCTCGCTGTTACCCTTGTCTGTAAATTCTGCAATAAAATCTGCCAAAGCTTGTCCGTTGATCGCTTTTCTAGGATGATAAGTGATGTCATATTGGCTCAATTCAATATTCCACTTTAAAAGGCGGCCCGAAGTCTCAGGGCGAAACAAGACTTGCTTTAAAGGTTGATCAGTGAGGACTTTGATAGGATGAGCCTGGAAATATTGCCTCAACTTTCTTGAGGCAATCAATAGACAATAGGCGAGTTTTTCCAACTTGGAGTAATTCATTTCTGCCCCAGTGAGTCTTTTGCTGATATAGTAAACTGGATGTTGAATCCTTTTGTCTTCCCGTACCAGCGCTGCACTTAAAGCATGAGATGAAACTGCCAAGTATATAAGAAGATCCTCGCCATCGCCGGGCCTGGAAAGTATTGGAGGCGTTTCCATATGTTGAATCAATTCTTCAAAAGCTTTCTGGCATTCGGGAGTCCAGTCAAAGTTTTTCTTTCCTTTCTTTAGAGCGTCGAAGAATGGAATGCATTTATCAGTAGCTTTGGATATGAACCGACTTAAGGCGGCAATTTTTCCATTGAGACTTTGCAATTCCCTCTTTGTTTTAGGAGCTTTGACTTCTTTTAGAGCAGTGATTTGAGCTGGACTAGCTTCAATGCCCCTAGCGCTCACGATGAAACCCAAGAACTTCCCAGATTCTACCCCGAAAGAACATTTTAAAGGGTTAAGCTTCATTCCGTATCTTCGGAGAATTGCGAACATTTCTGCTAAGTGTTCGATGTGATCCACTGCTTTCTTAGATTTTACTAGCATGTCATCAACGTAAACTTCCATAGTCTTTCCCAACTGCGGTTTGAACATAGCATTTACCAGTCTTTGGTATGTTGCCCCCGCATTCTTCAACCCAAAGGGCATAACTCTGTAACAGTAAAGACCGACATCGGTGATAAAGCTTGTGTCCTCCTGATCTGGCTCATGCATCATGATCTGATTATATCCGGAGTAGGCATCCATAAAAGACAACAATTCATGACCCGCTGTTCCATCTACCAGTTGATCGATCCTGGGTAATGGGAAGCAGTCCTTGGGACAGGCCTTGTTTAGATCTGAAAAGTCGATGCACACTCTCCATTTACCATTGGCTTTCTTAACTAGCACTGGATTTGAAACCCAATTTGGATAGGTAGATTCTCTGATGAAATTATTCTCCATGAGCCGGTCAACTTCCTCTTTCAATGCTGTCGACCTTTCTAGACCTTGGATTCTTCTTTTCTGCTTTACTGGCGTGAACTTTGGGTCAATATTCAGAGCATGTACCGCAACTTCTGGGGATATTCCGCACATATCGGCATGGGTCCAAGCGAAAACATCCAGGTTTGCTTTCAAAAAAGATATCAAGGCATTCTGAACTGACACATTAAGTTGTGAACCCACATTCAGCACCTTGTTTGGGTCCTTCAGATCAACGGGCACCGGTATCGTTGTTTCTGCTGGTACCACCCTACTCTCCCCCGCACTGGCCTTTCTAGGATCCATCACTTTTCGTGCCCCGCTATGCTCGCCAGTGCAGGGTCCGCCCTGTAGTTGCTATAGGGTTGGTGTTTTGATGCGGATTGGGGTTGCCGCATCTTTCCCCATTTCTCTCTTCCTTGTTTCTCGCAGCTCTGTCATATAACATTCTCGCCCAGCGTTCTGGTCTCCTTTAATAACTCCTACCCCATTGTCTGTAGGGAATTTAATAGTAAGACACCATGGGGCAAGGACAGCTTTGAATGCAGCAAGAATAGGTCGACCAAAGAAAGCATTATAAGCAGAAAATTCATCTACTATCACAAAAGTCTGCTTGCGAACTACTTTTCTTTCTCCTTCTCCGAGTTCCACAAGCAAGTCAATGGTTCCTACTGGTTGCTTTGGCTCCCCAGTGAAGCCAACAATCTTCTGAGATGAGGCTTGCACATCCGCCATCGGGATTCTCATCTGGTCAAACGTTTTCTTGAAGAGGATGTTGCAAGATGCGCCGCAATCAATAAGAACTCTTCTGACAATAGCCGGTCCAATACCGGCCGAGATGACTAACGGGTCCAAAGTAGGGGCCTCAATGCCCGTGGAATCTCTAGCCCTGAACACAATATCATCATTAAAAGTCCTTTGTTGTTTCAGGGGTGTAGAGTCCTCTAAAACAAAGACATTCTCTTCAGTTGGCATATGTTTCAGAGCTCGAGTGTACCTCTCCATTTCACCCCAGCTTCTGCCTGCTGGGTGGGGTCCTCCTGTGATGACATTAATAACTGGCCTTCCAGATTCATGTCCTGCGGCCTTCTCATTTGTCCTGGGCTGATGAGCAAGAGCTTGTTGCCCCTGACTTGACGAAGCAGGATCATTACTACTCTTCTTCACAAATTGCTGCAGCTTATTTTCTCTTAGCAATTCTTCGATTATATTTTTCAATTGACGGCAGTCGTCTGTGTCATGACCAGGCTGATTATGGAAGCGACAGAACTTCCCACTTTGCACAGCTTTTCTTCCGGTTCTGAGAACAGGAGGTTTGGGATACTCAAAAGAATCTTTTGTAGCCAGGTAGATGCGCTCTGGTGTCTCTAACAAAGGAGTATATTCTGATGGCTTGAAGGATCGAGGCTTCTTTGAATTGTGTTGTTTCCTTCCATCATTATTTTCTCTTTTCTGTCCCACAGATCCATTCTTACGTGGCGCAGCAGTGTTGTCTTCAGCTTTCTCTACTGTTGCCTTTGCCGGGACAGGACGGCTTTCCAAACGCATGAATTCATCCGCCTTTTTGTAGAACTTTTCCAGAGAATTTGGCTCCTTCATGTTCAGCCACTTTCCGAATTCACTTGACTTATCAATAGCTCTCATCAAATAGGTCAAGACCATGCGGGGTTCTGCATTATCCACCTCAGCTAACGCTATATTAAAGCGATTTAAAAAAGACTTGATAGTTTCCCCCGGATTCTGTTCCAAACCGGATAACGACATGATGTCTTTTGCCTTTGAAGCATATAGCCTAAATTGCTCTTTAAATTTCCTGGTTAGGTCTGAAAACTGATCGATGGACCGGACAGGTAGTTTTGTGAACCAAAGCAGAGCTACCCCTTCCAAATACACAGGAAAATAGCGGCATTTTATCTCGTCAGAAGCTCTGGCACCTGTCATGTGCCAATCATATTTGTACAGGAACTCATTTGGATCACTTGTCCCTTTGTAAGCTGGAATGGTCGGAGGGACGAACTTCCTTGGGAATTCAGCTTTTAGGATCTTTTCAGTAAACGGAGTCTTGCTCGGAGCGAAACCCCACTCTTTCTCATCTTCGACCCTTTGCATACTTTCTTTCATAATCTGTCGAACCATACCAGAAAGATATTCTTCGTCATTCCTATTTCTGGATCCTCCAGCCTCAGGCAATGTCTGTTCAAAGGGGCTAGCAGCCCTTTCGGGAATGTTTCTAGTTTCAGCATCATGGACATTACCGACAAAGTTCCTTTCATTATTCGCAGGTTGACGGTTTGCCCCGAGCAGATCGTTTAACCTATTCAGAATCAGAGCATTCTGAGCATTCTGAGCTTCCAATTGCGCGTTCTGGGCATTTATTTGCTGATTCAACCCAAAGATAGCAGCGTCCAATTCCGCTTTTGAAACTCCAACAGCTGGAGTGGCTTGATTTGGTGTTGGGGAAGTGGAGGTTCCCTCTCGAATGTTTGCAGATCTCACAGATTTACTTTTCCTTCCAGGAGCCATGATTTCGGATAGACTTCTGGTTCTTAAAGAAACTCTATCTACAAATCTTTCTGAAACAATGATGATAGATGTCCTGAGTTCAATTCTCAGTGAAAGCACCAAAATGTTAACGAAAAAATTTAAACGCTAACACCCTGGTGTATAAGATGTGATTGTGAAAGCACCACCCGTTTGTACGGGAAATAGAAATAAGCAGAAAGTATGTAGAAAAACGGTAAGAGACACAGTATTTATAGTGGTTCGGCTTATAATCCAGCCTACGTCCACTTTAATCTTTTTATCACTAGTTTGATTACAATTCTTTACAAGATCTTTCAATTACAACCCACTTCAAGTGATAGGGTATGTGAAACAAGTAGCTCAAGCTTTGATGTTGACAATCATCTTCAAATCCATGGTGAATGTGGATGATTCCTTCATGGAGTTCCTTTAGAAGTTTGTTGGATCTAAAAAGCTTTGAAGTCGTCTGGAATTCGGCAGAGTAACGGCGCTTGAAGAGAATGAGCCAAAAGGTCCCTTGAACGTTGGAAGTGGTCGTCTATTTATAGAGAGTTCTGGTCTGGAATTTTTGCCAAGTTCTAAGTCGCGACCGACTTAGTATAAGTCGTGGCCGACTTAACTTATCCCATCGCCGATCTAACGAGCCAAGCCCACGACTTAATGGAAGCAAGCTTGTCTGAATTGAGTTGTTGCCGAGATAAGCTAGGTCGTAGGTCCCCCTTTCTCTTATGCATGGCTCATGCTTTTAATGGGGCAAGCATGCTTCTCCGGACTTAAATCACCAGTTCTAAGTCGTAGCCGAGTTAACATGCCCCGGCTTAAGTATGAGTCGTGTACCTTTCCATGTCCTCATCAAGTAGGTCGGCAGCTCCTTTAGATAACTAGACCGGTACTCAAGTTAGATCGGTAGACTTCCTAAGTCGGCATCCTTCAAGGCATTAGGTCGTTAACCATTTAAGCCCTTAGGTCGGGAACTTGGTAAAGGCATTGAGTCGGCACCCATGATAAGGCATTGGATCGGCGCGTTTCTTAACTAATTAGGTCGGCACCGAACTAAGTCGGCCACCTTGTTAATTGGTTAGGTCGGCAAAGTCTTTGGGTTGTTAGGTCGGCAACTCTTCTGAGTCGGCATCTCTTGAGTCGGCGCCATCTCCACGTACTAGACCTGCTGAGTCGTAACCGAGATAGGGTTAACACGATACAAATCAAACTCGTACAAGGCACGCTAGGGTAGCTGACACGGCACACAAGGCAATGCCAGGGTAGATATACCAATTGCTATCCGGACTGGTGGTGACACATAGCGCGTAGCTACCGCCCACTTCGAGCTACATCCTTAAAATCAAAAATAAAAGTGGCCACCAAATGAATCTCCAAGTCAGAATATAATATTGAAGGAGTGTGTCCGATAAGAGGGGCTACCTCATTGGCCCGGAATCGCTCCTGTTTTAGCCACCTTATGCCAACTCACGGGAGTCGGGTCTACGTACTTACCTCAAAGGAAACGCCGCCAACATCCTACTTCATTCTGGAATCTCCACCGTGTACACGGTTGTTAAAGTGGTTTACGGAGTTGGCAAAGAGTATGACAACTTCTAATCCTGGTCTCTTTAACAACCAAACGTTATTATAACACCGTGGTCATTTCAAAATAATTATACTTCAAAAACCCGAATATAATATCCATTTCAAAACCATATAAAATACGATAACATTTCCATTTCAAAACCCAAACCAATATGATATCATTTTTATTAAACCCAAATCAATATAATAACATTTTTTTTCAAATATATCCCTTCCAAGAATCATAGCACTTTCAATGTTATAACACTTTGAAATCACAATTTTTGAAATATAATACCTTCAAATCATAATAGCTTGAAACTCTTAACTTTGAAACATAACTTCAACCACTTAAATGGTTTAAATATTCAAATACTTTATATAATAAAATAGCTTCTTCAATTTCACAAATCAATTCCAAATACTGGTATGAACCCCCAAATAAACCATTTCAATTTCCATATATTTCAAACTTTAAATATTCCACCATTTCAAAACTAATTCTTTGATAATTCCATATATATCAAATTCAATTACTATTATTTAGATTTGAAATGTTTACTTAATAAATCAAACATCAATTAAGTAAAACCTTTAAACTTCAAATAACTGGATATTCTTTCAATTTAATTAACTTGATATATTCATTTAAATCAACTAGATATTCATTTAAATCATTCTAAACAAAAATCAAGTTATAGAAATCATACCCTTTAGAATCTCAATTTTATTTAAATTTCAAATCAACTTTATTCAAGTATAATCCTTAAATAATTTAATTCATATAAATTTCATATTTATCTTCCAACCTTACTTTTTATTTAAGTCATAATAAACTCTATATCTAATATAACTTAAATAGATACTTAACCATATTATATAAAAATAATCATACTTTATTATTTGGCTTATTTTATATTTCCAAACAAATTTACACATTGGTAAAAAATCAACAATAAAATAACATTGTATAATATCTAAAATTAATATTTATATAACGCATATATTCTTTACAGAACCATAGAAATCATTTCCAAATATTTTTATATATAGACTGCGGTGTCTGTATAAAATTTTCTATCCTATGGTCAAGAGATACGGATATTTATCATTTCAATCCGCTATTTTAAAATATAAATGCGGTTATATATCATTTCAAACCGCAATCCCAAATGAAAATAAAATGCATAACAAGTTGCAGTTTATAACAATATAAAATACAACATCCATTCATCCGATATCAACCATCAACCATTTATCACAATCATCATCCAATTCAAACAATAACATCAATATAGAACAAATAATAAACAATTGGTACAATAATAAATTAAATAACCATTTAATTCAATAAATTCAATTTAACTGAGATGATGATTAAATATACGCCAAACAGTCATAAATAAATTTCTAATCACATCATAAATCAATTTAACAAACATAAGAAATTTTAGAAGTTGTGAGTGGGTTAAAACACTCACCTTTTGAATTTAAATTGAATTTAATCCAATTTAAATCCAAAAATTGAACAGTCTCAGAATTCGTTTAAACAAGCGTCAAAATGTCCGAAATTTTGAAAGAATCGCAGCGGAGAAAACCGCACATGAATTGGACCTTGTATGAAAAAGTTATGCAGGCTTGAAGTTATATGATTTAAATTTGAAACAAATGAAAAAAAAAACACGTCACCATCTCTCACGCGGCTACAGGAAACCCTACCCAAATGCATGTGAATTTCAAACGAACTGCCAGATCGCGTTCCAGGCCACGTCGCACCCCACTAGCATGGTAGACAACTTCGCCTCCTCCACCCTGGTCGTTAAACCCCCCACCCCACCCCATCACGCTGAGATCGCATGAAACACGGTCGCCGCCACCCAAAATTATCCCTAAGTCGAATTTGTGCACTCAATCCAACCGTTGATTCCATGCAAAACCCATACGGATGCATTCCTCTCGTCGATCTCTACGCTACGGTATCGACGATTTGACGATCTGATGAAGTCCATCATGACGTAACGAACGCCCGTGATCGGTTCTTCAATTTTTGGACAAACCGTCGTTTAATTTGGAAAACAAATCATAGAACTGAGATGCGCTCTTCGAGAGCTTTCCGACGATATAAAATATGATATAGTTTGTGGAGTTTGAAATTTTTGGTTTTGGATTTGATTTGGAATTGTATTTGGGAATTAGGGTTTACAGCCATTGGAAAGAGGAGCTAATAGAACTGAACATATAGAAATGAGGAATAAGAAATGAATTGGGATTTATAAAAGGGGATATATAGGCAAGCTGAAATTTGAATGGACCGGATCGATTGGATATACGCGTTAAACGATAAAATGGCCTGAAAAGCCCGTTCCGACTCCGGAACGAAATTGGGTGAACCCATATGTCAAAATAGATGTTTTTAATATTTTAAATGCAATGGAGAAGGTTTCAAGTCCTAATTCTATCGTATGAAGAAGTTATGCCAGAATGGATTTATTTCAAATTGATTTCAATTTAATTGATTTCTGGGCGTTTCGAGTCCGTACGATCAAACGACAAGCCCGATCGTTACGAAACTTGAAATCCTATAATAATTCATCGTTTCGGATCTGATGAAACTTGTTTCGTCGAAATCCGAGTCAGTGCCCGAAATGGCTATTTTTACATTAATTAATTAAATTAATAAATTAACTAATTAAATCAAATTTTCAATTTCAATTCTTTAATTGACAAATTTCATCATTTTTTATTTCTTAAACCTTCACAATACTTTAGACAAGTTCAGACATCAATTTTAAGTTAATTAATTTACCCATTACCGTATTAAATTTCAATTTTAAATAAATTCACTAATTATCAATTAAAATTCCAATAAATCCATTTATTTGATTTTATCTTAGTATTCAATCCATTATCACCAAATAGATAAAATTAACATTGGTTCATGGTTCATTACATTATTATTCTCAAATTTCATCTAAATTTCCATTTATGTAATATTTAAATATTTAATTTCATTTAATTGCAATTAAACCCAATTTTTATAGTTCAAATCCCATTAAATTGATAAGTCTTCGTTTCCATTCTTTTAAATTCAACAAATTGCCCTATTATGGATAATATTAACATTATTTTCAAATATTAACTTAATTAACATTAGCGCAATAATTTATTTAGATTTATTGCAGTTTTTACCACATTTAAGTTAACAGACTAAATAAATAGGTAACATAAAATATTTGTTACCGTTTACTTTCAATCACACTTATAAGTTATTACTCCCAAACGATTGTTACAATTGTTTACATAACACAAATTTCATTCAATCATCACTAACATACTATTTAATTATATTTATTGAAATTTATTCCAATTTATCAAATACAATCAATTATAACCTTACCATTGTTTTAATTAATTAGGATAACATTAAATTAATTATTTATTAACTTGCATTAATATATTTACCTTAACTTACATTCAATTACTGTTAACAATGTGTTATTTCATTAATTAATTCAATACTTAATTTTATTTTCTCATATTCAATTTATATCCAGGTATAACGTTTTTACTACTTCATTTATTAGAATCTTATTCAAATTACTAATAATTAGTTTTTGCTTACCATTACTATATTTCATTTTAGCGTTCATTTTAATATTAAATTATAAATTTTTTATTTCTTACTAAATTTAATTACAAAAATCTTATTTAATTAACCAATTTAATTGTCGAAATTTACGGATCGTTACAAGTTACATGGTAAGAGGCATTTATAGTTGTTGAGATTGGGCTTTAAATGGTTGAGATTATGCAGTTGAAAAGGGTAAATCAAACTAGGCCACCGATCTTGTTGCCTAGGGTGATGGAGGGCTGTTGAGAATGTAATATATTTATGTGGCTAACATGCATGCCAGCTGGAATTCTATACTTGAGGCATGCTTTGCAGAGAACAAGATGCCATGACATATAAGTGGGCGTGCTTTTGTCAAATATGCCATGGTAGGAAAGTGATTGGTACGCATAGTTACACTTTTTCCAGATAAACAGTGTCATATAGTACACTTTTCTAGGAAAGAAGACTGGATAGAAACTTCTTCTGCACGGTTATGGTTGGTTACTAGTAGTTGAAGCCTAAAGAGCAAAGACAAAGCTGAGGGGATGAGACGAACCATTCATGTTGTGTTGAGACGGGATGTACAAGACCGGCCAATGGCAGAGTGAGATTGGGCCGGGCCAAGGGTTCGGCACTTTTAAGCTTGTTCTGGTCAAATGATGTTGTTGTTACCTTCTTGAGTCATGTTGGTAGGCTAATGAAATTGGGCGGCTATATCTTTGACGTGCTTTCTTTCTGCTGTTTTATGGATTGACTTGAACCGATTCGGATAAAACTGTTGGTCGACTATTGTTTTAAATGCGAGAAAATTAAGCAACTTGCAAGTTGATTTGATTATAGGCTCGCTAACTCTATAGTTTGAGCCCTTGATATTGAACTACAATATCAACCAATTGAGTGTAAATTCATTAAGCTACTCAATATGATGTGGTTGGCTAAGGGATCATTTAAGGATCAAAACACAGTGTTAGCTATAAAGGTTAAGGTCACTTCTTCAAAAGGTTTCAAGAAATGAAAATGGAGCTCTAAGAAAAGGAAGAAGGATGTTCCTATTGACAAAGGTGAATGTCACCATTGTCATAAGAAGGGGCATTAGAAGTGAAATTGTCTGGACTATTTGAAGATGTTCAAAGAAAAGAATGAAATTTCTCTTTTTGCTTCTAAAGGTAGTTTATCATTCAAAACTATTTTTCGATCAACACATTATCTTGGGTTTTAGATATTGGATCTAGAATTCATATTTGTAATTCATTATATGGACTTAGGAATAGGCTGCATATGGCAAAGAGTGAAACAAAGATTCACATTTCTAATGGATCTCTAGTAGATGCAACTACATTTAGAGACTACCACTTGACTTTTCCAAATGTATTTGATTTAATTTTAAATAATTTCCATAGCATTAAAAACACTATTTGTGGAATAACTTTCGTCTCTGGATTGTTAAAGATTGGATATATTTTCATTATGGTAACAATATTATGAACATTTTGTTTGATGGAAACAAAATTTGCAAGGGTCTTTTAGATTATGGCATTTATGTACTTAATTTTAATCTTATCTGTGTTGTAATTAAATCTTCAAATGACATTAATAATAGTTACTTATGATACTGTAAGCTAGGTCATATAAGTGACGAAAGATTTCATAATCTTAAAACTGAAGGTTTTCTACTATCATTTGGTTATGATTCATTTAACACCCACGAGTCATGCCTTAAAGGAAAAATGATCATCCATACCTTTAGTGAGAATAATGAAAGAGTTAATGAACTCTTGGGCCTTGTACATACCGACGTATGTGGATAAAGGATAACTCGACTTCCTTTGTAACTTTTACTGATGATTTCTCAAGAATAGGATTGTATATCTTTTGAAAAATAAATCTGATGTTTGTGAGAGATTTAAAGAGTATAAAGACAAGGTAGAAAACAAGACAAACCATAAAATCAAAAACCTTTAACCTGATCGAAGAGGTGAGTATATTGGACAAGAGATCCAACGAAACTTAATAGACGAAATGTTTAACTCTCAGGTTACTCCACCTATACTCCGCAACACAATTATGTTTCAAAAAGAAGGAATCAAACCCTATTAGATATGGTTTGTTCCATGATGAGCAAGGCTAATCTTCATGTTTTCTATTGGGGATGTGCATTGGAAACTGCAGTGCTTATGTTATATGCCTAAGACGCCAAAAGATGTGGCATTGGAAGAAATCACACTTTAATAATTTGAAGGTATAAGGTTGTCCAACCTACATTTAGAATGTCAATACCAATAAACTTGAGGCATGAGCTCTGTGAAAATTTACAAGATATCCCTAGAAATCTAGGGGATGTATTTTCTATAACACTAAGGAGCAAAAGTTTATTATTTCTCCACATACTATCTTTTTAGAAAAGGAACTTTTGTCAAAATAAATTAACAGCAAAGTTGTGGACTTGGATGAGATCCAACAAGTGAAGATCACCCTACACCACCGGTTTCCAATAAACATGTAGTGGAGGTACCTAGTTGACGTAAGGCAATAACCAAGGGTTAAAGTAGCAAAAATCCAAACATGGAACTTGTAGAACATCTCCAAGCTCATATATAAAATATAATATTATAACATGGATCTAAAATAGGCGAGACAATAATATAATCAAATGAACCATAAATAATAGTATCATAGTGGAATAGGTTCACAGATTACAAAAAACTGAAAATGAATGAGTTTATACATCTCAATCTCCAAAATAAACTCTATAACTCTTTCCAAAATAATACAAGTACTGGTATTGCTCCACAATAATGCATAGTGGAATACAAGCACTAGTAAGTTCTCAAGTACAGTATATGAAAGCGTAACCTTTGGCTCGAGCTCCATATAGGTCCATGTGATTTCTAGACCTGTTATTCCTAACATACCCATTTAAGAGTGTCCGAGATAATAAGAAGCAAAGCATAAAACCTCAGGTCAGATGACGGTCTGTGTAAGCGATAAGTCATCTAAATATACTATAAAAACTATATATAGTAAATAGGGGAATATGATATGAGGAATCATACCTTACCGGTCCTTGCATCAAAAGAATTAGCACATAACAGTCAATATATGCTAATATACTATAGTTATTATATGAGTGTACTACATTCAAAGTACAATGTTCAGTGCCTAGGTGTATGGTCTATGTTGTGTGACACCCTAAAGAGATAAGCAACCATGGCTAACATAACTCCATTAAACAATCCTCACCATCACTCCTGTGCATTGGATACATAATAGTTCATATGACATAACCCTAACTAAAGACTCGATCAAATCACGAATTCTTGATGCACGAATCCATGCCACTTCAAAAGGCCAGGAACTAGACTCGTAATCTGTAACAACCCGTATATTTGTACCATTTAAATTGACAATAATCCTCACATGTCAACTTAAATAGTGCAAAACACGAATCATTATGGGATTATAAATACACAAATGTAAATGAGAATCAATACAACATTAAAGACACAGAACAGTCACAGAATAATGCAGCGGAAAATACATCGTCATAATAGCAGTTCATGAAGCTACTATATGAAATACAACAATGTCTAAACATAAAGTGCCTGAAAGGAAATACATAAATGTCCAACAGACAAGAAAAACAATACTGGAATAGAAATAGACTGATAAAGATAAATGCTAAGTCTTCAACATCTTCAACCAACCTTGATCAGCAACAGGATAGTTTCAGACTGACCCGAGCATATACAAAAGAAACACTCGAGTCAGGACTCAAAATCTTATGCCGGAAAATCAAATGCAGGAAATAAAGTCCATAACTCAAAGATGAATAAAATAACATCTCTAAGGATCCGATAAACTATCTATATATACAATAGAATACGGTATGTAGGTAATGTCTAATTAGTAAAATAGAATATTAAAATAGCGTTAAGACGTTACCATAATTCCCCTTAACACATTTATATTCCCAAAAGCATATATAAGACCATAGTTTCCCCAAAACCGGAAGTCACCAGAGGGCAATCCATATACTCAAGGTACAAATCAAAACGTAGTGGTCGCAAATAGGGTAATCAGTATGACAAGGTACATGAGGCGATACCAACTAGGATACTAGTAGTTGCGTGATCCGGACTGATGTTGAGCATAGTAGCTACTATCTCAACACCGCGAAACAACACTCCCAAATCAAGGGGTGCACCCAAATCAAATCACAAAGTAATAGATATGGTATCGAAGAAGTGTGTCCGCTAGAGGTAGCGAACCTCAATGGCCCGGCGCGGCTCCTGTTTTAGTCATGTCAGGGTCATCCAATATCGTTCTCTTTCTTCAGTGAACGCGTTCACCAACATCCACTTCATTCTGGATCAACACTCCGCGTATAATAGTTATTAAAGTGGTTTTCGGTATCGACAGAGAGTATGTCCATATCCGATCCCGGTCTCTTTAATAACTACGTATTTAATACCCTATGGTCGGTTAAAATTTAAGTTTAAAACAAATCAAAGTCCAGAAGTCAAGTTGCAAGTTTGACTTCCAAAATTTGACATTTTACGATTCGATTTATCTCAGATTTTGAAAACATATTTTCAAATACAATTTTTAGTTCAAACATTCGAGTTAACAAAATAATTAAGTATTCAAGTTCAATTTATTAAGATCCAAATTTCTCTTATTAAGTTTAGTTCAAAATCAGTGAATTCAATTTAATGGTAAATTTAAATCGAATCATTAAATTAAATTTCTATTTATTTCAACGCATAATTTCCATTCATCGTTATATTAAAAATAATACTAAATTGGATTAAATCAATTCCATTAACTAGATTCCCTTTTTATCAAAGTTTCATTTGATTCATTTACTAATTCAATTAAATTTCTATTCTAAAGAAATCCATTTCATTTATTTAGTTCCATATATCACAAATAAGTTATTTCCGAGTTAAAATCAACACAATCCATATTTTGTTCACAATGTCCTGGTTTTATTTATTCATTAAATTTAAAATCATTAAATTATCACTAAATTAAATCTATAAAACTTTAGCTAGTTTATATTTCGCTTAAGTCATATTTCTAAATCACAATTTAATTTATAGCAAGTTTCAAATCTATTTACTTAAAACCCGAGTTTAAATCTAAATTTAACACATCTAATAATCTTTATATTATTAAATTCTAAGACTTACTTATTTCTAAATGCCATTTCGATTAAATTTTCAAATTCATTTTATTCAACTAAATAGATTCATTATTTCAATTAAATCCATTAATTTAATTCGTTAACCAATTTCAATTAAACTTATGAAAATATTTCAATTTCAAAAATGATCTTGTCGACCATTCGGGTTTCTTACTTTTAATTATCTATCCTAGGCCAAGTTGTTTAATTGTTTTTATCATTTCTACCTAATATTATTCAATATAAAATAAAGCATATCAAAGGGAACTTGCAGTGTTATAGCAGGGATGGTGTCAAAGTGAATAAACAAGCAATCGCAGCCATACATATTGATTCAACAATTTATTTAAATAATCCCGAAATAATCGTATTAATTTACATTTGTTATTTATGCAAATTAATATAATTATTTTCTAGAATCCGCACTATCATTTCACGCTAATTAAAGATTATTCTATTTTGGTTTTTTTTTTACTTGGTGTCTACATTCATCCAATAGTTCAAAGTGAGATTAACACTATTCTATGCGTCGATTTATTTAACATCTAAAGGGTAAAATTCAGTATATATAATCCATTTTAAATTGTTTAACTAACCTATCAAATTCAACTTCGTATTACTTATCGCTTATATTAACGACCAAACTACATAGCAAACCTAGTGTCACAACTAATTACCATAAATCAACATTAATCACAATTTATCTCCTTTAACCTTTTTAAACAATACATGGCGTTAATTTAGAATCTTAAATTGTAGCAATATTCAATTTTAACTTATATATACGATTTACAGTTTTAATTCAACAATTTAACAATCAAAACTCAGCATCCAAATTAATAATAACAACAAATAAATCACTTGATTTTCCTAGCATAATAGGTTGAGTCGTGAATGAAATATTCACCTTGCGTGGTTAGAGAAGACGACGAAGCACAAAGACGAATAGATAGTAGGCACGAACAAGCACGATGCAAAACGACATAAACTGCAATTCAAACAATTAAATAAATCAACCGTTCGTTTATTGCAATATATATCAATTGAATATATATAACCATACCGAACAACGAAACTAGGTAGATTCAGACAAGTCGGATGAAACCTATGACTCCGAAGCGATAGCTGGAACCAAACATAGCAACAAAATGAGCAACCATAATTAAAATATGATATTATACATAATAGTTCATATATATATATATATTCATATTCAAACGGAAATGCGCTGAATCTCGGAGGCGGCCAAAGCAAGGCCCGGCAGAGACGGAGCGGAGAGGGTGGAAAGTGGCAGGTGGCTGACACAGTGGTGCGGTGGGCAGTGGGCAGCGAACTGGGTGGTCGGGCTGTAGTGCAGTGGGTGGTGGTTGTCTGGGCGGGGCGGTAGGGCTGGGTGTGTGGATCTGGGCGAGGCAGGGGTACGTCAGAGTCTGGGCCGGAGGTCATAGTGTGTGGCGTGAGGGAAACGGTGAGGGCAGAGGCGACGTAGAGGAGCAGTCGACGTGGAGGAGTGGGTTGTGCGCAGGGCTGGGCAGGCGTGTGGGTGATGGGGTAGTGGAAGCTGACGCGGTGGGGTCTGGGTGACGTGGGGTCTTGGCCCGGAGGAGGAGATGCGGGGTCGAGGGTGTCGGAAGCGGGCTGGCAGGCTGCTGTGGTTGGTGTGGACGGCATGCGGAGGAGGCGTAGTGTCGGTGCATGCATGGGAAGTGAGGGTGGGTACGGGTGTGAATGCATGGGGTCTTGGTTTTTCTTTTTGTTAGCATTTCTGGAGGAACTAAGAAAATGATGCAGTGGAAGGAGGGAAGGAGCACGTACCAGGTGATGTTTATTTGCAAACGAACGAAGAATGCAACCAATCCAGTATATAATGAATAGTGCAGGCAACCAAGAGCCACAAATTTATTTTCTTGCTAACCGAACTGGCTATTGGGTTCCCTATGCAGCTGAAAAGTCAAAGGACTGTTAAAATTCTGAACGTTGGAGAGAATGGGTTCCGTTATTGTGCTGCGTAACGGACCGGTTTGAAATCCGTTAAACGGTTATAGTTCGCAGCGCCGAACTCCGATTGACACAAACAAATATACCGTTTTGGTCAGCGCGACGAGGCGGACACAATGGTATAAAATATTTATAGTTTGACATTGTATGCGAAATGATAAATCTTATTTAACTGATTTCTCGAGTGACAATTCAACTAGCTATTAAAAGCGAAATTTGACGAACGAATTGCGCCGTCATATTCAGAATATTTTTCTTATTCAGAAATGTGAAAAATATATGAGTTCGGACGATAGGAAATTTACGCATACAATTTAAATCAATAGGCAAATGCGACGCACAAAATTTACTTCAATATTTTTCGACGGAATTTGGCGTACGCCTATGTCTATCTAGACGCATTCCAAATATGAAGTTTGAATAGAAACGGAATTTGTTTGTGAAAATTTGAATTTCTACACTAAATAAACGATTTAAAAATTTTAAACTGGGTCTAAATTTTAGGGTCGTTACATTCTCCCCCACTCAAAACTTTTCGTCCTCGAAAAGGAGCAGAGTAAAAAGTGGAAGAACAGAGCATAGGGGTACGATGGATATAGAATTTATTATCGGATGAAATATAGAATATAGAATAGAGTTTACCTTCAACAAACAATTCTGGATTTGAATCCCGGATACTTTCCTCGGTTTCCCAAGTACAATCACGATCAGACTCCATTGGACTTTGACTAGGCTAACAGATTTCCTTCTAAGCTGCTTCGTATCCCTATCAACAATACGAAGTGGTCTTCTTTCTATAGTCAAATCCGGCTCAATATCAACCTCATCTAACTGAGCAATAGGAATGGTCATGGATGGATCATGTACAACCTTCCGAAGATGTGAAACATGGAAGACGTTGTGCACGCCCTCAAATTTCTCCGGCAGCGCAACTCTGTAGGCTAGTGTACCAATCCTCTCGGTGATAGTGAATGGTCCTACAAATCTAGGAGCGAGCTTCCCTCTACGACCAAACCGAATAACATTCTTCAAAGGTGATACCTTTAGAAATACCTCATCTCCAACATGGAATTCCAAATCTCTTCTACGCCTATCAGCATAACTTTTCTGCCTATCCTGTGCGGTCTTCATCTTTCTTATAATCTCATTAACCTTATCAGATGCTTCCATAATCATATCTGGGCCAAGAATTAATCGATTTCCAGGCATAATCCAACAAGTTGGCGATTTGCATGGCCGTCCATATAAAGCTTCGAACGGTGCCATATCGATACTCGCCTAATTATAAAGATAGTTATATTTCAATTCAAATTTTTTTCTTATTCAAATTGAAAATTTTGGATTACCTAATAGCTATTATTATAAGTGAATTCAACCAAATGAAGGTGGTCTTCCCAAGATCCACCGAAATCAATAATGCAAGCTCGGAGCAAATCTTCCAAAATCTGATTTACCCGCTCAGTTTGGCCATCTGTCTGAGGATGATAAGCTGTACTCAGATTCAGTTTTGTGCCCAAGACGTCCTGAAATGCCTTCCAGAATTTACTAGTGAATAACGGATCTCTATCACATACAATACTAGATGGAACTCCATGAAGTCTAACTATCTCTCTCATATAAATCTCGGCCAAACTCGAAGCAGTACGAGTGGTCTTAACCGGAATAAAGTGAGCAGATTTTGTCAACCTATCAACAATCACCCATATACTCTCGTTCCCTTTTCTGGTCCTTGGTAATCCGTCAACGAAGTCCATAGAAGTTTGATCCCATTTCCAACATGGAATCTCTAAGGGTTGAAGTAATCCTGCCGTTTTCCCGTGATCAACCTTGACTTGCTGGCAAGTAGTGCATTTACTGACATATACAGAAATATCTCTCTTCATCCCACTCCACCAATATAAACGTTTCATATTTCGATACATCTTAGTGACACCAGGATGAAATGAAAGTGATGACTGATGGTTTTCTCTAAGTACTTCTTGTCTCAATCCATCAACATTTGGAACACAAATACGGTTGTCAATCTTCAGAACTCTGTTACTATCTATCTGTGCTCCCACTTTACTGTCAGCATTTCCAACTCTACCAAGAACTAACTCCTTCATGCGATAGAGCAAAGTGTCTTCGTATTGCTTAGCTTTTATGCGGTCCATAAGAGATGGGGAAATAACAAGTTGAAATAGCATGCCTTCTACAAGATTACAACATGACAATGCTTTACTACGGCTCAAAGCATCAGCTACCACATTTGCTTTTCCAGGAGTATAATTGATGTCGAGATCATATGCAGCTAAGAATTCGAGCCATCGGACTTGTCTCTGATTCAAATCCTTCTGGGAGAAGATATACCTCAAAGACTTATGATCTGTGAATAATTCAAATTTTGTCCCCAAAAGATGGTGCCTCCATAATTTCAAAGCAAACACAACCGCAAGAAGTTCTAAATCATGAGTTGCATAGTTTACTTCATGAGTCTTTAACTGACGACCAGCATAAGCAATAACCTTTCCATTTTGCATAAGGACAGCACCTAAACCTTCTCGACAAGCATCAGTATAGACAGTTAATCCTTCACTCCCGTCAATTACCGCGAGAACTGTGGCTGAAGTTAACTTACGATTCAACTCATTAAAATCTGATTCACACTTCTCACTCCAAATAAATTTGACATCCTTTCGAGTTAAAGTAGTAAGTGGGGCAGAAATCCGAGCAAAGCGCTCAATGAATCTGCGATAATAACCGGCTAGGCCCAAGAAGCTACGGATATCAGTAGGAGTTTTGGGAGTCTCCCAATCCTGTAGATAAATTTTTCAAAATTAGAAAGGAATAAGATGGATCGAATAGAATTAACGAATAAGATAGAGCTTAAATTGATTACGGCGATCTTAGCTGGATCGACCGAAATCCCGTTTTCAGAAACAATATGGCCAAGGAATCGTACTTCGTCTCGCCAGAAGTGGCATTTCGAAAACTTGGCTTTAAGCTGATGATTTCGGAGAGTTCCCAGAACATAAGCAAGATGTGTTTCATGCTCTTTCTCATCTTTGGAGAAAACGAGAATATCATCAATGAAGACAAGAACAAACTTGTTAAGGACATCACGGAAGACTCTATTCATTAAGTCGACGAAATAAGCAGGTGCGTTGGTCAAACCGAACGGCATAACCAACCATTCGTAGAATCCATTTTCGGTATGAAAAGCTATTTTGTGAATACTATCTTCTGCTACTCTGAGTTGGTGGAATCCGGTGGCTAGATCAAGTTGTGAGAAAACTTTAGCTCCATGGAGCTGATCGAATAAATCGTTGATGCGAGGCATTGGATAACGATTCTTGAGGGTGCGTTTGTTTAGTTCTCTGTAATCAACACACATGCGAAAGGATCCATCTGATTTGGTGACAAATACAACTGCGGCAACCCATTCAGAACAACTTCTGCTAATCAAACCTTTAGCAAATAGATCATCAATTTGAGTTTTTAGTTCAACTCTTTCTTTAGGAGCCATCCTTCTGTGAGAAAGAACTACGGGAGTAGCACCAGGAATAAGGTCAGTGCAAAAATCGATCTCACGTTTAGGCGGTAGAGAGTTGACCTCTCCAAATACATCGGGAAATTTACTGAACAATAGGAGTAGTACTAAGATCATCCGGGTGAGCATCAAGAGAAAATATGAAGCTTCCGGCATATTTCTGAGGTGATTTGCATTCGATGACAAGCGATAAACCCTTATTATTTACTAGAGAAACATAACGAGCTTTGCAGGAAATAACAGCATCGAAATTTCTTAACCAATCAGCACCCAACAAGATGTCAAATGCTTCGAAGCCAAGCACATAGAAATCCCAAGTGAATCGATATCTTCCATACAAAAGCACAACCCCTTTACAAATTCTACTGAGGTTGGCAAGTCCTCCAATAGGGTTGGAGATACATAAGGAAGTAGTAGCAAGAGTAGGTTCTAATTTGAGCTTATTACAAAGATCAATAGATATGAAGCTATGAGAAGCACCAGTATCGAATAATACTCTAACCGGTAAATTATGAAGTGAGAAAGTACTTCGTAAGGTACCTTGGTCATCCTGAGCAGGTGGTGGAGGCGGTGCCGGAGTGGTGACGGCATATACTCCTGATGGTGTGCCTTTCTTCCTCAATGGGCAGTCCCTCTTGAAGTGACCTGGCTGGAGGCAGACATGGCATAAATCATTCCTCATCTGAGGAGGTGGTGGAATAGAAGCTCCGGTGGACGGACAACTATTAGCATAATGGCCCTTCTTATCGCATTTGAAGCAAGTGATCTTAACAAGGTCGACTGGGCTTTTTTGGGCATATCCTAATCCTGTAGTCTTTTGCCAAGCTTTCTTTTGTTGATCAAAGTTCATCTTCCTCTTTCCGAGCTGGCTGGAAGAGGGCTGAGTAGGAGGGGCCTTGGCAGTGGATCCCCTTGGCTTTGCCTCATATCTAAGAGCATAATCAACAAGCTCTGTGAAGGTGCAGTGAGTGTGGCCAGTAAGCAAGTCATAATACTCTGGTCTAGCTCCCATAATGAATTTCTCGTTCTTCAGAAGTGGGGTATCGATCAATCCTGGGCCAAACTTGGAGATCTCGTTGAATTTCCTCTCGTACTCAGAAAAAGTCATACTGCCTTGCTTAAGGTCCATAAAAGTTCTATAAAGATGGGTTTTCCCGGCAGCTGGCATCCATTGTTCCGAGAAAGTATCCCTAATCAAAAGATAGACTAGATAAATAACATTCCAAGGATTGAAAGAAGAATTTAGACTATGAAATCCAAATAAATTTATACCTAAACTGGGCCCAAGTGATGGTGTTCTCCTCGATACGAGAAGTAACAGATTCCCACCAGTCTCGTGCGGCATCCCGAAGTTGCCAAGCAGCAAGCTGACGCTTCTGAGCATCAGTGATCTCCAATCCAGAAAATATCATCTCTAAGCTTTTGAGCCATTGTTGAGCTTCAATAATATTCTCGGATCCAGAGAACTTAACACCACCAAGCTGTGTATACTCCTTACTAAGAGTGGTGAATTTGAATGGAGCTGGGGCGACAGGTGCAGCCTGGGCAGGACCATTTCCCCTTCCTCCCCTGTTGTTTCTTCTGGCACTCATCCTGAAATACCAAATTTCTAACCAAGGATAGAAAATCATAGAACTTTAAGGAAAGTCTAATCAACGAATCAATTAAGAATTTTGAATTTGAAAGGATATGTATATTGAATTGATTCTCCTCATTCCAGGGCATTGCTGCCCTATGTCTAATGAGTTTATATAACCCCAAACTAAGGTTTTTAGTGGAAACCAAAGCTCTGATACCAACTGTAACAACCCGTATATTTGTACCATTTAAATTGACAATAATCCTCACATGTCAACTTAAATAGTGCAAAACACGAATCATTATGGGATTATAAATACATAAATGTAAATGAGAATCAATACAACATTACAGACACAGAACAGTCATAGAATAATGCAGCGGAAAATACATCGTCATAATAGCAGTTCATGAAGCTACTATATGAAATACAACAATGTCTAAACATAAAGTGCCTGAAAGGAAATACATAAATGTCCAACAGACAAGAACAACAATACTGGAATAGAAATAGACTGATAAAGATAAATGCTAAGTCTTCAACATCTTCAACCAACCTTGATCAGCAACAGGATAGTTTCAGACTGACCCGAGCATATGCAAAAGAAACACTCGAGTCAGGACTCAAAATCTTATGCAGGAAAATCAAATGCAGGAAATAAAGTCCATAACTCAAAGATGAATAAAATAACATCTCTAAGGATCCGATAAACTATCTATATATACAATAGAATACGGTATGTAGGTAATGTCTAATCAGTTAAATAGAATATTAAAATAGCGTTAAGGCGTTACCATAATTCCCCTTAACACATTTATATTCCCAAAAGCATATACAAGACCGTAGTTTCCCCAAAACCGGAAGTCACCAGAGGGCAATCCATATACTTAAGGTACAAATCAAAACGTAGTGGTCGCGAATAGGGTAATCAGTATGACAAGGTACATGAGGCGATACCAACTAGGATACTAGTAGTTGCGTGATCCGGACTGATGTTGAGCATAGTAGCTACTATCTCAACACTGCGAAACAACACTCCCAAATCAAGGGGTGCACCCAAATCAAATCACAAAGTAATAGATATGGTATCGAAGAAGTGTGTCCGCTAGAGGTAGCGAACCTCAATGGCCCGCGCGGCTCCTGTTTTAGTCATGTCAGGGTCATCCAATGTCGTTCTCTTTCTTCAGTCAACGCGTTCACCAACATCCACTTCATTCTGGATCAACACTCCGCGTATAATAGTTATTAAAGTGATTTTCGGTATCGACAGAGAGTATGTCCATATCCGATCCCGGTCTCTTTAATAACTACGTATTTAATACCCTATGGTCGGTTAAAATTTAAGTTTTAAACAAATCAAAGTCCAGAAGTCAAGTTGCAAGTTTGACTTCCAAAATTTGACATTTTACGATTCGATTTATCTCAGATTTTGAAAACATATTTTCAAATACAATTTTTAGTTCAAACATTCGAGTTAACAAAATAATTAAGTATTCAAGTTCAGTTTATTAAGATCCAAATTTCTCTTATTAAGTTTAAAATCAATGAATTCAATTTAATGGTAAATTTAATTCGAATCATTAAATTAAATTTCTATTCATTTCAACGCATAATTTCCATTCATTGTTATATTAAAAATAATCCTAAATTGTATTAAATCAATTCCATTAACTAGATTCCCTTTTTATCAAAGTTTCATTTGATTCGTTTACTAATTCAATTAAATTTCTATTCTAAAGAAATCCATTTCATTTATTTAGTTCCATATATCATAATAAGTTATTTCCGAGTTAAAATCAAAACAATCCATATTTTGTTCACAATGTCCTGGTTTTATTTATTCATTAAATTTAAGATCATTAAATTATCACTAAATTAAATCTATAAAACTTTAGCTAGTTTATATTTCGCTTAAGTCATATTTCTAAATCTCAATTTAATTTATAGCAAGTTTCAAATCTATTTAATTAAAACCCGAGTTTAAATCTAAATTTAACACATTTAATAATCTTTATATTATTAAATTCTAAGACTTACTTATTTCTAAATCCTATTTCGATTAAATTTTCAAATTCATTTTATTTAACTAAATAGATTCATTGTTTCAATTAAATCCATTAATTTAATTCGTTAACCAATTTCAATTAAACTTACGAAAATATTTCAATTTCAAAAATGATCTTGTCGACCATTCGGGTTTCTTACTTTTAATTATCTATCCTAGGCCAAGTTGTTTAATTGTTTTTATCATTTCTACCTAATATTATTCAATATAAAATAAAGCATATCAAAGGGAACTTGCAGTGTTATAGCAGGGATGGTGTCAAAGTGAATAAACAAGCAATCGCAGCCATACATATTGATTCAACAATTTATTTAAATAATCCCGAAATAATCGTATTAATTTACATTTGTTATTTATGCAAATTAATATAATTATTTTCTAGAATCCGCACTATCATTTCACGCGAATTAAAGATTATTCTATTTTGGTTTTTTTTTTTACTTGGTGTCTACATTCATCCAATAGTTCAAAGTGAGATTAACACTATTCTATGCGTCGATTTATTTAACATCTAAAGGGTAAAATTCAGTATATATAATCCATTTTGAATTGTTTAACTAACCTATCAAATTCAACTTCGTATTACTTATCGCTTATATTAACGACCAAACTACATAGCAAACCTAGTGTCACAACTAATTACCATAAATCAACATTAATCACAATTTATCTCCTTTAACCTTTTTAAACAATACATGGCGTCAAGTTAGAATCTTAAATTCTAGCAATATTCAATTTTAACTTATATATACGATTTACAGTTTTAATTCAACAATTTAACAATCAAAACTCAGCATCCAAATTAATAATAACAACAAATAAATCACTTGATTTTCCTAGCATAATAGGTTGAGTCGTGAATGAAATATTCACCTTGCGTGGTTAGAGAAGACGACGAAGCACAAAGACGAATAGATAGTAGGCACGAACAAGCACGATGCAAAAGGACACAAACTGCAATTCAAACAATTAAATAAATCAGCCGTTCGTTTATTGCAATATATATCAATTGAATATATATAACCATACCGAACAATGAAACTAGGTAGATTCAGACAAGTCGGATGAAACCTATGACTCCTAAGCGATAGCTGGAACCAAACATAGCAAAAAAATGAGCAACCATAATTAAAATATGATATTATACATAATAGTTCATATATATATATATATATTCATATTCAAACGGAAATGCGCCGAAGCTCGGAGGCGGCCAAAGTAAGGCCTGGCAGAGACGGAACGGAGAGGGTGGAAAGTGGCAGGTGGGTGTCACAGTGGTGCGGTGGGCATTGGGAGGCAAACTGGGTGGTCGGGCTGTAGTGCAGTGGGTGGTGGCTGTCTGGGCGGGGCGGTAGGGCTGGGTGTGTGGATCTGGCGAGGCAGGGGTACGTCAGAGTCTGGGCCGGAGGTCATAGTGTGTGGCGTGCAGGAAACGGTGAGGGCAGAGGCGGCGTAGAGGAGCAGTCGACGTGGAGGAGTGGGTTGTGCGCAGGGCTGGGCAGGCGTGTGGGTGATGGGGTAGTGGAAGCTGACGCGGTGGGGTCTGGGTGACGTGGGGTCTTGGCCCGGAGGAGGAGATGCGGGGTCGAGGGTGTCGGAAGCGGGCTGGCAGGCTGCTGTGGTTGGTGTGGACGGCATGCGGAGGAGGCGTGGTGTCGGTGCATGTATGGGAAGTGAGGGTGGGTACGGGTGTGAATGCATGGGGTCTTGGTTTTTTATTTTTGTTAGCATTTCTGGAGGAACTAAGAAAATGATGCAGAGGAGGGAGGGAAGGAGCACGTACCAGGTGATGTTTATTTGCAAATGAACGAAGAATGCAACCAATCCAGTATATAATGAATAGTGCAGGCAACCAAGAGCCACAAATTTATTTTCTTGGTAACCGAACTGGCTATTGGGTTCCCTATGCAGCTGAAAAGTCAAAGGACTGTTAAAATTCTGAACGTTGGAGAGAATGGGTTCCGTTATTGTGCTGCGTAACGGACCGGTTTGAAATCCGTTAAACGATTATAGTTTGCAGCGTCGAACTCCGATTGACACAAACAAATATACCGTTTTGGTCAGCGCGACGAGGCGGACACAACGGTATAAAATATTTATAGTTTGACATTGTATGCGAAGTGATAAATTTTATTTAACTTATTGCTCGAGTGACAATTCAACTAGCAATTAAAAGCGAAATTTGACGAAACGAATTGCGCCGTCATATTCAGAATATTTTTCTTATTCAGAAATGTGAAAAATATATGAGTTCGGACGATAGGAAATTTACGCATACAATTTAAATCAATAGGCAAATGCGACGCACAAAATTTACTTCAATATTTTTCGACGGAATTTGGCGCACGCCTATGTCTATCTAGACGCATTCCAAATATGAAGTTTGAATAGAAACGGAATTTGTTTGTGAAAATTTGAATTTCTATACTAAATAAATGATTTTAAAAATTTTAAACTGGGTCGAAATTTCAGGGTCGTTACATAATCATAAAGTTCAATGTAATCCACAATACTTAGATTTGGATGCAATCATAATCCAGGTGGACTTCCTTACATACACCCTTCTGTATGAGTGCACTAGAAATATCCTATTTATCAATGATCCCTTTGCATGTGTCTACGTAGTGGAACTCAATCATTATTCCATGGAATCTATCTCACTCGAATTTCTAATTATTTTGGAGTAGATTTCAAAGGAGAAGAATTTGTTTCAAGAAAAGATTTTAGTCACTCAAACATTTCTCTTATGAAAATTCCATATGTTTTTCAACCATATGAGACTCTTGCCGAAAAGGAAGAGCGTTTGGCTCATGAGGAGATGGAAGAGAAGGAAGAAGAAGAAGGGGATGAAATGGAAATAGAAGAAGAAGAAGAAGAAGGTGAAACATCCTTGGAAAATATTGACTGTCCCTCTAATCCAACCGACAAACCTTACTCAAAAATCAAAAGATCATTGTTGAGAATCAACGGACACTTAAACGGTCCATTAGAAAGAAATTGAATAAAATGTCATCCAAGATGAACAAGTTTATCTCCAAAGTCATCAAGAAGCTTGGATTATCTTTATCTTCGTCATCCTCTAACTAGTTTTACCTTTTTATGTCATGTTGTATTGGTTTTAGTTTGTTTTGATCTGAATGTTCATGTAGTTCTTAATGTTTAATCATTGTATCATTTTATTATGAAATGAAATTGAATTACTTTTCTATTATCTAGCTTATCCTATCTCTAGAGTAAATGTTAGTATATTATATAAATATATATATGTGTACACACATTCAAAAAATAAAATGAGTCATCAAAATTAACTGACCCCTGTCGACAACCCCCCATAGACCATGTCGACAAGTACTTGTCAAAAGCGACTTTTCATTTTAAATTTGAAATTTGAATAACTACCTTGTATCTATTCATTTCAAACGAATTTCTACACCTATAAATACATATTTCTTCTAGAATTCATCACTCAAAATCATTTCTTATCTACTTTTTCTCTGGCCAATCCAATTCATAATTTAACCGAGAATCTTGAAGAAACCCTTTACTCTTTCAAAAATATTCTTTCTTTCATTCTTCGTAATCAGCGACACTTAGAGTTGAGTCAAATGCAGATAATCAAGGAGAAAGAAAAGCATTTCGATACGATATGATGGATGATTTCCTCCCTGTAGAAAAATGATAATGAAGCACATCCTCCAGTCCCTCTCACCAATGAAAATGAAAATTGGGATGCCATTAAAGCAGACCATATATTTGGAGAAAAAGGATGGGTGGAAGTTTCTCGTAATATTTGATTTTATTTGATAGCTTTGTTTGATTTGAATTGATTGCTTGGATTGATTTGATTTGATTTGGTTTGGTGTTGATTGATAATTGGTGTGCAAAACATAATATGTATAAATATACATTGATATTTATATGACCTTTGATTAATTATCATGTCTTTCAGTATAATTATCTCTTAATCTATCTATTATGTACTCCATTGTATATTTTATTAATGCAGATATTTTAATAATGAATAAGGGGGAGTTATATTGTTTGGAGTTAGTTTTTTCTTGATGACAATGGGAGAGAAGTATAAAATAGGATAGTTAGGCATAGATTAAGGGGGAGTTATTAGTTTTGGGGGAGTTGTTAGGATAGAAGTAATATTTTATAAACAAAGGTTGTCATCATCAAAAAGGGGGAGATTGTTAGTCTTTGAGAAGTTGGTTTTGATAACAACAACCTTAGGAATTCTTATAAAATATAAATACTAACATTATAGTTTAGATATATATATGTATATGCAGGATTTAACCATGCAAGTACCAAGAATGAAGACTGTACAGTATAGAGATTCAAGACTGAAGATATCAAGATTGAAGACTCATGAGTATCAAGATTATCAAAAGTTCAAGATTTAAATATAAGTAATTTACTTAGGAATTTTGTTAAAACTCCTAGAAAAGCACTGACATCTTAAAATTCATTTTATTCGTGGAATGGAATCCACTTCGAGCCCGTTAAAGGGATGGAACCTACGAAAAATCTAGTGGAACATTTTTTGTATCCACTAACTTTTATTCAAATGTTTTACAAAATTATATCTTGTTTTCAAAATGATTTCAAAATCTTCCTTTTAAAATCATCGAAAACATCTATCATGGTTTTAAAATACTTTTAGCCTCAAAATAATCTTTATTTTCAAATCAAATTATCCTTGGTTTTAAACTATCTTTTAATTATTATATATTTAAATTTTAATATTTATACTTAGATTTAAATATGAAATTATTATAAAATTTTATATATAACAAAATATTATTCTCTATACTTATTTATGTATTTTAACCAAAGTTAAGCATATTTATAAAGTTTAAAGTAGTTTTAATACAAGATAGAAGTTATTTTCAAAGAAAAACAAATTATCAAAAATTACTTAGGCTTGTCGACAATACTAAGATACCCTTGTCGGCAAGGTGACAGTTTATTTCAAAAGTTTGAATTTCAAAGGAAGTGCCTATTGGTCATATCTTTTCACGAATGGACATGGCTGTTGTTCTACTATAAATAGGGGTTGTTTTAAACGAATTTTTATTCATATTTTTTCTCTGATTTCATTCCTCTTCTTCTTCCACATTTCTTTATATACATTTTTATCATTACTCTGCCGAAATCACTATTGAATCTAACTAGATCATCTCTGGTTTGATTCTCTATCACTATCTCAACAAGATCCCAGTGCTATTCAGAGTTATAGACTTCTTTGTAATTAATTGATTGAGAATAGGTATGATTGTAGCCTGTAAAATCAATCAAGCGATAAAAGTTGTGATGTTGCCTGAAAAATCAATTGGGTGAACTTGTTACCCATAAAATCAAGTATCTCTACCCAGAAGATTGTGAATCTGGAGCGGTGTACCTCACGGTCTTGAAATCGAGGGTGTAATTGTAAGAATAGATTTTGAAAGGAAATCCGTACTTGTGTTGCGGGACTGGATGTAGGGTAACTCCGAACTAGTGTAAAATCCGGTGTCTTCTTTCCTTTATTGCTTTTACTTTATATCTGCATACGTGTTTGATTCTGTGATCATATCTGTGTCTGAATATTGCATACATTTGTGTTCAAATTAATATAAACTCAAAAAGAATTAGTTATTCCTTAAAACATTATTCACCCCCCTCTGGTGTTAATTACAGCCTTAAGATCCGTAATCTGCATTTCTCACAGAAAGGTATGTGGGAAATTATATAATTTATTTATAATATTGAAATTTATATCGTTGAATTTTATTTAATTATCATGCCTTTATAAGATCTAATGAGTCGAAGGCTTAAAACGAATGTATATGAATATTGCCTACATATTCTTTAAAATAGGTAATTGGAACAGGAATGCTATCTACACCGTATTCTAGAAATTTGGAAATCAAGCCTCAAATTTGTTGAAGTTAAAAGTTGGTAAAGTTGAAAAGTTTATTCTAGAATTATATAGGGTTGTAAAATGTTAATATTAGTTTTGGTACCCTAATTTGACTTGGAAAGTAAATTTCTACATTTTAATTTATTATGAGTAAATACAATTTAATTCTATCTATTTCTGTGTAATTTCCATAAAATCCCCTAATTGTATAAAAAGTGCGACGTTTGAAAGAATAAGAAATATACCATAAATAAAAGGGGGCATGTAAAGTATGGAAGTTCTCCTCCATGGTTTGCACTATCTGCGTCAATATAAAAGAAAAGAAATAATTCCTTATAATTTCAAACGAAGCAAGGCCTCACTTTTGGGTTAATTTATGGAAAGTTATAGCGGTAATTATTTTTGAAAGGATAGCTTTGATAAATTAAAATGCAAAAAGGACATTAAAAGATACTACAAGTCTATAGGATCAAAGAATCACAAGAAAAAGAGCACAAAAACTGATATGCACAATATCAGACGTCTGGGTGCACAAGCCAGACGCCCGAAACAATAGACAGACTGCACTAGACGTCTGGCAACTGCACCCAAACATATGATCTACAACAATATTCAAAAATATATATAGTATCAGACGTCTGAAACATATTTCATATGTTTGATTTCAAACTTGGATTTTCAATATATAAACTTCAACTGCCACATTCGAATAGACATCTTCACTTCTCTTCGCTGCAACTCTTCATCATCAACAGAAGCAACTGTAGAGCACTAGTTAATGGATGCAACAACTCAAGATACCTATCTACAACTATATATAGCATCAAGAATCAAGAGAACATGTCACCTTACTTACTTACGCTCTCTAATTACATACTCTATCAAATATTCTTGATCTCTAGCAATCTATACTTGTATTTCACTCTTCCAAATATTCATTTCTTCACAGACAATATTCTCTAGATATATATTGGAAGCATTTGTACTAATTAGTCAATATCTGTGTTATAGAACACACATTTGGCAAGAACAACTTTTTGTAACTAAGCCTATTCCTTCGGGCGAAGCGAGGGCGTTTCATAGTCAAATTCTGAATGGGAGCTTCGGCACTGAATGAAGGACAGGAGGTCCGAACCAGTATAAAATCCTGGTGTTCTTACTCTATATTTACTTAGATTAATATTATTTTAGTTGCATCATATATTTTGTCACATATACTTGCATATACACTACACGATCCACACTGTACACTTTCAATTGGTACCAGAGCAAGGATTGATCAAAGTACAATAACACGTTTTTGAATCACTTTAATATGGCAAGTATTTTCCAAGAAGGTCAAATCCATAGCACGACTCTATTTTTTTAATGGTTCTAACTATGCGTATTGGTCAACACGTATGAGAATTTTTATGGAAGCTAATGGATTAGAAATTTGGTCGGCCACTTAAAATAAATATGAAGCACCTAACACTGCTATGAACACATGGAATGATGCACAAAAAACTACAGCTTCTAATAATGCCAAAGCTATGAATGTTTTATTTTTTTCATTAGATAAGAATGAATTTTCACATGTCATGTTATGTAACACAGCATATGATATTTGGCGTACCATATAAGTTACACACGAAGGCAAAAAAATTTAAACAAATTAAAATTTCAATTTTAAAAAATAAATTTTCATCATTTAAAATGAAACAAAATGAATCTATCGTAGACATGTACTCTAGATTCCCAACCATTCAACACGATTTAATGGCACTTAGAGACAAATTCACGAATTTTAACTTAATATCTAGAATACTCAACTCTTTAACTCCAGAGTGGGAAAGAGAAGTATTAGCTATCGAAGAAGCTAATGATCTCTCGATACTCTTAGTTGAAGAATTGATAGGAAATTTAATGTTCTTTGAAGCTAATTTACAGGCAAGAAAAGAACAAAATTCGAAGAAGAAAACATAGCATTCCCAGCAGCAAATGAAGACTTTGACTGAGACGAAGAAGAAATCGTATTTATTGCCAAAAACTACAACAAATTCAAGAAATTTAGGAAAATGACCAGATTTCAAAAAGGAGGAAAATCAAGATCTACAAATCAAACATCAATCAAATGCTATGAGTGTGACAAATTTGGACATATGAAGAAAGATTGGCCCAAACTCAACAATGATAAAAAGAAGAATAAATTTAAAAAATTCAAAAAGAATAAAGCTTTCAAAGTAACATGGGATGACACGGATTCTTCATCATCAGACAGTGACAGCCATAGTGACGGAGAACAAGCTAATATATGCTTTATGGCACAAACTGATGAGGTATGTCTCGAACTTAGCTATGATGAATTATTAGAGCTTAGCATGGAAATAGATGATAAATTTAGACAAATTAAAAAATTGAATGAAGAACATATAGCCAAAATAAATATATTAGAACTTGAAGTAGGAATGTTAAAAGATGAAAAATTTATTTTAGAGGAGGAACTAGAATTATCTCAAGAAAAAATTAAAAATAGTTAGGTTGAAAATGAGACTATGGCTATTGATTTTGGAAAAACTAGACTAGAAAAGGATAACTTGTTAAAAGAAATATCAACTTGAAGAATAATATAGAAACGTTGAAAATTGAAAATTTAGAATTAAAGAAAAATTAGATAAAATTACAAATAATGCTTCAAAATTTAATAAAGAAAAGCAAGATTTGGAATATCTTATCAAAACTTCAAAAACCATCAGGTAATAGAAATGGAATAGGATTTAAAAATATTCCCAAACAAAAAGGGAATAATATTAAAAAAAATAGTTGTATTTATCAAAATACTAAAAGATAACCTAAGTCTAATACGAATACCAAAAATATAAAATTTGGATTCTTAAGACAATCAATAATTTGATTAGGCAAAAATATATTAATAATTTTTTAGATTATGTAGTCTATAATAAAAATTATGTTCATAAAGGTACCAAACCTTCTTGGGTATGGCTACCTGCTCCTTCTAACATCTCGGACCCTAACAAAGTATATGGATACTTGATAGTGGATGCTCCAAGCATGTAACGACCCAATATTTTCAACCATTCGCATCCGCACATTGTCGGACTTGAATTGTTCAAAATACTGCGTTGTAGAATAAATTTGGCAAAACTCAGAATATACAATAAATAGATCACAGAATCACATACACAGATATCAGAATCTCGCAGCGGAAATTAAAAATTTAGTGGTTCATGAAGCCACTGATATAACTTCAACAAAACAGAACTTACATTGTCTATAATCCTCAATACAAATTTTAAGACATAAATAGAGATAGAGTCTTCAAAGTCTTGAATTCCAGAAAAGATAAAGGCTGAAACAACTTCCAGCAGCGCGAATGATCTACTGAGTGTCCTAGCTACGGAGAAGAAATTGAAGCTGCAACTCAGGCTGACCCGAGCGAAAAATAAAACATAACACTCGAGTCAGGACATACATACTTATATAATGTAAGCTAATTCAAGTGTACTGTAATATAGAGCAAGTAACTTAAAGGATGCTTGGGACCGCCCATCCTCTAAGGATCCGTCAAACTATTTACTATGTAGTATATTGCGCTATTATAATAGTGTCTATTTATAAAATAAACATACTTTTAAATAGCATTAAGGCTTTACATTTTCCACCTTAACACGTAATAGTCCCAGTAGTCCATCCAATATCATAGCTCCTCCTGATCGGGAAGCAACTAGAGGATACCACACGGGCTACGGGAGAAATCTAAACTCGTACAAGGCTCGGTATGGTAGATGACACGGCACAACTAGGCAATGCCAGGGTAGATATACCAATTGCTATCCAGGCTGGTGGAAACGCGTAGCCGCAGTTACCGCCCACCTCGGACTAACTCCCCAAAATCAAAATATAGAGGTGGCCACCGAATTAATCCAAAATCATAGTATAATATCGAAGAGGAGCGTCCGATCAGAGGAATGACCTCATTGGCCTGGAATTGCTCCTGTTTTAGCCACCTTATGCCAACTCACGGGAGTCGGGTCCACGTATTTACCTTACAGGAAACGCCACCACCGACCTACTTCATTCTGGAATCTCCACCGCGTACACGGTTGGTCAAAGTGGTTTTCGGTATCGACAGAGAGTATGTCCATATCCGATCCCGGTCTCTTTGCCAACCCATCGTTATTATAACCCGTGGTCATTTAAAAACAATTTATACTTTAAAACCAGTATAAACATTTCCATTTCAAAACTATAAATACGATATCATTTAAAACCCAAAACAACATGATATCGTTATATTCAAATATAATTCTTTTCCAAAACCATACTGCTTAAAATTTATAATATCTGGAAACCAAATATTTGAATTATACCTTTAAACCATAATATATTGGAAATTTTTCTTTAAAAAAAACATAACTCCCAAAACACAAATGGTTTGGATATAAATGGTTTAACTTTATGGTTACTTTGTAAAGAAGATAATTTACATAGCTTTACAAATATATTTCTTTATTTTAAACCATAATTTAAATATCACTTCATGTTCCCAAGACCATTTCAATTCCTATATATATATCCAATTGGAGTATTAATATTCAAAACTAAGGTTGGATATTTTTTTCTTTCAACAAATTAGTGTTTATTATTTCGTCTTGAATATTCCCATAAATTCCATAGATAAAACTCCAAAATTATGCCATTAAAAAATTTCAAAATTTACTTAACACTAGAATGTTCATCTTAAATTTATTAAGAAAAATCCAGTTATAAATCTCATATCTTAAAGGTCTCCAAAACTTAAACATAAATATAATTTATCAAATTCCTTAAATTTCAAAACAATCAAATTCCAGATTCTATAGCACTTAGGAAATGCTACCTAAAGTTACGGGTAAAACTAGTCCAATTTCAAAAGACAGCATTTAAATGCTTTAGTAGATTGTTTAACTTAATAAATATTTCCAAATATAACTTATATATATATATTTCTTAACTGAAATCTTATCCTTTCAAAAATCCAGAATTTCCAAAATAAGTTATATTCCAAAATTTTATTCAAATATTTATTTATTTATTTATTAACATTTATAACTCATTCAAAATCAATATAAAATCCTTTAAAGATATTAAATCAAATATTTAACTTCCAAAATAATTTTAAATATTTCAGAAAATATTATAAGGACCACGGGCCTGTATATAGTTCTCTAGCCTAGGTCAAGTGATACGGATTTATATCATTTCAACCCGTAATTTACAAAACCCCGGGTTCTATCATTTCAAACCCGCAATCCCAAGTTATCAGTTAAGCAGTTAACAGACTAGTTTAACAATAATCATTATTTCAGCCCATAACAATCCAACTTTAACAGGGAACTTGCAGTGGTGATTTAAGCAGTAAATAACAATTAATAATATAACTGCAGAAATAATATAACAGATAATACTGATGAGGTGTCAATTTAAATGGGGTCCATCATTCTATATTACATTACAGACAGATAATAGTGAAATACAATTTTACACATACACTTGCAATAATTTACCAAAATATAAATACGTATGTCTGGTGAGAAATACTCACCTGAAAGCTGCAGAAAATTTGATTCAAGCGAAAATGAAAAATCCACCAAAAAAAAAGAAACGCACAGAGGGTAGCGATCAAATTTCCCTGGATGTCACGTCTAGATTCAAATCTATAACAAGATCCAAATACCGAATACGTGACTTTTAAAATTTATGGTCAACGCAAATATTTGAAACAATTGGAACGAATAGAGTCAAAGAAATTTGGCACGATACGCTCGACCACTACACCACCCTACTTGACGAACAACTCGGCCCAAAATAAAATCTTTTTTTTTTCTACCTTTTATATATATACTCTATTATTTAATTAAACAAAACGCACAACCACCACATTACTAAACTTCAACTGGAAGTATGCATAAGGTCACGGCCCAAGCCTATATCAACTAAGAATGTACGCTCACTGTAACCCAAAGAAATGCAAATACTTCACTCCCTTAATTTTTTCCCTTCACGCAAAAACACACTGCCTATTTCCTACTAGATTTGCGTGTACACATGCAAAAGTTTTCACCCAGCCTATACTACAAACTAATGCATGGATAGTACATTATTTGATCTGCACGTTACTTCCTTTATAAAATTTTATTATATCATTTCTAAATTATAAATATTCTCTTTTTTTTTTATATGTGTAACGACCTGTCATTTTCGTTAATTAAATTTGTCATTTTAATAAGATTTACGCAAATTTACTTTAGAAGAAATAAAGATTTTAAAATTAATAATGAAGCAAACGTTGAGAAGGAAATGAAACCATGGGAATATAAGGCTAAGTATTTACAGTTGAAACAAAATGACGAATAAATTGAAGTGATGTAAATTGTTATATTAGGCTAAGAGTTGCATATAAGAGAACAAAGGTAAGTAGTGAATTTAGTTAATGAATTAATAATATTAAATAGTAAATTAAATTAAATCAATGTCCGGTACAAATTGAAATATTGTTTGGAATGAAAGCTTATAAATTGTAAGCATTTAATTCAGTGTGTGTGTTTTTTTTTTTTTTTTTATAAATATATATATCACATGCACAATTCGCCCAATCTTTCGACTAAATGCATGGATCTTTTTTAATAGATGCTTGCACACACACTATATGGTTTGAACTATATTTATGTTAAAAATATGCAGGCACTGCTTCCTATATGATATGCATTTAGTACAGGTAAATTATCTAATATATGCAAAAAGGCAAAGCTTCTCACTGATACACGCATGTACAGGTACCCTCAAATCTCTCCTCTCCCTCTTCCCTTCCTCTCCTTCCTCTGTTTTACATATATATTTCTTTCTTCTTTTTTTTTTCTTTTTTTTTTTTCTTTTTTTTTTTTCAATGAACATTATTGACTTTCTATTTTGTTTGACCCAAAACTAAGTATGATATATACAATGAATAACCCATTTTTCCGTAGTGATAGTACGCGTAAACTTTAAGCTAGCATTAAATTAAATCTGAGTCAACTACACCATCTCTTTGCACACACATATTAGATTTCTACAGATGTGATGACTCATAAATTTCCAAAGTTTGTCAACTAGATCGGGTGAAGTAGATGGGTTGGAGTGGCCGAGCATATCAAATGAGAACAAAAAAAACTGAGGAAAGGAAAAACTGGAAGGAAAAGAAAGAGAAAACAATAAGACAATTACCTGATGCTTCGAACGAAATTGCCAGAGGAAAATTTGCAATGCTTTGAAGAGTGGTGAGTTTTTTTTCTTTTTCTTTTTGAGATGTGGATCTCTGGCATATTTATACACGAATTTGTGAAACGGCAAGGCAGTGATCAAGGGATGTGGCGTGATTAACTCATTTCAGTTTTGCAAAAGAATAAAATTTTTTTTTCCAACGTATAAAGTTTGATCAGTATTCGAAAATTTGTAAACAAAAAGGCAGAGAAAATGGCAGCTTGGATTATGGGAAATAAATGACTTGCGTGATACATGGTTTGATTTATAAAGTTTGTACGTTACTTAAGGGGAATATTGATCAAAGGAAGGGCAAGCGTGATGTTTGGTAAAGCTGATGACAACAGAGGGTAAGAGGAATAAGCAAAAATGCGAACGTTACATATATACAAATGCACTAATGTTGCTCACGTGTGATCCATGTTATTTTAGCTAAAATCTTGATTTTAGTTTGATACCCATAAATGAAAAGGTGAATATTTATGTAAGCTTTAGGCAAAGAACGTATACCATTTATTAAAAGAAATCAAACGGTCCTTTAAAACAAAATAACGTCCGTCTTAAAATCACTGACTGATATTTTTCTCCATAAAGATATTTAAATACGATTTTTTTACTTTATATGCGTGATTATAGGAACGAAAAAATTTTTATCTTGCAAAATAAAGGCAGTGGAAACAGAGAGATATAAATAGGAATGTGAGAATTTGAAAAGATAGGCAAGGTTAAATTGAATGCATGAGTTGATTTTTAGGCAATCAAATATATTAGTCCATTTAGGTTGCGTGAATAAATGAATACAGTGACATGCTCAAGAAACAAATGGTAAGAGGCAAATGTCAAAAATGTTAAAAGAATAAAATTTTGTGTCACGCGCAAAGGAAGGCAAAATTGATTTTCTTTCAAATGATATATGCGTGATTGTAGATTTAGGCAGATAAGGTTTCGTGATCAGAGGAATGGCAAAATATGAACCGTTCCAATTATATGAGAATTGATATATTATTTTTTTTAGTTTGATTTAATTAAATGACGGCAAGAATTTTTCAAAGCTTTTGGAAATGGAAACGTATATACACATTTTATTTAAAACCAAACTGTCAGTTACAACCAAAAGTAACGTTCGTCTTAAAAATCACTAACTGATGTTTTAATACATAAAGGTGTTTATATATGATTTTAAAAGTACGTCAAACTGACGTAATACAAAACATCAAAAATATATATATAAAATAACGTTTTAAATTTTACACGTTTTATTACATTACTTACCATAAATTTTACGCGTCCTTTTAAACGCGATATTTAACAGTTTATAAATACACTAAATCCTTCAAAAATAATACTTAACTAAAATTTAAATTGGTTTACATTCTTCATATTTTATATATATATATATACACGGTACTTATTCCCTAGATTTACGCGCCCTTTTTAACGCGTGATTACCCAGTTCATTTATACATAAAAAAAAATTCGAAATTCTGACCGTGTTGAGACTCGAACTCGTGACCTGTCGTGAATAGCCCAGATGTCTTAACCACCTAAGCTATAAATGTTTTCTTAATTAAAACTTGATTTTTTCAGAGATCTTATTAGTTAGTCCTAATTTTTTTTCACATTTTGTTTTAATCACTTTAAATAAACCCCAAAGTTTTTTTTTCAAAAAAAAAAAAAAAATACAAGTGAAAAATACTTGTAAAAAAAATTGGGCTGTTACAAAGCATATGCCTGGAAATTCAAAAATGTTATCAAATACATCATACATCGATGGTGGAACAGTAACTTTTGGAGATAACTCAAAAGGATACGTGGTTGGCATCGGTGAAGCATCAACTCTGGCATTTCTAACTATCCTATTAATACAAATGTTATATTCATAGAAAATTTAAAACACAACCTACTTAGTATTAGTCAATTATACGATAAAGGTTTTCAAATCAATTTCAAAAGAGATAAATGTAATATTTTCGAGAATAATAAACAACTTGTATTTGAGGGTTTTAGAAAAAAAAATTATGTCTTAAATATGAATATAAATCGAAATTCAAATTTATGTTTAACTGCCAAACATGACGATCCATGGTTGTGGCATAAACGATTTTGTCACATTAATTTTAAGTATATTAATAAATTAGCAAAATATGAGCTAGTTAGAGGGTTACCTAAAATAAATTACAAAGTAGAAAATTTATATGACGATTGTCAAATTAGAAAAATAAAGAAAAGCTCTTTTAGATCTAAAAATAAAATTTCTACAAAACAACAATAAGAATTATTACATTTAGATTAATTTGGTCCAACTCAAGTACGAACTATAAATTACAACAAATATGTTTTCGTAATAGTTGATGATTTTTCAAGAGATACATGGACTTTATTTTTAAAACATCAAAGTGACACCTTTGGAATGTTTAAAAAAATTTCTAAAACAATTAAAACTCAAATGGATTTGAAAATTAAAAATATTCGAAGTGATCACGGTGGAGAATTTGAAAATGATCTATTTACCAATTTTTGTAATAAAAAGGGCATAAGTCATAATAAACTCTATATCCAGTATAACTTAAATAGATACTTAACCATATTATATAAAAATAATCAAACTTTATTATTTGGCTTATTTTATATTTCCAAACAAATTTACACATATCTAAAAATCAATAATAAAATAAAATTTATATAATATCTGAAATCAATATTTATATAACCCATATATTCTTTACAAAACCATATAAATAATTTCCAAATATTTTTATATATAGACCGCGGTGTCTGTATAAAATTTTATAACCTATGGTCAAGTGATACAGATATTTATCATTTCAATCCGCTATTTTAAAATATAAATGCGGTTATATATCATTTCAAACCGCAATCCCGAATGAAAATAAAATGCATAACAACTTGCAGTTTATAACAATATAAAATACAACATCCATTCATCCAATATCAACCATCAACCATTTATCACAATCATCATCCAATTCAAACAATAACATCAATATAGAACAGATAATAAACAACGGGTATTTACTGGCAGTTATATTCAATAATAAATTAAATAACAATTTAACTTGGGAGTTTATATGCAATAACAAATTAAATAACCATTTAATTCAATAAATTCAATTTAACTGAGACGATGATTAAAAATACGCCAGACAATCATAAATAAATATCTAATCACATCATAAATCAATTTAACAAACATAAGAAATTTTAGAAGTTGTGAGTGGGTTAAAACACTCTCCTTTTGAATTTAAATTGAATTTAATCCAATTTAAACCCAAAAATTGAACAGTCTCAGAATTCGTCTAAACTAGTGTCAAAATGTCCGAAATTTTGATAGGATCGCAGTGGAGAAAACCGAGCATGAATTGGACCTTGTATGAAAAGTTATGCACTCTTGAAGTTATACGATTTAAATTTGAAACAAATGAAAATAAAATAATAATAAAAAGAAAACACGTCACCATCTCTCACGCGGCTACAGGAAACCCTACCCAAATGCATGCGAATTTCGAATGCGTCGCCAGATCGCGTTCCAGGCCACGTCGCTGCCTACTAGCATGGCCGACGACTTTGCCTCCTCCACGCCTAGTCATCAAAAAACCCCCATCGCGCCGAGATCGCATGAGACATGGTCGCCGCCGCCCAAAAATAGCCCTAGGTCAAATTGTTGCGCTCAATCCAACCGTTGATTCGATGCAAAATCCATACGGATGCATTCCTCACGTCGATCTCTACGCTACGGTATCAACGATTTGACGATCCGACGAAGTCCATCTCGACGTAACGGACGGTCGTGACTGGTTCTTCAATTTCTGTTCAAACCGTCGTTCAATTTGGAAAATGAATTTTAGAATTGAGATGCGCTCTTTGAGAGCTTTCCGACGATATAAAATATGATATAGTTTGTGCAGCTTGAAATTTTTGGGTTCGGATTTGATTTGGAATTGTATTTGGGAATTAGGGTTTGCAGCCATTGGAAAGAGGAGCTAATAGAACTGAAAGTACAAAAATGAGGAATAAGAAATAAATTAGGGTTTATAACAGGGTATATGTAGGCAAGCTAAAATTAGAAAGGACCGGATCGATTGGATATACGAGTTGAACGATAAAATGGCCCGAAAAGCCCGTTCTGACTTCGGAACGAAATTGGGTCAACCCATATGTCAAAATAGATGTTTTAAATATTTTAAACGCAATGGAGCAGGTCTCAAGTCCTAATTCCGTCGTATGAAGAAGTTATGCTAGAATCAAGTTGTTTCAAATTGATTTCAACTGATTTCAATTTAATTGATTTCAAGGCATTTCGAGTCCGTACGATCAAACGACACGCCCGATCGTTACGAAACTTGAAATCCAACAATAATTCACCGTTTCAGATCCGATGAAACTAGTTTCGTCAAAATCCAATTCAGTGGCCAAAATGGCTATTTTTACATTAATTAATTAAATTAATAAACTAACTAATTAAATCAAATTTTCCATTTCAATTCTTTAATTGATAAATTTCATCATTTTTGATTTCTTAAACCTTCACAATACTTTAGACAAGTTCAGACATCATTTTTAAGTTAACTAAATTAACCATTACCATATTAAATTTCAATTTTAAATAAATTCACTAATTATCATTCAATCCATTATCACCAAATAGATAAAATTAACATTGGTTCATGGTTTATTACATTATTATTCTCGAATTTCATCTAAGTTTCCATTTATGTAATATTTAAATATTTAATTTCATTTAATTGCAATTGAACCCAATTTTTATAGTTCAAATCCCATTAAATTAATAAGTCATCATTTCCATTCTTTTAAATTCAACAAATTACCCTATTATGGATAATATTAACATTATTTTCAAATATTAACTTAATTAACATCAGCGTAATAATTTATTTTGATTTGTTGTAGTTTTTACCACATTTAAATTAACAGGCTAAATAAATAGGTAACATAAAATATTTGTTACCATTTACTTTCAATCACACTTATAAGTTATTATTCCCAAACAATTGTTACAATTGTTTACATAACACAAATTTCATTCAATCATCATTAACAAACTTTTTAATTATATTTATTGAAATTTATTTTCAATTTACCAAATACAATCAATTATAACCTTACCATTGTTTTAATTAATTGGGATAACATTAAATTAATTATTTATTAATTTGCATTAACATATTTACCTTAATTTACATTCAATTACTGTTAAGAATGTGTTATTTCATTAATTAATTCAATACTTACTTTTATTTTCTCATATTCAATTTATATCCAGGTATAACACTTTTACTACATTTATTAGAATCTTATTCAAATTACTAATAATTAGTTTTGATTACCATTACTATATTTCATTTTAGCATTCATTTCAATATTAAATTATAAAGTTTTTATTTCTTACTAAATTTAATTATAAAAATCTTATTTAATTAACCAATTTAATTGCCGAAATTTACGGATCGTTACACTCTCCCCCACTCAAAACTTTTCGTCCCCGAAAAGGAAAAAGAAGAAGAAAGAAGGAATTAAGAAAACGATACATCTTATTCAAAAATATTAACTTTATAAACAAATAAATTAACAAAATTAATTAATTTAAATAAAATATACCAATTCATAACCATTAAATCTTTTTAAACTCAAATTAATAAGGTTTGGAAAACATTTTCAAAAAATTTCTAAACCCAAAATTTACGGAAAATTTCGGCAGAGTCTCCTCCTTTGGCTCCGGAGAAAATATAATATCAAATATAACAATATACAACATATATTTTCCAAAATAATATATATCCCAACCCGAGAAAAATAATATAACAACGCCATAAAACCGAAATCTGGTAACGTACCTATTTGTCGGGCAAACAACGTTTAATTATGAAACCAAAAGTAGTAGCAATTGCTTCCATAACTTGTATTTCACTTATATAATCCAAAAGAGTTAACAATTATATAAAATGAAATGTTTAAAGTTGTTTCAACCAATAACAAACAAATCAAAATAACAACCATCACTTGCAACAAGCAAACAACCATCACATAAAACAACACACATCAATTTTCCATTCAAATCAAACAAAACACAGTGTTGTTCGGGTTCAAAAACTTTAAATTGTACAGAATGGAAAAATAAACTACTTAGTCCACCATTTACTCAACAGTCTTAGGTGAAACTAAATAGATTATTCATACATCCAAACAATTAAAAGTATCTTTTACCCAAACAACTCATAAACCAAAACAAGCAACAATTTCAAACAATAAATTTAGCTCATTCTTATAAATTTCATTTCACAACGTTTATTGCTTCATTCCATTTTCATTCATATAATGGTTTATCTTTTTAATTTACATTTTATTTCTTACAGTTTCATTTACTTTTATTCATTTCTATCAAAATCTCATTTTCACTTATTCATATCATGAAATTTTCCTTTTTATTATATTACATTCATTTATTCACTGCTTAATTTCATTATTTACAATATTCATCTTTCTGCTTATTTTCAAAATAAATAACTTCAACATTTACTTAAGTCTATAATTACTTACTTACAACATTTACCTTCTATCATACTTTATTATAGTAAGATTTCCATTATAACTTAGGTTTACAACAATTAAAACATCAAATTCTTATTTATTAAAGAATTTCGTTGAATACTTCATTACTTCAAATTTTACTTGTAAAATTTCCCGTTGCATTTTCTTTTAACAGATTAACTTTTTATAGTTGGTAAGTCATATATACGTTAAAGAATGCAAATTGAAAATTACACAAGTTTATCTTATTTCATTTTAATTGACTTAATCACAATAATATCTTCTGTTTTTTGGTTACATATTTCAACTTTCTTTTTATTCATAACTTAGCATTAAATCTCTTATTTCCTTTAGAGGTTTCAATTATTAATTACTTACGTTCTAATTCACTACAATAATTGAAACTATTAATTGATGGAAACTTAAGAACTGAATACCTAGTTTAATTTCAAATCATTTTAAAAATAATAGATAAATGTATACTTACAACTTATATATCCAATTATATTTAAAACAATTAAAACTTTATATCTAGTTATCAAAACAAATCCGTAGTAAAACTACTACAATGGCCTTCCCACTTCGAAACTCGAAAATGAATGTCGATGATGCGTGCACTCATCACCGAAACTATTTTCCAACGACAGAGAGGGGAGTATAGAATTATTTCTTTCCAAAATTTCTTTAAAACAATTCTTTCAATTTATATTGAAATATTTATGTCAGAAAATACTTCTAAATAATATTATTATTATTATTATATTCCAAAATCATTCAAAAGAATTTTCCAAAACCCTGGAATTTACGTTCTAAATTCCCAATTTCCATTTATATTATTCTAAATCTCATTTCCACTATTATTTTTAAATTTCATTAACTAAAACCAATATATTACAACCAAATGTAACCTTTTAAAATTCTTATTACTTTACATACAGAAAATGTAATAGGCAAAATTATTTCATTCACCTATATTCAAAACAAATATTGTGTCGGTCTGTCCTATGAAATGTTTAGAAATCCCTATTGATGTCATAGCGTCTCATGCACCAACCAGAATTTATAAATACAAAATGAAACAAATTAACACAATATTAAAACCTTTTTATAACACTAACAAATATGCTCTCTCATATATATACACACTCATTGACTCATCATAGGGTATTACTACCCTATTAATAAAGAGTCAGACCCCACAAAGCTAAGGTTTATCGCTAAACCTCGCTCTGATACCAGATGTAACGTCCCACCTTTTTGTACGCTTTAAATCAACGATAAACCACACACGATTAGACTTAAACCATACAGAAGGACAGATTGTTATGTGGTAAATAAGAAAAAGCAGAGGAAGAAAAAACAAAACAGAGTCTTACAGCGGAACGATAAAATATAATAATCAAATATACAGTTCATGAAGCTGTTTTACAAAATATTCGATTATACTTATATAATACATATCAGAGTTACATATAACAGAGATACGGATATTTATCATTTCAATCCGCTATTTTAAAATATAAATGCGGTTATATATCATTTCAAACCGCAATCCCAAATGAAAATAAAATGCATAACAAGTTGCAGTTTATAACAATATAAAATACAACATCCATTCATCCAATATCAACCATCAACCATTTATCACAATCATTATCCAATTCAAACAATAACATCAATATAGAACAAATAATAAACAATTGGTACAATAATAAATTAAATAACCATTTAATTCAATAAATTCAATTTAATTGAGATGATGATTAAATATACGCCAAACAGTCATAAATAAATTTCTAATCATATCCTAAATCAATTTAACAAACATAAGAAATTTTAGAAGTTGTGAGTGGGTTAAAACACTCACCTTTTGAATTTAAATTGAATTTAATCCAATTTAAATCCAAAAATTGAACAGTCTCAGAATTCGTTTAAACAAGCGTCAAAATGTCCAAAATTTTGAAAGAATCGCAGCGGAGAAAACCGCACATGAATTGGACCTTGTATGAAAAAGTTATGCAGGCTTGAAGTTATATGATTTAAATTTGAAACAAATGAAAAAAAAACACGTCACCATCTCTCACGCGGCTACAGGAAACCCTACCCAAATGCATGTGAATTTCAAACGAACTGCCAGATCGCGTTCCAGGCCACGTCGCACCCCACTAGCATGGTAGACAACTTCGCCTCCTCCACCCTGGTCGTTAAACCCCCCCGGTCGTTAAACCCCCCCCCCCCCCCCCCCAACCCCATCGCGCTGAGATCGCATGAAACACGGTCGCCGCCACCCAAAATTATCCCTAAGTCGAATTTGTGCACTCAATCCAACCGTTGATTCCATGCAAAACCCATACGGATGCATTCCTCTCGTCGATCTCTACGCTACGGTATCAACGATTTGACGATCTGATGAAGTCCATCATGACGTAACGAACGCCCGTGATCGGTTCTTCAATTTCTGTACAAACCGTCGTTTAATTTGGAAAACGAATCATAGAACTGAGATGCGCTCTTCGAGAGCTTTCCGACGATATAAAATATGATATAGTTTGTGGAGTTTGAAATTTTTGGTTTTGGATTTGATTTGGAATTGTATTTGGGAATTAGGGTTTACAGCCATTGGAAAGAGGAGCTAATAGAACTGAACATATAGAAATGAGGAATAAGAAATGAATTGGGATTTATAACAGGGGATATATAGGCAAGCTGAAATTTGAATGGACCGGACCGATTGGATATATGCGTTAAACGATAAAATGGCCTGGAAAGCCCGTTCCGACTCCTGAACGAAATTGGGTCAACCCATATGTCAAAATAGATGTTTTTAATATTTTAAATGCAATGGAGAAGGTTTCAAGTCTTAATTCTATCGTATGAAGAAGTTATGCCGGAATGGATTTATTTCAAATTGATTTCAATTTAATTGATTTCTGGGCGTTTCGAGTCCGTACGATCAAACGACAAGCCCGGTCGTTACGAAACATGAAATCCTACAATAATTCATCGTTTCGGATCTGATGAAACTTGTTTCGTCGAAATCCGAGTCAGTGCTCGAAATGGCTATTTTTACATTACTTAATTAAATTAATAAATTAACTAATTAAATCAAATTTTCAATTTCAATTCTTTAATTGGCAAATTTCATCATTTTTTATTTCTTAAACCTTCACAATACTTTAGACAAGTTCAGACATCAATTTTAAGTTAATTAATTTACCCATTACCGTATTAAATTTCAATTTTAAATAAATTCACTAATTATCAATTAAAATTCCAATAAATCCATTTATTTGATTTTATCTTAGTATTCAATCCATTATCACCAAATAGATAAAATTAACATTGGTTCATGGTTCATTACATTATTATTCTCAAATTTCATCTAAATTTCCGTTTATGTAATATTTAAATATTTAATTTCATTTAATTGCAATTAAACCTAATTTTTATAGTTCAACTCCCATTAAATTGATAAGTCTTCGTTTCCATTCTTTTAAATTCAACAAATTGGCCTATTATGGATAATATTAACATTATTTTCAAATATTAACTTAATTAACATTAGCGCAATAATTTATTTAGATTTATTGCATTTTTTACCACATTTAAGTTAACAGACTAAATAAATAGGTAACATAAAATATTTGTTACCGTTTACTTTCAATCACACTTATAAGTTATTACTCCCAAACGATTGTTACAATTGTTTACATAACACAAATTTCATTCAATCATCACTAACATACTATTTAATTATATTTATTGAAATTTATTCCAATTTATCAAATACAATCAATTATAACCTTACCATTGTTTTAATTAATTAGGATAACATTAATTTAATTATTTATTAACTTGCATTAATATATTTACCTTAACTTACATTCAATTACTGTTAACAATGTTTTATTTCATTAATTAATTCAATACTTAATTTTATTTTCTCATTTTCAATTTATATCCAGGTATAACGTTTTTACTACTTCATTTATTAGAATCTTATTCAAATTACTAATAATTAGTTTTTGATTACCATTACTATATTTCATTTTAGCGTTCATTTTAATATTAAATTATAAATTTTTATTTCTTACTAAATTTAATTACAAAAATCTTATTTAATTAACCAATTTAATTGTCGAAGTTTACGGATCATTACAAGTTACATGGTAAGAGGCATTTATAGTTGTTGAGATTGGGCTTTAAATGGTTGAGATTATGCAGTTGAAAAGGGTAAATCAAACTAGGCCACCGATCTTGTTGCCTAGGCTGATGGAGGGCTGTTGAGAATGCAATATATTTATGTGGCTAACATGCATGCCAGTTGGAATTCTATACTTGAGGCGTTCTTTGCATAGAACAAGATGCCATGACATATAAGTGGGCGTGCTTTTATCAAATATGCCATGGTAGGAAAGTGATTGGTACGCATAGTTACACTTTTTCAAGATAAACAGTGTCATATAGCACACTTTTCTAGGAAAGAAGACTGGATAGAAACTTCTTCTGCATGGTAATGGTTGGTTACTAGTAGTTGAAGCCTAAAGAGCAAAGACAAAGCTGAGGAGATGAGACGAACCATTCATGCTGTGTTGAGACGGGATATACAAGACCGACCAATGGCAGAGTGAGATTGAGCCAGGCCAAGGGTTCGGCACTTTTTAGCTTGTTCTGGTCAAATGATGTTGTTGTTACCATCTTGAGTCATGTTGGTAGGCTAATGAAATTGGGCGGCTATATCTTTGACATGCTTTCTTTCTGTTGTTTTATGGATTGATTTGAACCGATTCGGATAAAACTGTTGGTCGACTATTCTTTTAAATGCGGGAAAATTAAGCAACTTGCAAGTTGATTTGATTATAGGCTTGCTAACTCTAGTTTGAGCCCTTGATATTGAACTACAATATCAACCAATTGAGTGTAAATTCATTAAGCTACTCAATATGATGTGGTTGGCTAAGGGATCATTTAAGGATCAAAACACAGTGTTAGCTATAAAGGTTAAGGTCACTTCTTCAAAAGGTTTCAAGAAATGAAAGTGGAGCTCTAAGAAAAGGAAGAAGGATGTTCCTATTGACAAAGGTGAATGTCACCATTGTCATAAGAAGGGGCATTAGAAGTGAAATTGTCTGGACTATTTGAAGATGTTCAAAGAAAAGAATGAAATTTCTCTTTTTGCTTCTAAAGGTAGTTTATCATTCAAAACTATTTTTCGATCAACACATTATCTTGGGTTTTAGATATTGGATCTGGAATTCATATTTGTAATTCATTATATGGACTTAGGAATAGGCTGTATATGGCAAAGAGTGAAACGAAGATTTACATTTCTAATGGATCTCTAGTAGATGCAACTACACTTAGAGACTACCACTTGACTTTTCCAAATGTATTTGATTTAATTTTAAATAATTTCCATAGCATTAAAAACACTATTTGTGGAATAACTTTCGTCTCTTGATTGTTAAAGACTGGATATATTTTCATTATGGTAACAATATTATGAACATTTTGTTTGATGGAAACAAAATTTGCAAGGGTATTTTAGATTATGGCATTTATGTACTTAATTTTAATCTTATCTGTGTTGTAATTAAATCTTCAAATGACATTAATAATAGTTACTTATGATACTGTAAGCTAGGTCATATAAGTGACGAAAGATTTCATAATCTTAAAACTGATGGTTTTCTACTATCATCTGGTTATGATTCATTTAACACCCACGAGTCATGCCTTAAAGGAAAAATGATCATCCATACCTTTAGTGAGAATAATGAAAGAGTTAATGAACTCTTGGGCCTTGTACATACCGATGTATGTGGATAAAGGATAACTGGACTTCCTTTGTAACTTTTACTGATGATTTCTCAAGAATAGGATTGTATATCTTTTGAAAAATAAATCTGATGTTTGTGAGAGATTTAAAGAGTATAAAGACAAGGTAGAAAACAAGACAAACCATAAAATCAAAAACCTTTAACCTAATCGGAGAGGTGAGTATATTGGACAAGAGATCCAACGAAACTTAATAGACGAAATGTCTAACTCTCAGGTTACTCCACCTATACTCCGCAACACAATTATGTTTCAAAAAGAAGGAATCAAACCCTATTAGATATGGTTTGTTCCATGATGATCAAGGCTAATCTTCATGTTTTCTATTGGGGATGTGCATTGGAAATTGCAGTGCTTATGTTATATGCCTAAGACGCCAAAAGATGTGGCATTGGAAGAAATCACACTTTAATAATTTGAAGGTATAGGTTTGTCCAACCTACATTTAGAATATCAATACCAATAAACTTGAGGCATGAGCTCTGTGAAAATTTACAAGATATCCCTAGAAATCTAGGGGATGTATTTTCTATAACACTAAGGAGCAAAAGTTTATTATTTCTCCACATACTATCTTTTTAGAAAAGGAACTTTTGTCAAAATAAATTAACAGCAAAGTTGTGGACTTGGATGAGATCCAACAAGTGAAGATCACCCTACACCACCGGTTTCCAATAAACATGTAGTGGAGGTACCTAGTTGACGTAAGGCAATAACCAAGGGTTAAAGTAGCAAAAATCCAAACACGGAACTTGTAGAACATCTCCAAGCGCATATATAAAATATAATATTATAACATGGATCTAAAATAGGCGAGACAATAATATAATCAAATGAACCATAAATAATAGTATCATAGTGGAATAGGTTAACAGATTACAAAAAACTGAAAATGAATGAGTTTATACGTCTCAATCTCCAAAATAAACTCTATAACTCTTTCCAAAATAATACAAGTACTGGTATTGCTCCACAATAATGCATAGTGGAATACAAGCACTAGTAAGTTCTCAAGTACAGTATATGAAAGCGTAACCTTTGGCTCGAGCTCCATATAGGTCCATGTTATTTCTAGACCTGTTATTCCTAACATACTCATTTAAGAGTGTCCGAGATAATAAGAAGCAAAACATAAAACCTCAGGTCAGATGACGGTCTGTGTAAGCGATAAGTCATCTAAATATACTATAAAAACTATATATAGTAAATAGGGGAATATGATATGAGGAATCATACCTTACCGGTCCTTGCATCTAAAGAATTAGCACATAACAGTCAATATATGCTAATATACTATAGTTATTATATGAGTGTACTACATTCAAAGTATAATGTTCAGTGCCTAGGTGTATGGTGTATGTTGTGTGACACCCTAAAGAGATAAGCAACCATGGCCAACATAACATCCATTAAACAATCCTCACCATCACTCATGTGCATTGGATACATAATAGTTCATATGACATAACCGTAACTAAAGACTCGATCAAATCACGAATTCTTGATGCACGAATCCATGCCACTTCAAAAGGCCAGGAACTAGACTCGTAATCATAAAGTTCAATGTAATCCACAATACTTAAATTTGGATGCAATCATAATCCGGGTGGACTTCCTTACATACCCCCTTCTGTATGAGTGCACTAGAAATATCCTATTTATCAATGATCCCTTTGCATGTGTCTACTAGTGGAACTCAATCATTATTCCATCACGACTATCTTCACAGTAGAACACAGTCGCAAATTCTACTCATAAGTCCTTATCATAGAACTTTTCCTTGTGGATCACCATCACAACTCCCATGTTGAGTCCTCATCATCAGAATGCGTTTCGATCTCCAACGTAAGTCATAGAGCCATCATACTAAGGTTCTGAAGTCATCATCGTCATATTGAAGTGTCATTCCATCCCTTCACGTCGCCACATGAACCCCTAATGTTGACTTAAGTTGTCCCATAGTCGTTTGCCTTCACCCAATCTAACAATCTAATTTTTTGCTCTTATCATTTCATAGGAACCCGTAGTTCCACGCCAAGAAACTTGAAGCAACCACCATGAAAACCCAAAGCGACCCTATATTCACAATTCCATTTTCCCACCTAGAACTTCCTAGGTCTGGCCCTAAAGCAATGCCTCTCTAGTCCTAAAGCAAGACCCGAAGCACCACAAACTACCTCTGAACATGATTTCTTAAATGGCCCCCAAAAACAACACTACTGGACAACATTTTTTGCTCAGGTTTCCTTCACCACTGACCCGAAGCACACCCAAGCACTACACCATCGAACTTAGAGCACACCCTAAGCATGCCACAAGCAAACAAGCGCTATCGAGCGAAAATGTTACAGTAAAAAATGCTATCGAACAAAAATATTGTAGTTTCTCCAGACTCTGATTTCATGCCAATTTCACCGCTATACTCCATTCTTCAACCCATGTGCATTTCCTATGCACTAGTATGTCTCCTAACACCCTCAAGCCTATCCGTCAAAGTTTGGGTTGTATGGTTGTTATAACGAGTTTGCTCCGATGAGCGTTTTAAACCATTCGACTATACACACAACAACACACATGCATTAAAAAACATTCAAGCTTTCAAAGCACATAATAAGTCATAGCAATCATCATATAATGTATCAATAACATAGCCTAACATCTACAGAGGAAATCACACATCCAACTAACATGATTAGAACACCAAAAATTACCTTTTTCAACTTTTTATATAAGGTAGGGTTTTAAAATAGCAATAAAACCTAATGTGAAGTTTAAAAATGGACCAAAAAAGTTAAAACACACGCATATGGATATATATTTATGTGTATATGTCAATATATATAAGGTGTGAGATGACAAATCGCTCACCAAACACTCTAAAATCCAAGTTTTGCATGCAAATTGAGGAAAATTCAAGAATGAACATCCAAGCCCCAATATTTCTTCCCCAAAAATGTCGATTTGAGGATCTCTAACTAATCCGCTTACAAATGTACACTTAATCTATGTTTAAGACCTGATTTAGAGAGAAAAGTGAATGTTTTGGTGATGAAAAGGTTAATAGAGGCTTGGATCTATTTGGAAGTTGGGAGAATGATTGGGGGAAGGTTATTTCAACCTCTAATAGCTTCAAGCCTGAAATAGATTAGTGGGTCTATCCTTAGTCTCACTAATTACCTATTAGCTGCACCAAAAATACCAAACTTCAAACAGACATAACACCTAGCGAAAAAGTCCAAATTGTTGATATGATAACTCTATGGAAAGGAAAATCATCACATCTTCCCAATGGAAGTGGTCTTGGGTCCTAGTTTAGAGTCTATCAAAAGTTATAGCTATGACTAGGTTTTAGAGGTAAAACCGTCCAATAAAATTTCTGAGGGTAAAAAATATCACTACTCAACATCCCTCATGATTTTAGTGTCATACGACCCAATATGAATTTAAAAAAATTATTATAACCCTCCATTACGTAAAATATGGGTCATTAAACTCTTACCCCCATTGGGAATTTCGCCCACCAAAATCTTAGTACAACCAAGGTAAAATCAAACATAACTATCTTGCATGCTTAATAACCACATGTAAACATGTTAAACATCAAACATTCACATACATAAGCAAGGGATATAGTATATGCCTATCCTAGCATGTTGGATATTAGACTACCATATGTGATATCGAAAGTGGAAGTAAACGCGACAAATAGAAAATCTCACCAAGTAAAGAGCTCTAGATAGAAATCCTCATGCTCTTCTCGATCTTCCAAGTACTATCTTGCCTCCGCTCCACTCCATCAAACCTTTACCAGCTTACTGTCTTTCTTCTAAGATGCTTTATATCACATCCAATACTACAAATAGGCCTACGAGTCTCGAAGCTTCTGGATCAGTCTTGATATCCTTAAGCTGGTTTGGTTTAACTATCATGTATGAACAAACTTTTTTAAGTGAGAAACATGAAACATGTTGTACACACCCACCATTTTCTAAGGCAATTCAACTCAATAATAGGTTCCTAACCCTCTTAAATCTCTAAAATGGACCAATGAATCTCGACGTCAAGTTTCCATTAGTACCAAATCAAACAGAGTCCTCACTGGAGAGATCTTAACAAATACCATATCGCCAATAAATAACTCTAAATCATGTCCTCTTTTATTAGCATAGCTCTTCTATCTACCTAGAGTAGCTTTTATTCACTACCGAATGATCTCGATCTTCTTCGATGTCCCTTTAACCATATCTAGCCCAAGTAGTAGTTTTTCACTCGCTCCTCACCAACACGAAGGAGCATTGTACGATCGACCATATAACGCCGTAAATGGTGCCATATTGATGATGGATGGATAATTTTTGTTGTATGCAAACTCTCCAAATGCAAATGACCATCCCATGAGCCATCAAAATCGAGAATGCAAGCTCATAAGGGATCATCCATGACACGATTCACCCTCTCAGTCTACCAATTAGTTTGTGGGTAATAAGTTATACTGAGATGTAGCACTATCCCCAATACCTCTTGTAAGCTCTTCCAATCCCACTAGTGAACTAAGGGTTTCAATCACCCATAATGCTCTTCGACACACCATGGAATCACATAACCCATTTCACATACAACATAGTCAATTTGAATATCATTCTACCATACTTTACATGTATAAATCTAGCACAATTCGACAATCTATTTACTATGACCCAGATGTTATCAAACCCTTCTCTAGGTCTTGGCAATTCATTGATGAAATCTATCAAAACTTATTCTTAGTTCCATTCGGTAATCTCAAGTGTTTATAGCAAACCACTAGCTTCTTCTGCTCTGCCTTTAGCAACTAACAGTTCATGCACTTCAAGATTAATGTGTGGATATCCTTCTTCATTCCTTCCAAATAAAATCTATGCCTCATATCGCGGTATATTTTATTACCATGGGGATATATAATCAATCTCAAATGATGGCACTCTCGTAGAACCTCATCCCTCAACCCATCGAAATCAGACATAAACAACCTCCCATCCTTATGGAGCTAACCATCATGCTCGAGCATATAATGCTTTATATCTTCATATTATATTCCTTCTTCTATCTTCTCCATGATCTCCTCAAGCCTAGCATCCCATCTCAGACTAGTCAAGGTAGCTAACATTTCCAACTCTAGCTCGCATCGAGGTCTAAAATCATAGCCAACGATAAACTCCAAAAGATTACACTCTAGAAACATCGCTCCCAACTTGCATATTTCGTTCTCAATGCATCAACGAATGAATTTCTCTTATCAGGGATATGAGAAATGTCAAAGTCATAGGAGGGCAGGAACTCCAACCATAGTTGCTAACAAAGGTTAAGATCCTTCTGGGAGAAGATGTACTTCAACGGTTTATGGTCCGTATGCAACTCAAAGCTCTCTCCAAGTAAATAATGCCTTCATATCTTCAAACTGAATACTGTCGCCGCCAACTTCAAATCATTAGTCGAATACTTCTTCTCATGCAATTTCAGATATTGACTACCATCTGCAATAAATTTTCCTCTCTACATCAACACCGCACGTAGTCCAGTTTCATAGACGTCTGTGTATATTGCCAGCTTCTCATTCCTCTTGGAATAACTAACATCAACGCACTCGTCAGCCTCTCTTTCAGACCCATGAATGCATGTTCACACCTCACACGTCAAACAAAAGTCTTATTCTTCTTCGTCAAGTTGGTTAACGGTGCTACTACGTTAGAGAAGTCCTTGATACAACGTCTATTGTATCCCCCCAATCCAAGGAAAATTCTCACATCTATAGCAGTTTTGGGTCGATCCCAATCCTATCTGTTACCACCTTTGCAAGATCTACAGTAATGCTCTGCTCAGAAGTGACGCGACTCAAAAATCGCATTTCCCTCTTTCAAAAGTAACACTTTGAAAATTTCATCTTCAATCGAAGTCACCTCAACACATGGAGCACAATCCTCAAGTGCTCCTTATGTTTTTCCTCCATCCTTTACTAAAAAATAGTATCATCCACAAATACAAGTACAAACTTATTTTTTTGATCCCTGAAAACTTGATTCATGATATTAACAAAGTATGCCGGTTCATTGCCTATCCCGAATAGCATAACCAACCAATTATTGAATCCGAATGGTTTACAGAATGTTGTAATCGACACACTCTCCTTCGCCACTCTTAGTTGATGAAACTTTATCGTAAGATCCAATTTAGAGAACACTTATGTACCACGGAGCTGATCAAACAAGTCATCAACACATGGAAATGGATAATTGTTCTTCTTCGTCATCTTATTCAGCTCACAATAATACACACACAATATCAAAGAGTCTTCTACCTTAGTAGTGAACACTGCAGTGGCTCCCCCTTCTGATAAACTCTTTTGAATAACCCTTATCGCGATAGGTCTTCATTTATACCTCTATTTCCTTGCGATCTTTAGACGTCGTATACTTGACATAATGATCATTCTGACATCCTTCGCCAAATCTATATGGAACTCTATCTCCCTATGTGGTGGTCATCTGGTTATCTCCTTGAATATGTCAGAATACTCCCTAGGTATAGGCACATATGACAACTCCTCATGATGGATCTCGAGCGAAAACAAAAGGATAACCATAACTTCATTGTCAGGTAGTCAACCTATCTCTAATATAGACCTACTATCCATCCATATCATCATCAACAGCCTCTCACAGTCCATCTCTACTTCATACATCAACAGCCAATCCTTTCCTAAAATAATATTGAACCCCATGAAACCCAAAACAAAACATCATAAATAAACAAGCAACCATGACTCGAAAGGCTAAGCCTCAACAAACCATGCAAACAGTAGTTGATCCTCTAATAGGGTTTGTAACTATCAAAGTTTGGTCAGCCATCTTCAGTTTCATTCCCAATCTATCTACCAAATCACTAGATGTGAAGGAATTTGAAGCCTAGGTATCGAATAAAACACATACTAATGTATCAGAATTAGAAAGCATATCATGTATGATGACACTCTTCCCCTTCTCCTTTGTCGATGGAGCACTCGACAAAGCTCGAACATCATTCAAAGCGTAAGTAGAAACAACCTGCTTATTTCTCAGCAGTTCTAGTTAATCCATCTTGATGTGCTTCGGTTTGCTGCGTTTGTAGCAATATTTTCCTTCCACCTTACAGTTATTAATAAAATAACCCTTCTCCCTACAATGTAGCAAGTAAGCTCCCATTTTCCCTTCTTCTAACCACCTTTGTTTTGTAGCTGCTTCCACTTATTATAGTTGTTTTTCCACTTTTTCTTGCCTCCTCCCCCTTCTTACGGTGCTGGCCCATCCTTAGAATTAAGAACTATCCTAACTTCAAATACAGACTCTCATGTCGAAGAGCCTCCTCCACTTGCTTCTCAAAGGACTTACCAATATGTCATGTCAACTTCTCTCTAAAGTAGTTGTCTAAGCCCATAATGACATCTCGTTCTTCTTGAGTAGAGTATCAATGTTAGATAGACTATACTTCAACAACATGTCGAATTTGGCCACGTACTTCGACATATACATACCCTTATGTCTTAAATTAGCAAACTTCCAAAAGAGCACTGATTTCTGAGCGGCTAGTATATACTTCTCTTTTAAGTCTTGCCTTAAACTTCTCCCATGTAATCTAATTCTTGAGGATGGTAATGTTAATGGCATTCCACCACCCCATATCTTAATGCTGAAGCTGTCTAGAGGCCAGCTTTCTCTTCATCACATCCTCTTACTCCATATCCTCAAAGATACATTCGCAAGTGTCTAACAAATCTTGCACTTGGATGGTTGGTTCCATTCTAATAAAAAATTCGCCTTCCAAAGTAGAGTAATCCTTATTCAGTTTGGAAAAATTAACCCTCGGTGCTTGTACTAGAGCACCACCACCAGCAGCCACTGCATGACCACTCTTTGCACATTCTGCAGTTTTTCCTCGTCATGTTGTCGAACATGACCTACATATCGGGGTACACGGCTGTCCTATTTCCCGCTCCTTTCTGTATGCCAAAAGTATAAGTTCTAGTGCATACCTCATTAGCCGGCTTGTTCTTATTAGATGTAATAAGAATGATCAGTCTCTCTAAAAGGAATAAGTGGTGTTGTGAATGTAATGCGGCGTATATACCAAATATAATACTATGTAGTTTTAAAATCCAAAATATAGCAAGTATTCTCTCTTATATATCGCTTAATCCATTCCAAGGCGATGGCTCTTACTTTAATGGATCCAAGGATCAACTTAGGTTGCCTATGCAACCTAAGCTCTAATACCAAATGTGATGACCTTCCAACACTACCTATAATCAGTATACCTATAGAGCACATTATGGAGGAACATGACTGATGTAAGGCAAGAACCAATGTTGTAAAGTAGTAAAAATCCAAACATAGAACCTGTAGAACATCTCATAGCACAAAGTCAAAATATAATATAATAACATAGATGTAAATAGCCAAGACATTAATATAATTATATGAACCATAAATAAGAAAATCAGAATGCAAAAGGTTGATAGATTTTACAAAATTAAAAACAAAAGAGTTTACACATCACATTCTCCAAATCTATAACTATCTCTAAAGTAATACAAGTACTGGTATAGCTCTACAATACTCCATAGTAGAATATAAGGGATAGTAAGCTCCAAAGTATTGATATATGAAAGCATATTCTACTTATATTCCGTACATCTCCATGTGCTATCCAGACCTATTATCCCTAATATACTCATTTAAGAGTACCCAAGATAATAAGGAGCAAATCATAAAACTTCAGGCATGCAACAATTTTGTGTGAGCAATATGTCATCTCAAAAATACTACAAACATTATGTATAGTAAATAGGAGCATAGGGTAAGACGAATCGTACTTAACATGCCCTACATTTGAAAATTTAGCACAGAATAGTCTATATATGAAATCTACTATAATCATCATGTGAATGTACTATAATAGAAGTACAATTTACAATGTCTTGGTATATGGTCAAAAATACCTACGTCGTGTGACACTTTAGAGTAATAAGAAACGATGACAAACGTAGCATCCATCAAATTATCCACACCATCACAGTGTGCCTTGGATACATGATAACTCACATGGTGCAAATGTAACCAAGGACTCAATCAAACCCTAGCTTCTTCGATGTATGAATCCATGCCACTTTAAAAGGCTAGGAACTAGACTAACAATCGTAAAGTCGGAGGCAATCCATAATCGTAAGATCTATATGCAATTGTAATCCAAGTAGGCATCCCTACATACCCTTTCTATATAAGCACACTAGATACCTTCGAGTTATCAATGATCCCTTTATATGCATCTCCATAGTAGAACTCAATCGTTATTCCATCCCTACTAACTCCATAGTAGAACATGGTTGTAAATTCTACTCTTAATTCCTTATCATTGAACTCGTCTTTGTTGATCATTGTTATAACTCCCATCTCTGAGTCATCATCAATGGAACACCTCTCGATCCCCATCATAGGTTATAGAGCCATCATGCTAAGGTTTCAAAGTCGTCGTCCTGTCGAAGCACCATGCTATCACTTCACTATTTGTCAAACGGACCACTAAGTCCCCTTGAGTCATGCTGGAGTTGTTTGCTTTCGTCCAAGAACAAACTAAAAAAATCTAATTTTCAGCATGGGTCATTTCATGGTAAAACCCAAAATTCCCTTCAAAGACACTTAAAGCAACCACAACAAAAACTCAAAGCGATTGAGAATTCATGTAACCACCTATAAAATTTACGAATTAATAAATAATTATTAAGGGTCAAAAATGGAATTTGATAAAACATCATAATTTTTCCACGAAATACGCACCATTGCATTCGTGGTAATTTTTTGAGCAACTTTATATTTGGAGTTTTGCAATCGGAGTTCAAACAAAGAAGTTATCAGCTTTGATGTTTTCAAAACGAAATAATTAAAAAACAAAAATAGGATATAAATATTATTAAATGTGGACTTCGATGATCGACCGCTATAGGCCAACCGCATATAGGGGAGTGATCGACCAGTTGTATATTGGCATCTAGGGTTTGGACCTTGGTCGAACGGCCTGGATTTAATTATTTTAATCCAATAGATACGGTTGATTCGAGGGCATATAGATACAAGCATAACTCCTCACTTCTCTTCTCATATTTCCTGGTCAAAATAGCGGAGCTTTGCTATTTTCCCTTCTCCATTATTTCTAGAAATTATAAAATATTTGTATTTATACAAATCGAAGAAAGGTGGAAAATAAAAGAGAAGAGAAGAAGCGAATCAATGCCACAAAAGAATAAGGTAATTTCTATGATTATAAATGTATATTTCCCTTTATTCCAAATCTCTTTCGGTATTTGTATATCTAATAATGTGTATATATCTTATCATGTATACTCTTTTGGATTGGAAAGGAAAATGAGACAATTAGTGGGATGAATTTGAATTTGGGAGATTTAGAAAGCTTGAAAGTGTTAGTCTATGAGAAGTTGGTTTTGATGAAAACAACCTTAGGAATTGTTATAAAATATAAATACTAACGGTATAGTTTAGATATTTACGTATATGCAGGATTTAACCATGCAGGTACCAATAATGAAGACTGTACAGTATAGAGATTCAAGACTGAGGATATCAAGATTGAAGACACATGAGAATCAAGATTATCAAGAGTTCAAGATTTCAATATAAGTACTTTAGTTAGGAATTTTGTTAAAACTCCTAGAAAAGCACTGACATCTTAAAATCCATCTTATTCGTGGAATGGAATCCACTTCGAGCCCGTTAAAGGGATGGAATCCTAAGTAGGATGGAACCTACGAAAAATCTAGTGGAACATTGTTTTGTATCCACTAACTTTTATTCAAATGTTTTACAAAATTATATCTTGTTTTCAAAATGATTTCAAAATCTTCCTTTTGAAAAATCAAAAACTTCTATCCTGATTTTAAAATACTTTTAGCCTCAAAATATTCTTTATTTTCAAAATCAAATTATTCTTGGTTTTAAACTATCTTTTAATTATAATATATTTAACTTTTAATATTTATACTTAGATTTAAATATAAAATTATAGTAAAATTTTATATATACCAAAATATTATTCTCTGTACTTATTTATGTATTTTAAGTATATTTATAAAGTTTAAAATAGTTTTAATACAAGATAGAAGTTATTTTCAAAGAAAAAAAATTATCAAAAATTACTTAGGCTTGTCGACAACCCTAAGATACCCTTGTCGACAAGGTGACAGTTTATTTCAAAAGTTTGAATTTCAAAGGATGTGTCCGTTCGCCATATCTTTTCATGAATGGACATGGCTATTGTTCTATTATAAATAGGGGCTATTTTAAACGAATTTGTATTCATATATTTTCTCTAATTTCATTCCTCTTCTTCTTCCACATTTTTTTATATACATTTTTATCATTACTCTGCCGAAATCACCATTGAATCTAACTAGATCATCTTTGGTTTGATACTCTATCACTATCTCAACAAGATCCCAGTGCTATTTAGAGTTATAGACTTATTTTCAATTAATTGAGTGAGAAAGGTGTGATTGTAGCTTGTAAAATCAATCAAGCGAGAAAAGTTGTGATTGTTGCCTGAAAATTCAATTGGGTGAACTTGTTGCCCGTAAAATCAAGTATCTCTACCCAGAGGATTGTGAATCTGGAGAGGTGTACCTCGTGGCCTTGAAATTGAGGGTGTAATTGTAAGAATTGATTTTGAAAGGAAATCCGTACTTGTGTTGCGGGACTGGATGTAGGGTAACTCCGAACCAGTATAAAATCCGGTGTGTTCTTTCCTTTATTGCTTTTACTTTATATCTGCATATGTGTTTGATTCCGTGATCATATATGTGTCTGAATATTGCACACAATTGTGTTCAAATTAATATAAGCTCAAAAAGAATTAGTAATTTCTTAAAACACTATTCACCCCCTCTAGTGTTAATTCTAGCCTTAGGATTTGTAATCCGCATTTCTCACATTTGGTATCAGAGCGAGGTTTTCAAAATTTCATAATCTGAATTTTGAAAATTTTTCAAAATAGCTACCAACCTGGTACTGTTACTGCTACCAACACTGGTTCTATTATCTCTGTCACTAGTTCATTTGTAGAAGGTCGGTCTACTGTTTGACCACCACTTTTTAATGGCAGTAACTATGCATATTGAGCATGTAGGATGAAAATATATTTACAATCTGTAGGACTAGACACTTGGAATATCACACAAACTGAATATTTTAAACCCACAGCTGATTATGCACGGTGGACTGCTGAGCAAAAGACGGTTGCACAAAACAACTCTAAAGCTATGAATATTCTATTTTGTTCACTTGATAGGAATGAATTTAATAGAGTGTCAGTTTGTAAGTCTGCATATGAAATCTAGAAAACTTTGCAAGTTACTCACAAAGGAACAAGCAAAGTTAAACAGACCAAAATTTCCATGCTCACAAATCAGTTTCAATTATTTAAATGAATTCTAATGAGTTTGTTTCAGATATGAATAGTAGATTTTAGGATATTGTGCATTCTCTAATGTCTTTGGGAAAGGATTTTTCGAAAGAAGATCAAGTCAGAAAAATCTTAAATTCTCTTACTCCAGAATGGGATCAAAAGACACTTGCAATCGAAGAGGCAAATGACATCAGAACCACAAAGATAGAAGAATTAATTGGAAATCTAATGTCGTTTGAAGTCCAAATGATCGAGATAAGAGAAAGAAAATCATCTGAAAAGAAATCAATTACATTCAATGCATTGACCGATGGATCGGACTCAAACAGCGATAATGATGAAGAGATAGCCTTTATGACCAAGAACTTTCGAAAATTCCTGAAATACAGAAAGATGAATAATCTCAAGAGAAACAATTATAAGAACTCTGGTAATGAGAATATAGTGTCAAAATATATCAAATGTTTCAACTGTGACGAACTATATCATATCAAACGAGACTGTCCGCATCCAGATAGGCAAAATATTCCTATAAACAATGATTCCGCAAAGAAATGAAAACGTGCATTTACTGCTACTCCAGATGACTCAGACTCGTCCTCAAGCGATGTTGATCAGAAGACAGATAATTCAAATATGTGTTCACGGCAGTTCACGACTCCGACGAATTCAGAGAAACGAACTTAGAAAAAGGTACACGTTTACAATACATTGGTTGAAATTGCATTCTTTGGATTGGATGTTTGATTGGTTAATTTTGAATTAGTGTGTCGTTTGAATTTTAAAATTTTATTTTTATTATTATATTTTTACTAATTTTTTTATTTTTTAATAATAGTACGATAATAATAATATTTTATGGAATATACTATAATTCTAGTAATATTCCAGATATATATAGACATTAAAAATAATAAATAAATATATATATATATTAGAATATTTAAGAGAAATAAATCATGAAAATTCAAAGACACCTGTCGACAAGGGCCCTTCCACGTTGTCGACAAGGGTACAGAAATTTGAAATTCAAATTTGAATTCAAATGTTGAATTTCCCTCCATCTTTTCACTTCATTCATGTCTCTGAAAAGTCACCTTTTGACCAGAGGACATATCCCTTGAGAATCTATTTATTTACTATCTTTTATCACAACCTTTCACTTTCATTTTCAAATTCAAACTCTTATCTCAAAATATCAAGCTCTCTACTCTCTACTCTAATGGCTTCTTCAAGCAACCCTTCCACAATGAGAATTTCCAGAAAGAGAAAAGAGCAACTTTTCAATAATCCGGAGGCTATAAAAGCATATATCAACTATGTTAACTATGGAAAAGTCCATCCCGGGAAGTTTGCTTTATTTCAAGATTTCTCTACTTATGAAATTAATTCTCTTTTTGCAAACAACCATGTTCTTAGTCTTGTTGATGCTTCACAAAATACTTTGTTTGTTATCCAAATCTTGTAAAAAAAATTCTATGCAAATCTTAACCGTGGATTTTATAATGGAAATGATGACGAAATTTGGAGTAGTGTCAAAGGCACTAGAATCATCTTAAAATTGTGATATTTTGGGTTCCATTTTCAATTGCAAGAGCACGGGAATGGATCTTTCTTGTTTTAATATCGATGAAAATGATCGTGAGACATTTCATCACATTTTTTAAGGAAGTGATAACTTTGAATCCATAAATCGAAACTTTCGACCAAAAGCTAGGATTGTTAATCTTCTTTTACAACATACCTTGACCCCACGATCGGGGAGCTTTAACAATCCAACTTCAAAAGTTTGCAAAGCACTTGTTGCTATTTTTGAAAATTATGATATTAATTAGGCACAAGTTATTATGGATGAATTTCCTCCCAATATTTTTAAAATGGGTGAAAACATTTTGTATCATGGAATCTATCTCACTCGAATTTCTAATTATTTTGGAGTAGATTTCAAAGGAGAAGAATTTGTTTCAAGAAAAGATTTTAGTCACTCAAACATTTCTCTTATGAAAATTCCATATGTTTTTCAACCATATGAGACTCTTGCCGAAAAGGAAGAGCGTTTGGCTCATGAGGAGGTGGAAGAGGAGGAAGAGAAGGAAGAAGAAGAAGGGGATGAAATGGAAATAGAAGAAGAAGAAGAAGAAGAAGAAGAAGGTGAAACATCCTTGGAAAGTATTGACTGTCCCTCTAATCCAACCGACAAACCTTACTCAAAAATCAAAAGATCATTGTTGAGAATCAACGGACACTTAAACGGTCCATTAGAAAGAAATTGAATAAAATGTCATCCAAGATGAACAAGTTTATCTCCAAAGTCATCAAGAAGCTTGGATTATCTTTATCTTCGTCATCCTCTAACTAGTTTTACCTTTTCATGTCATGTTGTATTGGTTTTAGTTTGTTTTGATTTGAATGTTCGTGTAGTTCTTAATGTTTAATCATTGTATCGTTCTATTATGAAATGAAATTGAATTACTTTTCTATTATCTAGCTTATCCTATCTCTAGAGTAAATGTTAGTATATTATATAAATATATATATGTGTACACACATTCAAAAAATCAAAATGAGTCATCAGAATTAACTGACCCCTGTCGACAACCCCCATAGACCATGTCGACAAGTACTGGTCAGAAGCGACTTTTCATTTTAAATTTGAAATTTGAATAACTACCTTGTATCTATTCATTTCAAATGAATTTCTACACCTATAAATACATATTTCTTCTAGAATTCATCACTCAAAATCATTTCTTATCTACTTTTTCTCTGGCCAATCCAATTCATAGTTTAACCGAGAATCTTGAAGAAACCCTTTACTCTTTCAAAAATATTCTTTCTTTCATTCTTTGTAATCAGCGACACTTAGAGTTGAGTCAAATGCAGATAATCAAGGAGAAAGAAAAGCATTTCGATACGATATGATGGATGATTTCCTCCCTGCAGAAAAATGGTAATGAAGCACATCCTCCAGTCCCTCTCACCAATGAAAATGAAAATTGGGATGCCATTAAAGCATACCATATATTTGGAGAAAAAGGATGGGTGGAAGTTTCTCGTAATATTTGATTTTATTTGATAGCTTTGTTTGATTTGAATTGATTGCTTGGATTGATTTGATTTGATTTGGTTTGGTGTTGATTGATAATTGGTGTGAAAAACATAATATGTATAAATATACATTGATATTTATATGATCTTTGATTAGTTATCATGTCCTTCAGTATAATTATCTCTTAATCTATGTATTATATACTACATTGTATATTTTATTAATGCATATATTTTAATAATGAATAAGGGGGAGTTATATTGTTTGGAGTTAGTTTTTTTTTTGATGACAATGGGAGAGAAGTATAAAATAGGATAGTTAGGCATAGATTAAGGGGGAGTTATTAGTTTTGGGGGAGTTGTTAGGATAGAAGTAATATTTTATAAACAAAGGTTGTCATCATCAAAAAGGGGGAGATTATTAGTCTCTGAGAAGTTGGTTTTGATAACAACAACCTTAGGAATTCTTATAAAATATAAATACTAACATTATAGTTTAGATATATATGTATATGCAGGATTTAACCATGCAAGTACCAAGAATGAAGACTGTACAGTATAGAGATTCAAGACTGAAGATATCAAGATTGAAGACTCATGAGTATCAAGATTATCAAAAGTTCAAGATTTAAATATAAGTAATTTACTTAGGAATTTTGTTAAAACTCCTAGAAAAGCACTCACATCTTAAAATTTATTTTATTCGTGGAATGGAATCCACTTCGAGCCCGTTAAAGGGATGGAACGCTAAGTAGGATGGAACCTACGAAAAATCTAGTGGAACATTGTTTTGTATCCACTAACTTTTATTAAAAAAATTTACAAAATTATATCTTGTTTTCAAAATGATTTCAAAATCTTCCTTTTAAAATCATCGAAAACATCTATCCTGGTTTTAAAATACTTTTAGCCTCAAAATAATCTTTATTTTCAAATCAAATTATCCTTGGTTTTAAACTATCTTTTAATTATTATATATTTAAATTTTAATATTTATACTTAGATTTAAATATGAAATTATTATAAAATTTTATATATAACAAAATATTATTCTCTATACTTATTTATGTATTTTAAACATAGTTAAGCATATTTATAAAGTTTAAAGTAGTTTTAATACAAGATAGAAGTTATTTTCAAAGAAAAACAAATTATCAAAAATTACTTAGGCTTGTCGACAATACCAAGATACCCTTGTCGGCAAGGTGACAGTTTATTTCAAAAGTTTGAATTTCAAAGGAAGTACCTATTGGTCATATCTTTTCACGAATGGACATGGCTGTTGTTCTACTATAAATAGGGGTTGTTTTAAACGAATTTTTATTCATATTTTTTCTCTGATTTCATTCCTCTTCTTCTTCCACATTTCTTTATATAGATTTTTATCATTACTCTGCCGAAATCACTATTGAATCTAACTAGATCATCTCTGGTTTGATTCTCTATCACTATCTCAACAAGATCCCAGTGCTATTCAGAGTTATAGACTTGTTTGTAATTAACTGATTGAGAAAAGGTATGATTGTAGCCTGTAAAATCAATCAAGCGATAAAAGTTGTAATGTTGCCTGAAAAATCAATTGGGTGAACTTGTTACCCATAAAATCAAGTATCTCTACCCAGAAGATTGTGAATCTGGAGCGGTGTACCTCGCAGTCTTGAAATCGAGGGTGTAATTTTAAGAATAGATTTTGAAAGGAAATCCGTACTTGTGTTGCGGGACTGGATGTAGGGTAACTCCGAACTAGTGTAAAATCCGGTGTCTTCTTTCCTTTATTGCTTTTACTTTATATCTACATACGTGTTTGATTCTGTGATCATATCTGTGTCTGAATATTGCATACATTTGTGTTCAAATTAATATAAACTCAAAAAGAATTAGTTATTCCTTAAAACATTATTCACCCCCCTCTGGTGTTAATTACTGCCTTAAGATCCGTAATCTGCATTTCTCACAGAAAGGTATGTGGGAAATTATATAATTTATTTATAATATTGAAATTTATATCGTTGAATTTTATTTAATTATCATGCCTTTATAAGATCTAATGAGTCGAAGGTTTAAAACGAATGTATATGAATATTGCCTACATATTCTTTAAAATAGGTAATTAGAACAGGAATGCTATCTACACCGTATTCTAGAAATTTGGAAATCAAGCCTCAAATTTGTTGAAGTTAAAAGTTGGTAAAGTTGAAAAGTTTATTCTAGAATTATATAGGGTTGTAAAATGTTAATATTAGTTTTGGTACCCTAATTTGACTTGGAAAGTAAATTTCTACATTTTAATTTATTATGAGTAGATACAATTTAATTCTATCTATTTCTGTGTAATTTCCATAAAATCCCCTAATTGTATAAAAAGTGCGACGTTTGAAAGAATAAGAAATATACCAGAAATAAAAGGGGGCATGTAAAGTACGGAAGTTCTCCTCCATGGTTTGCACTATCTGCGTCAATATAAAAGAAAAGAAATAATTCCTTATAATTTCAAACGAAGCAAGGCCTCACTTTTGGGTTAATTTATGGAAAGTTATAGCGGTAATTATTTTTGAAAGGATAGCTTTGATAAATTAAAATGCAAAAAGGAATGTTCTTATTTAGGATTTAATAGTTAGAAATGTTAGAAAATCAAATCTACGGTTTCGATGACAACAACTATACAATGGAAATCGAATATGCATATATATTTTTATATACAGGTACTTGCGAGAGCAACATTACTAAAAAGACAAGAACAAGGCTCAAAGAACATTAAAAGAGACTACAAGTCTATAGGATCAAAGAATCACAAGAAAAAGAGCACAAAAACTGATATGCACAATATCAGACGTCTGGGTGCACAAGCCAGACGCTCGAAACAATAGACAGACTGCACCCAAACATCTGATCTACAACAATATTCAAAAATATATATAGTATCAGACGTCTGAAACATATTTCATATGTTTGATTTCAAACTCGGATTTTCAATATATAAACTTCAACTGCCACATTCGAATAGACATCTTCACTTCTCTTCGCTGCAACTCTTCATCATCAACAGAAGCAACTGTAGAGCACTAGTTAATGGATGCAACAACTCAAGATACCTATCTACAACTATATATAGCATCAAGAATCAAGAGAACATGTCACCTTACTTACTTACGCTCTCTAATTACATACTCTATCAAATATTCTTGATCTCTAGCAATCTATACTTGTATTTCACTCTTCCAAATATTCAGTTCTTCACAGATAATATTCTCAAGATATATATTGGAAGCATTTGTACTAATTAGTCAATATCTGTGTTATAGAACACACATTTGGCAAGAACAACATTTTGTAACTAAGCCTATTCCTTCGGGCGAAGCGAGGGCGTTTCATAGTCAAATTCCGAATGGGAGTTTCGGGACTACACGTAGGACAGGAGGTCCGAACCAGTATAAAATCCTGGTGTCTTACTCTATATTTACTTAGATTAATATTATTTTAGTTGCATCATATATTTTGTCACATATACTTGCATATACACTACACGATCCACCCTGTACACTTTCAATTGGTACCAGAGCAAGGATTGATCAAAGTACAATAACACGTTTTTGAATCACTTTAATATGGAAAGTATTTTCCAAGAAGGTCAAATCCATAGCACGACTCTATTTTTTAATGGTTCTAACTATGCGTATTGGTCAACACGTATGAGAATTTTTATGGAAGCTAATGGATTAGAAATTTGGTCAGCCACTTAAAATAAATATGAAGCACCTAACACTGCTATGAACACATGGAATGATGCACAAAAAACTACAGCTTCTAATAATGCCAAAGCTATGAATGTTTTATTTTTTTCATTAGATAAGAATGAATTTTCACGTGTCATGTTATGTAACACAGCATATGATATTTGGCGTACCTTATAAGTTACACACGAAGGCAAAAAAAGTTAAACAAATTAAATTTTCAATTTTAAAAAATAATTTTTCATCATTTAAAATGAAACAAAATGAATCTATCGTAGACATGTACTCTAGATTCCCAACCATTCAACACGATTTAATGGCACTTAGAGACAAATTCACAAATTTTAACTTTATATTTAGAATACTCAACTCTTTAACTCCAGAGTGGGAAAGAAAAGTATTAGCTATCGAAGAAGCTAATGATCTCTCGATACTCTTAGTTGAAGAATTGATAGGAAATTTAATGTTCTTTGAAGCTAATTTACAGGCAAGAAAAGAACAAAATTCGAAGAAGAAAACATAGCATTCCCAGCAGCAAATGAAGACTTTGACTGAGACGAAGAAGAAATCGTATTTATTGCCAAAAACTACAAAAAATTCAAGAAATTTAGGAAAATGACCAGATTTCAAACAGGAGGAAAATCAAGCTCTACAAATCAAACATCAATCAAATGCTATGAATGTGACAAATTTGGACATATGAAGAAAGATTGGCCCAATCTCAACAATGATAAAAAGAAGAATAAATTTAAAAAATTCAAAAAGAATAAAGCTTTCAAAGTAACATGGGATGACTCGGATTCTTCATCATCAGACAGTGACAGCCATAGTGACGGAGAACAAGCTAATATATGCTTTATGGCACAAACTGATGAGGTATGTCTCGAACTTAGCTATGATGAATTATTAGAGCTTAGCATGGAAATAGATGATAAATTTAGACAAATTAAAAAATTGAATGAAGAACATATAGCCAAAATAAATATATTAGAACTTGAAGTAGGAATGTTAAAAGATGAAAAATTTATTTTAGAGGAGGAACTAGAATTATCTCAAGAAAAAATTAAAAATAGTTTGGTTGAAAATGAGACTATGGCTATTGATTTTGGAAAAACTAGACTAGAAAAGGATAACTTTTTAAAAGAAAATATCAACTTGAAGAATAATATAGAAACGTTGAAAATTGAAAATTTAGAATTAAAAGAAAAATTAGATAAAATTACAAATAATGCTACAAAATTTAATAAAGAAAAGCAAGATTTGGAATATCTTATCAAAACTTCAAAACCATCAGGTAATAGAAATGGAATAGGATTTAAAAATATTCCCAAACAAAAAGGGAATAATATTAAAAAATATAGTTGTATTTATCAAAAGACTAAAAGATAACCTAAGTCTAATACGAATATCAGAAATATAAAAATTTGGATTCTTAAGACAATTAATAATTTGATTGGACAAAAATACATTAATAATTTTTTAGATAATGTAATCTATAATAAAAATTATGTTCATAAAGGTACCAAACCTTCTTGGGTATGACTACCTGCTCCTTCTAACATCTCGGACCCTAACAAAGTATATGGATACTTGATAGTGGATGCTCCAAGCATATGCCTGGAAATTCAAAAATGTTATCAAATACATCATACATCGATGGTGGAACAGTAACTTTTGGAGATGACTCAAAAGGATACGTCGTTGGCATCGGAGAAGCATCAACTCTGGCATTTCTAACTATCCTATTATTACAAATGTTATATTCATAGAAAATTTAAAACACAACCTACTTAGTATTAGTCAATTATGCGATAAAGGTTTTCAAATCAATTTCAAAAAAGATAAATGTAATATTTTCGAGAATAATAAACAACTTGTATTTAAGGGTTTTAGAAAAAAAAAATTTATGTCTTAAATATGAATATAAATCGAAATTCAAATTTATGTTTAACTGCCAAACATGACGATCCATGGTTGTGGCATAAACGATTTTGTCACATTAATTTTAAGTATATTAATAAATTAGCAAAATATGAGCTAGATAGAGGGTTACCTAAAATAAATTACAAAGTAGAAAATTTATATGACGATTGTCAAATTAGAAAAATAAAGAAAAGCTCTTTTAGATCTAAAAATAATATTTCTACAAAACAACAATAAGAATTATTACATTTAGATTAATTTGCTCCAACTCAAGTACGAACTATAAATTACAACAAATATGTTTTCGTAATAGTTGATGATTTTTCAAGAGATACATGGACTTTATTTTTAAAACATCAAAGTGACACCTTTGGAATGTTTAAATTTTTTTCTAAAACAATTAAAACTCAAATGGATTTGAAAATTAGAAATATTCGAAGTGATCACGTTGGAGAATTTGAAAATGATCTATTTACCAATTTTTGTAATAAAAAGGGCATAAGTCATAATTTTTCTTTTCCCTACACACCTCAACAAAATGGTGTAGTAGAAAGAAAAAATCGTACGTTATAGGAATATGCACGAACACTATTAAATAGTAATGGTATACCAAAACATTTTTGGACTGAAGATATTGCTACGGCTTGTTATGTTTTGAATCGAGAAACCATATGACCTATGACTAAATATACTTGTTTTGAAATATTTTTTGGAAGAAAACCTAAAGTATCATACTTTAAAACTTTCAGATCAAAATGTTTTGTACTAAATACGAAAGATAATTTGGGAAAATTCAACCCAAAGGCCGATGAAGGAATTTTTGTTGAATATTTGGATAGTAGCAAGGCATACAGAATTTTTGATAAACGAACTAACGCGATTGAAGAAAGTTTACATGTTTTGTTTGATGAAAATTTTCTCAACCATCAAACTAAGGAAGACGAAGAAATAATTCCAATAACAAATACAACAAATTCTTATAATAATGAGACAAATACACAAACTAGTACTTTAGTGCCATCTCCTAGAATTCTAAAAGATCATCCAATAGTTAACATCATTGAAGATCTAAACACCAGAGTAACTAAAAATCAACTTAACTAAATGAGTCATATAGCATTTGTGTCAAATTTTAAACCGAGAAATTATAAAGAAGCTTCAAATGATAATTTTTGGATAATAGCTATGCAAGAAGAATTAAATCAATTTGAACATAATAATGTTTGGGAATTAGTACCAAGACCAGAAAATCAATTGGTTATTGGAACAAAATGGGTATTTAAAAACAAAGTAGATGAAAACGGAAATATAGTTAGAAATAAAGCACGTCTAGTCGCTCAAGGTTATAATCAAGAAGAAGGTATCGACTACGACGAAACTTTTGCTCCAATAGCAAGACTCGAGGCCATACGCACATTACTCGCTTTTGCAAATCATCACAATTTTAAATTATTTCAAATGGATGTCAAAAGTGTTTTTTAATGTTTTTATTAAACAAAATGTATATGTTGAACAATGTAACAACCCGCATATTTATCGAGTTTACATTTAAATATTTTTATTTAAATATTAAATCGTTAATCGGATTTTGGTCCGAAAAACTACTTTTTGCAAACGGTCAAATTAGGACTCGAGACCACTTCCATTGAGTTCGAAATGTCGTTTACAACTTTTTAAGTATAAACATCGATAGGTTTGGAGTTAGTGAAATTTCACTAACTTTTCCCGCTTTGGACTTTGGGTTAGTTTAGCCTATTAAGCCCAAGTTCCAACCCTCTTCTCCTCACTCTTCATAAATTTCCTAACTAACTCAAGCTTTAGCATTAATGGTGAAGAGAATGGGAAATTAAAACTCCAAGCTCAAATTCAATTGCAACTCCATCATTCAACTCCAAATTCAAGTAGAAGATATTGGATTCAAGCTTTGGATTGCTTCTCCTTGCTTTCAAGCTTCATCTTCATAAATTTTAGTGCAAAGGTGAGATTTTTATCTCACAATTCTAGCCTATAACTATATTGGACTGTTGGGAATGATTCCCCATCACTTTAGCATGTGCATTTGCATTTGGTTTGGATTGGATTGGCGAAAAACTCCAATTTTTAGCGTTTTTGACAAAAAACTGCAGTTAGGTCGCACTGCCTCGGAGTTAGGTCGTTCTGGCCTTAAGTCGTTTCTGGCCATCGCTAAGTCGTCCACGAGTTAAGCCTAAGTCGTAAGTCGCGCGCGTTGAAAAGTCACCGCCTTTGTATTTCTGTTCGCCTGTGTTAAGTCGTCCACGAGTTAAGCCTAAGTCGTAAGTCGCGCGCGTTGAAAAGTCACCGCCTTTGTATTTCTGTTCGCCTGTGTTGAGTCGTTCACGAGTTAGAGTGCTAAGTCGGCTGCGAGTTAAGAGTTAAGTCGTTCGTGTGTTATCTCGTAAGTCGTCTCCGACCTAAGCTCCAGTAAGTCGTTCGCGTGTTATCTCGTAAGTCGTCTCCGACCTATGCTCCACTAGGTCGTAGGTCGTATCCGACCTAAGCCTCTCTAAGTCGCGAATTGTTAAGTCGGCTGTCCTTAAGTCGTTCGACCCCACTAAGTCGTAGGTCGCCTCCGACCTTACCCTTAGGTCGTATGACCTGTTTGTTAAGTCGGCTGTCCTTAAGTCGTTCGACCCCACTAAGTCGTAGGTCGCCTCCGACCTTACCCTTAGGTCGTATGACCTGTCATCCACTAGGTCGCGCCACTTAGGTCGTATCCCTTAGGCCGCGAACTCTTTAGGTCGTTAGACCTCATTTTGCTTTAGGTCGTAAGCCGCTTGTCTTCACTTAGGTCGTACCGTGACGGGGCGCTGCCCCGCACCCCGCCGGGGGCGCTGCCCCCTGGACCCCCGCGACCTGACCGGGCAGGTCGAACCCCGTATAACTCTGCGTAGGCGATCTTATCTGAAGAACATTCAACCGAACTTCCTGAGCTGATTTCCTTGGATTTTATTCGCATCTCCGTATGCGATCTTTGTGACTGATTGTTTCTACACTTACTTATGTGTTTTGTCACTTTATAATATAAAGGTTTCAATACTAGTAGTAAATATCAAAACTCTTTTAACAAACAATTTCAACTCTATTTTTAATAACAAAGCTCTTTTCTTAAACCGTTTTCCAATCTATTAGTATATACAAGCCTTTACCTCACTCGGATGAGAAATCTAATTAAACGACTTAGTAAAACAAGTGGTATGAAACGCTTGCGTTCACTTCGTCGGTTAATTCTTGGACTTGTTCGATTGAACCTCTTATGACAATTTTATTAGTGAAGATTTACAGTTTGTTCGTAAATATTGAAGTTAAGCAAGTGGTTATGGGACATGAAGCTAAACTTCTATATTTACTAGCTTAGTGTAATTGACACTTCTCGTTGATCTTGATGATCGCTCTATGAATTAGACTAGCAATTGCGCGATGTCTCTTTCATTGCAAGGTTAGACTAGACACCACTTGTGTGATTCCATTCACACATACCTTTCTGCTTTTTGGTTAGTCTTGACCTCGTTCTGTGTGATTCCACTCACACATGTGGGGTAGCTCCCCATGGTCTTCGGACCGTCATGTGATAGGCCTCTTCCCCTTTTTTATGATTTCTGGATTTCTCGTGTTGATTTCTGGAATTTATGTCATTGACTTGTTATGAGTACAAGTTTAGGGTATGATGCCCCCTTCGAATCTTTGAGAAGATTCTTGTGATATTGATTATCTCTTATTGATTGATCTTCTGTTGATCATTATTTACATACTTATAGTGGTATGTCGTTATGGATGTTTATGTTTATGCCATATCTTTTATGTTATATCATGTCATCTGATATTTATAGCTAGACTGATCCGTTTATTATTTTCTTAAATAATACTCGGATCAGACCGAGATGTTACAGGTGCTTCTGCTTGACTTCTTCCCAGGGATTCATCACTCTGACTTTTGGCTAACTGTTTAGATTAGCAGTTTTTGTTGTATACACTTGAGATATAGACTCATAGTTGTATTCTTTTGTATAGCACGTGTTGCTATTCTTTTGTATTATCGTGGATCTTATTGACCACTACTCTGATGTACACTTTCATGTGTTAGTTATATATTCATATCTTCTTCCGCCTTTGTGATATGGATATCTGTGACTGATTTGTGATATGATTATTTCTATGTTTGTTTCCGAAGATTATTTATAGCCACCGTGTGATAAGCAATTACATGGATGGTCGCTCCTCAACAGCCTTATTCTCCGTGCTAGTTGACAGCACTTCTCCGGAGTGTTCTTGGCTAGCGTGGGTATAGAGGTGGGGCGTCACAAACAACCTCCATTGTTTATTCATGAAAAATACCCCGATCATGTTTTTAAATTACCAAAACGTTATATGGTTTAAAACAAGCCCACAATGCCTAGTATGAACGTCTTAAAAATTATTTAATTACATCTGGTTTCCAAATAGGTAAAATCGATACGACTTTATTTATTAAACGAGAAAATAACGACATTTTAGTTGTACAATTTTACGTAGACGATATTATTTTTGGTTCAACTAACGAAAATCTTTGTAATCAATTTTCAGATATTATGAAAAATGAATTTGAAATGTCTCACATGGGAGAATTAAATTTTATTTAGATTTACAAATAAAAAAACTTGAAAATGGTATCTTTATTCATCAAGAAAAATATCGTAACGATATATTACGTCGTTTTGAAATGGTAAAACTTCAAGCAAAGCAGCACCGATGAGTACTAGTGTTTATTTGGAAAAAGATGATAACGGAAAAGATTTTGATGAAAAATTATATCGTAGTATGATTGGCTCCTTTCTTTATTTAACGGCTAATCGATCTGGCATTATGATGAGCGTTTATCTTTATGCCCGATTTCAAGCAAAACCAAAAGAATCTCACCAAAGAGCTGTTAAACGTATCTTACGATATCAATCTAGTACTACAGATTGTGGTTTATTTTACCCTAAGGGATCATTGTTTGAACTAGTTTCATAGAGTGACGTGGATTTCGATGGATGTAAAACAGATCGTAAGAGTACTAGCGGAACGTTTCACTTTATCGGACAATCATTAGTTTCATGGTTTAGCAGAAAGCAAAATTGTGTCTCCTTATCTACTTGCGAAGCCGAATATATTTCAGTAGCTCTAGCATCTGCACAAGTGATATACATGCAAAAACACTTACGGATTTCGGTAAAGTTATCAATAAATTACCAATATATTGCGATAACACGAGTGTAATAAATCTGTCAAAAAATCACGTAAATCACTCACGTACTAAACATATGGATATACGACATCATTTTTTACATGACAATGCAGAAAAAGGAATTATTACATTAGAATACGTAAATACCGAGAATCAAATAGCATATATTTTCACAAAACCACTAAATGAACAAACATTTGTTAAACTGCGACGCAATTTAGGAATATGTTCTCTTAATGATCTTTCCAACTAATACTACATTTTTATTCATTCTATTTTTGGCTAAAAAAAATTATCCACAAATCAACATTATTAACTCCTCACCTTAAAATTTTAAGATATTTGTTTTTTTAATTTACCTATGAATAACCTTTAAAATCAGGTATAAATAGTTTTTACAAAACAAAAGGTAAAGAATATATAGATTTCATTTTTTTACAGAAAATAAAAGCATGTCTTCCGATAACTCTCATCTCTCCTTCTCGACACCAACAATGGATAGCTCAGCGGATACACCTCATCGCCTTCCTACTCCTACACCAGATCAAGAACCGACCTATAAGTGGTCTTTCTACCACACGGGATTCGCTCTCGATAAAAGGATGTCCAAACGATCTCTATTTGTCTCTCCTGACACGAAGGAGAAAATCGATGAGATGCATCACTATCAAAAACAACAAATAGATTTACAACGAGAATAATACTTTGAGCAAAAGGTCACTGCACAACGACTAAGTTTTCTGGAGCAAGTAGCGATAAAATTTTGTAATTCACGAAAGAAGGATGTACATGAACCACTTTCGATTCCTTGCAATCCTTTGGATCCCTCTGCTTCTTATCGTACACCTTTGCATCCTTTACCTAGGCGATTCTCTGGTTCCCCGAGAACCCACGAATGTGGAAGTATATGGTCCGCATTTAAGCCATGGAGGGATAACAAGTCTGAAGATCGCAGTGCTCCATCATCATCTAAATAAATCTAATTATTCTCATTGTATTTTTATCTAGTTATATTTGTATTATGTTTCATAAATAATAATACTATATTTTATTAAAATCATACTCTCGAAAAATAAGCAACGATTTTCTAAATTAGGCTATTTTAAGACAAACTAGTCATTTTAGACGTCTGAACATTGCATTAGACGTCTGACACTCATGTATCACAAATTTTTAACCATCGTGCATATATCAGACGTTTGATTTAACCATCCAGACGTTCGAAAATTATCTTCGCATAATAAACAATAGAAAACAGTCTATTTCAAACTTCTGAACTATTGACCAGACGTCTGAACAAAGTCTCTGCCTCTAAGATAAAAACTCAGACCATTTGTAGACATCTGATATTATATCCAGACGTTTGAGAAAACTATCTATCCTACAAAAATAACACTTCGACTTATTCCAGACGTCTGATTCTACGACCAGACGTCTGATCTACCTTTCAAAATTTACAAATCGAGCAATTCCAGACGTCAGCCACCAACAACAAGACGTTTGATTCTATTTACTATCTTCAAACTAGGATAAATCAGACATTTGATTCACCTTCTAGATGTCTGAAATTCAATAGACACTCTTAAGTACCTAGATAACGTATATTTCTTGTACTTTTCTCAATTGAGTTTCATTTCATTTCAACTGCGAAGTCGATTCCCTATTTCTCAAAATTACTTTATCTTCCAAACTCGCTCGAATTCGATGGCTCCTAAAACAAAAAACCCTAAGATCTCTAAGCGAAAGCAAGACCAAGCAACTTCATCCAACCCCCAAGTTTGCTCTGACGATCAAATTGAGCAATGGATGAATTGTGTACCACATTCACTCAAGAGATACGAGGATATTCGAAAAAAAACTCCATACAGGTCCATTTTATAATTTTCTAAAGCTCCTAATGTATGATTTAGATGAAATGGGTGAAAGTGCTGGTTTAGAAACATCGATATCCTTTAATCCCAATAACATCCAAATAGATCAACTAGCCATACTTCTTTTCTATGCTAATTTAGATAGCACAGCAGTTTGGAACACTGACAATGATGATAATTGGTTATGGTCAAGTGTTTATGGAAACACAATTTGAATTACTTAAAGGATCATAGGTCGAACCCTCGGATGTTCCGACACCGGAGAAGATTTATATAATATTCGGGATATGCATCTCAAACTGAGAGATAATATAACACATCAAATTTGAGAAGATGAAATGCCTAGATTTGCATCCGAATACCTACGACCTAAGGCGAGACTTCTCGCTAGAATGATTATCAATACTATCATTCCTCGCCTTGGTAGTCATGAGCAAATCACAGAGTTAGAGCACAAGGCCTTATATGCTATATTCAGTGGAGCAAGGGTCAATTGAGCAAAATTTATATTTAACGATCTCAATTTTTTTTGGATTTTATCATGCCCATCCATCATCTGTCCTTCATACATCATGAGACTTCTATGAGATCACAACATCCCCTCATATTTATCCACTTTTAAAGAAATTTCTCCAAAATATGCTTCCATAAAATTTCTCTCTCTTATGCACTTATCGAAAAATCCACTGAATTTTACATCGTTTGAAAAGGGATGCAACGTCGTCAAACTGGACAAGCTAGGCCTCCACCTCAAACACAACCTGAACCATCACAAGAGGTGGAGCAACATCACAATACTACTCCTCCTCCTACACCATTTAATTATACTTGCCAAGATGATATTTTAGAGACTCGCACTAAGACGAATCCAAATGAGAGTATTCGCGACTTAACTCTCCAACATCAACTTATTTTATCTTGGAATCAAAAATTAGTAGCTAAGCACATTGGTCGCTTTGAAACATCTTTTGCTTCTCGCCTAGCCATAGTTGAAACATCACTTTCAACTACATTATCCGTTCTAAAGGAGGTTCTTCAACGGGTTTGTGGTCCTACACCACCTTCAGAAGATTGGCCAACTCCAGTGCCTTCTCCTCCTCCTTCAAAACACTCCAAACTTTTTGACGAGGAGAAAGAACCTTTCGAACAAACTTTAACATCTCCTAAAAAACAAGCTAGCTCTTCCAAAAATGAAAATGAAGGAGATGATCAAGATAAAGCTTCCCCAAAAGATCCTTAGATTTATTAGGATTCCATCTTTTGTATAAAAATGATGAAAATCTATGAATGTAATCGATTAATGTGATTAATGAAATTTCCTTTTTTGGTGGGTTATTTCTGTGTATATTTGTATAATCTTACAACGATTGGTAAATACTCAATGGAATGGACATGATGTCTACAATTAAAAAGTTATAAATCCTTTTTGATAATGCCAAAGGGGGAGAAATAATAAAGATCACAATAAATGATGGAAGAACATATTCAGGGGGAGATTTATAAAATTGTATCTAAGTATATTGTATAGTTGTCATCAACAAAACGGGGGAGATTGTCAGGAAATCAAGTCTACGGTTTCGATGATAAAAACCATACAATGGAAATCGAAAATGCATATATATATGTATATATACATATACAGTTACTTTGTACCAATCCCATTTTTAAACAAAATTTAATTGAGTAATTAAAATAAAGTTTTGATTAATTTGTGAATTAATTTGGAATTTTTCCAAAAAAATAAAATTTGTGTTTGCTTTTATATATATATATATATATATATATCTGTGTGTGTGTGTGTGTGTGTAAATTGTAAATAGAATTTTGATTTTAAAATTCAAAAATAAATATCTTGAAAAATAAATTGAATTTGAAAACTCTATATTTTGAAACAAATAAAAAATTTGTTTCTAATTATAATATATATATATATATATATATATATTAGAAGTTATATTTTGAATTTGATATAATAATTTTCAAAATCTATTTTAAAAAGTTAAATTCTATACATAAATATTTGTAGTTGAAAAAGATTTAATAAAAGGTTTATATTCTTTATTTTAAAAATATATATGAATAAATATAGTTTGTGTATATATATATATAAAATATACGTTAATATAAAAAAAGAGAAATGCATTAATTAAATTTGGAATTATAATATAAATTACATAAAAACATATAAAGACATGTGTGAGATAATTAATACATACAATTTACAAGTGTGGGTTAAGGAGAACATGCATAAGAAGTGTAAGTTTAGTATTAACAAGTGGCATACTTATTTTCTTTTAAAATTTAATTATATATGATAAGTATTGAAACCAGGCTTTATCTTTTTGAATTTTCTTTCATTTTCAAAACTTAAAACCTGAGAAAGTTACAAATCAGAAAAAAAATTTATCAAATAGCAACTTCAACTCTTTCCAACTTTTACAAGCTTCAACCTGAGCTAGCAAATCAACAATCAAGGTCAGATTCAAATTCAACAACCAAGCTTTGGTTTCAAATTAACAAATCAACTACAGACTAGATCAAAATCTAGTTCCAAATCATCAAAACAGGCTTCTCTGTTTTTATAACAGTGAATAAACTAACACACTAGACTTGAATCTGTTAAAATCTTGATATCTGTGATTAATGCTTGAAGTTAAGTTGTGAAAAAATGATGTACATGAATGTTTTTGACTGGAAAATGGTTGAACTTCTCTGTGCATATAGTGTGCATGCCTGTATATGTAATATATATGGCTCTGTTTAAACTACAGGCACAAATCCACTTAATAAATTCAACTGCTCATCATCTAATCGACTTTAGGCTTTGATTTCTAAATAAAAGATGTTGTAGGAGTGTAAACTTATTTTTGAAAATAAATTCAAAGTGTTTAAATTAGGTAATTATTTCGAAATTAATAAATTGCATTGAAAATCATTTTTCAGTTAGGAATCAATGATCATATTTTTATGTTTTGGTTCTACAATCTGTTTTGTACTGAAAAACGATGAATTTTAATAATCGAATTAAGATTTTTAAGTTTGGAAATCTTGAGAATTCTCGAGTTACTGAATTGGGTATTTCATCGATGATCGACGTAGTGATGATTGTCGCGATCAAGCCTGGAGGTGGCTTGTGAGTCGGGGTTCAAGGGAAAAATGGTTGATGAATTTGCCGTGGCGGCGGCATGACGTCAATTTAGGGTTTCGCAAGCTGTCTAGGTTTTCGTTGTTTCTCGAACTCATGTGACGTCGATGGTGGAGTAAAGGTGATCGAACCAAGAGGGATAGGAGCGTGGGACGGTGGCCTGGCTCTGGGTTGAACGGTGAGGTCTTTGGTGGTCGAGATCGTTGAAGCGAGGCGTTTTTGTTGAGGGGTTTTGGGTTCCAATATGGAATCAAATTGCTCGATGTCAATTTCGTGATCGATTCGAAATTCTGGGTGGTCATACCATTTGTGGGGGTTGTCGTCGACTTGTTAACGATTGGAGACTTGGTCGGAGATGGCTAGTTCAGTTGTGCATGTGCATATATGTCTGGTTGTATCAGAAGGTAGGATTTGAGGAAGAAGGAGGGTGGCTCGAAGTTGATGGTGGTTTTTCTCGAGGAGATAGCGAGTTTGTTCGCGTGTGTGATCGCGAGTATGTTAACAGGTTTTTAATTTTTAAATATAAAACAAAGTATAAAAAAGGGAAAGAAGAAGGGGTAGCTCGGGACTAAGCTCGGGGATTTTGGATTTTGGCTCGGGTTGATACTCGAAGCTGTCCCGGGACAGAAAATTAAAAAAAAATCAAGTTTTAAAGGTTTGAACAAATTTTTAACCTGTTTCTTTAAATGATTAATGTTTTATTTATGTATTGGAAATAGGTAAAGGTTTTTAAATAAATTATTTTAATTAGTCAAGTTTAAAGTGTATTAGTATATATACTTTCATTATTTAATTCTTAAGCTTATTTTAAATAAAATTAAATAGCTTAAATAAGAAGTTATTAAAAAGATAAAGATGTTTATAGTTGTTAATTTACTTAAAGATCTAAGTTAATTCATGGGTAAATAATAAATTTGTTTCAAAGATTAAAGGTTTAAAGTTAAACGTTTTTAAAGATCAATTATTTTGATTTTAAATAATTTTATATTAGGTGACTAATTAATGTGATTCCTAATTGTTTTCAAATGAAATTTGATAATATAGCTAAGTGTAGTCAATTATTTAAGGGTTAATTAACTAATGTGATTAATTAAAGGATAATTAATCAATGCAAGTAATTAAGAAATCATTACTTGATGTAATTAATTAAAAGATGATTTATTAATGTGAGTAATTAAAGGATAATTACTTAAAGGATAATTACTTACTTAAAAGATAATTACTCAATGTAAGTAATTAAAGGATTAATTAATTATAGGGTAAGTAATTAATGTAATTAATAAAAGGATAATTAATTAATTAATTAGGGGTTAATTAATTAATGTAATTAATTAAAGAATAATTACTTAAAGGTTAATTACTTAATGTAATTAATTAAAGGATGATTATCAAATATAAGTAATTAAAGGGTAATTACTTAATGGAATTAATTAAGGGGTAATTAATTTATGTAATTAAATTAAGGTTAATTAAATAAATGTGATTAACTAAAGGGTGATTAGTTAATGTGATTAATTAAGGGATAACTAATTACTTAAAGGACAATTACTTAATTAAAGGATGATTAATTAACAATTCAAAATGATAACCAATGGTTTGAAATTAATTAATAACAATTAAGTAGGGTTATGTGACTGATTCATAAGTAATTAGTTTCTTAAATTAATTATAATCAGGTGACTGATTAATCTTGCTTATGGACGATTGAATTATATTGAATGCCTCGAATTGTTTGATATCTCTAATATGTGATGTTCTGTTATATGATTCTTTGGATGGAGCTGTGACAAATGTAATTTATTTATCTACAATGAATTTACATGTTTATCTATGAATGGAAGATAAGCGTTATAGGATTACACTGCTTATTGATACTGTTGTGTTTGGATTTATAATGGTTGTTTATTGTTGTACGCAAAACCCCTAGACTACACACAACACACACACAAATATGGATTTCACGGGAAATTGGTTAAGTCATGGGTATTTTGAATTTAATATTATTTTATTCAAAATAGTGAAAAGAATTTAAAGTTGAATTTTGAATCCAAAATGGTTTGGAAGTGATTTGGTTTAAGTATGAGAAACTTTTGAAAAGGAAGTTTTTAAATTAAAATTATTTTTGGAATTTAAATTTAACTAAAAACAGAACTTTATACACTATCCAGTTTATACTTTTAAAAGGCTATAACTTGAGAAAATTTAATCGGATTTTCCCAAAACGAAAAACATTTGTTTTCAAATGATAATGGCTTTCACATAAAGAAAGAATTTTCAGTTTTGTTGAAAGGATTTCGAATTTGGAATGGAAATAGTTTTGAAAGCTATGAATGGATCTTTGTTAAAGATTTGGTAAACCTTGATTTAAATTGAAGAGGATCTTAAAGGTGAGACTTTTTTTAGGAGATTAAAATGGAAATTTGTTTAAACCATTCAAAAGGAATGGTTTTGGGCTAAAAGTTGTGACTTAACTAAGATGTGAATGTATCCATATGTTTTAAAATAAGCGCTCATTATTCGGTTAAGCCGGTAAAGGACTTTAAATCATAAAACCCATTCCGAATTAATGATACGACGAATTGGATAGCATTTGAAGACGGTGGTTGACGACCGGATATCTTTGAAAATGAAAGGATTACCTGTCGAATGTCTCTGCACCGAGTGGCCCCGGTATAGAGATTTTGGTTACCCTATGTGATGGGGAGTTCGGACGTAATTGGGGATATTCGAATTTGCATGGACTTCTTTTAAAGTGCCTTCTGTTCCATTCAGACCCAGAATGGACTTGTATGGATGTATGTCTGACGTTACACTTTGAGATATAAAGCTTGTTTCTATCAAATACATTTCTGTTTGGTGGCGGAGAATTTATTCTCTTAGCTTAATAACCTTCTCTGAGACGTACGAGCTCAGAGGTTATGTAGTTGATGGTTACTAGTGATATATTTCCAATTTGGTGATGTGGCATGCTAAGTGTTGATCATTGGTTGATTGAAGTATGGCTTTTGTGAAAAGCGTAGCTTTGTGGGACGAGACTTCATCGAACCTCACACCTCGAAAATGGTCGAAACAGGAAGGATGCGGCAAGGTTACGGGGGTCGCGCCCTTTAGGGTATGTGAATTTTCTTCTGGATAAAAAGTGGTATCATGGTATGGAGCCCAGGTATTTAACTTATGTAGTTTTTGGAATTTTTTGGTGAATCTCGGGATAAAGGTCGGTGACGACCGAGGGATGGCATACTCATGACAGTTAGTTACCTAGTTACAGAGGTAACTCGGCCTTATGTTGGCAGAGATCCGGTTAGGTTCTCAGGGCGTCCCTCCAGAGGCGTATCCTTTCGGATAAAGGAAGTTCCTTAGCCTTGGCCATTTTTTGGAAATCCAATCACCCAATACGAGCCCTGTACGGTTTTAGTTATAGAACCTGCCATCTAACATGGTAGCTATAGTTGGCATATTATAATGGTGTATATGATGGCTAAGATTAATATTATACTTTTGAAATATTTTCCACGCTATGCACTAATAGTAATACCGAAAGGATTTTCGTGTATCAAGCATGTTTGACTGCTATAAGGAGAAATCTCCCCAAGTGAGCGATTGCATTGTGTATGTGGTGGAAGGCCTTATGGTAGTTTCATTATCCAAAAAGGCATGATGGATTTCTTTTTATTTCTTTTGTTTATTTCTTTTGTTCAAAAAACTGTTTTTTTTGCTCACACCAGTCTCATGAATGACCTGGAGTTTATTGTTCCCTTTCTAAACTCTGGATGCCCATAATTTTTCACATGGGCAGGCTAGAGTCAGGTTATCAGATAGTCAGCTAGCAGGTGTAGCTTTTGGCAGTCTTTGAAGCCTTTGGATTCGGCGATCGCATTGTGCTACACTACAGCATGATAGCGGTCCGAGCATTTTGTTTTGGAGCTTTGGAGCTTTGGCAATGGAGATGTAGTCCGTTGGATTCTATCTTTTCTCTCTCTCTCTCTTGAAGATCATGAAGATGTTATCTTTCCGCTGCTGTTGTTGTAGTTTTCCGCTGCTTTGTTTTTTCGCTGTTGTATATCTTTGATATTGTTGATCACTTCATATTGCATTATTGTTGTAATCAGTTTTTGTGTATCAACAAAATTCTTCTTTCTGTTTTCGCTGTGTTGTTATACATGATGTGTTATAAGCTTCGGCGAATTGGATTTCAATGTTTGAATCTGCGACATTCGAATACGGGTGATGTATGGATGTTGATTTTCGGACGCTGAATCCGGGTCATCACATTTGGTATCAGAGCTAAAGGTCGAGTAAGAACTTTAGCTTCGCAGTATAACACATTAGGTAACTCATTAGAGATAGGGTTACAAATGCCCTAGAATGAGTATATCCCTAAGATATCTTGTCCGTATGCCTCAGTCAGTTGTCTTACTATTCAAAGATAGTGAGAATGAGTGCAGGAAGAGGACAAGGTAGAGGACAGGTGTGACGACCCGATTTTCCACGTGCGAAAATCGACATCCATACTTCACTTGTATTCGGATGTCATAGATTCAACCGTAAAAATCCGATTCGCCGGAGCTTATAACACATTAAGTACAACAACACGGCAGAAGAAAATGAATATATCATTGTTATACAACAGTGAATTACAACAATGATACAACAAGAATTAATCAATATTATCAGAGATACAAGGTACGGCGGAAAGAATAGCACAACTGGATGGTCTAGGCTTTGCAACCATCGACAACGGAAAGATAATTCCAATAGAATCTCCAAAAGAATCCAATACCATCCTGCAACTCCATTTCCAATACTCCAAACCAAAGATAGCTTGAACCACCATCATCGATGCATTAAGCAAGGTTACTCCGGAATGTTGAAGAGAAACAAATGCTAACGCCAAAACCAAAGGCTGGATGCTATCGAATCTTCTCCTACTATTTGATTATTTGAAAAATCCAACTCTAGACTGCACGTGTGAAAAATTATGGGCACCCAGAGTTTAGAAAGGGAACAATAAACTCCAGGTCAGTCATGGGACTGGTGTGAGCAAAACGAAAATAGTTTTATCTATTAAATAACAAACAAAAAGAATTAAAAAGAAATCCGCAATGCTTTTTGGAAAATGAAACTACCATAAGTCCTCCCGCCACACACACAATGCAATCGCACTCTTGGGGTAGATTTCTCCTTATGATAGTCAAACATGCTTACTACGCAAAATCCTTTTGATATTATTATTAGTGCATAGTGGAAAACATTTGCAAGTATAATATTAATCTTAGCCAGCATACGTACCATTATAGAATGTCTACTATAGCTACTATGTTAAATGGAAGATTCTACAACTAAAACCGTACAAGGCGCGTATTGGTGATTGGATTTCCAGCAAATGCTCAGACCAAGGAACTTCCTATTGCCACATGGGTACGCCTCTGGAGGGACGCCCCGAGAACTTACCTAGCTCACTGCCAACACAAGACCAGGTTACCCCTGCCTGGAAGTAACACCTACAAGTATGCCATCCCCGGTCGTTTGCCACCTTTATCCGAGAGCTCTCAACCACAAAGCAACCACAAAGTAATAAATTTGCGGTGACCACATGAGTTAAGTATCTGGGCTCCATACCATGATACCACCCTTGTCCAATAGAAATAGACATACCCTAGGGGCGCAACCCCTAAACAACCTTGCTGCATTCTTCCGGTTTCGACCAATTCCGAGGTGTGAGGTCCTGATGCAGTCTCGTCCACAAAGCTACGTTTTACACAAAGCCTTGCTTTGATCAACAAATGATCAGTAGCACTTCGTATGCCACATTACCAAATTGGGAATATATCACTAGTAACCATCAACTACATAACCTCTGAGCTCGTACGTCTCAGAGAAGGGTGTTAAGCTAAGAGAATAAATTCTTCGCCACCAAACAGAAATGTATTTGATAGAAACCAACTTTACATCTCAAAGCGTGATGTCAGACACACATCCATACAAGTCTGTTCTAGGTTCGAATAGAACCGAAGGCACTTCACAAAGAAGCCCTTGCAAATCCGGATAATCCCTAATCACGTCCAAACTTCCCATCACAAAGAGTGATCAATTCTATATACCTGGGCCATTCGTGTAGGGACATTTGACAGGTTATCCTTTCGCTTTCGAAAATATCCGGTCTTCACCACTGGTCTTCAAATGCGATCCATAACATGGTATCATTATTCGGAATGGGTTATATGACACAAAGACCTCTCATGGTAAACCGAATAATGAGCGCAATATTTTAAAAACATTTCGATATTGGGATCTTAGTTAAGTCACAACTTAAAACCCAAAACCTTTCTTCAAAATGGTTTAAACAAATTACCATTTTCAAATCTTTAAACAAAATGATCCACTTCATGAAGCTCACCAATCTCTCATAAAGATTCATTCACAATATTTAAACAAAAGATCTATCTTTGAGATCCTCTTTTGTTTGAAAACAAAGTTCATCAAATATTTCACAAAGATTCCTTCATAGCTTTTCAAACAATTCCATTTCAAAATCTTTTATATAAAAGATACACCTTTAAGATCCTCTTCGATTCAAAACAAGGTTCAACCATCTTTCATAAAGATTCATTCATAGCTTTCAAAACTATTTTCAATTCCATTTCAAACTTGAAATCTTTCAACATAAACTGAAAATCCTTTCTTTATATGAAAACTATTATTATTTGAAAACAAATAGTTTTCGTTTCGAAAAAATTCGATTACATTTGCACAAGTTGAAGTCCTTCAAGTATAAAACATGGGTTAAACTAAAATTTCCAAAATAATATTTTTAAAATGGTTTAAAACCCATGTTTATATAACTTGTATAACCTTTTTAAACTATAATTTCCAAACATAGAATTCAATTTCAAATCTTGAATTTAAATTCAAATCAAACTATTTAAGTTTCAAAACTTTGTCAAGTTATTCAAAATAACTTTTATCTTCAAAACTCCTTTTCAAAAGCTTTTCATATTTAACTTAATTCCATTTCCAAAACCATTTGGATTCAAAATTCAATTTTATAACCATTTCTGTGACCTAACCAATTTACTCAATCCACATTTGTGTGTGTAGGTGTAGTCCAGGGGTTTTACACAATAGTGCAACATCATCAATCATCACAGATTAAAGCACATCAATATCGATAAGCGGTATATTCCTATGACGCTTATCTTCATTCACAGATTCGGAGATAAATAATATAAATTCATCACAGATAAATAAATTATATCATAGTTCACAGCTCAAATTAGGATAATTCATAAAGCATCATATATCAGGGATATCAAACAATTCAACATCCGATAGAGTCCAAACATCCATAAGTAAGATCAGCTAATTATCTGATTAATTTAAATCAGATAAATTACTTATGAATAAATACAAATCCTGGTTAATTAACATTAATTAATTACAAATCATTTTAATTAATTATCCTCTAATCATTCATTAATTAACCTTTAATTATTAATTAATCAGTCTTTAATCATTAAATAATTATCCTTTAATTATTTAATTATCCTTTGATTAATTATCCTTAATTAATTATATTAATTAATTAACCCTAAACTAATTACCATTTAATTAATTATCCTTTAGTTAATTATAATTAATTAATTACATTAATTAATTAAACCTCAATTAATTACCATTCAATTAATTATCCTTTAATTATTTAATTATCCTTTAATTAATTATTCTTGATTATAATTAATTAACCCTTAATTAATTAATCATTATTTAATTATACTTTAATTAATTATTCTTTAATGGCCTGATTAATCAACTTTTAGTCATTAATTAATTAACCTTAATTACTTTCATTTAGTAATTATCTTTAAGTAATTAATTACCTTTAATTAATTATCATAAATTAATCAACCTTTAATCATACTTTAATTACTTAAGCACTTAATTAATTAAAAGATAAATCGTTTATCTTAATTAATCGTTAAATTCTTTAAATTAATAAACCATGTAATTAATTATCATTAACCCATAAATTAACTTAAGATATTTAAGTTAATCAATCATTGAAAACATTTCTTAATCAACTTCTTAATTACATTTTTAAGTTAATTTAAAAATAAAGGTTACGTATGTATATATTAAACACCTTTAAATCTTGGTTAGTTTAAAATAATTTTTTTCAAATCTTTAATTTTATACCAAACTCAAATAAACCTATTTTATATCAAAAGAATTGGTAAGAAGGATTTTTAAAACTTGACTTAGTTTAAAATTTCAAAACTTGATATCTTCCTTAATTCAAAATCATGTTTTATTAACAAAACCGAGCTTGATTTAAAATTTACCCGAACCAAAAACCTGTTTCCCCAGGACACTTGCAACCCTACATAACTTCGATCAAATCCATGAAGTACTACGAGTTCGTCGCGACAAAACCCCTTTCTTCCCAAACCTGATACACATATACACACGCGTTCAAGTGTACAACCAAACAAAGCAACTCCGACAACCTACGCCACCACTAGCACATCACCGACGACTCACCCATATGCTACGATCACCCAGGTTGACGGACTTCGACCAAAATTTTGAAATTGAACAATCGAACCCCCATAAACCAAAAACAGGTCAACATAAACGCCTCGTTTCACCACCTGAGATCGCCAGAACCCTCGCTACTCCATCAGGACCTTCGCCTGAGTCCCCGGCACCTGTTCCCCTAGGTGCGATCGACCAAAAACCCTTGATGACGAACCGTTCGTAGAATATATCTGAACCTAAAATAACAGATAAGCGGATACAATCTTCCACAATATTCAAACACTATGTATGGAATCCAAACTCAGGTCGGAATACCCCAAATTATATTAACTTGTCCGTCTTCAGACTTCGATATATTCAAGAAATTACGATAAAATTTCAAATTAGGTTTTAACTGAATGTTTTATTGATACAATCCAATTTAATTTTATGTTTAGTTAACCAATTTATTTCCAATAGAATTTTAAACTTATTAAAGTTAAAAACGAAAAGCTAATAAGAAACCGATGAAGAGAATACGAAATAGAAACTTATCTACAACTTAAGTCTAAACCCTAAAATCAAGTTGTGCTGTCGCCACCCCCACCAATAAATTCTTCCACCATTTTTCCTATGTTCGTTATCATCCCAACTTCCTCCGACATGAACCCCGTCATCCAAGAAACTTGCGTTCATCGGAATTTGCCTCACGACCAATTTCCAACCAACTCACATTTTCTCATGAATTAATAAACCAAAAATCTTAAAAATCTTATTAAAATTCATCGATTTGAAATGCAAATTCATTCATAGAATCAAAACTCGAAAATTAAATCATTCAATTTTTATGCTTCATGTTGATCATCACTGTAATATTCAAATTTCTAAATATTTCTACATAGAATTATTTTTAGAATTTAGATTAGAATGTTATAAACAATTTTGATTCACACATCATAATCTAAATTTTATTATTTGAAGAGATTATGAATTTTCTTTCTCTAGTGAATTTGGGTCTGTTGGTGTACAGGGTATATACATATATGTACAGACATGCATCACACAAATATATATACACACACACACACACGCACACACACATACTCAGATATAATTATATTCATGCAACTACTTACTTCCAGAATCAATCACAAGCATTTAATTATAGTTTCAAGGCTTTAAAATAAAGATTTGTTCACTTAGATTGGATATTTGAACAGAGAAAAAGCCTGGTTTTGGAGCCTTGAAAATGTTTGGAATTTGAAACCGAACTGGAATTAATTTAAATTCTGGAAACGTACAACTGGCCTTGAACTTTGATCTGCTTACTTAAGTTTGAAATGCTTTCAGTTTGATTGCTTTGATTCCCAGATTTGAAACTTGAACCCATTTCCATTTTCTTCAGGTTGTTTTAAATTTTTGATTTGCTACTTTGAATCTAAGAACTTGATCTCGTTTTGATATTGTTTTGCTTGATTCAACTTTGCTTTGAATTGTTTCTCTTTGGATTTAAGAAACTGTTTTGAACTTAGTTCTATACTGGATTTTGAAACCGAGCTGTATTTGAATTGTCCGTTTTAGTTCCAGGTTTGATTTTCTATTTTTGAGATGATCTACAGGTTGAAGACTTTGATCAGATTAAAGATTAAAAATCTGGTTTTCCAGATTTGTTTTCAGGCTTTGAGAAAATTGTTTTGATTTTCTTTTTCTAGATTTTCAACATTTGTTTTGAAGATGAGGATGAATTGGAGAGGAGAATGAAAATTATAACTTGGTTTCTTTCCCTTTGATATTTACATAAAAAAAAATTAAAAGTAACAAGCATGCCACTTGTCTTTGTATATTAAAACTTGTTATATGCATCTTTTTATAATTGTACAAATGCCTCAAATTTGTATTTTATGTTAAAAAGCTTAATTAAAGTTTTATTTGTAAATTTTGTTTTAAACCCTTATCATTATATAAATTACCTATGTCTTATTAATTTATAAATTATATCATATATATTTAATGTTTGTACAATTTAAATTTATCTTATTTACATATGTATCATATCTTGTTTACACTTGATAAAACAAATGCATTTCTGTATATAAGTTTTCGAAATTTAATTCTAAACAACATTTGAAAATTATTTATTTCCAATTCAAAATATAACTTCCAAATCACAATAAAGAATTAGAAAACATATTTTTATAAATTTTTAAAATATAGAGTTTTAAATCCAATTTACTTTCAAAATATTTATCTTTGAATTTCAAATTCAAATTTCAAATTATAATCAATTTATATATTTAAAACAAACATATATTATTATTTAATTTGAAAATTTCAAATTAATTTACAATTAAATTTTGAAATTTAAATAAATTACCAGTTTAAATTTGATTTAAAATCGGGATCGTTACAGATTCCCTCCTTAAGAAAATTTCATCCTCGAAATTTGCCAAAGAGGGACGCAACAAAGAACAGATGAACATATCAAAGATAGAAATATCTTTCCAGATCAAAATGAATATTTTTTTTGGATTTGGCTTACCAAATCAGAACATTATCAATAAATATGAGAACGAACTTATATGATACTACGCAAGATACCCTGGTCACTTGGTCTACGAAATATGCAGGGGCATTGGTTAGTCCGAAGGGATGACTAACCGTTCGTAGAATATATACGAACCCACACTACGCCATAAATGGCCTTCTGCAACACAAAAAAAATGTTGGGTCAGGCCCAAAAAATGTTGCCATAGGTCTATGGCAACATTTTTCTGGTGATGCAATTTTTGTCGTTGCCTTAGACCTCAAAGGCAACATTTTGACTATCTAAGGCAACATAAGTAATATTGTTGCAATAGAACCCTATTTGGGTCCATAGCAACATCCATATGTGTTTGTAGCAACATTCCAAAATGTTGTTATAGATATTAACTTTCTGAATTTGTGGGGCCCACATTGTAGAGCATATTTGATTTTTTAATAGAAATAAATATTTATTTAATAAAATGCTATTGCACAGAATTTGATATTCAAAAAGTAATTTATTTAAATAAATATTTTATTTCAACATTTGAAATAGTACAAATTCCTGACTCCACTATTTTACAATCAATGATATATAACACTGATATTCACATATACAGATATTCCTCACTACATCGCTCAGTTCACTCATTACATATGCAGTTTCAATTTATACAGACACCGACACTGACAAATATATGACGAGCCGAGTGCCGAGCCGAAGGCGAGCCGAGTAGCGGGTCCAGTCTTCAAGCTCAAGCACATTTGATTTTACTCTGTCTTCAAGCTTGTATCCAGTTGTCCAGTCTTCAATACTTGTCACATATAATTCAAAAGCAGTAATCTGGAAAATAATATTTAACTCGAACAGAAAATGAAAATATTTTTGTTATATTATTTGCCTCAGGTATTTGGGTTGTTTCTTTTCATATTTTTTTCTGACAGGGACCAAATATTTGCACGGACAACCTGTGAATGCACAAGTCAGCTGTTCACAAGTGCATAAGCCAAACATGAATGCAACACATGGATACAAGACAGTATGGAAGACAGCATGCAACAGTTCAGGCAAAAATGCACAAAGGAGAAGCATTTATGTACTGGAGTTGAAGCATTTATAAACTATAGATGTTATTTCTTATTCTGTATTTAAAACCCAAGTTGAAGCATTTATTAATTAAAAAAAATTCTATGAAGTATAATACTTCAAAGACCAAATTGGATTGCTCACTGAAATAATCATGTATATAACATAAAGGAAATTACTTGCTGAAAATAACTAAATAATATTATTAGTTACCTTTGCGTGATGAGAATTTAGGTTTCCGTTTGCGCCATCACAGCATGAGCCGGAGTCCCACACATAGGGTGAAGCAACACATCCAGCCCAGTAAAGACGCTTAACCAAAGTCCACAATCTTCAGATTACCTATGATATTGATAAGGCAAGAGATAAATAGCATAAAATTTAGGAATCTTCCCAATTTTTATGCTATTCAACTATGCCTCATCAATATCATTTAGACCTTATACCATAGTGACAACATCTATGATTGATGTAAACGCACCTGTGTTAAAACTTATAATTCAGATTTAACCAAATTGGGATTATTTGTCGTAAACGCACCTGTGTTAACATCTATATTCATTCACCAAAAATATCATAGGTCCAGTCTCCACAGTCCAAGCCACTTGAGCACAGCAAACACACAATAGAAAAAAACATATTTTTTATTACTCAACTGTATGGTGAACTGAATAGCAATGTAAAGATTTTTGATGTTAGTATACATATTTTTTAACAATAGCGCAATTGTACAATAGTGATATAATAAAAAACAAGATGGGTTTTATAGTAAGTTTTCAAACAAAATGGTGTGTTAGAACTATTTTTTATCATCTTAACAAGTGTTTTGAGAAATAAATCAAATAGCAGTAGATAAAACTTTATCATTCAATTCATCAGTTATCTTTACTTTTAGTGGAAATATTTGACAGAAAACAACAGAGTATTCATACTTGTAAACTAGTCCTTCATTTTTGACAATGTTACACATGCAACCTTCTTTTGTTACTGTATCAGCTGCAGTGGACAAATGATTCATGGCCAAAGATATGGGTTTCAAAAACGCAGCCGGCCTACAAAAGCACCAAGCAGTAGCACATGGTAATCCCAGATTTCAAAACCATGATAGTAATCAACAAATTTGATTTTCATAAACATTAAAATAAGCTTACATCAAATCCTCGTAGGACATAGTTGTTGTAATACCATGATAGTAATCACAATGAAATCATTAAATAACATTTAAATTCTTTCTTTTGAAATAATATCCGAATTACTTAATCATTAACTCACAATTCAGCATCTTATAGCAAATAAAATTAAAAGGAGAAATAGGAACAGCAAAAGTAGGGAATGAAAATACCTTAGAGAAGTTAGTACGATTTCTAGGCAAAATCGAATCGCGATTCTTCGTTCCCAGTTCGAGCTTCCAGACATCACGTTTCTGTTCGAAATTCCTTCCAGGCAAAATCAATTTCGTGCTTTGAATTCGTGAAACCCAGCTTGCAATCGATTCAGTTGAGGAGGAGACTACATCGAGCGGTGGAGGGTGATTTGCGAAGGAGGATGACTTGCGATGGAGCACTGGAGCGAGCCGGAGCCTGGATCGAAGCGAAATCGGGAACACCTAAATCGAAGCCCTAACCAAAATCGACAGAGAAGAAAGAAAATAAAAAGTTACTTGCGGAGACTTTTTTTCTTCGCGGCTCTAAAAGATCAAGGAGCGGTGTTCGGATTGATGAGGTGTCACGTTCTCCAACGTAGGATTTTCCTTGGTAGATTGACACGAATCGGTGCGAAAGATATGCAAAGGTCTACTATAGCAACACTATGAAAAAAAATTGCATCAATTACACTTGTTTAGCTAGAGCAACACATTTTTATGGCTAAGGCAACATCAAAAATTCAACGTTGCATTAGGACCAAAATTGTATAGCTATCGCAACATTTTACCTGGCAACACCTTGCAAAAATGTTGCAGAAGGCCATCTATGGCGTAGTGCCAAAATAACAGATAAGCGGATACAATCTTCCACAATATTCAAACACTATGTATGGAATCCAAACTCAGGTCGGAATACCCCAAATTATATTAACTTGCCCGTCTTCGGACTTCGATCCGCTCAAGAAATTACGATAGAATTTCAAATTAGGTTTTAACTGAATGTTTTATTGATACAATCCAATTTAATTTTATGTTTAGTTAACCAATTTATTTCCAATAGAATTTTAAACTTATTAAAGTTAAAAATGAAAAGCTAATAAGAAACTAATGAAGAGAATACGAAATAGAAACTTATCTACAACTTAAGTCTAAACCTAAAATCAAGTTGTGTTGTCGCCACCGCCACCAATAAATTCTTCCACCATTTTTCCTATGTTCGTTATCATCCCAACTTCCTCCGACTTGAACCCCGTCATCCTAGAAACTTGCGTTCACCGGAATTTGCCTCACGACCAATTTCCAACCAACTCACATTTTCTCATGAATTAATAAACCAAAAATCTTAAAATTTTTATTAAAATTCATCGATTTGAAATGCGAATTCATTCATAGAATCAAAACTCGAAAATTAAATCATTCAATTTTTATGCTTCATGTTGATCATCACCGTAATATTCAAATTTCTAAATATTCCTTAAATATTTCTACTTAGAATTATTTTTAAAATTTAGATTAGAATGTTATAAACAATTTTTATTCAGACATCATAATCTAAATTTTATTATTTGAAGAGATTATGAATTTTCTTTCTCTAGTGAATTTGGGTCTGTTGATATATAGGGTATATACATATATGTACAGACATGCATCACACAAATATAAATATATACACACACACATTCAGATATAATTATATTCATGCAACTACATACTTCCAGAATCAATCATAAGCATTTAATTAAAGATTCAAGGCTTTAAAATTAAGATTTGCTCACCTAGATTGGATGTTTGAACAGAGCAAAAGCCTAGTTTTGGAGCCCGGAAAATGTCTGGAGTTTGAAACTGATCTGAAATTGATTTAATTCTGGAAACTTACAACTGGCCCTGAACTTTAATCTGCTTACTTAAGTTTGAAATGGTTTCAGTTTGATTGCTTTGATTCCTAGATTTGAAACTTGAATCCATTTCCATTTGCTTCAGGTTGTTTTAAATTTTTGATTTGCTACTTTGAATCTGAGAACTTGATCTTGTTTTGGTATTGTTTTGCTTGATTTAACTTTGCTTTGAATTGTTTCTCTTTGGTTTTAATAAACTCTTTTAATCTTGGTTCTATACTGGATTTTGAAACCGAGTTGTATTTGAATTGTCTGCTTTAGTTCCAGGTTTGATTTTCTATTTTTGAGATGATCTACAGGTTGAAGACTTTGATCAGATTGAAGATTGAAATCTGGTTTTCTAGATTTGTTAAATTTGATTTAAAATCGGGATCGTTACAACTGGGGAATACCACCATGTAACAACAAGGAACAATCATTTTCCATCAATCTCTTTTATCATTATCCAATTTCAATTCTTTGGTGCTTCCTGGCAACTACAAGAAGAAGCTTTGGTATGGTGGGAGACCATTACTTTGGCCAAGTCGGAGATGAATTTGTATGTGGTAAATTCAAACAAGTATCTAAGCAGCATTATATGCCTTTCGGTTTTGACTTTAATGAATTTGAAATTTTACCTAAAAGAATTGGTTAACAAAATATGGAACTAAATTAGATTGTATCGATAAAACGATTTCGGTTAAACCAAACTTGAAAATTATGTGCAAATTTTTATGATCTTAATACGTTAACCTTCAAAGATAAATTTCTTTTGTCCTGGATCGAGCACGATGCAATCAATTCTTTTCCAAGATGGACCTACCCCAAGGATTCCATCAGCAAATAACTGTGGAAGTGTAACAACCCTATATTTTGTAATTATTTTATTGTATACTTTAATTATTTTAATGTAAAATTTTGGTTTAAAAAAAACTTTTATTTTTACTTATTTGAAATGATTTAATTTATTATTTAAATATAATCTTTATTTTTATGAGTTATAATCCCAAACTTGTGTAAGTTGAAATATTTGCTTGAAATGCTGATTTTGTTCAAAATAGTCAAACTGTGACTTTCAACTTAAAAGTTTAAAAGTTTAAAAGTTTAAAATTTTAAATTTTTTCTTTTACTATGAAAGTACATAAAATTTTAAGAACACCACTTTTCGTTTCGTTGAAATTGGATGTAAATTGTGAAAGTTATACCCTTTACAATATTGTGCGTATATAGGGTTATTTAACAATGACTATTTTAAATTGTATAAATTACTTCTTCTTTGTTTTATTTTATTTTAATATGTGATATTATGTTATATAATGTATATTTTGACTTTTAAGTATTTTTAAAATGATAATATAATTTTTTTAAAGTTCATTTGAATTTATTTCTAATTTTAAAAGCCTAGTCTACAATTTTAAGCCATTTTCTTAATTTAATTATATATAATTAAAATTTATTTATTTACTTTATGCACTCACTTTTATTTGTTGTGTTTTACTTTATTTTATTCATTTTACATATATTTAAATTAAAGTAAAATTTTCCAAAGTGTATTGAAGTTATTTCTAATTCTTAAGTCAAGTTTTCATTTTCTGTGCTATTTTTCTTATTTTAATCATATCTAATTAATATTTAATTATTAATATTTTGTTTATCTGTTATATTTTCGAATTTTAACTGAGATTTTAATTATTTTCAGTTATTTAGATGTATATGAATATATATATATATAGGAAGTTTAAAAGGTTTGAAAGCAAAGAAACGTAAAACCGTTTTAACGTTTCTTCTTCCGTTTCTTTTCCAATTAATAGATTTAATTTCCTTTGACCGTTCCTTTCTTTATTGTAGCTGTGCATTTCTTATCTCATTTTCACATGAAAACATTTCTTTCCACTTCATAATAATTTTATAATGAAATGTATAATTTTCCAAGACTAACAGTGATTTATGCACAATTTTAGAACACTGTTTGGTATTTTTAAGGCATTTTCTTCATTATTTTATATTTTTTTCAAATTATACTATTTGTTACCTCATATTTCTAATTGATTTCGGTTTGTAAAGTATTTTCTCCTGAAATTTTGTTTATGTAAAGTTTTAAAAGGAAAAGAATATGGAAGATTGTAAATCACTTTTAAACATAAGCCCTTTTATTTGCCCAAACCCTTCATTTCCTTAAACTCCTCAATTAATTGCCTTAGCCGTGTAAAACCCTAATGTAGCCGTCATCTCATTGGGTTTTCACGTGAAAAAAAAAGATCATTTTCATTTGTTTCTCACGGCTTCAAAGATCTGGTAATGGCTTCCCTTTCTTTTTCTTACTTTTCTACTTGTTTTCCCTAAATTTTATTTTTTCATTTATTTAAAGACTTTGGCTTTTGTTTTCTTAAATATCTAATTGTGTAAATTTTCTTGAAATGATTTTTGATCATTTGTCCAAATAAAAATAAACAATGTCTGAAAATTTGATTTGGATAAAAAAAGTGTAACTTTAATAGAAATTCTAAATTTTATAATTCTAAAGGCAAATTTTTCATCTTGAACTATATACAATTGTGTAACATTTGTTTCACTTTTGTTTTGGTCAGATTTGTTGTATACTTTTTTTTTTTTAAAAAAGTTAGTAATAATTAGTGTGAAATGGGAAATAAACTTTACATTTCTTTTGCATATGTTTACACCTGTTTCTTAACTTTATATTTAACAAACAATTGGATGAAGCTAAATCAAATGTTATTAATTATGGTACAATAGCTATTAAATTTAGGTTTAAAGTGATGGTTTATTTTCCTAATAGAAACGTTAATATTTTAAATTTATTTAATAAGAGAAAACAAAGTAATTTGTACGTTATTTAATAAGAGAAACAAAATAATTTGCACGTTACTTTGGGTATATATTTAATTGTTGCTCTTGCCTTTTAGTTATCTATTTGATTTTTTTTTTCTTGCGTTAACAATGCAAAGTTTTCAGCCGTATATTCTCTTTTGAGAATCCAAAATCTTGCTCAAATCTTGCCTTAAATCATTTCTGTGTGTAAATTATTTCTTTCCCTCTTGCCTCCCATACGTTTCCACCTTTTGGATAGAAATGAATGCCTTAATTGCCTCTACCGTTCAAGCATTTTTCTCTTGCCTGCCCTCTACATAAATTAGTGAGCATTGTTCATATATATTTCGCGTTCAAAAGTTCCATACCATAAATTATTCATTTTGCTTCCATCAAAATTTGCGTAAGCATCTCCTGAAGGTATGAACCGGCGCACGCTTTTCCTTTCATTTTTTTTTCTTTCTTCTTTTCACTCTTGTTTTATTTCATTTGTTATCCTTTCATTGTTTTGCTTTGGGTATGTAACGTCAACGGATTTTCGTTGCCGAAAAACCGCATGGTTATGGGTTTTAAAAAGAAAAGAAAAGAAAGAAGAGAGGAAAAGAAGAAAGAAAAGGAAACATAGGGAAAAGAAAGACAGAAGAAAATAGGACGGAACAGAAAACAACAGAACAACAACAGAATCTCACAATTCGCAGCGGAACAACATATAATAATAAATGAATAATCTTTAAACAAAGAACTATATCAGTTATTACATTTTATACATTACATTACATCATATCATCAGAGTGTACAACAACATACAACAACAAACAGTGCAGCGGAAAAAGAAATACTATATAAGTAATACGCCATGCCATCCAGCTTGCCTCCAGCAACTCCAGAATATCCAGAATATCCTGATAAACCTTAACTCTTAACTGCCCGTGTGGAAATTGGTGGGCACCCAGAGTTTAGGAAGGAAAACAATAAACTCCAAGTCAGTCATGTGACTGGTGTGAGAACTCAAAACAGTTTATTTAACTTTAAAATCAAAATAGAAGAATATTTTTAAATTCAATTCGCAATGCTTTTAAAAGTGTAACTACCATAAGACCTCCCACCACACACACAATGCAAACGCAGACTTGGAGGAGATTTCTTCTTATGTTAGTCAAAGATGCTTGATACGCATTAAAAGTAACATTTGATATTATTACTAGTGCATAGTGTAGAACAAATTCTTTCGAAAGTAAAGATATAAATCTTAGCCAGCATAGGTACCATTATATTATGCCTACTAATAGCTACCATATTAGATGGCAGGTTCTACAACTAAAACCGTACAAGTCACGTATTGTTTCTTTGGATTTCCAACAAATGGTCAGGCCAAGGAACTTCCCATTGCCACTGAGAATGCCTCTGGAAAGACATCCCCGAGAACCAAACCGGAACTCTGCCAACACAAGGCCGGGTTACCCCTTAACTGGGTAACTACTGACACGAGCACGCCATTCCCCGGTCCTTTAGGACCTTTTTAACCGAGCGCTCGATATCCAACATCACACCATAATAAATAGAGTGTTTTCAACATGAGTAAGTATCTGGGCTCCATACCATGATACCACCCCTTTCCAGAAGGAAATGCACATACCCTAAGGGGAGCTACAGCAACCCCTAATAACCTTGCCGCATCTTTCCTGTTTTGACCATTTCCGGGATGTGAGGCTCGACGAAGTCACGTCCACAAAAACATACTTTATACAAAAGCCATGCTTTGGGTCAACAAATGATCAACACAATGATCACTAAGATAGACGATCAAATAAATGATCCTATCACAAATAATCAACACAATGATCATTTCAGCATCACTCAGCATGTCACATTACCAAAATGGGATATATTGCTGATAACTTCAACTATATAACCTTTGAGCTCGTACGTCTCAAAGAAGGGTGTTAAGCAAAGAATAAATTCTCCGCCACCAACAGAAATATATTTGAATGAAATCGGCTTTATATCTCAAATTGTAATGTCAGACATACAATCCATACAAGTCTGTTCCGGGATCGAACAGAACCGAAGGCACTTACAAAGAAGTCCTTGCAATCCGGATATTCACAATCCTGATCGGATTTCCCATCACTTAGGGAGTCTCTATACCGTTGCAACTCAGTGCAGAGACAATCGATAGGTCATCCTATCGCTTTCGCAAATACCGGTCTTCAACACCGATCTTCAAATGCGATTCACAACGACGTATCACATATTCGGAGTGGGTTATACGACCCCATGGTCCTTTCCCGGTTAACCCGAATAGTGAGCGCTTATTCAAAAATAAGTGTGCATTCAAATTCAATCATATTCACATCAAATACCCATTCAAAGGGAAATACTGATAGTCGGCTATTGAACTATCACTGGATATGCACACATCACCAGATTCCAAATAATTTTCCCAAATTATTTATTTTCCAAAATATTTTTACAAGATATATAATTTCAATTCGTCAAAAATAAATCAATATTTATTTTTAACAATTTCCACTTTCACATATAAATTCCATAATGAATTTATATTTCAAAATATCCATGTATATGATTTCCATTATTCATGTCAATTTATCTTTAAAAAGATAAATTCTAATTATCCACTTCATATTGGAAAACAATTTCATACTTATTCATTCATAAGTATTTCACAAATCTTTTTATTTTCAACCTTTGAAAATATTCAATATACTTAAATCGAATTAAGTATATAATTCATTCTTTAAGGAAATCATTCACTTAAACATATTTACTTGGGCCAAAACGAATGTTACGTAAAACATCGTTACGACAACCCAAAATCACTAGTATAGGGATTCGAAATTAAATAGATATATAAATCCCAATACTATTCAAAAACATTTCCTTTCGGAAATCATTTACTATAACAACAGTGTTATAGTCTACCATTTCCTTTTATTTCTCGAAAACGTCTATTTCAACAATAAATGTTGAAATCTATGGTTTCGAATCTCAACACATTTTAAACCATCGTTAGATCGTTTTAATTCTATTTAAAACATTCATATTCTAAACAATTTCTTTAACGTGTTATTCACTGTTCAAAAACGTGAATAAACCATGTTCACAAATTCCATTATTTCTATTCTTTTTAACTTAAAGGATTATTCACTGTTTATAACGTGAATATAACTCCATTAATAGGTTATAACAATTAACTTATCAAAATAAGTCGTTTGCGAATTTATAAAACAACGTTTATAAATTCCATATTTATTTATTTATAAAAACTTCTTTTATAAATCTTCTTTATTTACCTATTCGATTTATAATCTTAATTATAAACCAAAAGTCCAAATTATAAGTTAAATACTTATAAAACGATTATTTTATAAGATCGTTCTTTTAAACACTTTCCAATTTATAAATCTTATAACTTATAAGATTTAATGATTTATCCAATCTATTCTTCAAATAATTTCACCAAATTTATAAATCTTACTATTTATAAATTTCATTTATAACTTCACGGTTTATAATTCTATAAATTCCATTCTTTAATGAAATTCATTTTCACTTAATTCAAACACTTATAAAAACTCGTTTTATAATGTCTATATTTCAATTTATAAATATCCATTTATAAATCTCTTAATATAAATCAGTTTATATTATTATTCTAAAACGTCTTTAAATTCCTTTATAATTTCATCATTTCGATTTATAAAATAATCAAATTTTATAAATCCTATATTTAAACTTTTATCATATATTCAAAAATCCAATCTAAATTATTTTATAAAATCATTAGTTCATATTTCTCAAAAATCGACTTTTAATCGTATTTCTAAAAATCAGCTTTTTAACTATATTTCACAAAAACCATAATTTTTATAACTTTAAAAATTATAACGTTTATTTATTTATAATGGATCAATTCCAGAAATAAAGTATATTTTCAAAAATCATTTTAAAGATCATTTTAAAATCCCAAAATCTGGGTCCAATGATGCTACACACCAAATAGTCAATCACGACTAACAACGATATCATATATCGATATGATAATCCATCAAATATCAAAATATCTGAAATCAAATAAAACTGTTGAGGAATCCAGTTGGATCCCTCCAACCTGTTTCCTGCATCCAAAAACATTAGCACAATACCAATTTCGCTCCAGTACGAAATTATCGCGGTATATGTTCTTAATAAATATTATCCGCTTAATAACGGCGTAATAGGTCTCATCCGCTAAACAAAAAGTGCGGGAAATCAACAACTGCAATATATACATATGCCAATATATATATATTGATATTATATATAATACCAATTTCACTGTTTATGAAATATTCGCGGTATATGTTTATATTAAATAACATCCGCTTACTAACGGCGCATAATGTCTATTTTAACAATCAATAATTTACAGTCATCATTCAAACATGCATTCAAATATTTTAAATCTAACTAATTAAAATAAAATCGAAATCTATTCGATTGAGTGAGAAGTTCTCACCTTGGTTTTAAATTCCGTTTAAGCTTTTATTTCGAATAAAATTAAACGCGCGTTTAATTTTACCCGAAATTCTCACTAACTCCAAACGACTCCAAACCAACTCCATCGCGTAGTGCTCGTCCATACGATTCCAACGCAACTGAGTTTGCATTTTTTCGACCTCGTATGAAAAAGTTACGAATTTATGAAGTTCGTACACGATTTATATACACAATTTATAACATAACTTAACTATTTTTAACCTTAACTCACTACAGCCTTTAGATCCCACACTCATCAAATCTAGGCCGTTCCCATCATCTTCTCTTCCTCACGTTCAAGCTCCAGTAAATCACGCACAACATAACCCATTCAATCACAACTAGGGTTAGCATTTTCTCCTCCATCCCGAATCTATACTTCATCAAACCACTTGCATTATGAAGCTCATGACCATAGCCATGCTCGGCCTCAATCCCCCTAAGCTCGGCCTGCACATGAGCCTAGAAAGGCGTGCCAAAACTGAAGAGAACGGCCCCCATTTGCTCCCTCCACACGACTCCGTTTCCGATCTCCACCGTTCACATCGAAGCTCTCATCACCCTCTACATCTTTCATGTTGACAACTTCCTCTAATTGTTGACGGATTGGAAGATCTTTGGTGATGAAGATGGAGCATTTCTGGCCTTAGAAATAGGATGTGGCGGCTAGGTCAAAATATTAGGGTTTAGTGATAATTTTTTATCAAATTTATGAAGGGTATAGGGTCTATTTATAGAGTTTTGAACGACACTATTCATCCGAAAATTCCGAACTCCGATTTAGACGCCGTAACTAGCGTACCTAGGGTTTATCCCGCGTTCCGGACACAATGGAACAGGTTTCGGAAGCTAATTCGGAAGTATGTGCGAGTTATGGCTGAAAACGTTCAATTTGAATTAAACCGATTTAAATCGATTTCTAGGCGTTTTAATTTGTACAGGACAAACGGTAAATCCAATTGACTTGAAATTTGAAACCTTACAATAATATCACATTACGGATCCGATGAAACTGGTTTCGTCGAAATCCGGGACTTTTTGAAAAATGGCTATTTTGACTCGCCAAATTTAAATTAAAAATAATTCAATGCGTTTCGAGCTGCCACGATCAAACGATAACTCCGATTGACACGAAAATTGAAATCCAGTAATAACTAACTATTACGGATCCAATGAAACTGGTTTCGTTCAATTCTGAGACTGTTCAAAAATTGGCTATTTTACAGTCGATTATTAAATATTAAAATATTCAATTTTCACAAATTAACTTTTAATTCGATTTTAAAAGTTCTAAAATATTTCTATAACTCCAGTATGATTAAATAAAATTTTCCAAATTATTTACAATCATATTTAACCATATTTTCAATTATTTCCATAATTTAACGTATTAAATTATCGATTAAATTATCCAATTAAATTCAAAAATTCAAATAAAAATTTATTTGACTTATTAATTCACTTATTAATATTTAAAATAAATTAAATATTCAAATTTTTAATTTAATAAAATTCTGGGTCGTTACAATCTTTCCCCCTTAAAAGAATTTCGTCCTCGAAATTACAAGTAAGAAAAGTTACAGTATCTATTAATTTTCCAAAATTCTTAATTAAATTCCTTACAATACTTTACTAAGTTTTCAAATCATACTTAGTTATCTTTTCAAAAACAAACTATACTGTTTAACTTTCAATTCCAAATCAAAGTTTAAAGTTTTCAAAATTTTCCAATTTTCTCAAATTTTTTCTAACGCCTTAAATTTCCGGAAAAATTCGCCATAGTCTCCTTTGCGCGGCTCGATCCGAAAAAAAAATGACAGTATATATATCACAAATATACATCTCATCAAGTAATGAGGCATCCCGAAGGGAAAAAGTGTAAAAGTACGATATTTAATCCGAGATATGTACCTTATATTTTATTAGCAAGCATATACGGCTAATATAGCGCTAAAGCGAACTCCAAATGCGAAGCAAATGCGATCCGCACCTACTAAACACTTAACAAACAACATGAGAATCATGCATATATGTAAATAATCTCAATATACAACATATATCTCCTAATAACTATATATGTCACATATCAAATGCAACTAAACAACAAATGCAAACATCAACCAACTACCATCCATAATCAAATGAATTTTCATTCATATTCTCATTAATATTCAATGAAATGGTTTTCACTTTAAATCACATTTGATTTGTTTACATTGGATTTACTAACATTCATTCTCAATTCTAATTAGTTTCAATTTGTTAACATTCACTAATTTAAATCCAATTCACCTTCAATTCTATTCAAATTTATTTACTTTCCATTTGAATTCAATTACATAGCTTTCAATTTCATTAAATCTTAATGAATTATAAACAATCAACTAACAACCATATAACAACCAATGTATATTAGTTACAACCAAATTCCTTTTGCTTATATTCATTCAATTTGGTTTAACATCTTCACTTTCCAATTGGTTTTATTTAAATTGATTTTCATTCAATTTTATTCAACTCCCAATAAAATTAGATTTTAATGAATTAACACTTACATTCATTATTCTTTATCAACTTAAATTACATTCAATTGTTTTAACATTCAATCCATTCATTCAATTCAATTACAAAGTTGAATTTCATTTACATAACTTAAGTTCATATTTCTTTTAATCCACTTGATTATTTACTTCGATACCAAAATCAATTCCATTCAACAACACTTAAGTTATATTTCATTTAACCTTACATTCGTTTTTATTTACAACTCATATTCATAAATATATTCATATAGTTTCACTTCTTATATATATAAGTTTATTTCACAATTGTACATCACTTTAATTATAACTCAATTCCTATAATTCATTTGCTTATACAATTATTCTTTAATTTAGATTATTCAAACAACTAAACAATCACTTATATACACTAATAATTTTGAAAAATTATTCCTTTACATATAAAAATATAATCAAGGCAAAATTATTTCATTTACCCAATTTAAAATCAATATTGTGTCGAATTGTTCTATTCAAGTGTTTAGAAACCCCTTCGGCATAGTCTTGCGGACCACGCTGACGAAAGTTCATATACCACTCAATAAACCAATCATCACAATATAAAACGATTTCATATTCACTAACAAATACGCTCTCGTAGCTATTATTACACTCAAACTCATTCTAGAGTACTGCTGACTCTATCTCTAATGAATTATACCCAACAGAACCATGGTTGTCGCTTAACCATATGCTCTGATACCAAATGTAACGTCAACGGATTTTCGTTGCCGAAAAACCGCATGGTTATGGGTTTTAAAAAGAAAAGAAAAGAAAGAAGAGAGGAAAAGAAGAAAGAAAAAGAAAAATAGAGGGAAAAGAAAGACAGAAGAAAATAGGACGGAACAGAAAACAACAGAACAACAACAGAATCTCACAATTCGCAGCGGAACAACATATAATAATAAATGAATAATCTTTAAACAAAGAACTATATCAGTTATTACATTTTATACATTACATTACATCATATCATCAGAGTGTACAACAACATACAACAACAAACAGTGCAGCGGAAAAAGAAATACTATATAAGTAATACGCCATGCCATCCAGCTTGCCTCCAGCAACTCCAGAATATCCAGAATATCCTGATAAACCTTAACTCTTAACTGCCCGTGTGGAAATTGGTGGGCACCCAGAGTTTAGGAAGGAAAACAATAAACTCCAAGTCAGTCATGTGACTGGTGTGAGAACTCAAAACAGTTTATTTAACTTTAAAATCAAAATAGAAGAATATTTTTAAATTCAATTCGCAATGCTTTTAAAAGTGTAACTACCATAAGACCTCCCACCACACACACAATGCAAACGTAGACTTGGAGGAGATTTCTTCTTATGTTAGTCAAAGATGCTTGATACGCATTAAAAGTAACATTTGATATTATTACTAGTGCATAGTGTAGAACAAATTCTTTCGAAAGTAAAGATATAAATCTTAGCCAGCATAGGTACCATTATATTATGCCTACTAATAGCTACCATATTAGATGGCAGGTTCTACAACTAAAACCGTACAAGTCACGTATTGTTTCTTTGGATTTCCAACAAATGGTCAGGCCAAGGAACTTCCCATTGCCACTGAGAATGCCTCTGGAAAGACATCCCCGAGAACCAAACCGGAACTCTGCCAACACAAGGCCGGGTTACCCCTTAACTGGGTAACTACTGACACGAGCACGCCATTCCCCGGTCCTTTAGGACCTTTTTAACCGAGCGCTCGATATCCAACATCACACCATAATAAATAGAGTGTTTTCAACATGAGTAAGTATCTGGGCTCCATACCATGATACCACCCCTTTCCAGAAGGAAATGCACATACCCTAAGGGGAGCTACAGCAACCCCTAATAACCTTGCCGCATCTTTCCTGTTTTGACCATTTCCGGGATGTGAGGCTCGACGAAGTCACGTCCACAAAAACATACTTTATACAAAAGCCATGCTTTGGGTCAACAAATGATCAACACAATGATCACTAAGATAGACGATCAAATAAATGATCCTATCACAAATAATCAACACAATGATCATTTCAGCATCACTCAGCATGTCACATTACCAAAATGGGATATATTGCTGATAACTTCAACTATATAACCTTTGAGCTCGTACGTCTCAAAGAAGGGTGTTAAGCAAAGAATAAATTCTCCGCCACCAACAGAAATATATTTGAATGAAATCGGCTTTATATCTCAAATTGTAATGTCAGACATACAATCCATACAAGTCTGTTCCGGGATCGAACAGAACCGAAGGCACTTACAAAGAAGTCCTTGCAATCCGGATATTCACAATCCTGATCGGATTTCCCATCACTTAGGGAGTCTCTATACCGTTGCAACTCAGTGCAGAGACAATCGACAGGTCATCCTATCGCTTTCGCAAATACCGGTCTTCAACACCGATCTTCAAATGCGATTCACAACGACGTATCACATATTCGGAGTGGGTTATACGACCCCATGGTCCTTTCCCGGTTAACCCGAATAGTGAGCGCTTATTCAAAAATAAGTGTGCATTCAAATTCAATCATATTCACATCAAATACCCATTCAAAGGGAAATACTGATAGTCGGCTATTGAACTATCACTGGATATGCACACATCACCAGATTCCAAATAATTTTCCCAAATTATTTATTTTCCAAAATATCTTTACAAGATATATAATTTCAATTCGTCAAAAATAAATCAATATTTATTTTTAACAATTTCCACTTTCACATATAAATTCCATAATGAATTTATATTTCAAAATATCCATGTATATGATTTCCATTATTCATGTCAATTTATCTTTAAAAAGATAAATTCTAATTATCCACTTCATATTGGAAAACAATTTCATACTTATTCATTCATAAGTATTTCACAAATCTTTTTATTTTCAACCTTTGAAAATATTCAATATACTTAAATCGAATTAAGTATATAATTCATTCTTTAAGGAAATCATTCACTTAAACATATTTACTTGGGCCAAAACGAATGTTACGTAAAACATCGTTACGACAACCCAAAATCACTAGTATAGGGATTCGAAATTAAATAGATATATAAATCCCAATACTATTCAAAAACATTTCCTTTCGGAAATCATTTACTATAACAACAGTGTTATAGTCTACCATTTCCTTTTATTTCTCGAAAACGTCTATTTCAACAATAAATGTTGAAATCTATGGTTTCGAATCTCAACACATTTTAAACCATCGTTAGATCGTTTTAATTCTATTTAAAACATTCATATTCTAAACAATTTCTTTAACGTGTTATTCACTGTTCAAAAACGTGAATAAACCATGTTCACAAATTCCATTATTTCTATTCTTTTTAACTTAAAGGATTATTCACTGTTTATAACGTGAATATAACTCCATTAATAGGTTATAACAATTAACTTATCAAAATAAGTCGTTTGCGAATTTATAAAACAACGTTTATAAATTCCATATTTATTTATTTATAAAAACTTCTTTTATAAATCTTCTTTATTTACCTATTCGATTTATAATCTTAATTATAAACCAAAAGTCCAAATTATAAGTTAAATACTTATAAAACGATTATTTTATAAGATCGTTCTTTTAAACACTTTCCAATTTATAAATCTTATAACTTATAAGATTTAATGATTTATCCAATCTATTCTTCAAATAATTTCACCAAATTTATAAATCTTACTATTTATAAATTTCATTTATAACTTCACGGTTTATAATTCTATAAATTCCATTCTTTAATGAAATTCATTTTCACTTAATTCAAACACTTATAAAAACTCGTTTTATAATGTCTATATTTCAATTTATAAATATCCATTTATAAATCTCTTAATATAAATCAGTTTATATTATTATTCTAAAACGTCTTTAAATTCCTTTATAATTTCATCATTTCGATTTATAAAATAATCAAATTTTATAAATCCTATATTTAAACTTTTATCATATATTCAAAAATCCAATCTAAATTATTTTATAAAATCATTAGTTCATATTTCTCAAAAATCGACTTTTAATCGTATTTCTAAAAATCAGCTTTTTAACTATATTTCACAAAAACCATAATTTTTATAACTTTAAAAATTATAACGTTTATTTATTTATAATGGATCAATTCCAGAAATAAAGTATATTTTCAAAAATCATTTTAAAGATCATTTTAAAATCCCAAAATCTGGGTCCAATGATGCTACACACCAAATAGTCAATCACGACTAACAACGATATCATATATCGATATGATAATCCATCAAATATCAAAATATCTGAAATCAAATAAAACTGTTGAGGAATCCAGTTGGATCCCTCCAACCTGTTTCCTGCATCCAAAAACATTAGCACAATACCAATTTCGCTCCAGTACGAAATTATCGCGGTATATGTTCTTAATAAATATTATCCGCTTAATAACGGCGTAATAGGTCTCATCCGCTAAACAAAAAGTGCGGGAAATCAACAACTGCAATATATACATATGCCAATATATATATATTGATATTATATATAATACCAATTTCACTGTTTATGAAATATTCGCGGTATATGTTTATATTAAATAACATCCGCTTACTAACGGCGCATAATGTCTATTTTAACAATCAATAATTTACAGTCATCATTCAAACATGCATTCAAATATTTTAAATCTAACTAATTAAAATAAAATCGAAATCTATTCGATTGAGTGAGAAGTTCTCACCTTGGTTTTAAATTCCGTTTAAGCTTTTATTTCGAATAAAATTAAACGCGCGTTTAATTTTACCCGAAATTCTCACTAACTCCAAACGACTCCAAACCAACTCCATCGCGTAGTGCTCGTCCATACGATTCCAACGCAACTGAGTTTGCATTTTTTCGACCTCGTATGAAAAAGTTACGAATTTATGAAGTTCGTACACGATTTATATACACAATTTATAACATAACTTAACTATTTTTAACCTTAACTCACTACAGCCTTTAGATCCCACACTCATCAAATCTAGGCCGTTCCCATCATCTTCTCTTCCTCACGTTCAAGCTCCAGTAAATCACGCACAACATAACCCATTCAATCACAACTAGGGTTAGCATTTTCTCCTCCATCCCGAATCTATACTTCATCAAACCACTTGCATTATGAAGCTCATGACCATAGCCATGCTCGGCCTCAATCCCCCTAAGCTCGGCCTGCACATGAGCCTAGAAAGGCGTGCCAAAACTGAAGAGAACGGCCCCCATTTGCTCCCTCCACACGACTCCGTTTCCGATCTCCACCGTTCACATCGAAGCTCTCATCACCCTCTACATCTTTCATGTTGACAACTTCCTCTAATTGTTGACGGATTGGAAGATCTTTGGTGATGAAGATGGAGCATTTCTGGCCTTAGAAATAGGATGTGGCGGCTAGGTCAAAATATTAGGGTTTAGTGATAATTTTTTATCAAATTTATGAAGGGTATAGGGTCTATTTATAGAGTTTTGAACGACACTATTCATCCGAAAATTCCGAACTCCGATTTAGACGCCGTAACCAGCGTACCTAGGGTTTATCCCGCGTTCCGGACACAATGGAACAGGTTTCGGAAGCTAATTCGGAAGTATGTGCGAGTTATGGCTGAAAACGTTCAATTTGAATTAAACCGATTTAAATCGATTTCTAGGCGTTTTAATTTGTACAGGACAAACGGTAAATCCAATTGACTTGAAATTTGAAACCTTACAATAATATCACATTACGGATCCGATGAAACTGGTTTCGTCGAAATCCGGGACTTTTTGAAAAATGGCTATTTTGACTCGCCAAATTTAAATTAAAAATAATTCAATGCGTTTCGAGCTGCCACGATCAAACGATAACTCCGATTGACACGAAAATTGAAATCCAGTAATAACTAACTATTACGGATCCAATGAAACTGGTTTCGTTCAATTCTGAGACTGTTCAAAAATTGGCTATTTTACAGTCGATTATTAAATATTAAAATATTCAATTTTCACAAATTAACTTTTAATTCGATTTTAAAAGTTCTAAAATATTTCTATAACTCCAGTATGATTAAATAAAATTTTCCAAATTATTTACAATCATATTTAACCATATTTTCAATTATTTCCATAATTTAACGTACTAAATTATCGATTAAATTATCCAATTAAATTCAAAAATTCAAATAAAAATTTATTTGACTTATTAATTCACTTATTAATATTTAAAATAAATTAAATATTCAAATTTTTAATTTAATAAAATTCTGGGTCGTTACAGGGTTAGTGATACAAAATCATATCTTGGCTATCTTTCAACTCAAATCAAAAGTCGTGAAATTGTGTTTGTCGTGCCTTTGGAGTCGTGCTTGTATGTTGTTTTGGTCTCTAGCTTTGAAAAAGATGAGTCTTTCTCACTCTGACATATATACTTATGAAAAGTGGATTGATGACAAGTGTTTAGTAATGTAAAATGTTTATGCAAGTTAATGATGATCATATGATATGCTATGTCGTGTTATTACCATGTTATTACCATGTTAAAACTGTTAATTTTCACCCGACATCTGATACATGACTGTATATTGTGATATTGACATTGTTTATATTATTTCTGTATATGATCACAATGCTAGTTCCCTGTTAGGATAAAAAATCATTATGGGCTGAAATGATAGGCCTGAGTTATTTTATTTATTTATTTAAACTTGGGATTGCGGGTTTGAAATGATAGAACCCGGATTTTTACCTTTTAAACTGCGGATTGAAATGATACATATCTGTATTACTTGACCTAGGTTAGAAAACTATATACAGACCCGTGGTTATTCTATAAAGTGCTTTGAATATTTTAAGTATTTTAAAAATATAAAATTATGAAATTTGATTTGATTTTGAAAGGTTTTAAAATAAATAAATTATGATTTTTCTATGTGTTAAAAATGTAATTTATGAATGGATTAACTGGATTTCGAAATATAACTTATGTTTGAAATTTGGAATTTTGACTAAAAATGATATTTAAGTTACATGAATAAAATGGACTTTAATTTTATTTGGAAATGGTAAATATGATAAATTGATTTATATTTGAATTTAAGTGATTCATTAAAGAATTATTGATTTTCTATAAATTTAAGTGGTTGAATAAATGACTGTTGAAAAAGAAATTTTAAAATATAACTTGACTTGAAAATGTGAAATTTTAGTTTTAACTAAAGATGTTAAATTAATCAAATAAAATGGAAGTTTAGTTAAATTTGTAAAATGGTAATATAAATCTGAAACGTATAGGTTTTAATTTATGAAAGAAACGTATAGGGTTTAATTTATGAAAGAAACGTATAGGTTTTAATTTATGAAAGAAACGTATAGGGTTTAATTTATGAAAGAAACGTATAGGTTTTAATTTATGAAAGAAACGTATAGGTTTTATTTTATGAAAGAAACGTATAGGGTTTAATTTATGAAAGGAACGTATAGGTTTTAATTTATGAAAGAAACGTATAGGTTTTAATTTATGAAAGAAACATATAGGTTTTAATTAATGAAAGAACGTATGGTGTTCTAATTAATGATAGGAACATGTAAATTCCTAATTAATGAAAGAAGGTATAAGTTTTAATTAATGAAAGAAGGTATAAGTTTTAATTAATGAAAGAAACGTATAAGTTTTTAATTAATGAAAGAAACGTGTAAAGTCCTAATTAATGAGAGAACATGAAAGTTTTAATTAATGCAAGAACATGTAAAGTTTTAATTAAGAAAGAAACATGTAATGTTTTAAGTAGTGTGGTATTGATTTAATTAATAAATGTTCATTATTGTAATAGGAATATAAAATTTAAAACGTACATTTGACACGTAGATTTTAATCAATGTAATGGTGTATTTTAAATTGATTAAAATGATAAATGTTACTTATTGTAATAATAATGTAAGTTAATAAGGTGCTTTTAACTTAACATAAGAATTTCGGTTTAAATTGTATATTACAGTAAGAAAGTTTATTTAACTATAAGGCTATGGTAAATTGACATGTTAAAATTTTAAGCTTATCAATACTTTGATTATATACAATGTAAAGTGGAAAGTAGTACATTCCAAAAATGCTATGATTCCTTAAGGTAACATTTCCAAAATGCTATGATAATTTAAAGGAATATTTCAAGTTTAATAAATTTAAAGAAATATTCAATGATTTGAAAATTTGGGTTTTATTTGAATGATATAATATTGAATTATTTTTGAAATGGAAATGATACAATTGTGATATTGTTTTGAAATGAGTATGATATTTTGGTATTGAAACTATAAATTATTTGAAATAAATATCCATGGGTTATAATAACGATTGGTTGTTAAAGAGACCGGGATCGGATATTGTCTTATAGCCGGACAATACCGAAAACCACTTTAACAACTGTGTACGCGGTGGAGATTCCAGAATGAAGTAGGATGGTGGCGACATTCTCTAGGTATGTTACGTGGACCCAACTCCCATGAGTTGGCATATATGACTAAAACAGGAGCTATACTGGGCTACACAAAGGGTCGCACCCTTTCATCGAGCATGCTCCATTGGAAACTATTCTATTACTGTTGTGATTCGATTCGGTGGCGCCACTTTGATTCGGGGGTATTGTTCGAGGTGGGCGGAAGCTGCTGGCTTGCCGTCACCACCGGTCCGGGAGTGCAAATGGTGTATCCACCCTGGCATTGCCTCGCGTGCCGTGTCGTATCCTTATATCGAGCCCACTACGATTTTGGTTTTAAAGATCCGACCGCGTTAAGGTTCACCATCCCCTTAACGCTATTTTCTATATGATTATACTTTACTGATTAGACACTACCGTATATTACTACATAGTAAATAGTTTAACGGATCCTTAGAGGATGGGCGGTCCCAAGCATCCTTTAAGTTACTGATGCATTTTGTTACTGTTCACTTGAGTTGATTTACAGTTTATAAGTATTTATGTCCTGACTCGAGGGTTTTGTGTTTTGTTTTACGCTCGGGTCAGATTGATTGAGTTAGCATTCAAGATTCACCTTCGGAGTTGGAGCTTTCCTTGAAGATCCAGCCTTCTATTTTGTTTCAGTATCTAGTGTTTCAGTGATGTATCTTGTTACTCTTCTGTTGTATCTCATTTAACTCTGATGTATCTTATTTTTTTTTAGTAGCTTCATGAACTACTATCTCTTTTACTTCCGCTACATTATTATATACTCTGTGTCTGTGATATGTGATTTTATTTACTGTATATTCTGAGGTTTGCCAAAATTTTATTTACAACGCGGTATTTTGAGCAATTCAATTCCGGCATGAGTGTCTATCTATACACTTACAATGGATGCGAATGGTTGAAAATACCGGGTCGTTACAGTTGGTATCCGAGCTTTGGTTAGCTCTAGGAAAAACTCAGCATATGGAGTAGATGTATTTACAGAATCACTTTCATTCGAGTTGAATCTCTCTCTTTTGACTCGATTCCTTTGAATTTTGGAACGTTCCCTGCGGTTCCAAAAATCCATTCTTATTCCCCGCTACCCATCTTCACTTGATTCTGGAGTATCCTATAACTCCACTTCGAATGATCTTTATAGTGAATTGGCGGTCCCGCCAATCTCAAAAAATTTCTTGTAAAAGGAGTGAAACTCCTTTACAACGACATCGATTCACCAAAAATTTTATATCCTCGGTTTAGATGCTAGTATCTCCTATTATCCCAAACTCTATCTCTTGAGGTCGAATGTAGATTTACCCCAGAAAATCCACTTCGATCTTATACTTTAAGTCACGGTTGACCCGATTAAGGTTGCCCGTGATTTATTTTAGCTTATCTGCCTCCCTACTATGTATTTAATCATCTTGTCTTTTGTTTCCAACATATTTTCAAACATTTTGAATTGTATTTGTCAATCTATATATTTTTTTATATATATTGTGTTGTTGGAGTTGTTGATGTTGATTTGGGTTTCCGATCGATTCGTCTGATCAACGCTATCGATAGGATTTCTAAAACACTTTGACCGAACAAACTGACACGATATTATTTAAATAAAAAAATTGGTTAACGAAATAAATTTTGATATATAAGTAAATTTATGGGAACTTAAATGAATTTAGAAAAAGAAATTTGAGAATTTAATTTCCGATGGTTCCAAACCTTTTGTTTAAAAGTTTAAAGGGATATAATATTTAAAATATTTTCAAATAGAAATTTGTTTCCAAAGAATTTTAAGTTTAAAATTAGTACTCTTCTCTTTGTCGCTGGAAAATAACTTCGGTGATGACTGCAGCATCATCGACGTTCATTTTCGAGTTTCGAAGTGAAGAGACTATTATGTAGTCTTGCTACAGCTTTATTTTAGGAAATTAAATTGATTTGAATTTCTAAAATATGACTTAATTTATAAAATATATAGATATATGATTGAAATTTGATTTGACATATTTTATATATATTATTACTTATCTCTAAATGGTTTGAAGAAATCGGAAATTTAATTATTAAATTTTATTTTTAACAATAATTTCAATTATAAGAAGAAAATCAAAAAAAAAATTGGATAAATGATTAAACTTGAGATAATTGAATTGGAAAGTTTTATTTGTATGACATAATTTCATTCCAATATAACTTACCTTAATTTCAGAAGTTAACAATGTAATTGGGCAATATACAATATAAAAAGATTTTATAAATAAAATTTGAGTGGTTATAATAAATGTTATACACTTAAATTTTAATTATAAAATGATTCACAGAGGTAAATATAATAAAGGGTAACTGAATAACTTACAATAAAATGATGTTAAAAGAACTAAGAATAAAAGAAAGCAGTTATAATAAGTGTAAGTATATTGAACATGAGTGATAAATATATTGAGAGGAATAAATTTAATTTAATTTTTATTAGGAATAAAGAAGAATAAAATTTATTACATACATTGTGAGTGTAATAAATTATTATTTTTCTAACCTCTGGTTTTAAAAAAAAATTGTTAATTTAAGATGATTGGATAATAAGATAATGAAATTTGAGATAGTTAAGATTTATGTAACTTGTGTAAAAGTTTATTTTCTATTTAAGTTGAAATCTCCATGCTTCCAAATTCATTTTCTTATTTTGTTTTTCAAACTATCTTTTGGTTGTTCTTATCGTCCTCATCTTGCAATAGACTGGTATATGCATCTTTCTATGATCTTTCTATTTAGAAATCTTTCTATAATCTTTGATAATCTCCACCTTGTAAAACTTACCTATAACAATAGTTATCAGGTATAACTTCAATCTTCTTGTCATCTAATCTTAATCCTATTTCACTCTATCTTTTCTGTGCCCTTCCATACCTCATTCCTTTTCGGGGACGAAAAGTTTTTGAGTGGGGGAGAGTGTAACAACCCTATATTTTGTAATTATTTTATTGTATATTTTAATTATTTTAATGTAAAATTTTGGTTTAAATTTTTTTTTTATTTTTACTTATTTGAAATGATTTAATTTATTATTTAAATATAATCTTGATTTTTATGAGTTATAATCCCAAACTTGTGTAAGTTGAAATATTTGCCTGAAATGCTGATTTTGTTCAAAATAGTCAAACTGTGACTTTCAACTTAAAAGTTTAAAAGTTTAAAATTTTAAATTTTTTCTTTTACTATGAAAGTACATAAAATTTTAAGAACACCACTTTTCGTTTCGTTGAAATTGGATGTAAATTGTGAAAGTTATACCCTTTACAATATTGTGCGTATATAGGGTTATTTAACAATGACTATTTTAAATTGTATAAATTACTTCTTCTTTGTTTTATTTTATTTTAATATGTGATAATATGTTATATAATGTATATTTTGACTTTTAAGTATTTTTAAAATGATAATATAATTTTTCTAAAGTTCATTTGAATTTATTTCTAATTTTAAAAGCCTAGTCTACAATTTTAAGCCATTTTCTTAATTTAATTATATATAATTAAAATTTATTTATTTATTTTATGAACTCACTTTTATTTGCTGTGTTTTACTTTATTTTATTCATTTTACATATATTTAAATTAAAGTAAATTTTTCCAAAGTGTATTGAATTATTTCTAATTCTTAAGTCAAGTTTTCATTTTCTGTGCTATTTTTCTTATTTTAATCATATCTAATTAATATTTAATTATTAATATTTTGTTTATCTGTTATATTTTCGAATTTTAACTGAGATTTTAATTATTTTCAGTTATTTAGATGTATATGAATATATATATAGGAAGTTTAAAAGGTTTGAAAGCAAAGAAACGTAAAACCGTTTTAACGTTTCTTCTTCCGTTTCTTTTCCAATTAATAGATTTAATTTCCTTTGACCGTTCCTTTCTTTATTGTAGCTGTGCATTTCTTACCTCATTTTCACATGAAAACATTCCTTTCCACTTCATAATAATTTTATAATGAAATGTATAATTTTCCAAGACTAACCGTGATTTATGCACAATTTTAGAACACTGTTTGGTATTTTTAAGGCATTTTCTTCATTATTTTATATTTTTTTTCAAATTATACTATTTGTTACCTCATATTCCTAATTGATTTCGGTTTGTAAAGCATTTTCTCCTGAAATTTTGTTTATGTAAAGTTTTAAAAGGAAAAGAATATGGAAGATTGTAAATCACTTTGAAACGTAAGCCCTTTTATTTGCCCAAACCCTTCATTTCCTTAAACTCCTCAATTAATTGCCTTAGCCGTGTAAAATCCTAATGTAGCCGTCATCTCATTGGGTTTTCACGTGAAAAAAATGGATCATTTTCATTTGTTTCTCACGGCTTCAAAGATCTGGTAATGGCTTCCCTTTCTTTTTCTTACTTTTCTACTTGTTTTCCCTAAATTTTATTTTTTCATTTATTTAAAGACTTTGGCTTTTGTTTTCTTAAAAATCTAATTGTGGAAATTTTCTTGAAATGATTTCTGATCATTTGTCCAAATAAAAATAAACAATGTCTGAAAAATTGATTTGGATAAAAAAAGTGTAACGTTAATAGAAATTCTAAATTTTATAATTCTAAAGGCAAATTTTTCATCTTGAACTATATACAATTGTGTAACATTTGTTTCACTTTTGTTTTGGTCAGATTTGTTGTATACTTTTTTTTAAAAAAAATAGTTAGTAATAATTAGTGTGAAACGGGAAATAAACTTTACATTTCTTTTACATATGTTTACATCTGTTTCTTAACTTTATATTTAACAAACAATTGGATGAAGCTAAATCAAATGTTATTAATTATGGTACAATAGCTATTAAATTTTGGTTTAAAGTGATGGTTTATTTTCTTAATAGAAACGTTAATATTTTAAATTTATTTAATAAGAGAAAACAAAGTAATTTGTACGTTATTTAATAAGAGAAACAAAATAATTTGCACGTTACTTTGGGTATATATTCAATTGTTGCTCTTGCCTTTTCGTTATCTTTTTTTTTTTCTTGCGTTAACAATGCAAAGTTTTCAGCAGTATATTCTCTTTTGAGAATCCAAAATCTTGCTCAAATCTTGCCTTAAATCATTTCCGTGTGTGAATTATTTCTTTCCCTCTTGCCTCCCATACGTTTCCACCTATTGGATAGAATTGAATGCCTTAATTGCCTCTACCGTTCAAGCATTTTTCTCTTGCCTGCCCTCTACATAAATTAGTGAGCAATGTTAATATATATTTCACGTTCAAAAGTTTCATACCATAAATTATTCATTTTGCTTCCATCAAAATTTGCGTAAGCATCTCCTGAAGGTATGAACCGGCGCATGCTTTTCCTTTCATTTTTTTTCTCTTTTTTTTTTCTTTCTTTCTTCTTTTCACTCTTGTTTTATTTCATTTGTTCTCCTTTCATTGTTTTGCTTTGGGTTGGTGATACAAAATCATATCTTGGCTATCTTTCAACTCAAATCAAAAGTCGTGAAATTGTGCTTGTCGTGCCTTTGGAGTCGTGCTTGTATGTTGTTTTGGTCTCTAGCTTTGAAAAAGGTGAGTCTTTCTCACTCTGACATATATACTTATGAAAAGTGGATTGATGACAAGTGTTTAGTAATGTAAAATGTTTATGCAAGTTAATGATGATCATATGATATGCTATGCCGTGTTATTACCATGTTATTACCATGTTAAAACTGTTAATTTTCACCTAACATCTGATACATGACTGTATATTGTGATATTGACATTGTTTATATTATTTCTGTATATGATCACACTGCTAGTTCCCTGTTAGAATAAAAAATCATTATGGGCTGAAATGATAGGCCTGGGTTATTTTATTTATTTATTTAAATTTGGGATTGCGGGTTTGAAATGATAGAACCCGGATTTTTACCTTTTAAACTGCGGATTGAAATGATACATATCTGTATCACTTGACCTAGGTTAGAAAACTATATACAGACCCGTGGTTATTCTATAAAGTGCTTTGAATATTTTAAGTATTTTAAAAATATAAAATTATGAAATTTGATTTAAATAGATTTTGGAAGGTTTTAAAATAAATAAATTATGATTTTTCTATGTGTTAAAAATGTAATTTTTGAATGGATTAACTGGATTTTGAAATATAACTTATGTTTGAAATTTGGAATTTTGACTAAAAATGATATTTAAGTTACATGAATAAAATGGACTTTAATTTTATTTGGAAATGGTAAATATGATAAATTGATTTATATTTGAATTTAAGTGATTTATTAAAGAATTATTGATTTTCTATAAATTTAAGTGGTTGAATAAATGACTGTTGAAAATGAAATTTTAAAATATAACTTGACTTGAAAATGTGAAATTTGAGTTTTAACTAAAGATGTTAAATTAATCAAATAAAATGGAAGTTTAGTTAAATTTGTAAAATGGTAATATAAATCTAAAACGTATAGGTTTTAATTTATGAAAGAAACGTATAGGGTTTAATTTATGAAAGAAACGTATAGGTTTTAATTTATGAAAGAAACGTATAGGGTTTAATTTATGAAAGAAACGTATAGGGTTTAATTTATGAAAGGAACGTATAGGTTTTATTTTATGAAAGAAACGTATAGGGTTTAATTTATGAAAGGAACGTATAGGTTTTAATTTATGAAAGAAACGTATAGGTTTTAATTTATGAAAGAAACGTATAGGTTTTAATTAATGAAAGAACGTATGGTGTTCTAATTAATGATAGGAACATGTAAATTCCTAATTAATGAAAGAAGGTATAAGTTTTAATTAATGAAAGAAGGTATAAGTTTTAATTAATGAAAGAAACGTATAAGTTTTTAATTAATGATAGAAACGTGTAAAGTCCTAATTAATGAGAGAACATGAAAGTTTTAATTAATGCAAGAACATGTAAAGTTTTAATTAAGAAAGAAACATATAATGTTTTAAGTAGTGTGGTATTGATTTAATTAATAAATGTTCATTATTGTAATAGGAATATAAAATTTAAAACGTACATTTGACACGTAGATTTTAATCAATGTAATGGTGTATTTTAAATTGATTAAAATGATAAATGTTACTTATTGTAATAATAATGTAAGTTAATAAGGTGCTTTTAACTTAACATAAGAATTTCGGTTTAAATTGTATATTACAGTAAGAAAGTTTATTTAACTATAAGGCTATGATAAATTGACATGTTAAAATTTTAAGCTTATCAATACTTTGATTATATACAATGTAAAGTGGAAAGTAGTACATTCCAAAAATGCTATGATTCCTTAAGGTAACATTTCCAAAATGCTATGATAATTTAAAGGAATATTTCAAGTTTAATAAATTTAAAGAAATATTCAATGATTTGAAAATTTGGGTTTTATTTGAATGATATAATATTGAATTATTTTTGAAATGGAAATGATACAATTGTGATATTGTTTTGAAATAAGTATGATATTTTGGTATTGAAAGTATAAATTATTTGAAATAAATATCCATGGGTTATAATAACGATTGGTTGTTAAAGAGACCGGGATCAGATATTGTCTTATAGCCGGACAATACCGAAAACCACTTTAACAACTGTGTACGCGGTGGAGATTCCAGAATGAAGTAGGATGGTGGCGACGTTCTCGAGGTATGTTACGTGGACCCAACTCCCGTGAGTTGGCATATATGACTAAAACAGGAGCTATACCGGGCTACACAAAGGGTCGCACCCTTTCATCGAGCATGCTCCATCGGAAACTATTCTATTACTGTTGTGATTCGATTCGGTGGCGCCACTTTGATTCGGGGGTATTGTTCGAGGTGGGCGGAAGCTGCTGGCTTGCCGTCACCACCGGTGCGGGAGTGCAAACGGTGTATCCACCCTGGCATTGCCTCGCGTGCCGTGTCATATCCTTATATCGAGCCCACTACGATTTTGGTTTTAAAGATCCGACCGCGTTAAGGTTCACCATCCCCTTAACGCTATTTTCTATATGATTATACTTTACTGATTAGACACTACCGTATATAGCGTATATTACTACATAGTAAATAGTTTAACGGATCCTTAGAGGATGGGCGGTCCCAAGCATCCTTTAAGTTACTGATGCATTTTGTTACTGTTCACTTGAGTTGATTTACAGTTTATAAGTATTTATGTCCTAACTCGAGGGTTTTGTGTTTTGCTTTACGCTCGGGTCAGATTGATTGAGTTAGCATTCAAGATTCACCTTCGGAGTTGGAGCTTTCCTTGAAGATCCAGCCTTCTATTTTGTTTCGGTATCCAGTGTTTCAGTGATGTATCTTGTTACTCTTCTGTTGTATCTCATTTAACTCTGATGTATCTTATAAATTTTTTTAGTAGCTTCATGAACTACTATCTCTTTTACTTCCACTGCATTATTATATACTCTGTGTCTGTGATCTGTGATTTTATTTACTGTATATTCTGAGGTTTGCCAAAATTTTATTTACAACGCGGTATTTTGAGCAATTCAATTCCGGCATGAGTGTCTATCTATACACTTACAATGGATGCAAATGGTTGAAAATACCGGATCATTACAGGAAGATTGTATCCAATTGTCTTTTTTTTGGGTCTTGTACGAATGGTTGGTCATCCCTTCGAACTAACCAATGCCCCAGCATATTTTGTCGATTAGGTGATCCGAATATTTCGTAAAGTATTGAATAAAGGTTTTCGCGTATTTATTGATGATATTCTGATTTGGTAAGAAAAATATAGAATAGATATTTCAGTTTGATCTGATAAACCATTCTCTATCTTTCTATATGTTCATCCTTTCTTTGTTTGTCTCCCTGTCTAGCAAATTTCGGGGACGAAATTTTCTTAAGAGGAATCTGTAACGATCTCCTTTTTAAACAAAATTTAATTGAGTAATTAAAACAAATTTTTGATTAATTTGTGACTTAATTCGGAATTTTTCCAAAAAAATAAGATTTTTTTATTTTTATATATATATATATATGCAAATTGTAAATAGAATTTTGATTTTGAAATTCAAAAGTAAATATCTTGAAAAATAAATTGAATTTGAAAACTTTTTATTTTGAAACTAATAAAAAAATTTGTTTCTAATTATAATATACATATATATATATATTGGAAGTTATATTTTGAATCCGATATAATAATTTTCAAAATCTATTTTAAAAAGTAAAATTCTATAGATAAATATTTTTAGTTGAAAAAGATTTGATAAAAGGTTTATATTCTTTCTTTTAAAAATATATATGAATAAATATAGTTTGTGTATGTATATATATAACATATGTTAATATAAAAAAAGAGAAATGCATTAGTTAAACTTGAAATTATAATATAAATTACATAAAAACATATAAAGACAAGTGTAGGATAATTAATACATACAATTTACAAGTGTAGTTTAAGGAGAACATGCATAACAAGTGTAAGCTTAGTATTAACAAGTGGCATACTTATTTTCTTTTAAAATTTAATTATATGTGATAAGTGTTGAAACCAGGCTTCATCTTTTTAAATTTTCTTTCATTTTCAAAACTTAAAACCTGAGAAAGTTACAAACCAGAAGAAAAAAATATCAAATAGAAACTTTACCTCTTTACAACTTTTGCATGCTTCAACCTAAGCTAGGAGATCAACAATCAAGATCAGATTCAAATTCAACAATTAAGCTTTGGTTTCAAATTAACAAATCAAGAACAGACTAGATCAAAATCTAGTTCCAGATCATCAAAACGGGCTTCTCTATTTTGTAACTGTGAGTAAACTAACACATTAGACTTGAATCTGTTTAAATCTTGATATCTGTGATTAATGCTTGAAGTTAAGTTGCGAAAAAGCGATGTACATCAATGTTTTTAACTGGAAAATGGTTGAACTTCTCTGTATATATGGTGTGCATGCCTGTATATGTAATATATATGGCTCTGTTTAAACTACAGACACAAATCCACTTAATAAATTCAACTGCTCATCATCTAATCGACTTTAGGCTTTGATTTCAAAATAAAAGATGATTGTAGGAGTGTAAACTTATTTTTAAAAATATATTCAAATTATTTTAAATTAGGTAATTATTTGGAAATTAATAAATTACAGTAAAATTCATTTTTAAGTTAGAAATCAATTATCATATTTTTGTGTTTTGGTTCTATAATCTATTTTGTATTTCAAAATAATGAATTTTAATAGTCGAATCAAGTTTTTTAAGTTTGGAAATCTTGAGAATTCTCGAGTTGAACTGAATTAGGTATTTCGTCAATTTTCGATGATCGATGCAGCGATGATTGTCACGTCAAGCCTGGAGGTGGCTCGTGAGTCGGGGTTCAAGGGAAAAGTGGTTGATGGATTTTTAGGTGGCCGTGGTGGCGTGACGTAATTTAGGGTTTTGCAAGCTGGCTGGCTTGTTGTTGTTTCTCGAACTCATGTGACGTCGATGGTGGACTAGAGGTAATCAGACCAGGGGGGATAGGAGTGTGGGACGGTGGCGCGGCTCTGGGTGGAACGGCGAGGCCTCTGTTGGTTGAGATCGTCGATGCAAGGCGTTTTCTTTGAGGAGTTTTGGGTTCTAGTATGGATTCAAATTGCCCGATGTCGATTTCATTATCGCTTCGAAGTTCTAGGTGGTCATAGCATTTGTGGGGGTTGTCGTTAACTTGTTGATGATAGCAGACTTGGTCGGAGATGGCCAGTTCGCTTGTGCACGTGCACATATGTTTGGTTGTATCAGAAGGTAGGAATTGAGGAAGAAGGAGGGTGGCTCGAAGTTGATGGTGGTTTGCCTCGAGGAGATAGCGGGTTTGTTCTTGTGTGTGCCCGCGAGTATGTCAACAGGTTTTTAAGTTTTGAAAATAAAACAAAGTATAAAATAAAAGGGAAAGAAGAAGGTGCAGCATGGGACTAAGCCCGGGGATTTTGGGTTTTTGCTCGGGTTCATACCCGAAGCTGTCGCGGGATAGAAAATTAAAAAAATTCAAGTTTTAAAGGTTTGAATAAATTTTTAACCTATTTCTTTAAATAAATAACATTTTATTTAAGTATTGGAAATAGATAGAGGTTTTAAAATAAATTATTTTAATTAATCAAGTTTAAAGTGTTTTAATATATATACTTTCATTGATTAATTCTTAAGCTTATTTTAAATAAAATTAAATAGCTTAAATAAGGAGTTATTAAAAAGATAAAGATGTTTATAGTTGTTAATTTACTTAAAGCTCTAAGTTAATTCATGGGTTAATAATAAATTTGTTTCAAAGATTAAAGGTTTAAAATTAAATGTTTTTAAAGATCAATTATTTTGATTTTAAATAATTTTGTATTAGGTGATTAATTAATGTGATTCCTAATTGTTTTCAAATGGAATTTGATAATATAATTAAGTGTAGCTAATTACTTAAGGGTTAATTTACTAATGTGATTAATTAAAGGATATTTAGCTAATGTAAGTAATTAAGAAATGATTACTTGATGCAATTAATTAAAAGATGATTTATTAATGTGAGTAATTAAAGGATAATTACTTAAAGGATAATTACTTAATTAAAAGATAATTACTCTATGTAAGTAATTAAAGGATTAATTAATTATAGGGTAACTAATTAATGTAATTAATCAAAGGGTAATTAATTAATTAGGGGTTAATTAATTAATGTAAGTAATTAAAGAATAATTACATAAAGTGTGACGCCCCACCTCTATACCCACGCTAGCCAAGAACACTACGGTGTAATGCTGTCAACTAGCGCGGAGAATAAGGCTGTTGAGGAGCGGCCATCAATAGTTAGGCCTTACACTAGAATTGGTTATCTCGATAGGAGTGATATATATATATATATAAATATTCTTTCATTTTGCATCTCTGATTTATTTTCTCCCATCGACATACCCCAATTCCAGTATAAAACGAACTACGATGGTTCATAATAGTTTAGAACAGTAAATATAAAATATCACACAGATAATATAATGCGGAACACAAATAAAACAGAAAGTCTCATATATATACAAAAACTGATGTCAGTTACAATACATTTGATACAATACATATGACACGGTACATATGCTACAACCACAACAGTCGACTCAGGAAGCTACATATACAAGTACATTAACGTATATAATATACATGAATACATATCTTCCTATACAATTATACAGACTACGACAAATGACGACGACTACTCCAAAAGATATGAAAGAACTTCATAGCTTTAGCAGCAACCCAAAGCAGAATATCTACAACCTGAAATACTCGGTCTGACCCGAGTATTAGATTCAAAAGAAAATAATACTCGGGTCAGTCTAATTCAAACTCAGTTATTAGTGCACAGAAGCAATAATAATTAAATAATGAATAGACGACAGTAATTAAACCAAATCTGAATGCAATTCAGAATATTGAATTGAATAAACAAAACAGTTCAAACCATTGAAATATTGATTAAAATATTAATTCAAGTAGGGCTACAGTTCACGCACGCGTGCACTGCCTCGCCACTACGGAATATGGAATACGTAAAAAGATCCATAAATCGAAACAAAATAGAATATCATACACGCCAAACCGTGTGGCTGCAGTTCATGCTTGCGTGCACTGCCTTGCCACTACTGTGATGTCGTGCCCAAAAACTCAATACCGTGTGGCTGCAGTTCACGCTTGCGTGCACTGCCTTGCCACTACAGTGATGATGTACCAAAAGATCAACGAACCAAAATCAATCAAGGTTCAAATAATTTAAATATCAAATTAAATGTCAACACTGTATGGCTGCAGTACACGCACGCGTGCACTGCCTCGCCACTACGGTGATGAAATAGGAATCGGCACAAGGCCAAATCCGAGTTTTAAAACTGGATTCAACTCAGGTGCAAATCAAAAGTACACATGAATGCTATGTTCAAACATGACACAACCACATATCAATGGACATGCAGTCAACTCAAGTACATCAACTACAAAGAGCATCAATAATGCATGAAACAATGAAACAGTTCAAAGCTTCAACAAATCAACAAATTCAACCATACATGAAGTGAATCAAGTTCAGCAGTGCAATGACCAAGCATTGATCAATGAACAAAGAACAGAGACCAAGCAAGGCATAGCAACTGCATAGCTGCAACAACAAGATCACTCATAAAAACTAACAAGCCAATATGCAAACATGCATACAACATGGTCTGCAGGCAAACAAAAGAATGATACATAGCAATGAAAAGAGAACATGCATGAAGAACCAGAATGGGACAATGGCAAATACTGCAACAAGACTACAGCAAACACAGAATTGAGCAACAATGCACAAATGCACCTAGAAAGTGACTCGGCAATGCTTGAAGACTGCAGCAAACACAGAGTCAACACAAATGCAAATGCACAAGTGACCATACACATATATACATACAAGAATGTATGTATACAAATGATTAGCCATCAAAGTACAAGTGCAAGTGAAATACAATAAGCAAATGCTACCATGATTCGAGTGAATGCTACAGCAACAAAGACCAAGGCTACAATGTGCATAGAAATGCAAACAAAACAAGACTGCAATTACACTTGCAGTTAAAACTGTTCTCGAAGAAATTGAAAACAATTGCAAGGGTACATCATGAAACCAAAGTGCATCGCACCCATTAAATAAAGAATAACAGCACTCTCAAAGTCAAGCGCAGTGAAATCACAAGAGTAGACTCAAGAACATATGCATGCACACTACAATAGTATGTATGCACATATACGAAGACGCACAAAAATAAGAACAAGCCTGTCAATAAAATGATCCCAACAACGTATATACATATCAGATGATGTATATACATACGTGACTGCATATAAAATGAAACTGCAGTCACTAATGAATACAAATGCAATAGCATACAAACAGAACTGCAAACTAGACAAGGCTACGAAAGTAAATCAACTCAGACCCAAAATGGCCAGAATAACCATGATAATGTTCAACATCAAAGTAAAATAGCACCTGAATTACCTGCATCGAAGAACAGGCAAATAAAGGGAACAACAAGTGATGTACACATGATCGCACAGTGAAACCCGTGCACATGTATACATGACCAATTGCCATAATTCAAATGTTATAAGTAAATTGACTAGAAGCAAAACAACAGTCATTCCAAGGCATGAACCAAAAGAAGTTATCAACCTTAAGTAAGCAATAATGCCAATGGCAGACAACACACATATGCATAGACCAATCAGCAGAAGTCAATATGATCAAGTGCACAGGTATACACATATGCAGTGACCAGTGAACTACAGAATGAGGCTGGACATTGTATATATATACAAATGACCACAAAGACTTCAAAGTGATATTTATATGCAACACAATGTCATGTATACAACAGTTCAAATAAACGATGCGAGCTCAAATCGAAGTGTGTACGAGTTGCACCAATAGGCAACTAGGATAACATATACACAATGATACTTAGCAGTGGTTATCAAACAACATTGATGAAGATGAGAAGAAACGAGTGCAGACAGCACATACTAAAAGAAATATCACTAGAGCATATATATGTAAACATGAAAGGGTGAGATAGCTATTTAAAGTGGATATGCAAGTGCAACAAGAAATCAAAATAGCAGTTTTGAACAAGACAGTGCCGAAGCAATAAGTCAAAAGCAGATAAACCCGTGGTGGTCACGAGTTACCACAGTGCCAAAATAACCAGAAAACACAAAAATTATCATCGACATCGAATCACAGTTGAACAGCCTAAAATCAAGTTGAACAAAGTCACAAATTCAAAACTGATAACACAAAATCAAATCAACATCGCATTTGCCGAAACCCTATATTGAGATTAAATTAGATGTGAGTAAATTTAATTACTCACCTTGTCGACGAATTTAAACATCACAGAGACGAGCCAAGAACGAACGAAACCCTAATTTGGGAAGAAGGGGTAGGAGCGATCGAACGTGGCCGACATTCTTTTGCTCGTTTGTTTCGGTGTAGGGTTTTCGAATGAGGGAAAAAATTAAAAGGGGGCCGGTTATATGTTTTAATCACGGCCCAGTATCAAAAACAAAACGAGGACCACTCTTTAATTTAAAAGCCCACAATTCCTTTTTTTAATAATTTATAAAAGAATTTTAATTAAAATTTTAAAACTTCAATTGGCAATAAGTGAAAATTTTAATCGTTTTATGTCGATTATAAATCGACGCGAAATACCGGGTAGTTACAGACTTCCCTCCTTAAAGAAATTGCGTCCTCGCAATCATAAGGAATAAATGAACAAATGGTAACAACCATAAAGAACATCACCACAAGACGAAGAAATTTGAAATAGGAAGTTCACCAAAGAAATCTTTTAATTTCATAAAAGAAATTCCCAAATTCTCAACAAAATTATAATTATCAATAGATAATTCAGAAATCTCAAATCACTAATATTCGATTATCAAAAACGATAATCAAATCATCAAGTATTCGATTATCAAAATCGAAAATCAATCTTAAATCACAAATATTTAATTATCACAAACGATAATTAAATCTCAAATATCTTATTATCACAAGCGATAATTAAATCTCAAATATCTAATTATCACAAGCGATAATTAGAAACAATAAATATCCGATTATCAAAACGATAAATCAGAAATCACGAATCAATGATCATTTAATTATCACAGTTGATAATCAAATTTCAAATCACAAATGTTTAATTATCACAAACGATAATTAGAAATTACCACAACGGTAATCAAATTTCAAATCACAAATATTTAATTATCACAATTGATAATCAAATCTCAAATCGCAAATGTTTAATTACCACAAACGATAATTAAATCTCAAATATCTGATTATCATAAGCGATAATCAGAAACAGCAAATATCTGATTATCACAAACGATAATCAGAAATCACAAATTTTTCAATTAACGAGTCCGTAATTAACCGAAATAGCAAACGCACATGACCCATAACCACGAGTTTTACTAAATCGTTTAATTCACTTCATCGTTTCCTTGAAAGTGCAAAATTGTGTATTTTAAATAAATAACATTTTACGTTCTCAAACGGACAAGTCCGGAATTAAGCGAATCAGTAAAAGAAAGGGGTCATAGTCCTCGATTTTTCTGAAATGTTTAAATCGCTTCCTCATTCTTTTGAAAGCGTAAACTGTAAAAATTTTGAAAACCATTTTATTTACAAAATTACAATTTACATTCTCAAACGAACAAGTCCGGAATTAAGCGAATCAGCAAAAGAAAGGGGTCACAGTCCTCGATTTTACTGAAACGTTTAATTCGCTTCCTCATTCTTTTGAAAGCGCAAATCGTAAAAATTTTGAAAACAATTTTGATTTATATTTTGAAACAAATTTTAAAACACGTGATTAAAACAGCGACATCAGTAGCAACTTCGATAAGTGGATTTTCATTCATCAAAAGTGCCACACGAATCTTCTCAAAGATAGAAAGGGGTATCATACCCTAAACTTGTATTCATAACAAGTCAATAACACACGAGTTCACCAATGCACAAAAATTGATAAAACTTATTAATAGAAATCACAAAAATTGGTGAAGCACAAATTCTAGATATCTACACAAGAAATCCAGAAATCACAAGATGAGAGTATGAAAACTCGAACGCGAGTATGAAAACTCGATCCGGAGTATGAAAACTCGTCAGCACATGTAAAGCAAAGCGAGAACGGGAGCACGGAATCTCACCTACACGTGAGCATGATAATCACCAACACGTGCAACGCAAAACATAAAATATCCATAATAACATACTACTATAAGTATGTAAATAATGATCAACAGGAGATCAACCGATAAGAGGTATAGCATAAATATGGAATATCCATACTGACATACGACTATAAGTATGCAAATAATGATCAACAGGAGATCAACCGATAAGAGATAATCAATATCACAAGATCTTCTCAAAGATCCAAAGAGGTATCATACCTCAAATTTGTACTCATGACAAATCAATAGCATATGAATTCACCAGTACACAAAAATAGATGAAGCATAAAATTTCCAGAAATCAACATAAGGAATCTAGAAATCACAGAAAAAGGGAAAGAGGCCTATCACATGACGGTCCGAAGACCAAGGGGAGCTACCCCACATGTGTGAATGGAATCACACAGATTGAGGTCAAGACTAACCAAAAAGCAGAAAGGTATGTGTGAATGGAATCACACAAGTGGTGTCTAGTCTGACCATCAGAACGATCATCATGATCAACGAGGAGTGTCAATTACACTAAGCATGTGTGAATGGAATCACACAGATTGAGGTCAAGACTAACCAAAAAGCAGAAAGGTATGTGTGAATGGAATCACACAAGTGGTGTCTAGTCTAACCTCGCAAATAAAAAGACATAGCACAATTGCTAGTCTAGTTCATAAAGCGATCGTCAAGATCAACGAGAAGTGTCAATTACACTAAGCTAGTAAATATAAAAGTTTAGCTTCATGTCCCATAACCACTTGCTTAACTTAAATATTTACGAACAAACTGTTAAAAAAAATTGTCACAAGAGATTCAATCGAATAAGTCCAAGAATTAACCGGCGAAGTAAACGCAAGCGTTATATACCACTCGTTTTACTAAGTCGTTTAATTAGATTTCTCATACGAGTGAGGTAAAGGTTAGTATATACTAATAGATTGGAAAACGGTTTAGAAAAAGAGTTTTGTAGTAAAATAGTTTTGAAATCGTTTGGAGAAAAGGGTTTTGATATTTACTACTAGTATAGAAAACCTTTATATTTTTAAAGTGACAAATCACAAAAATGATTGTAGGAACAATCAAGCACAAGAATTCACATACAAAGATGTGAATAGAATCCAAAGAAATCGATACTGTATCCATCAAAAGGAATGCTCACAAAAATCCCAAAGAAAATATTATCAAAGTTGCTAATAAATGGTAGCAACAAATCGGGGAATTAACAAGAATCGATTAAATTTGGAAAAACAAAGCAGAACGAGCATAATGCATAAATGACTTCAACGAAAATGAAAATCAAGTCAATGCTGAAGTCAACAAGTAATGGCCATAATAGAGTACAAAACGATTCAACATCATAATCAAAGAATTCAACGGCAAACAAAGTCAGAGTCGTGGAAATCAAGAAATTAGAAATTTCTCAAAAACAAAGTGACCGAAGTCGAATGGAAATCAAGCCGAGGAAAACATAAAATATCAAGTTCAGAATCGCTGAGATTCGAACAAAATCAATCATCGGCTAAATCAAATCAAAGCCGATAACACAAGAATTCAAAAATCAAATGCATATGAATAAGCGTTAGGAATTCATACCTAACAATCAAAAACGATCATATGCAAATATGAGAGATAAAACGTCGACAAATAGTTGTAACACATGTACTATCTAAGTTATGATTTATATTTGTTCTAAACCCATGGCTCTGATACCAAGCTGTGACGCCCCACCTCTATACCCACGCTAGCCAAGAACACTACGGTGTAATGCTGTCAACTAGCGCGGAGAATAAGGCTGTTGAGGAGCGGCCATCAATAGTTAGGCCTTACACTAGAATTGGTTATCTCGATAGGAGTGATATATATATATAAATATTCTTTCATTTTGCATCTCTGATTTATTTTCTCCCATCGACATACCCCAATTCCAGTATAAAACGAACTACGATGGTTCATAATAGTTTAGAACAGTAAATATAAAATATCACACAGATAATATAATGCGGAACAGAAATAAAACAGAAAGTCTCATATATATACAAAAACTGATGTCAGTTACAATACATTTGATACAATACATATGACACGGTACATATGCTACAACCACAACAGTCGACTCAGGAAGCTACATATACAAGTACATTAACGTATATAATATACATGAATACATATCTTCCTATACAATTATACAGACTACGACAAATGACGATGACTACTCCAAAAGATATGAAAGAACTTCATAGCTCTAGCAGCAACCCAAAGCAGAATATCTACAACCTGAAATACTCGGTCTGACCTGAGTATTAGATTCAAAAGAAAATAATACTCGGGTCAGTCTAATTCAAACTCAGTTATTAGTGCATAGAAGCAATAATAATTAAATAATGAATAGACGATAGTAATTAAACCAAATCAGAATGCAATTCAGAATATTGAATTGAATAAACAAAACAGTTCAAACCATTGAAATATTGATTAAAATATTAATTCAAGTAGGGCTGCAGTTCACGCACGCGTGCACTGCCTCGCCACTACGGAATATGGAATACGCAAAAAGATCCATAAGTCGAAACAAAATAGAATATCATACACGCCAAACCGTGTGGCTGCAGTTCACGCTTGCGTGCACTGCCTTGCCACTATTGTGATGTCGTGCCCAAAAACTCAATACCGTGTGGCTGCAGTTCACGCTTGCGTGCACTGCCTTGCCACTACAGTGATGATGTACCAAAAGATCAACGAACCAAAATCAATCAAGGTTCAAATAATTTAAATATCAAATTAAATGTCAACACTGTATGGCTGCAGTACACGCACGCGTGCACTGCCTCGCCACTACGGTGATGAAATAGGAATCGGCACAAGGCCAAATCCGAGTTTTAAAACTGGATTCAACTCAGGTGCAAATCAAAAGTACACATGAATGCTATGTTCAAACATGACACAACCACATATCAATGGACATGCAGTCAACTCAAGTACATCAACTACAAAGAGCATCAATAATGCATGAAACAAGGAAACAGTTCAAAGCTTCAACAAATCAACAAATTCAACCATACATGAAGTGAATCAAGTTCAGCAGTGCAATGACCAAGCATTGATCAATGAACAAAGAACAGAGACCAAGCAAGGCATAGCAACTGCATAGCTGCAACAACAAGATCACTCATAAAAACTAACAAGCCAATATGCAAACATGCATACAACATGGTCTACAGGCAAACAAAAGAATGATACATAGCAATGAAAAGAGAACATGCATGAAGAACCAGAATGGGACAATGGCAAATACTGCAACAAGACTACAGCAAACACAGAATTGAGCAACAATGCATAAATGCACCTAGAAAGTGACTCGGCAATGCTTGAAGATTGCAGCAAACACAGAGTCAACACAAATGCAAATGCACAAGTGACCATACACATATATACATACAAGAATGTATGTATACAAATGATTAGCCATCAAAGTACAAGTGCAAGTGAAATACAATAAGCAAATGCTACCATGATTCGAGTGAATGCTACAGCAACAAAGACCAAGGCTACAATGTGCATAGAAATGCAAACAAAACAAGACTGCAATTACACTTGCAGTTAAAACTATTCTCGAAGAAATTGAAAACAATTGCAAGGGTACATCATGAAACCAAAGTGCATCGCACCCATTAAATAAAGAATAACAGCACTCTCAAAGTCAAGCGCAGTGAAACCACAAGAGTAGACTCAAGAACATATGCATGCACACTACAATAGTATGTATGCACATATACGAAGACGCACAAAAATAAGAACAAGCCTGTCAATAAAATGATCCCAACAACGTATATACATATCAGATGATGTATATACATACGTGACTGCATATAAAATGTAACTGCAGTCACTAATGAATACAAATGCAATAGCATACAAACAGAACTGCAAACTAGACAAGGCTACGAAAGTAAATCAACTCAGACCCAAAATGGCCAGAATAACCATGATAATGTTCAACATCAAAGTAAAATAGCACCTGAATTACCTGCATCGAAGAACAGGCAAATAAAGGGAACAACAAGTGATGTACACATGATCGCACAGTGAAACCCGTGCACATGTATACATGACCAATTGCCATAATTCAAATGTTATAAGTAAATTGACTAGAAGCAAAACAACAGTCATTCCAAGGCATGAACCAAAAGAAGTTATCAACCTTAAGTAAGCAATAATGCCAATGGCAGACAACACACATATGCATAGACCAATCAGCAGAAGTCAATATGATCAAGTGCACAGGTATACACATATGCAGTGACCAGTGAACTACAGAATGAGGCTGGACATTGTATATATATACAAATGACCACAAAGACTTCAAAGTGATATTTATATGCAACACAACGTCATGTATACAACAGTTCAAATAAACGATGCGAGCTCAAATCGAAGTGTGTACGAGTTGCACCAATAGGCAACTAGGATAACATATACACAATGATACTTAGCAGTGGTTATCAAACAACATTGATGAAGATGAGAAGAAACGAGTGCAGACAGCACATACTAAAAGAAATATCACTAGAGCATATATATGTAAACATGAAAGGGTGAGATAGCTATTTAAAGTGGATATGCAAGTGCAACAAGAAATCAAAATAGCAGTTTTAACAAGACAGTGCCGAAGCAAAAAGTCAAAAGCAGATAAACCCGTGGTGGTCACGAGTTACCACAGTGCCAAAATAACCAGAAAACACAAAAATTATCATCGACATCGAATCACAGTTGAACAGCCTAAAATCAAGTTGAACAAAGTCACAAATTCAAAACCGATAACACAAAATCAAATCAACATCGCATTTGCCGAAACCCTATATTGAGATTAAATTAGATGTGAGTAAATTTAATTACTCACCTTGTCGACGAATTTAAACATCACAGAGACGAGCCAAGAATGAACGAAACCCTAATTTGGGAAGAAGGGGTAGGAGCGATTGAACGTGGCCGACATTCTTTTGCTCGTTTGTTTCGGTGTAGGGTTTTCGAATGAGGGAAAAAATTAAAAGGGGGCCGGTTATATGTTTTAATCACGGCCCAGTATCAAAAACAAAACGAGGACCACTCTTTAATTTAAAAGCCCACAATTCCTTTTTTTTAATAATTTATAAAAGAATTTTAATTAAAATTTTAAAACTTCAATTGGCAATAAGTGAAAATTTTAATCGTTTTATGTCGATTATAAATCGACGCGAAATACCGGGTAGTTACATAAAGGTTAATTACTTAATGTAATTAATTAAAGGATGATTAATAAATATAAGTAATTAAAGGGTAATTACTTAATGGAATTAATTAAGGGGTAATTAATTTATGTAATTAAATTAAGGTTAATTAAATAAATGTGATTAACTAAAGGGTGATTAGTTAATGTGATTAATTAAGGGATAACTAATTACTTAAAGGACAATTACTTAATTAAAGGATGACTAATTAATTAATCAAAATGATAGCCAATGGTTTGAAATTAATTAATAACAATTAAGCAGGGTTATTGATTGATTCATAAGTAATTAATTTCTTAAATTAATTATGATCAGGTAATTGATTAATCTTGTTTATGGATGATTGGATTATATTGAATGCCTTGAATTGTTTGATATCTCTGATATGTTATGTTATGTGATATGATTACTTTGGATGGAGCTGTGATAAATGTAATTTATTTATCAGTAATGAATTTACATGTTTATCTATGAATGGAAGTTACGCATTATAGGATTTTACCGCTTATTGATATTATTGTGTTTGGATTTATAATGGTTGTTTATTGTTCTATGCAAAACCCCTGGACTACACGCAACACACACACACAAGGAAATTGGTTAAGTCATGGGTATTTTGAATTTAATATTATTTTGTTCAAAATAATGAAAAGAATTTAAAACTTGAATTTTGAATCCAAAATGGTTTGGAAGTGATTTGGATTAAGTATGAAAGACTTTTGAAAAGGAAGTTTTGAAATTAAAATTATTTTGGAAATTTAAATTTAACTCAAAACATAACTTACCGAGAGTATGGCAGTTTGCTGATTTTCCAGTTTATACTTTTAAAAGGCTATAACTTGAGCAAATTTAATCGTATTTTTTCGAAACGAAAAACTTTTGTTTTCAAATGATAATGGCTTTCATATAAAGAAAGAATTTCCAGTTTTGTTGAAAGGATTTTGAATTTGGAATGGAAATAGTTTTAAAAGCTATGAATGAATCTTTGTTAAAGATTTGGTAAACCTTGATTTAAATTGAAGAGGATCTTAAAGGTGAATCTTTTGTTTAAAAGATTAAAGTGGAAATTTGTTTAAACCATTCAAAAGGAAAGGTTTTGGGCTAAATGTTATGACTTTACTAAGATTCGAATGTATCCATATGTTTTAAAATAAGCGCTCATTATTCAGTTAAGCCGGGAGTTGACTTTATGTCATTAAACCCATTCCGAATTAATGATACGGCGAATTTGATAGTATTTGAAGACGGCGGTTGAAGGCCGGGTATTTTCGAAAGCGAAAGGATTACCTGTCAAATGTCTCTACACCGAGTGGCCCTGGTATAGAGATTTTGATTATCCTATGTGATGAGGAGTCCGGATGTGATTGGGGATATCCGAATTTGCAAGGACTTCTTTTGATGTGTCTTCGGTTCCATTCAGACCCAGGATAGACTTGTATGGATGTATGTATGATGTTACACTTTGAGATATAAAGCTGGTTTCTATCAAATACATTTCTGTTTAGTGACAGAGAATTTATTCTCTTAGCTTAACACCCTTCTCTGAGACGTACGAGCTCAGAGGTTATGTATTTGATGGTTAATAATGATATATCCCCAATTTGGTAATGTGGCATGTTAAGTGCTGATCATTGGTTAATTGAAGCATGGCTTTTGTGAAAAGCGCAGCTTTGTGGGATGAGACTTCATCGAACCTCATACCTCGAAAATGGTCGAAACGGGAAGGATGCGGCAAGGTTACGAGAGTCGCGCCCCTTAGGATATGTGCATTTCCTTTTGGATAAAAAGTGGTATCATGGTATGGATCCCAAATATTTAACTTATGTGGTTGTTGGAATTAATTGGTGAATCCCATGATAAAGGTCGGTGACGACTGGGGGATGGCATACGCGTGACAGTTAGTTACCTAGTAATAGAGGTAACCCGGCCTTCTGTTGGCAGAGATTCGGTAAGGTTCTCGGGGCATCCCTCTAGATGTGTACCCTTTCGGACAAAGGAAGTTCATTAGCCTTGGCCATTTGTTGAAAATCCAATCACCCAATAGGAGCCCTGTACGGTTTATTTGTATAACCTGCCATCCAACATGGTAGCTATAGTAGGCATACTATAATGGTGCGTATGCTGCCTAAGATTAATATTATACTTTCGAAATGTTTTCCACACTATGCATTAATAATGATATCAAAAGGATTTTCGCGTATCAAGCATGTTTGACTGCTATGAGGCGAAATCTCCCCTAAGTGTGCAATTGCATTGTGTGTGTGGCGGGAGGCATTATGGTAGTTTCATTTTCCAAAAAGGCATAGCAGATTTCTTATTATTTCTTTTGTTTATTTCTTTTGTTCAAATAACTGTTTTTGTTTGCTCACACCAGTCCCATGACTTACCTGGAGTTTATTGTTTCCTTTCTAAACTCAGGGTGTCCACAATTTTTCACACGGGCATCCTAGAGTCAGGTTATCAGATAGTCAGCAAGTAAGTGTAGCATTTGGCAGTCTTTGAAGCCTTTGGATTCAGCGATCGCGTTGTGCTACACTACAGCATGATAGTGGTTCGCTTTTTGGTTTGGAGCTTTGGAGCTTTGGCAATGGAGATGCAGTCCGTTGGATTCTATCTTTTCTCTCTCTCTCTCTCTCTCTCTCTCTTGAAGACCATGAATATGTTGTCTTTCCGCTGCTGTTGCTGTTGTTTTCCGCTGCATTGTTTTTCTGCTGTTGTATATATCTCTAATATTATTGATCACTTCATATTGTATCATTGTTGTAATCAATTGTTGTGTATCAATAAAATTATTCTTTCTGTTTCCTCTATGTTGTTATTCACCTAATGTGTTATAAGCTCTGGTGAATCGGATTTCAACGTTTGAATCTGCGGCATTCGAATACGGGTGATGTATGGATGTTGATTTTAGGACGCTGAATCCAGGTCGTCACATACTTGCTAGAGCAACATCACTAGAAAGAAAAGGACAAGGCTCAAAGAACACTACAGGAGACTACAAGTCGATAGGATCAAAGAAGCACAAGAAAAAGAGCTCAAAAACTGATATGCACAATATTAGATGTTTGGGTGCACAAGCCAGACGTCTGAAACAGTTCTCTGGAACAACAGACAGACTGAACCAGACGTTTAGCAACTGCACTCAAACGTTTGATCTACTATAATATTCAAAAATATATATAGCATCAGACGTCTGAAACATATTCCAGACATCTGATTTCAAACTCGGATTTTAAATATAAACTTCAACTACCACATTCGAATAGAAATCTCCGCTTCTCTTTGTTGTAACTTTTCATCATCAACAAAAGCAACTATAGAGCACTAGTTAGTGGATGCAACTACTCAAGATGCCTATCTACAACTATATATAGCATCAAGAATAAAGAGAACAAATCACCTTACTTACTTACGCTCTCTAATTACATACTCTATCATATATTCTTGATCTCTAGCAATCTATACTTGTATTTTACTCTTCCAAATATTCAGTTCTTCACAGACAGTACTCTCTAGATATATATTGGAAGCATTTGTACTAATTAGTCAATATTCGTGTTATAGAACACACATTTGACAAGAACAACTTATTGTAACCAAGCCTATTCCTCCGGGCGAAGTGAGGGGTGTATGATAATTGAATTCCAATAGGGAGCTTCGGGACTGGACGTAGGATGGGAGGTCCGAACCAGTACAAAATCCTGGTGTGCTTATTCTATATTTACTTAAATTAATATTGTCTTAGTTGCATCATATATTTTGTCACATATACTTGCATATACACTACATGATCCACCTTGTAGACTTTCAAGAAATATGAATACATACACACACACACGTAAAAGCATGCTTATTGAATGCAGACATATATATATATATAGCAAAATTTACAACGATGTTCATTTTATAATTAATAAAGTGCTAAACTTAGGACTAGGAGGTGTAGAAGGAAAAGTGATAGCAAGCCTAAAATTATAGGGTAATAAATTGGCAATTAATTGGGAGTTACAAGAACTAAATGAGAATATAAATGCATTTAATGAAATTGTTAAAAGATTTAAAATGGCATTTATGGGAAAAAAGAAATAGGCATAAATAGATGGAATTGGAACGAATAAATAAATATTATTAGAGATTCTTTAATTTGAATTATTATTATTATTTATTACAGATAATTGAAATTATGGAATACAGTAAATAAGCGTGTAAGTTAGGAATTAAATGCAGGAGGCAATAATTATCATAGTAGGAAATTATATAGCTTTAATAATACATTTAGGACGATCGTGAATTAGTAGACCTAGCCAAATACTTATCCCTAGGAGAATTGGTTTAGTTTAGTATGTGTTAGGATACGAGACCAATAAAGCCACACAACAGAAGTCTAACCTACACTTGATGCTACCAAAATTGTGTATACTTACCACTAATGTGGGACATCTCCAACCATAGGACATGTAAAGAAGGGATATGCGTTTACGTATAAGGAGAGGAAGATATACCAAGGGTTCACCTTAGGTTTGAAGTATTAAATGGGCCAATACTTTTAAGGAAATATGATGTGCTTCATTTCTAACAAGAGTTATTAAGTAATGGAAAGAGGCATTTTCTTGACTAAAATTAGGTTAGACTAAATGAGATGTCAGTTGTGGAAGGTCAGAAGGCTATGTTAGTATTTTGTTGGATCGATATTTAGTAATAGGGCTGGCATATATGCTATAACCACCAAAGGTCTCTAGCGGCGGTAGCAAAGACTCGGGTTATGCATTGATAGATTTTGCTTCCTACTAGTATAGAATCCATATGGGATACGCATAGACCTCAAAGTTTAGTTGGTTAGTTTTTTGTTGAAGATGGGAAAGTTAACCCTTGGATGAGTTCTTTGGGATGCGTTTATGGTACAATAACCAAATTATAAACTCATATATAGGGGTCATCGGCCTCATTAGCTAGAATTGTTTGACTAGCGTTTACATTGTAAAGGGACCGCTTTGGGGTTAAGGTATTAAATGGTCGTTGGATCTGCCTCCTCCCTTCCTAAGAAGTATTAAGTGGCTATATATAGGTATATATACATAGGTATACCTTAGAGGAGGTTAGGTATATCTTATATGCATATAGGATTTAGCAGACTAGCCGTAAATAATAGACATAACACTTAAATAGAAATCAATCAACATAGATTAGTGTTATAGGTAAGGTATGTAATTTTCTAGTAAATAGAATGTTGTTCTGACTCCCTCCTTATTACAATCCACAGGATAGATTAGAGGGACGTGATACTGGAGCAAGACGGGGACGATAAATAGAGAAGTTTTCTTATTTATGTTCGGTGCTGACAAGGCAATTAGATATCCAAAGAATACTACTAGTTCCAAGGTAGCAGCCTCAGTTGGTAATTATGTTCTACTATATTTTCCATTCCACTATGGGTTTATATTGATCGATCTCAATCATAGTTATGTTTATTTCAGGCTACCAAAACCAGCAATTCATGCCCTAATAGACTCATGTTTTCAATTTTGTCGAAATTCAGGCTCATTAAGATGTCGGTTGTTGCATTTGGTATTAGAGCTTAGGTTAGTCGATTATAGGAATTTGGATAGTAGAGAGAACATATTTGTATTTTTACCTATAATTATATATGTGTATATATATATCTACCATATTTGGAAAGGATGGATGAGGCGTTTAACGATCTATGATTTTCGATAATTAAAAATATTGAGTTTAATAAGATTTTGTAATTTAATATTGGAAGAAATTAAAAATTTTGGTTTATTAATAAGAAGTGACTAAAATGTAATGTCAAAAAGGTTAATTCAAGATAATTAATAACTACTGTAATGTATCTCCAATAAATTGAAATGATTGTAAAGTTAAAATTGGTTATAGATGGCAAATAAAGAAATAGGGTTTAATAATATAAATTTAACATAATAAATGACTAATCGAATGAAATCTCAAATAATCATAATAAATTGTAAAGTTACATCGGTTAGAAATTGTAAATAAGAAGATAAAATCAATATGAAGCTATTTGTTTTGTTTGTTGACAATAAACTTGGAATTGTGTTTGAATTGGAAAGTTGTAGCAATGTTAATTAATTCATTGAAATTTGATTTGTTATAAATGATAAATAAGGGAATAATTACATGTTATAATTAATTGGTGAAATAATATGTAATTCATTGTAATTGGGAAAAATCAGGGTGATGTAAGTAGTTATAACATTTATTTGAAGATAATAAATTTATAAGTGTGATTAAAGTAAGAAAATATGACAATTGTTATAAGGTACCTATTTAATCAATCCGTTTAATTTAATTGGAAGTAAATTACAATAAATATAATTAAATATTACATTAATGTAAATTAAGATGATAATTGTAGAATGAGTGTAATAAGATGTTACCCAATGTTATTATAGCCATGAGATGACAATCTATTGAATAATAAAATGAAAAGGCAAATAAATGGATTTATAGGAATTTAAAGTAATAATCACTGCATTTGTTTCAATTGGAATGAAACACTGTAATTAGTAAAATAATTAACTTTGAATTGATATGTAAAGTTGTTTTAAATTATTGTAAATGTCTAAGTAATCAAAAATGATAAAATTTATTAATTACAAAATTGGAATTAAAAAGGCGATTTAATTAATTTAATAGTAATTATTTAATTAATGTGAAAAAACAATTTTGGCCACTGTCTTGGATTTCAACGAAATCAGTTTCATCGGATCTGTAACGGTGAGTTATTGTATGATTTCAAGTTTCCTAACAATCGGACTTGTTGTTTGATTGTACGGGCTCGAAACGCGTAGAAACCAATTTAATTGAAATCAATTTGAAATAAACTGATTTTTTTTAAAGTTCACTTCTTCATACGTTGGAATTAGGACATGAATCCTGATCCATTGAATTTAAAATTATCAAAAATATCTATTTTGATATATAGGATGATCCATTTTCGTTTTAGAGGCAAAACAGGCTTTTTGGGTCGTTATTGTCGTTTCGTACCGATTCAATATGTGTTTGTTTTCTTGCCGGGCTTTGTTAATATAAATAATCTTGTTTTCCAAACCTAGCAATCATTTTTTTTATTCTGTACATATATCAACTTTTGTCTATCTCCTTCTTCTTAATGGTAGAAATCTATCTCCTAGATTCAAATTGCAAATCAAAATCAAATCAAAAAATTCAAACTCTTCAAACAATATCATATTCTATCTCGATTCAAAGCTATCGGCGAGTGCAATCTACCGCAATGATTCATTTCTCGAATCAAATCATCATTTGTCCAAAAATTGATGACTTAATCTCGATCGTTCATCATGTCGAGATTAACTTCGTCGGATCATTGAATGGAGGGTATCGGTTGGTGGAAAGCGTCGAGTGGAGCGCATCTGTATTGTTGGTTTGGCGAATCAACGGCTAGATCATCGTCAAAAATTCAACTAGGGTTTGGATATATGGGAAGCGTCGGCTCTAATTAGGGTCGAGAAGGGGTCGTGGGTCCTTGGTGAGGTCGGCAGGTCGTGGGGAGGAGGCGGCGACGCCTAGTTCTAGCCATGGCATGATGATCGGCGCGTCCAACTTAAGGTTTCGTGGTGGCTGAAGATTGCGTGCTCGACTTTGGCCGTAGGGTTTGCGTGAAGAAGGTAACGTGATGATTTTCTATTTGTTCATATATTTTTATTTTATTTAATTTTAATTCAAAATTTAAACTTCTAACTTTAATAACTTTTGCATACGAACTCGGATTCGGGCAAAGTTTGTTCCGTTGGGATCATATCGAAATTTTGCAAATTTGGGAACTAGTTTGCTGCATTCTGAGACTTTTTTCAAATTTTGGACTTAAATTTGATTTTAAATCGATTTGAAATCAAAGGTGAGTGTTTTAACCCACTCGCAATTACTAAATAATCTCATGTTATTAAATTGAATTTATGATGTGAACTGGAATTGACTGATTGATGTTTGTTATATTAATGTGAAAAATGCGGAATACGGATCTTTAGGCTAGGATTAACACTAGAGAGGGGGTGAATAGTGTTTAAAGGAATTACTAAATCTTTTTGAGTTTATATTAATTTGAACACAAACGTATGCAATATTCAGGCACAGATTTGATCAAAAGAATCAAACACAGATGCAGAAATAAAGTAAAAAGCAGTAAAGGAAAGAACCCACTGGATTTTATACTGGTTTGGAGTTACCTTACATCCAGTCCCGCACACAAGTATGGATTTCCTTTCAAAATCAATTGTACAATTACACCCTCGATTTCAAGGCCACGAGGTACACCACTCCAGATTCACAATCCTCTGGGTAGAGATACTTGATTTCAGGGGCAACAAGTTCACCCAATTGATTTCCAAGGCTATAATCACACCTTTACTTGATTGATTTCCAAGGCTACAATCACACCTTTACTTGATTGATTTTCAAGGCTACAATCACACCTTTACTCGCTAAATTGATTACAAAGAAGTCTATAACTCTGAATGGCACTGAGATCTTATTGAGATAGTGATAGAGAATCAAACCAGAAATGATCTAGTTAAATTCAATGTTGATTTTGGCAGAGTAATGGTAAGAATGTGTATAAAGAAATGTGAAAGAAGAAGAGGAGTGAAAACCAGAATAATATGATTAGAAATTCGTTGAAAACAGCCCCTATTTATAGAAAAACAACAGCCATGTCCATTCGTGAAGGGATATGACGAATAGACACTTCTTTTGAAATTCAAATTTTTGAAATCAACTGACACTATGTCGACATGGGTAACTTGGGTATGTCGACATCCCAAAGGAAATTTCGGTGTTTTGTTTTTCTTTGAAAATAACTTTTATCTTATATTAAAACTATTTTAAACTTTTATAAATATACTTAACCATAGTTAAAATACATGAATAAATATAGAGAATAATATTTTGGTATATATAAAATTTTACTATAACTTTATATTTAAATCTAAGTATAAATATTAAAAGTTAAATATATTATTATTAAAAATAGTTTAAAACTAAGGATAATTTGATTTTGAAATTAAAGATTATTTTGAGACTAAAAGTATTTAAAACCAGGATAGATGATTTTGATTCTTTTAAAAGGAAGATTTTGAAATCATTTTGAAAACAAGATATAATTTTGTAAAAACATTTTGAGCAAAAGTTAGTGGATACAAAACAATGTTCCATTAGATTTTTTATAGGTTCCATCCTACTTAGGGTTCCATCCCATTAATGGGCTCGAAGTGGATTCCATTCACGAATAAATTGGATTTTAAGATGCCAGTGCTTTTCTAGGAGTTTTAACAAAATTCCTAATTAAATTACTTATTCTTGAAATCTTGAACTCTTGATAATCTTGATACTCATGAGTCTTTAATCTTGATATCTTGAATCTCTATACTGTACAGTCTTCATTCTTGATACCTGCATGGTTAAATCCTGCATATACATATATTTCTAAACTCTAATGTTAGTATTTATATTTTATAATCCTATTCTAAGGTTTTTATCATCAAAACCATCATCTCAAGGAGTAATAAAACTGTCATTCTAGTTAAATTTGACTTTTATTGCATTTAATCATCGTTTAACTTAATATTGAATTTAATTGTCATTTAATACTAGTTAATGACAATCAGTTAACTATTGATGTTTATTTGTTGATTTGGACGATGATTGTGTTGTATGTTTGATTGTTGATATTTGATGACTGAATGTTATATTTTATACAGTTATAACACTGCAAGTTCCCTATAGGTTGAAATGATAAATACCCGAACGATTGATAGATTAGGGGAAATCGTTATGAGTTGAAATGATAGACTCAACCAATTCCATGGATCTGTAATTAAATTTGGGATTGTGGGTTGAAATGATATATATCCGTAAATATAAAATAATTGCATATTGAAATGATAAATATCCGTACCACTTGACCATATGGTAGAAAATTATATACCGACATCTGATTGGTAAAATAAATTGATTTGAAAGCCTTATAATTTGAATTCAATTAAATGACATTTTGTAATAAAATTTGATTTATATAAATTGTATTATTTTGAAAATTCAAGCTTTAAATGTTGGAATTCGAAATTGGATTAACTTAAAATTTAAAGTTAAATTTTGACGTATAAACAGAACTTATCGAAATTGAGTCATCGAAATGTTTGAAATTATTAACTTTAAAATCTATCGAAATTGGAATAGCTTTAATTGATACTTTAAGATTTGAAATTGAGTTTTGAGTTGAAATCCAGATATGGTCCGGATTTGTCGAAATGAAAGAAATAGTTCAATTTGATATTAATTTCAAATTTATTGTAATTAATATAAACTGTTTTAATCCACGTTACTTTCAAATCCTAATTATTAAGATTTTTGGACTATTAAACTAATTTAAGCTATTGTGAAATAGTTGAACAATTTTGATCAATTTAAACTAATTTAATTTATTTAATCTATTTAATACAATTTAATCTATTTTAACCTAATTAGCCCATTTTAAATTATTTTAAATCTATTTAATCTATTTAATCTATTTTAATACTATTTAATCTATTTTATATCTGTTTAATCTAATTTAATCTATTTTAAACTATATTAATCCATTTTAACCTATTTTAAACTATATTTATCCGTTAATCTATTTTAAACTATCTTAAACTATTTTAAAAACTAATTTAAAATATCTAAACTATTTTCTAAATTTTAGGTTTTGTAAAGTGGAAGTTTATGAATCCTTAATTTTTAAGTACAATACTACCAAATGTTTTAATAACTTAAGTTGGGGTTTAAATAACATATTTTGAGTAAACATGATGATTTTGAAATGAGGGTTTAACCTATTTTAAAAATATGATTTTGAAAGTGAACATGATTCCGGAAGTGATATGGATTGATTTAAAATGGTATTTTGACATCAATTATGAAATGGTTTTATTTTGGAAATTTAAAGAACCATCCAGTGTGAAATAAGTGTTTGGTTGTTAAAGAGGCTGGGATCGGATATTGTCATACCCTCTGCTAATACCGAAAATCACTTTAAAAACTGTGTACGTGGTGGAGATTCTAGAAATGAAGTAGGATGGTTTGGCAAACGATTCTATATGAGGTATTTACGTGACCCTGACCCCCATGAGTCAGCTTAGATGTGACTAAACAAGAGCCATGCTGGGCCAAGTGAGGTTGTTCCTTCGATCGATCACATTTCTTCGATACCATATTATGAGTTTGTGATGATTCGGTGGCCACCCTTGATTTTGATTATGGGAGTGTGTTCCGAGGTGGATGGTAGTAGCTATTATGCGTTCCCACCAGTCCGGATCCGCAATTGTAGAATCCTACCCTCGCATTACCTCGAGTACCATGTTCACATGCCCTATTGCGCCTTCTACGAGTTTGTTTTGTGTTGTGCCTATAGAGTGCTCCTTGATATCCCACATGCGGGTGGAATTTACAGTATCTATATAGACTATGGCATTATATAAAATGTGTTAAGGGGGGTATGTGTAACACCTTAAAGCTATTTTAACACTTTTTACTATAAACACTATTATAATAGCATATTGTACTATGTATGTAGATTGTTTAATGGATCCTTAGGAGATGGAGATCTCGAACATCTCTTAGGTTATCACACTCATGTTAGACACTGGATAGCAGGTGTCAAAACCCGTAAACATCTCTGACTCCATTACATTCATATTTATTTACTGTTGATTTAACTTACATAAGATCTTTTAGTTCTAACTCGAGTGTTTTGTCTTTTCAATTCGCTCGGGTCAGTTTGAGCTTTTCAATATATCGAAGACTGCTTTATGGAGGACGAAGACAAAGATTTAGTACTATTATTATTTATTTTATTTATTCCGCTGCATCATGTTGCTCCGTTGCATTTTATTTATTTCTGTTGTATGTACTCTGATCTTTATTGTAAAAGTGTAATCAAATGTTAATTGTAACAGTTTCATGAAATGTTATTTAATTATTATATTTTATCATTCGGTTGTGAGATTCTGTATTTGTTTTATTTCTCTCTTCTTTTCTTATTTACCCTATAACAATCCTCCCTTTTGAATGGTTTGAGTTTGACATGTGTGGTTTATTGTTAATTTAAACCATCCAAAAAGGTGGGTCGTTAAAGGGCAACCATGAGTTTGACCAATAAATAGAGTTAAATATATATACCTTTCCTGATTTCGCCACTAAGTATTGGTTGTACCGTGGCGTTGACCTAGAAGAGCATGGGCATGACATATAGAAGGATCCCAAAGGTTGGATGATGCTTGACTCCGTTTTTGGGCCTAGGTTGCCTTATAATAGTGGATTTTGATTATTGATTAATGATGTACATTTCATCCAGAAAAATATGAACTAAGGAACTATAAGTATCCAAAAGTCAGATATAACATGAGTAGAGCAAGTTCTCGCAAGAAGGCGTACTTTAATCAGCACAAGATGATGAACAAGTTTTCTACGAAGGTGAGTAGAAATAGGAAAAGTCTAAAAGAAAGGACAAGTAAGGTCCATTTTTGAGTCCGAACCCATGTGAAATAGTTTGACAAAATATTTTGAAAATTTCTTGAAACGTTTTGAATGAGTTTTTCAAAGGATTTATTCGAAAGTTGTTGTTTTAAACAAGCGAGGAAATTTTGAATTTCTTAGTTTAAATTGGTTGAGTAAAATTTTTTCAGTTTAAAGGTTTTTGGGTTTTAAATGAATGGAAAAGAGAGCGTTTGTTTGATAATGATGATTTGGAGGAATATTCCTATACAAGAAAAAATTACGGAGAATAACGGCTGAATTTTTTTTAGGGTTTTAAAGAAGGTTGATGGCTAAACTAGTATAGGTAAGTGTATTGTGAGATTGAAGAAGAAGAGAGTTCAATGAACTATATAGTAGGCTAATGCACTATTACGTAGAAGACAGGGATTTCTTAAAGTAGTACGGATCGTGTCGGATTGGAGAAGATAAAGATAGCGCAAAACAATGTCATTAATCAATATTATTAATAAGTTGAACCCAAAAAAAATAAGGTCAAAGTTTAATCTAGGCCCAAAATTCGACAACCGGTCGACTTGTAGCGGTCGACCATTAACCCAGAGGAATCGCTCGACTGTCATGTAAAATGCGCAATCTGAGCCTCAGAAGCGGCATATAGCTATATCCAGGCTTCGACCCCCCTCATTCCTTTGTCTTCATCCTATTTGCTCCTCCGACCCTCTCTCTCTTCCTCCATAATGCTAGCAAAAACCATGCGTTTTTGTAACGACCCGTAAATTTTCAATAATTAAAATAGCTAATTTAAGAAGATTTCGTGATTTAATGTTAGAAAAAAAATTTGTAATTCGTTTGGAATAATAATAACTGGAATGAATTGCAACAATAATTATCCAAGCGATGAAAAATAAATGCTACTTAGTGAATGCCTTTGCAATCAATAGTTGAATAGGATAATAAATGTTGAATTCATTGGGTATAATAGAGTAATTGATTGATAAGTAAAATCTATTTAAAATCAAATATTGAATATTGAACAGGTAAATTGTTTAAATTAAATATTTAAAAACTTATTGAATAATTGAATAACTGTAAAATGAAAATAGTGTTCTAAACTGTGAATTGGTTTTAAAAGTTGAATCTTATAAGTTCAATTGCAATATTTCAAAAGATGATGAATTATTGGATAAGCGAAATTGTTTAAATTTAATATTTGGAATTTATTGAATAATTTAATAATGGAAATTGAATAACCGTTTTAATGAAAATGGTTGTTCTATAATTTGAATTTGTTAAATTTTATAAATTCGTTTCGAATATTTCAAAAGATAGTGATTTAAGAATAATCAAATTTTGTTTAAATTTAATATTACAAATGTTTGAATAATTAAATTCCAAATTTGATATGATTAATTTGATATTGAAATTTAATATATGGAAATAGAGTGAATAATTGAAATTTGATTTAATATGATTCAAATTGGTTTCCAAAGTGAATGTAAGTTATATTGGGATTATAATAGAGTTAATAAGATTTTAAAAATGAGAATTTATTGGATAATTGAATAACGGGTTTAATATGATTAAAAATGATTTGTATTTTATCATATTAAAGTTAGAATGATGTTGTAGAACTTTTAAAATCGAATTAAAAGCAAATTTGTGAAAATTGAATATTTTAATATTAAATTGACGAGTTAAAATAGCCATTTTTCAAACAGTCTCGGATTTCGACGAAACCAGTTTCATCGGATCCGTAACGTGATATTGTTGTAATATTTCAAATTTCATGTCAATCGGATTTACCGTTTGTCTGTGGCAAGCCAAAACGCATGGAAATTTGTTTAATCGGTTTAATTTAAATTTGATCGTTTATTGCCGTATCTCGCACAGATGTTCGAATTAGCTTCTGAAACCTGTTCCATTGTGTTCGGAATGCGGGGTAAACCCTAGAAACGTTAGTCACCGCACGAGATTCAGAGTTCGGATTTTGGGGTGAATAGTGTTTTTCGTTGAAATTCTATAAAAGGGATCCCTTCTTCTTTCATTTGCAAACACCCTCTCCCTCTAACCCTAGCCGCCGGCCCTAAGCAATTCAATGGCCAGAAATTTGTATGCTTCCCCTTCAATTATCTCCAAATCCATTAAGAATTATCAAAAACGTTTAACTACAATATCGTAGAGGATTGCAAGAGCTTTAAATCCGTACGACTGAGATGTTGTAAAGGTGAGTAGATCGATGGGAATGCATGCTCAAAGCGAGCCATTCGTATGTGTTCCACACTCGAGGGGGTTGGCCGAGCGTGAAGCTCTTCTGGGCGATGGAGGAATGAGGCGGTGGCTTCGATTTGGTGGTACCCGATCGTCAGATGGTAGCGTGGTTGAGGAGTATAATTCAACCCTAGTGGCGGCCTCTATGGGTTTTGCGTGCGTGAGAATACCTAGGAAGAAGAAGATACGTGAGCGGCTGTGATTTGCAAAGCATGGATGGACGGCTAGATGATGGACTAGGTTTAAATATTAAATTGAAGTTGTAATTAATTATAAAAAAATTCATGTTAACTTTAAACTATCATATCTTATTCATACGAGGTCGGATTCAGACGAAACTTTTTGCGTTGGAATCGTATGGACGAGCTCTACGTGGAATCGTTTGGAGCTAGAGAAAATTTGGGTTAAATCGAACATCGTTCGATTTTATTTTAAATCGTAAAAATCAAGGTGAGTGTTTTATAACGCTCACAACGTACTAAATATCTTTATGCTAGTTAAATTGACATTATGAAGTGTTATGTTTTTATTTGTCGTTGTTTGATAAAATTTAATTGTCATATAGATTGTCATTTGAATAAACTGTTGAAATTAAATTGACAGTTAAATTTAAATTGAAATTGAAATTGAATTGCGATTAAATTACCTGACATTGATAACTATGAAATTGCCATGAATTGTATTGCCTATTGGATGATGTATTTCGATGGATGCTATTGGTTGATATTTAAATGTTTGGATGTTTATTTGCTTACATATATCCTATTATGCATACATATGAAACTGTGATTTGATTTAAGTGATAAATTCATCCCTGACATTTAACTGAAATAAATAATTACTTGGCCATAGGATAGAGAATTATATATGAACACCGAATTGGCTAAATTAATAATTTTAAATCGTCGATTTGAAATTTATTTAAATGGTTGATTTAAAAGTTATAAATAAAAATCAATTTATAGAAATTGAATTTATCGAAATTTGAGTTTGGAATGTTGAAATAAATTTTGGTTGAAGGAAATTGTTAAATAATTTAAGTTGAGACTTTGGAATTTAAAATCGGGATATGATTGAATTTCGAAATCTATTTGTTTTAAAGATTGAACATTATTTCGAACTTTGAGTATTACTACGTAAAAGCGATATAAAAATGATATTTTGAAATTGAGCTTGAAATTGAATCATATTTGAAATTTGGATTTAAAGCTTGAATATTGATGGATAATGTTGTTAAGTGTTATAAATGGATATTTTTGAACATCAAGCTCCCAATTGATATAAATTGAAATTGAATAAATTAAAGGTGAATATAAAATTGAATTAATTTGAAGTCAAAGTTGACATTGATTTGAATTGAAATCGAAATTGAATCGGTAGAATGAAAATTGAAATTGTTTTGAATTGGGAAGTTATTATTGAAATGGTTTGGTTTTGAAGCTGTTTTATTTTGTTTTCCAAATTACTCAGTTATATAAACCATTTTGAATACTTAAACTATTTTAATCTATTTTAAATCTACTTAACCCAATTTAAATTATTTTAAACTAATTTATCTATTTAAAATCCATTTTAAGATTTTAAGTATTTTTAAGTATTTTAATTATTTAAAACTACTTTTAAACTCCTTAAAACTATTTTCTAAAATTCAAAGCTGGTCAATAAGGTGAAATGTTTATATTTAAATCTTGAATTTAAATACGAATTGGGTTAAATAAAATTGCAACCTAAATTGAAATTCGAATTGATTTTGAAATCGAAATAAGATATTGAGACGAAAAATGATTTTTGAAACGGAATCTGACTTTTTAATAGATACGATGATATTTGAAATGGATTTGATTTTTGAAGCGAATATGATATTTTGATATCAATTATGAATCGATTTGAAATATAAAAGAGCCAACGGTGTAATAATACGTAGTTATTAAAGAGACCGGGATCGGATATGGACATACTCTCTGTCGATACTGAAAACCACTTTAATAACTATTATACGCGGAGTGTTGATCCAGAATGAAGTGGATGGTTTGGTGAATGCATTGACTGAAGAAAGAGAACGATATTGGATGACCCCTGATATGACTAAAACAGGAGCCGCGCCGGGCCATTGAGGTTCGCCACCTCTAGCGGACACACTTCTTCGATACCATATCTATTACATTTGTGATTCGATTTGGGTGCACCCCTTGATTTGGGAGTGTTGTTTCGCGGTGTTGGGGTAGCTGCTGGCTATGCTCAACATCAGTCCAGATCACGCAACTACTAGTATCCTAGTTGGTATCGCCTCATGTACCTTGTCATACTGATTATCCTATTCGCGACCACTGCCTTTTGTTTTGTGTTATACCTATGGGGTACCCTCTGATAACAACCAGTTTACGGTGGGGCTTACAGTGCTGTATAGACTATGGCATTATAAAAACGTGTTAAGGGGGATTATGGTAACGCCTTAACGCTATTTTGATACTTTATATTACTGATAGGCATTATCTACTTAGCGTACATTACTACATAGTAGATAGTTTAACGGATCCTTAAGAGATGGAAAATCCCGTGACATCTCTTGAGTTATTGCACGCACGTTGACACTGGATATGAGATGTCAAACCCCGTAAACATTTCTGACGATGTTACACTCATATTTATTTACGATTGATTTAACTTTCATAAGGATATTTTAGTCCCGACTCGAGTGTTTTGTCTTTTCATTACGCTCGGGTCAGTCCTGAGTTTTTCAGATTTTTGATGATCTATTCTGGAGGATAAAGACGAAGATTTGGTATACTATTACTATTATTACCCTTGCATCATGCTATCTGCTGCATTATTTTAATTGTTCTGTTGTATATGTATAAATCTGATAAATGTTATATAAATAATTGTCTAAGTATAGTAAACAGCTTCATGAACTGTTTATTTGACTATTATATTTATCGTTCCGCTGCGAGATTCTGTGTTGTTTCATTTCCTTTATTTCTCTCCCTTTTCTTTTCTTATTTACCCCAATAACCATCTGCCCTTTTGAATGGTTTGAAATCGGCATGTGTATTTGATTGTCGGTTTAAACTGTCCAAAAAGGCGGGTCGTTACAGTTTTAGATCCAAGCATCCTCCCTCTTTCTCAAAATCTAAACCCAAACTCCCATTCTTGACCATAACTCAGTCCATGGCACCACCACACACCGTTGACACACACTCGTGCCACCTGAATACTACACCCTAAGAGATTACCTGGCTTGACCGAGACGATCAGAAAATGTCCACCTATAAAGCCTCAGCAAACTCTTTCTTCCTTCAAGGACGACTAGTAAAATTTGGGGACTTCACCACCTTTAAAATAGGGATTTGTTTATAGCTACATGACTAGCATCGATCCTCAACCATGATAATTTTGAGCAGAAGTGCTACCCGCACTGCATTGGCTGTTTGACTTTAATCTACAATATGAGTTTGATGAAGATATCAGTAGACTCATATTGGAGCTGAAAGGGGTATTATTCGCATTATTCAACAGAACATTATCCCGAGGAAGGGGAGCTTCGACCAGATTTATCTTCTAGTGCTACACCACCATGGGTGGTACAACATTGAACTGGGCTCACAGGATCATAAGCAATTATATGGAGCCAGGAGTAGAGACTCAATGGAGTTACATTTTGTACTGCCATCTTTTCACTTGCATCTTTAGGGAATATGAATGCACCTCTATGGAGAACAAGTTCAGAAGAAGGTCGTTGCTCCATTTGGTACTGCCTCTCTTAAGAGAATGTGGATTGCAGAGCCACCAATGAAGGTAGCAGCACCAGTAGCAGAGGCCCACGTGCAATAGGAGGCAAGGCAAGGATATAGTGCTGCAAGTTTCCAGAGCCAAGCGCTAGTGGAAATCTGGGACTTCCAGCTTTGGATCGAGGCCAAGCTCCGGGAGATACGAGCCGAGGAGTGGCACCAAAGCCATAAGATTGGATGCATAGCTACCATGCTATAACTATTCTAGGGTCGCAGTAATGGCTCGAGCTCCGTAGAGGATTGGGACCATCCCATACCTCTTAGGTAGTATTTAGTGTTAGTAATTATGTTGTTGTCGGTAATTTTTCATATCTTTAGGTTGTTTGGGTTGCAACCGTTAGTTGTCTCATTGTAATAATGATGTGCATGGTATATTATGATATGTGTTCTTATTTATTTACTATACTATTGTTTCTGGGTATGTTGACCGTTATTATATATTTGGGAGAAATAATTTAAGTATGGAAATCTCATATGGACACTTAACTAATGGTAAATGCAATGTAAGACTGGAAGTTTATAAAATAAATTTTGACGTGTAAAGGACAGGCTAAGTTTGTTGTAAAATCATAGGTCATTACCCATGTGCCTTAGAAGCTAAAATTTATAAATAGGTTAGTGTGTTGTTGTTTCGAATAAAGGAATAAGTTTTAAGTCTAGGAATGATTATGTAAAATTAGGGTCAATCATATTCATTAACGCATAGATCGAATCCCGATTAGGTTAATATGTGGCTTGATTATTTAAATTCTTTTGAAAAGTTGTGTTCAAATGCTTTTGCAAATTTATGTCCAAATGTTCTGAAGAAAATTTTCATTTAAATGCTTATGCGAATTTCACTTTTCAAACCAATTCACAAGTTTGAATGGAAGGGATAAAAAGGTTTTTATAGGAAATGGGAATTTCTAATTTTCAAATGTCACATGCTTAGAGTAGGAAGGATTGATGAGTTTGTGGATACAAATATCACGGTGCATTAAGGGTAGTAGTAGGTTAAGCATAGTGGGTAACAAGGGAAAAAGTATTTTAGCCATGGAATTTCTATTTCCATACATTGTTGATAGTAATCGAAATTCGCCTGCAAAGTTAGTTTTGCTTTAAAATTCAAAAATAAACCTCCTTATGCGTGTTGTACTTGGAAAGATTATAGAAACCTGGAACAAAGAAAGTTCTAAGGTACGACGGAATTATTATCTAATAAAATGATGTAAATGTATAATTCTTCATCTAAATTTATTTTTGGGCATAGGAGTAAAGGATTAAGAAATGAAAGTTTGCATACTCCTATTCGAAGGGATTGGACGCAAAATTATTGTGAATCATAATCCAATTCGTAGGAGGATGGAAATTATTGTATAAAAAGAGGTTTTTGGAATTTGCATACATATAGAACTGCCACTATATATAAGTTGTTTGCATTATATTTTAAAATTTTCTTTGAAAGAATGCATTCTTATCAGAGGCGCTGACTAAGAATTATTCAACATGCATGTCTTAAATGTTGTTATATACCATATACTTGTACACATTTTGCTGCAAAATTGGTTATACACTAATTGGCTGGTTAGCTTAGGATGATTGTGCGTAATGCACCATGATTCAATCATTGGATAATTTTGAGATCGAAATTCTTTTAAGAAGGGAGGATGTAACACTCTACAAAATTTACAATAATTAATAAATAATTATTGAGGGTCATAATTGGAATTTGAGTAAATACTGGAATTTGGCTATGAAAGTTGCACCATTGCGTGGCAATTTTTTGAGCAACTTTCATATTGGGAGTTTTACGATCGGAGTTCAAATGAAGAAGTTATCAACGTTTGATGTTTGCCAAATGAAAATAAATAAATAAATAAATGAATGAAAATATTAGATAAATCTTATTAAATGCAGAACCTACTATTCCACCACCATCTTCAGTCGATCGACTGCTAGCGGTCGATCTCCTATAGAAGAGCGGTCAATCGGTCATATAATGGCGACTAGGGTTTGAATCTTGGCCGAATGGCCTGGATTTAATTATTTTAATGTAACGGATACGGTTGATTCGAGCGCCTATAAATACTGCCTAACTCCTCATTTCACTTCTCATATTTTTTTATCAAAGCAGTTAAGCTATACCATTCCCTTCTCACAATTTCTAGAAATTATGAAATATTTTATATTTTTACAAGTCAAAGAAGGGAGGAGAAGAGAAGAAGCGAAACAAATTTGCAGAAGAATAAAGTTATTTCTATAATTATAAATCTATATTTCCCTATATCCCAAATCTCCTTTTGTATTTCTAATTCTATCTATATGTATATACCTTGTATACATATTCTTTTGGATTGGAAAGGGAAATGAGTCAATTAAAGAGATGGATTCAGGTTTGGGATATTTGGAAAGTTTAAAAGGTGAGTATGAAATTATATAATTTATTTATAACATTAAATTTATATTTTTAAATTTTATTTAATTATTATACCTACATAAGATCTGATAGGCTTAAGAAGAACATGTAGGAATATCACTTACATATTCTGTAAAATAGGAAGTTGGAATATGAATGCTATCTACACCCTAATCTTAAAATTTGGAAACTAATCCCTAAATATGTTAAAGTTAAATGTTGATAAATTTGTAAAGTTTATTACAGATTTAAACTTGGATTGTAAAATATTATTATTAGTTTAGATGCCTTAAGTTGACCTAGAATATGAATTTCTGCATTTTAATTTATTGGGAGTTGGATACAATTTAATTGTATCTATTTCCATATACTATTCAATTCCATAAATGTATAAAAAGATCATCGTTTGAAATAATAATGAATATACCAAAATTGAAAGGATGTGTAAAGTACGGAAGTTCTCCTCCATATTATGCACTGTCTATTTTAATATAAAACAAAAGAAATAATTCCTTATAATTTCAAATGAAGCTATAACCTATTGTATATTAGCTCAAAGGGGAAATGAAGATGAGAACTCCTAAGCTATTATATTATATTTTGGAAGATGATATGATGTTTGCAATGGATGTTTATTATGCGGTGATCATCAAGTTTGGTTGTTTAAATATGAATATTGAATATATATGCAAGTCATGGAAATATATATCGATAAGCACAAAAGGAAATCCCTTTCTCTAATTTAATGAATTGGTGTATACGGAATGTTAAACCTCTTTAAAAACGGTTTTAATTGAGTTTGAAATATTTATAAATATTCAAAAGTATTTTGGTGAAGTTTGAAAAGAAATGGGTAATTTAGTCAAATATTGATGCGCCGCGTAACGGTAGTTCGTGATTTCACGCCATAAAAATCAAACGGGAGTAAAAGTTGGAATATAGCTTAGAATTCTACGATATAAGAATTTTCCAAACTATTATGTCCACATTTTTCCAACGAAGATATAAAATCATGATTTTGACAAGTAGATTCTGAGATATGAGTAAACCGGGATTTTTGAAAAATCACGGTTTTGCAGTTTGGAATCCAAAACTGGATTTCTTTAAAAATATTGTCTTAAATTGTTTAAAAATGTGGAATAAATCTTTTAAATTGTTTTAAAAGTGATTTCATTAATAATAATGAAATTTCAAATAATAAAAAGTCGTTTAAATTAATATAGCTTACAAAAGCACTTTTTGCAGCACTTTTATGTAGCACTTTCTATAACTTTTAAATTATAGTTTTAACCTTAATGGTTCTTTTCCAAATCTTTTATAAAAAAATCCAAATGGATAACTATGTGTTTTAATAATTATTTGGAGGTCTTTACAGTTTATTTAAAAGAGTTTAAATAAATGATTTATAGAAAGCTAGTACAAATTAAGTGATTTAATCTTGGCTCTAAATGCCGACGAGTAGACTAGATTTTTCTATTTGTGAAATCCAGATGTGAGGCATTTAAACTAAGGAGATATTCAACAGCAACCAATGCCCTAGCTCACCTGGCTTCTTCCTTGGGCAAGGGATAGATAAGGTTGAAATGTCAGAAACGAGTTAAGTATAAAAAAAATTAAATTTTCCAAATTTAAATTGAATGCAACTTTGATTGTGTAGAGATGATCTTCTTATACTTAGTGTTAAAGCACGAAGAGGGAAGTCATACTATTTGTGGAATTTAAAAGGTGATTTCACCGTCATTCTGCCTATATTATTTGTTGAATACTGGAATTGACATTGAATAGAACTAGATGATTTCTATAGTTTCTGCACACTTAATATTTAATGGATTTGGGATTAACACTCTAGATAACATGATTTTAACTCAATCAAAATTATGAGTTTGGAATTAAGAAATCTTTGTTAAGATTTAAACGAAATGATTTTGGAAATGTTTTCTAAGTGAATAACGAAATAATTTTAAATTATTCCAAGTTTAAAAAGGGTCTTAAATAATCAAGGAATTAATAAGGGAGGTTTAACGATTCCGTATATACCGAGAAGAATGTTTTAGAAATATATATCTCCAGAAGAAATTTTGAAAGAATAAACTTAACTAGTTAAAGAATGATCCCCTATTTTCGAGAATTGAAGAGCTGATAAAGAAAATAAAGGATGAAGACCGAAGATTTTCAAGGTGAAAGGATTACTTGTTGATAATTATATTTAGCTCCTAAATACTAAAGTAGCAGAGGTTAATTCCCAACAGGATATGGTAGGGGAGTGCTTTCGGTTTTGTTCAGTCCTAGAACAAACTTTTACAGATGAATGTCTAATGTTGCATTTCTCGTTACATAAGTGATGTCTACGAACGTATTATCCGCTTGGTGGTGGAGAAGGCAACTTCTCTTGGCTTAACATCCTTTCCAGAGATGTACGAGCTTAGGAGTTATATGTTTGTAGAGATCGGTTGTGTGACCATGAAATAGCAACGTGGCATTCTAAGAAAGATGATGTGCTATGTGAAAGGTAATTGATACCTTAGGTCTCACACTCGAAAACGGCCGAAACATGGTAGATTCGGTAAGGCTATGTGGTTCGCAACCATTAGGATACGATCATCCCCTTCTAGATATATTTATTCCCACTATGACATTCGGGACTTAAATTATTATGGATGTATGCTGCGAGGGACCTCTGATAGGTCGGTAATAACCGGGGTGATGATATATTCGGTACTATCTAATGAGAAAGGTAGGTCGGTCTTGTGTTGGTAGAGGGCATATGCTTTGTGCCTCGATACATTCCTCTAGGGATGTACCGCTGGAAGGTAGTCTCTTCGCCTGGTCATATGTATGGAAATCCATTCTCCAATAAGTGCCTGCCATTTTGTTTATAGAACCTATTATACTGGAATTTAATAACGGCAACAATTTTGGCTAAGATTAATAAGTTTACTTGCAAATGTTTTTAAAAATACGTTATTAAAAATAATATCAAGTGATTTTACACAATAATGATTTAGTTATCATAAGGTAAAAATCCACTCCATGTTTATATGCGACGTGGTCTTATGAGATACCTTTTTGGTTTCCAAAACGCGTATTTGAGCCTCACACCAGTTCCATGACTGACCTGGATTTATTTTTCCCTTTCCTCAAATTCGAGGTGCCTTAATTTTCTCGGGCAGCCTAGTAGTCAGGTTTATTTTAAAAGAAATGTCGATGGAGCTCGAAGCATGGAGTCGAAAAAATTTTCTAAAGATTTTTGTCTATTTCCACCATACTCTTGTACTATAGCATTCCGCATTTGTAAGGACATGAATTTATAACTGTCCATATTTTAATTCTGTTAAATGTATTTTAATTTTCGCTCTAAAGTTTTTATTGAAATAACATATATGAGATTCTATTCTATCTTAATTTTTCTTTCTTACCCTTGAGAATCCGTTTCTCCAGCACTTGAATTTATGGCATATGAATACTGATGATATATTAGCGCCGATTTTCAAGAGTCGAAGAAATGGGTCCTCACGTCATGGTATTAGAGCTTAGGTTGAGCGAATACCTGAGCCTGACAGGGGTAAAAGACTCGTTAGAGATAGGGTTAGTAATAACCAAGGATGAGTAACACATTAGAAATAGGGTTAGTAATGCCCTATAACGAGTTTGAGTATATATGCGAGTGTGTATTTGTTAATACGCATACAATGAATTTGGTTTTATATGAAATCATTTTACCTAAGAATATATATGTATATGAAAGGAAAAGAATATTTTGGTAAAATTTTAAAAGAATTTTTAAAATAATAGAACATTTTTATGCAAAGAATTTTTGAAAGCTATCTTTAAAAATAAATCTCGAAACATTTTTCTGAGTATTGACCAAACCTCTCTACCTAATAATACGCTAGCAATTACCTACTACTTATGTCTAAAAGAATAATTTTTTGCCTTGTAGAAACCATATGGGGGAAATTACATGAATAGGGAGTTCTCTATAGCAAATTGGTGCAAGAAGGATAGCCTCATTGTTCTATCTAGCGACGAAGAGGAGCAATCCGAATATCTACCTAGCAATGGTGGGTTTTTATCAAGCAAGAATATTCCCCACACACTCGAAGGGATGAAGATGGATACCCCATGGTTGGAATGCTTATACCACCCCTAGCCCTAGAAGTAATTATGATTTTTAGCTTTTTTTAGCGACGACGAACCCAGGCAGGCTTCGAAGGGAAATTGGATAGTAGATTCCACTAGCTCCACTTTGGAACCGACAGAAGAAATAGAGCCAATGGAAGAAGAATAAGAACCACAGAAGAAGAATCAGAGCCGATGGAAGACCCTAATGCTATCATATCTAGCGAGTGTAGTAGTGTAGTATGGAATATGGATGGGGAGCATGTTGTGTGGCAGGAAGGATCATCTAGTTCATACATAAACTGGAACGAGATAGAAAGCAATGGCGAAGAAATAGCAAAAAATAAGGAAGAGGAAGGGGTCAAAAAAAATTGAAAACCCTTGGGAGGAAAACGTGCATGGCTTGGAAGAATTAGAAGGTAGGATCATTCTTGGAATACCAGTCGGCATGAGCCATGTTCCATGGAACCAACGATGGCTACCCTGGGGAATAGAAGAGGTACCGGAAGAAGACGGCAATTGGGCTGACGACAAGTTGGACAATAATGAAGAAGGAGAAGGTGAATTGATGATAGACTATGGTAATCGGAGTCCACCTCACCTACGGACACGGAAGAATAAGAGTAATATTTAGAGAGTCGAGGAAATTCTAGTATGTATAAGTATGGATGGGATGTTTATTTTGATTTGGTGTTTTGTATTATATTAGTGTAAGGAAGGGTGGGGAATTTCTTATTTTGGACCCAAGCTTCCAAAAATTTAAATAATGTAATCATACGAGAATTTATAATAGGATGTTGTCCTAACTTCTCATTAGTACGAATCTTTAAAATAAATATTTAAAGTTATTAATGAATGATTTTGGGTTTGTAGTAAACGATGTCTTAGCAACATTTGTTTTTAAACCCTTGAATAGCATTTTGAAAGAAATCTTATTGATATATTTAGATCTTTAATGATGGAATTTTAAAGATAATAACAAGTATCGGGATCTTTTACATAAAAAGTAGAAAATGTTATAAGTTCAAGTTATAAAGGAAAAGGAGTTTATTATAACAATGTTTAAATAATGATTATTTTAATTACTTTGATTATATTTTAAAGTAAGAGAAAAGATAAACATGTTAAATATACTTATAACATTTGAATAAGCCTATAAATACTTTTAAGTATCGAAACTGGTATAAGTAAAGAGAATATATATATATATATATATATATATATATATATATAAAGAAGTATCTTTATAAAAAGTTTGAATAAAAGAATGGAAGTTTTATGAAATGTTTTTATCAAATTTCTTGAAAGGTTAATAAATATGTATGAAGTATTGGATTGTTTCGTCGCACGATTTGATCTAAGATTTGAGTATAGAACTATAACATGGTTGACACTTATCCGAAAGAGGATTTATCACTCGATCCTTGACAAAAATCATTGATGAGGGTTTATGGTTAGATGTTTGAGTTTTCTATCATAGTTGAGAGTTATGCAAGGAAAACTAAAGTTCTGATCAGAAAGCCTGCTTAGAGTTCGCACTAAAGGACCGGGGATCAATATTGGTTTGGAAATAAAGTTGTGAAGTCAAATAGAAGATCAAATCGGCTATTGCATATGGGTGCTATATATACATCAAAACCATGCTAATTTAAAAATAAACATTTTTGGCAAATCTTTGGGTTTCTGTTTTGGGTAATTTCGAAGACGAAATTCTTTTAAGGGGGAGTCTGTAACGACCCGCTAATTTATCACTTTGATAAATTAAATATATTTTCAAATTTATGTAAATAAAAGGTTGATAATACAAATGATATTGTTTTAAGTGATAATAAATAATAGTAATCATTTTTGGAATAAATATTTACAAAAGTATTTTCCTTGAAATTTATATCGACAAAATGATATCACATTTAAATATAGATTTATGAAGTTAAATTGAGATTTAATGATTAAATAATTATTTTAATTATTCAAATAGTTATTTTAAATTATGATAATTCATTTTTAATAGTTATAAAGTGATAATAAAACATTTATAATAGCTTTATAAAGAGATATATAAATTTGGTTTTAAAATAGAAGAAAAAAATCGATATCGCTTTATCGGTATAATAGCAATTATTGTAAATAATTGTTTGTATTAATTTATTTTGTTTTATAATTCAAATATGATCATTTTAATTAATTTAAAATGATAAGAAATTTATTATTGAATTTTGTTTACAAATAAAGGTACATTAATAAATAAGTGAAAATATGACCGATAATCGGTTCCTCGGATCTCAACTATTTAATAAACAAAAGTTGTTCGAAGACGTTTGTAGTGTTTTGCACCTACATATACATGTATATATATGTCACATGCACATGATAACATATACATGTATACATAAACATTTACACACACACATATGTATGTATGTATGTATGTATGTATGTATGTATGTATGTATGTATGTATGTATGTATGTATGTTTGTATGTATGTATGTATATTACAAAATGATTTAATAATTCCTAAAGCTTAACCTTTGAGTAACCATAAAGCAAACATCAACTCATTATGCCACACCATTACCTCACATCACCATCACATGGCTTTAGGGGGAGCCGTGTGTGTAAAGGGCTAGGGAAGTGTGGGCAAGCAGCGTTCTGGTAATTTAGCATTTGCATATTTTATTCCAAGTTTTTTCAATAAATACCACTCCTCTTCTCTTAAATTCCTAATACCAACTCATTTCTTCTTCCTCTTCTTTTTAAGCTTTCTAAGAGCCTACTCTAATGGCTTCTTATTCATAGAAAATGGTTTTAGAAAAGTAAGGGAAAATGTCGAGAATAAAAGAGAAAAATGTATACAATAGTTTATAATATTCAATCCACTTCAAAACTAGTTTAAAACACCTCCTCTACTCTTCCAAAACACACGGCCATAACCCACACCACTTTAGGCCATGAGCTCCTCCATTGTCAAGGCTAGGTCGAGCTCTCCCATAGGTTGCATGCTTAGTTTTATTTACTCTGGTTCAATCGTAGCGGAGCTATAGCCAATGCTATATTTTCTCAAAAGGGAAATGAAGGTAAGAACTCCTAAACTATTATACTATATTTTGGATAATGATATAATGTTTGCAATGGATGTTTGTTATGCTTTGATCATCAAGTTTGGTTGTTTAAATATGAATGTTGAATATATATGAAAGTCACGAAATACACATTGATAAGCACAAAAGGAAATCAATTTCCTCGATTTAATGAATTGGTGTATATAGAATTTTAAACCTCTTTAAAAATAGTTCAAAATGAGTTGTTTTATAAACATTCAAAAGTGTTTTGGTGAAGTTTGCAAAGAAATGAGAAATTTAGTCAAAAATGTGCGCGTGGCATAACGGCAGTTCGTGATTTCGCGCCATAAAAGTCAAACGGTATAAAAGTTTGAATATAGCTCAGAATTCTTTGAAATAAGAATTTTCTAAACTATTATGTCCATAGGTTTTCAACGAAGAAATAAAATTGAGATTTTGACAAGTAGATATTGAGATATGAGTAGAACAAGCTTTTTGAAAAATCGCGATTTTGCAGTTCGGAATCCAAAACTGGATTTCTCTAAACATAATGTTTTAAAATTGTTTAAACAATTGAATAAATCTATATATCTTTTAAAATATTTTAAAATTTATTTGAGCAACAAAAATGGATTTTCAAATAGTAAAAATTCGTTTTGATTAATATAGCTTACAAAAGCACTTACTGCATCACTTTTCCGCATAACTTTTCTATAAGTTTTAAATTATAGTTTTAACCTTAACGATTCTTTTCCAAATCTTTTATAAATATTTTCAAATGGATAATTAATTGTTTTAATAATGATTTGGAGGTCTTTATAGTTTATTTAAAAGAGTTCAAACAAATGATTTGAAGAAAGCCATTACAAATTAAGTGATTTAATCTTGGCTTTAAAAGTCGACGAGTAGACTGGATTTTTCTATTCGTGAGATCTGGATGTGAGGTGCTTAAACTATGGAGATATTCGGGAGCAACCAGTGCGCTGGCTTACCTGACCTCTTCTCTAGGCAAGGGACAGATAAGGTCAAAATGTTGGAAACGAGTTAAGTATAAAAAGATTATAAAATTCTCAAATTCAAATTGAATGCAACATTGATTGTATAGAGATGATCCCTTATACTTAGTGTTAAAACCTGAAGAGGGAACTCGTACTATTCAAGGAATTTAAAAGGTGGTTTCACCGTTATTCTGCCCATAGTATTTGTTGAATACAGGAAATGACATTGAATAGAATTAGATGATTTCTATAGATTTTTCTCACTTAATATTCATTGGATTTGGAATTAACATCCTAGATAACATGGTTTTAACTCAATCAAAATTATGAGTTTTGAATTAAGAAATCTTTTTTCAAATTTAAACGAAATAATTTTTGAAATGTTTTCGTAAGTGAAAAATGAAATGATTTTGAATTATTCCAAATTTAAAAAGGTTTCCGTAATCGAGGAATTAATAAGAGAGGTTTAATAATTCCATTTATAATTGGAAGATTGTTTAAAAAAATCTACAAAAGATATTCTGATAAAAAGAAATTAAAAAATAATTCCCTATTCACGAGACATCTTTTTATCGATGATTTGTTCAAAGAGACCGGGGGTCAGAATTGGGGTAATTCCAATCCGAAAACCGCTTCAAACTAATGTATGCATCCGAAAATTGAAGACCTGATAAAGAAAATAAAGGATGAAGACCGAAGATTTTTGAGGTGAAAGGACTACTTGTTGATAATTATAGTCAGCTCCTAAATGCTAAAGTAGCAATGGTCTCTTCATTTCTAAAAATCTTTGGGTTGCAAGGACTTCTCGCTAAATCTAGGGTTAATTCCCGACAAGGTGTGGTAGGAGAGTGCCTTCGATTTCGTTCAGTCCTAGAATGAACTTGTATAGACGAATGTCTGACGCATCATTTCTACTTACACAAATGAGCTATACGAACGAAGGCAACTTCTCTAAGCTTAATAACCTTTCATGAAACGTACAAGCTCAGGAGTTATACTATTGTGGAAATCAATTGTATGATCATGGAATGGTAGTGTGGCATTCAACGGAAGGTGATGGGCAATGTGAAAGGTAATCGCTACCTCAAGCCTCACACTCGAAATGGCCGAAACAGGGTAGATGCAGCAAGGCTATGTGGTTCGCAACCATTTGGATATGATCGTCCCCTTCTAGACATATTTATTCCTTCTATGATGTTCAGGACTTAAACTGTTGAGGATGTATGCTGTGAAGGCCCTCGGATAGGTCGATAAAGACTAGGGTGGAAACATATTCGATACTATCTAGTGAGAAAGGTGGATCGGTCTTGTGTTGGTAGGCAGATGTTTTGTGCCTCGGTACATTCCTCTAGAGATGCATTGTCAGAAGGTAACCCCTTCACCTGGTCATTTGTATGGAAATCAATTCTCTAATAAGTGCCTGCCATTTTGTTTTCAGAACTTATTATGCTGGAATTTAATAATGTTTAGAATTTCGGCTAACATTAATAAGTTTACTTTCAAATGTTTTTAAAGATATATCATTAAAAACAATGCCAAGTGATTTTACGTAATAATAGATTTGGTTATCATATGGTAAAAACCCGTTCCGTTTTTATGTGCAGCGTAGTCTTATGAGATAATTTTTTGGTTTTCAAAACATGTATTTTGAGTTCTCACACCAGTCCTACGACTGACATTGAGTTTATTTTTCCCTTTGTTTTAACTCTAGATGCCTTAATTTTCTCGAGCGGCCTAGTATTCAGGTTTAGTTTAAAAGAAATATGGGTGAAGCTTGAAGCATGGAGTCAGAAGATTTTGGTCTATTTCCACCACACCCTTGTATTATAGTATTCCGCATTTGTAAGGACAATAATTTATAACTGTCCATGTTATAACACTGATAATGTATTTTAATTTCCACTATAAAGTTTTTTATTGAAATAACATATATGAAATTCTGTTCTGTTTTTATTTTTCTTTCTTACCGTCAAGAATTCGCTTCTTCGTCACTTGGATTTATGGCATGTGAATACTGAGGATGTATTAATGTCGATTTTTGAGAGTCGAAGAAACAGGTCCTCACATAGAGGGTACCAATGGTTATGTATACTTACTACTAATGTGGGGCATCTCAAATCATAGGACCCATGAGGAAGGGATATGCGCTCGCGTATAGGAAGGGCAAAATATACCAAGGGTTCGCCTTGGATTTGAATTATTATATGCCCAGTACTTTTAAGGAAACTGGGTCTGCTTCATTTCGAATAAGAGGTATTAAGCAATTGAAATGGGCATTTTTCTTGACCTACATTAGATTAGTCTGAAAGAGGTGTCAGTTGTGGAAGGTCGGCTGGCTATGTCGATATTTTTGATTGACCAGTATTTAGTAGTAGGGTTGGCATATAGGCTATAACCACTAACGGTCCCTAGCAATCGGTAGTAAAAACTCGGCTTATGCTTTGACGGATTTTACTTCCTTCTAATGTAGAATCCGTATAGGATATGTACAAACCTCAAAGTTTATTTGGTTATTTTTTTGTCTATCGGATGTGGGATAATTAACCTTTAGATGAGTATTTAAGTTGCGTTAGTGGTACAACAATCAAATTATAAATTATAAAATCATATACATGGGTTATCGGTCTTTATTGCTAGAACCGATCGACTAGTATTTATGTTGCGGAGGGCTTGCTTTGGGGTTGAGTTATTAAATGGTCATTGGGTCTACCTCCTCCCTATCCAAGAAGTATTAAGTGGCCGGAGTTTTTGGGTAGTTTATGTTTAGATATATTTGTATGTAGGCAGTTATACCTCGGAGGAGGTTACGTATATTGTATGCTCATACAGAATTTAACAAATTAGTAGTAAACAATAGACATAACACTTAAATGAAAATGGATCAACATAGATTAGTGTTATGGGTAAAGTATGTAATTTTCCAGTGAGTAGAAAGTTGTTTTGACCCCCTCCTCATTAAAACCCACATGATAGATTAGAGGGGTAGGATGCGGGAGCAAGAAAAGAATGATAGATGGAGAAGTCTTCTTATTTATGTTCGGTACTGACAAGACAATTAGATATCCAAGGAATACTACTGATTCTAAGGTAGCATCCTTGGTCAGTAATTATATTCTATCATATTTTCTATTCCACTATAAGTATATTGATCTATCTCTGATATACTTATGTCAATTATAGGTTACCAAAACCTATGGTCTGTACCTTGATGGACTTGATTTAAATTTAGTTAAATTTCAGACTCATTAAGATGTGGGTTATTACAATTCACCATTCCACTTTCCTGCTGAAAACTTTCCACGTCCAATCCCAAAGCAAAGCCTTCCCTCTCTTGAAGCAATACCCATAGTATCACGCATTACCCCTACAGAATATTTTTTGATTGGCTCTCGAACGTAACACCACCGGACAACATTTTCCTTTTGGGTTTCCTTTACCACTGACCTAAAGCACCCCAGAGCAAGCCACCACCACACAAATTCCCAAGGAGAAATGCTACCGGACAAAAATGATGCATTTTCTCCAAATTCCAATTTCATGTCACGGATACGCTCTGTTCTTCAACTGTGTGCATTCCAAATGCATCGATACAACTCCAAACACTCTTAAACCTATCCGTTAAAGTCTGCTTCTGTGGTTCATACCACTAGTTCGCTCAAATGAGCATTTTCAACCATTCAAGCATACACAAAAACACCACACACATGTTAAACAACATTCACGCACGCAAAACACACAACAAATCATAGTAATCATCACACAATGTATCCATAATAGATTCTAAAATCTACAAAGGGAATCACATATCCAAATAACATGATTTGAACTCCAAAATTCACGTTATTCATATTTTTACTTTAGGTATGGTTTTCAATAGTATTCAAATGCAATCTTAACTTTATAAATGGATCCAAAACAAGTTAAAACCTATAGATGCATATATCGTATGGTGTGGGATGATAAATCACTCGCCATATCCTATAAATCCAAGTTTTACACGCAAATAAAGACAAATCCAAGAATGAACATCCAAGCCCCAAATTTTCTTCCCTAAAAATGTAGTTTTAGGATCTCTAACTAATTCCCTTTCTAATCTTCCTTAAATCTATGATTTAGACTTGATTTAAATGAGAAAGGCGAACATTATGGTGAAAAAAGTGTTAACGGAGGCTTAAATTTATTTGGGAATAGGGAGAAATGATTTAGGGAAGGTAATTTCATCTCTAATAGCTTCTAACCCAAAATAAGTTAGTGGACCTATTCCCAATCTTATTAGTTACCCATTAAGCTACTTTAAATTCTACCAAACTTTAAACAGGCATATCTCCTAATCAAAAAGTCCAAATCGCTATCATGACCACTTTACAAAAGGGGAAACCATCATATCTTTCTAATGGAAGTGGTCTCGGATCCTGATTGGCATATATCAAAATTTATATGTATTACAACTTTGCAGGGGTAAAATCATTCGATAAAATATCTCAGCCAAAAATGTCACTACTCAACATACCTTAACGTTATAGTGTTATATGCCTAGACATGAATTTAAATATAATATTTTATGACCATCCATTACATAAAACACAGGTCGTTGCACAAGAAGTAAACTTAGAGGATGAACCATTAGAAGAATCAAATTCACCATTATACAAAGATATGCAACCTATTAGAAGGTCTAATAGAGATTCTCGTGCACCAGAGAGATACTATGGTTTTATCAAGGATGATGAAAAAGAGGACCACACCTTAAAAGATAACACTCCTTTCTTGTTCCAACAACAACTGCAAAGTAAGGGCTATATACTTTGGCCAAATGCTGTGAAATCTGAAATGTATTCCATATATGTCAACAAAGTTAGGACTTTGGCTAATATACGTAAAGGAATAACACCCATCAGTTGCAAATGGAATTTAGAAAAAAGCTAGATGTAGATGGATGGTAGAGACATGTAAGGCAGTGCTAGTTGCAAAAGGGTTTCATTAAATTCATGTTGATTATGTCAAAATGTTATTGATAGATTCTAGGTATGTCTATGGGGCAATTCTATAATTTATAGTAAAATATTAACTCTGCAATAAAATTAAAATATGTCCAAAGGTTATAAGTTATGTGATAGAAATTACAATGTATTGTAATCATGAGAAATTTATACATTAAAAATTGTATTTTAAATATTCTTAACTAAGATGTTTCAAGACAAGATATTGATTCATCCATTGAGACTAGAATATGTAACACTATCTAAATGTTAGGTTGTTTATTACTCATAGCCATTAAGGGGGGCATCGAGAGTGTGATGACCCAGAATTTTGGGTACTAGCAATTTAATAATCTTTGTTAATAAGTATTCAAATTGATTTAGTAGTCTTTATTAATAATTAAATTGGCTTGATAATTTTCTTTAATAATATTTTGGGTTGGTAAGTTTATTCTTTTAAAAGCTAATGAATTATTTAATAACCTTCTTTTATAAATATTTAATTGGTAAAATTTATTCTTTCAAAGCTAAATAAAAATATTTATATTTATAATGTATATATGTATACATGTTATAAATAGGAAGTCTTTGTTTTTAATAAAAGATATGATTCCAAATTATAATATATATGAATGCATATATTGTGATTTGAAGTTATTCAATATAATAATTTTCAAAGTTAATATTAAAATGTGTTCTAATTATAATATATATTTTTGTATATATATTGTAAATAGAAAGGCTTTGATTTGAATTTAAAAAATAAAACATGTTTTCAAAATTTAATATATATAGTGATTTGGAAATTATGTTAAATTCAATATAACACTTTTCAAAAGCTATTTAAAAGTTTATCATTTATTTTCAAAACACTTTAAGTAAATGTTTAATTATCTAAAAAGATAATGGCTTTAGTTTGAATAAGGTTTAATAAAAATTTATTTTGCATAAACTAAATGATTTATAAATATATAAATAGAGGTTTAAAATATTCTTTCTCTCTAATTATCTTATGAACTAAGTACAATTTGCATATATATATATATATATATATATATATAAACACTTAAAAACATACATTCATAAAAATAATTTGTATATATATTTATAGTTTAAAACATAATTCATAATATATATATGTATATATTAAAAAATTAGTAATTAAGGCAAAATTTTATATTTAATAAAGATTAGACACTTGTAGATATCTAATTAAGGATCAAAACATTTGTAAGACAAATGAAACATGTATTTGACAAATGTGATTTATTTGTGCCATGCATAACAAGTAGCAAACATTTTTTCCAAAAAAAAAAATTGAATTAAAATATATTCATAAAAACTGAATTGAAGAACCAGGAATTTCATTTCAATTCAAAATTTTCTCGATCTTTTGTTCTTTCATTTTCAAAAACAAAAGAAAAACTGAAATCTAAATTGGAAGGGAAATCAAACTCAAGCTAGTATTCAACTCAATAGAAAACTGTAAAGATCATCTCAGAAAATTCAAAAGTCAACTTCAGTTCAAATGCAAGGTTCCAGGTTATAAGAAATGGAAACCTGTTCCTCTGTTTAAAATTCAGGTGAGTAACAGATTTTTAAAACCTGTGATTAGACCTGGATATATTGATGATTTATGTAGTGATATAATTTGCAAATGTTTGAGAAGATGAATGCATGTATGTATATAAGTATTTAATGCTTGTGTGTTGTTTGCATATACATAAGGTAGGCTCTGTTGTGTGTTACAGGTTTCAATTCCCAAATAAATCCAATATCTCATTTCAAAATCATTATTAGCTTTTGATTTGCAAATGAAAAATGATTGAAATTTTGTAATATCACTACTAAAAATAATTCCAGGAATTTATATTAAATATTTACCTCTAAAATTCTAAATAACATATATATAATATACATACATACATACATACATATATATATATATATATATATTTGGCCAAAAATCAATGAATTCAATTTCAAGGTTTGGATTGCATGAATGAATTTGTAGTAGAAAATCATGAATATAAATATCACGATTTTTAGTTTGATATTCAATTGGAATTTGCAAGTTGAATGTATTGGGCGTTTGGGTTGATTACCGTTGATCAACACGGTGGATGGGGTCGAGATCATGGTCGAAGCTAGTCGGAGGGTTGCCGATAGTAGGAAAAATAGTTTTATATTTTTCTGATGGCCATGGTGGCCAGGAAAAGTTGAAGTAGGGTTAGGTAGTCTGTTTTTTCCCGACGTTGTTCTGTAGCAAATGCATCATCGAGAGGATAACGGAGTGGATCGCGAGGTGGGGAAGTTGTTCGTCGGAGTAGGGCATAGTTTCTAGTAGGTCAGCAGGCGATCTAGTGGTCGGAGGAGGTGGCTGGTGGCGATTTTTGGCCGATTAGGTTTGCTCCAATTTCGATCAAAATGCTCGATCCCGATTCGTGAGTGATATCATGATCTGGGTGATCGTGTTGAGTTGTCGAGGTTGGCATTGACTTGTCAGAGGCCGGAGCGTTGATCATTGTTGATCGGAGTCAATGTACACGTGAACGTGTATATATCGTGTATCTGGGTGGTTGATTTGGAAAGAAGGTTTTTTTTGTCTCGGTGTTGTGCTCAAGTGAATCAATGTGCGACTCGAAGTAGGTGAGTTTGGCAGGTGACTCGGAGCTGGCTCGCCTTTTTTAGTGTGTTGACTCGGGTTTTGCCTGAGGTGATTTTCTGGTTTATAAAATAAGCAAAATTTTGTAAAAGAAATCAAGTTTTAAAATTTTAAAACAAAGCAAGTTAAGTTTTAAAGTTATGGATATTATTTTAGTTTTAAAAAGAAATGTTTAACAAGTTTTAAAATATATATTTAAGTAGATAAGTTTTAAAGGATATGAATATTAAGTTTTCAAATAACTATGAATTAAAATATATTAAACAACTTTGAAAAAATTTCAAAAATTTAAAAGGTTTAATTAGAAGTTTAAATTGTTTTTTATTGTAATTGATTTCTAAATGTTTTATCTTAAATAAGGTTTAATGATATAATTAAGTAAATCAATTATAATAAAGAGTTTATCTTTAAGTAATTAAGATTTTGATTAATTTAAGATAATTAATTTGTGAAGATAATAAAGGTTAATCAATTATTATTAGTGATTAAAGAATAGTTAATTAATGTAAATGATTTATTGATAAGTAAGAGTTTAATTAAGATAAATGATTTTCTTAATTAATTAAGGTCTTTTAAATATAAGGAGTTAAGTAATTATTTAATTAATTTAAATGATTAGTTAAAATAATTAACTAAAGAAAATTAATTAATTTGGAATTAAAGAAAATCACTTAATTATGAATTAATTAAGTATAATTACTTAGTGAAGTAATTAGTGGATAATTACTTAATGGAAGTAATTAAGGATTAATTACTTAGTGTAATTAATTTAGTTAATTAATTAATGTGATTGGTTTAAGTTAATGAATGTGATTAATTTAAGATTAATTTCTAAATGAAATTAATTAAAAATGTGATTAATTAATGAAGTAATTAATTAAGGATTATTAATTAATGTAATTAATTAATAATTAATTAATGAAAGTAATTAAGGATTAATTAATCAGTGTAATTAGTCAAAGGATTAATATAATTAATTAAGGAGTTAATTAATTAAGGTAAGTAATTACAGGATAGTTGATTACTGTTTATGATTAATTAAGGTTGATTAAAGAAAGTGATTAATTAAAGTATAATTAATTAATGTAATTAATTAAGGATCAATGTAATTAATTAATGGAAGTAATGGAGGGTCATTGATTAATGTAATTAATGAAAGTAATTAAAGGTTATTTACTGTAAATGGTTAAGGATAATTAATTTGTGTAATTAATTAAAGGCTAATTACTTAACGTCATTAAAGAATAATTAATCAAGGAAGATTAATTAAGGTAGATAATTAAGAGATGATTAATTAATTAATTTGTAATTAATTAATGTTAAGTAAGCAGGATTAAGGTAATCCAAGTTATTAAAAGTAAGTAATTAATTTAATTAGAGATTAATTAAATTGATTAAGAGTGAATCAAACCTGCTTACGGATGGTTGAATGATATTGGATGATTTGGATGTGATATCTCTGATATGTAATATGTGTTGCTTTGTGAGATGTTTGGTTGATATGGGTTATCTATCTGTGATAATGTGAATCATCTATTTGTATATGTTATTCTGAACATAAGTTAAATTGTTTAAACCCTAAAACAACTTGAACTTTAAAACGGCGTTTTGGATTTCGATGAGACTGGGATCGGATTTCCAAATTTGGATATCCGAACACCACATCGATCCAAATTAAACGTTAGGTCGTGAATCCAAGTAAAGATCAAGGTGAAGACTCGAAGTGTAAGAACTATTCGTCATTAAAACTCTAAGGGTGATTCCAAGATGAGTTTTACGGAGATAGTACTTTTAGGTTCGAGATGAAGATTCACAGTGCAAGGGCTATGGTCGTCAACTCTAAGGGTGATTCCAAAATGAGTGTAACGAGATAGTGCCTTCGGTTTCGTTCGAACCCGGAACGAACTTGTATGGACTGAATGCTTTCAGAACATCGTCATTGGAGGGCGATGAGCATTCTAAGATGTGTTCTTTAAAGGTAATCGTAGCCTCAAGCCTCATCAATCGAGAATGGCTAGAACAGGGGAGGTGCAGCAAGGCTAAGTGGGTAGCACCCAAGTAGGACGAGATTTTCCCCGTCTAGAGGTTCCTTTTTATTCGTCTTAGTGTGTGCTTGGTCACGCCAACCATGGGGTTGTCTTGTTCGGGACTATCCAGTAAAGGATGGTTCCAGCCTTGTGTTGCATGGGATTTAGGGTGGATCCTCGATACGGTGATCTAGGCCACATACTGTGACGGGCGGTACTCCGGTAGCCCTGCCATTGATGGAAACCCATTCTTCCTACGTGCCCTTTATGGTTTTGATTGTACAACCCACTTTGTGGCTAGTATGTTGGAATTTAATCATGTAACAATTTCAGCTATTTCTTATTTACTTGAAAACCCTAGACCCTATTGTAATATAACTGGATTTTCTATCAAATGTTTTAGTTATCGTAAGGTAAAAACTTTTCCATGTTTATGTGTGGGAAGTCTTACGAGGTACCTTTTGTTTTCAAAGGTTTTCAAAGTTAGGCAATTTTAACCCGTTACTCACACCAAACCCATGTCTGACCTGGAGTTTATTTTCTGTTTTATTAAACTCTTGGGTACTCAAATATTTACAAGTAGCCAAGGGATTCAGGTTAGCTTCGATGAATTCTGGAGGAGATTTGTAGCAGGAGGCTTCAGCGTGTAGATATATTATGGTTTTGCTGTGCAAGTGTTTGTGTCCGTATCTATGTGATATACTTGAGTTGTATAATAGACAGGTGTTTATAACTATCTAGTATGAGATGTATAAGTTGTGTAACTCTGATGTATATGATACTATGTAATATCTTATGTGATATATTATATTTCATTCGTTCCGCTGTGAGTATCTAATGTTGTTGAGTTTCTTCTTTCTTATCTTTTCTTCTTCTATCCCTTTCTTTCTTATATCATGATATGTCTTTCTGGGCTAAGAAAGACGGGTCATGACAGAGAGATTATGTGTTAGTTCCTGAGATGATGGTTTTGACGACGACGACTTAAGGACATGTTATAAAATATAAATATTAATATTCTTGTCAAGATATATATGTATATGCGATATACATACATATATATACATATACATATATATATATATATATGCAGGTACTAAGAATGAAAACTGTATAGTTTAGAGATTCAAGACTGACGAATTCAAGATTGAAGTAATCAAGACAGAAGACTCATGAGTATCAAGAGTTCAAGATATCAAAATAAGTAATAGAGTCTAGATTTATGTTAAAACATCATAATAGCACTAAAATCTTTGTTTGGATTTTAACTATGGAATGGAATCCAACTTCTCGCTTTAATAGTATGATGGAACGCAAGACCTCTTTAGTGGATGGAACCCACAACCTTCTCTAGTGGAATGGAATCCATGAAATATTCAAAATAATTTATTTTGACTATTTTTTCAAAAACTATTTTTAAAAGTCATCTCTATCAATTTTAATATTTTAGCCTTAGTTTAAAAACTAATCTTATCATCTTTTAATATTTTGATCTTAAAATCATCTCTTGATTTTTAAACTATCTATTGATTTTAATATTTTAGCTTTAAATCTAAAAAATATATTTTAAAGAAGTCTATACTTAGTTTTTAATATTAGTTTTATATTACAGATTATATATTTTAAGATTGCGTTCTAAAACTCTGTTATAAGTTTAAACTATATTCAAAATGGTTTACAAAATTAAGAAATTGTTTTGACAAGTTTTAGAATAGAAATTATTTTAAAGAGAAATAAATTTTCAAAAGTAACATGGGCATGCAACATCCCTATACCCTCCATGTCGACATGGTAGCCGTTGATTTTAAAATTCGAATTTTCAAAAGAAGTGTCTATTTGTTATCACCTTTTATGAATGGACATGACCGTTGTTCTCCTATAAATGCTAGTTGTTTTCAACGAATTTTAGTTAGTTTTTCTCCATTTCTTCACTCCTTCTCCACTCAAATATTCTCTTATATTTCAAATTCTTAATAAAATTCTGCGAAATCCTAAGTGAATCAAAATCGATCGTCTCTAGTTTGATTCTCTACCACACTCTCTCAAAGATCTCGGTGCTATTCGGAGTTATAGGATCATTTGTAATCGAAGACCGAAAGATTGAAGTGTATCGAGTCTCTCTCTATCAAAGTGTGATAGGAAACAATGTGATTGTGGCCGGTAAATCAATTGGGTGTTATTGTAGCCCGTAAATCAATTAGGTGATCTTGTAGCCTGGTTAAATCAAGAGAGTTTGCCCTGGACTCGAAGATATGAGGGTGTATCTCGTGGCCATGAAATCGAGGTTGTAATATCGACATTATATTTGAAAAGAAATATGCACAATAGACTGTGTGGGACTAGATGTAGAGTAACTCCGGACCAGTATAAAATTCCGCTGTGCACTTTCCTTTACTACTCTTATTTAATATTTGCATCTGTGTTCGGTACTGTGATTGTCTCTATGTTTGGGAATTGCATCTGTTTCTGTTTAATTTGAAAAGATTTCAAAAATTCCATAAAATCCATTAAACACTATTCACTACCCTTTTAGTGTCAATCAATCCTTAAGATCCTTAATTCGCATTCCTAATATTTGGTATTAGAGCATTGGTTTTCAAAGTTATCATAATCTAAATTTTTAAAAAGTTTAAAATGAAATTTTTTGGAGATTCTGTTAACACTAGTTCAAAACTATCCAAATCATCATTTTCTTATAAGTTTGCATGTTGTTATTATAAAAAATCAAGTTATCTACTAAATTGGTGTGTTGTGCAGGAATACATATGTTATATGGTTTTTGAAGAATCAGCACTCAATGGACAAATGGTGCAAATCCAGAAAAACAAATGGATATGTGATAATGGATGTTCAAGGCACATGTCCAGTAATCCGAGGATACTGAATGACGTAATTTATGAAGATGGAGGACTGGTCAACTTTGCAGACAATTCAAAAGGATATGTGATTGGCACCAGCAATGTCGGTACCTCTAAAACTACTGCAATTTTTGATGTTTTGTTAGTTAGGAACCTAAAATACAACTTACTTAGCAAAAATCAATTATGTGACAAGGGCTACAAAATAAATTTGAAAAGGATAAGTGTCACATCGAAGATAATAAATCAAATTTTATCATTGAAGGAATTAGGAAGAAAAATATTTGTATTCCCAGTATGAAAATCTCAAATGATAACTTATGTCTTTTGGCTAATACAAGCGACCCTTAGATTTGGCACAAAAAAATTTGGGCATTTTAATTACAAACTCTTATCTAGACTTTCAAAACTTGATCTAGTAAGAGGTCTTCTTAAAATGAATTTTAAAGTAAATAGTATGTGTGATTCTTGTCAATTAGGAAAACTTAGGAAGAGTTCATTCAAATTGAAAGACATAATTTCAACTTCAATACCGCTTGATTTACTTCATTTAGATCTGTTTGGTCCATCTCAAACTCAGTCAATAAATCATAGTAAATATGTTTTTATATTTTGTGTACCTGTACATATTTTTGTCTATATTTCATATATGTGTGTAATTTAACCTTGTATATAATAAAATTAGATTTATATTTCTCTTATTATACTTCGTTATTAGCATTTATTTCCATAGTATTAGTTTAAGGGGGGTTATGTAGTTTAGGCTTAGTTTTTGTTGATGACAAAGGAGGAGAATTTTAAAATACATTAGTTAGGCTTAGATTAAGGGGGAGTTAGTAGATTAAGGGGGATTTGTTGGAATAAGGGGGAGTCGGGGTAGAATCGAAATATGTTGGAGTAGATTTTATAAACAAAGATTGTCATCATCAAAAAGGGGGAGATTGTTAGTTTCTGAGATGATGGTTTTGATGACAACAACCCTAGGACTTGTTATAAAATATAAATACTAATATTCTTGTCTAGATATTGACGTATATGTAGGGTGTGTGTGTGTGTATATATATATGTAGGCACTGAGAATGAAGACTTTACAGTTTATAGATTCAAGACCGACGAATTCGAGATTGAAGAAATCAAGACTGAAGAATCATGAGTATCAAGAGTTCAAGATAAGTAATAGAGTCTAGGTTTATATTAAAACTTCATAATAGCACTAAAATCTGCATTCGGATTTTAATAGTGGAATGGAATCCACCTTCTCACTTTAATAGTGGGATGGAACACATGACCTCTTTAGTGGGACGGAACCCATGACCTTCTCTAGTGAAATGGAATCCACGAAATATTCAAAATAATTTGTTTTAACTATTTTTCCAAAAACTATTTTTAAAAGTCATCTCTATCAATTTAAATATTTTAGCCTTAATTCAACTATTCTTATCATCTTTTAATATTTTGATCTCAAGATCATCTCTTGTTTTTTTAAATTATCTCTTGATTTTAATATTTTAGCTTTAAATCTAAAAGAGATATTTTAAAGAAGTCTATACTTAGTTTTTAATATTACTTTTATATTTAGATTATATATTCTAAAATTACTTTCTAAAACTCTTATATAAGTTTAAACTATATCCAAAATGGTTTACAAAGTTAGAAATTATTTTGACAAGTTTTAGAATAGAAATCATTTTAAAACAAAATCAATTTTCAAAAATAACATAGGCATTTCGTCATCCCTATACCCCCTATGTTGACATGATAGCCGTAAATTTTAAAATTTGAATTTTAAAAAAAGTGTCTATTCGCCATAACCTTTCACGAGTGGACATGACCATTGTTCTCCTATATATACCAGTTGTTTTCAATGAATTTTATTTAGTTTTCTTCATTTCTTCACTCCTTCTCCACTCAAATATTCTCTTATATGTTAAATGCTTTAATAAAATTCTACCAAAATCCTAAGTGAATCAATGAGATCATCTCTAGTTTGATTCTTTTCCACTCTCTCTCAAAGATCTCAGTGCTATTCAGAGTTATAGGATCATTTGTAATCAAAGATCAAAAGATCGAAGTGTATCGAGTCTCTCTCTGTCAAAGTCTGATTGGAAATAGTGTGATTGTAGCCCGTAAATCAATTGGGATGATTATAGCTCATAAATCAATTAGGTGATCTTATAGCCTGGTTAAATCAAGAGAGTTTGCCCTGGACTCGGAGATGGGAGGGTGTATCTTATGGCCTTGAAATCGAGGTTGTAATATCGACATTATATTTGAAAAGAAATCTGCACAATAGGTTGTGTGAGACTAGATGTAGGGCAACTCCGGACTAGCATAAAATTCTGGTGTGTTCTTTTCTTTACTGCTTTTATTTAATATTTGCATTTGTGTCCGGTTCTGTGATTGTCTCTATGTTTAGGAATTGCATCTATTTCTTTTTAATTTAAAAAGATTTCAAAAATTCCAAAAAATCCATTAAACGCTATTCAACACCCTTCTAGTGTCCGTCTAGCATTAAGATCTGTAATCTACATTTCCAACATTATGTACTGATAGTTAATGCATAGCCATGGAATTAATCACTGGCAAGTTTTCCGTTGGTAATATAACAGAGGTCAAAAGGAGAATCTTGAAGTGACGATGTTACAAATTTCTCTCGATTTGAGAATTATGTTGAACTTTAATCTAAATGCTCCATTTTGATTATAGTTACATTATGGTGCGGGATCCACTAAATGACTATAGTTCGGTCTGAGTTGAATCATTGGAAGTAAAACACTATCCAATAGTGAATTCGTCTCCTCAATTATTTGAGGTTAGTATCATGGTCCACTATAGTCAATATCTATGGCTAGAGCATTTCAGTTAATGATAATTCTTATTATTATACTAGTGACTTTATGTTTGGATTAAACAAGTCGAATGTAGATGATATTGGGATTATGACCGAAACCAAATTATGTAAGTTATAAAGTGATATGGTTTTGATGAAGAGAATTGATGTAAATAATCGCTACTACTTGATACCGTTTAAAATAGTGATATTGGATTTTACTAAATGTGTAAGCGATAAATTTGACTAAACTGTCACTCCACTACTAAGGTGATATGTGAACATTAATATTTGTATTGTTCAATATTAATCGTGGACTAAATTTGCACTTTTGAGTCACACAACTATAATGTTGAATACTCTAAAATATCATATGATTTAATTACATTATAATTTTTGTAAATTAATTCAGTTAATCAATATTTATAAAATATTGATTATCAAATTTTATTTGAATTAGTATTTATTTAGGGGCGTACATAAAAGTCATACACATATACACATGTATCGATATATGATATCGATGAATATTTAAATTGATTTAAATTAGATAAATATCGATTGATTTAGAATATTTTTTGGGCCCAAATGACATGTGTAATGGCCGACCATAAGAAGGACAAGAGGATAGTTTTGAATAGAAAAAAAAATCTGTTTTTTGAACTGGCTAAAAAAATAAGTAAACCAGAGGATCTATTAATATGTTTTTGATATCCCTTTAGCTAAATACATTATGTGCAGTACTATTAATATATCGAACAGACAAAGTAAGATGCATGCATATATTTATTGTTATTCCTTAAGGTACATGCATTTATACTTACACCGTCACAAAATGGTAAGCACAAGTTATAATCTCTTTTGATTTGTTGATAATTCTTAAGGTTAAAATGAGATTAGGACAAAGACCACGGGTTAGGAGTTGTAAATGATACAATCGATAAAGTGTTATGAATCACCAGTGGGCCTATAATAGGTTGATACTTCTCAAGGTTAGAATCCCAAAGCAAGCGAGTCCCAACACCCATTAGAGAAATCAAAGATTTCAGTGTTTCCTCTTAGGGTTATAAGAGACATAAAAGCCTAGTGGGAGCTTATTAGAAAAATGAAAAATAATGTTTAGCCTTTTTAATATTATAATAACATTTACTATGAGTCATGTTCTACTCTAGTAAATTAAATTTGCTAAAAAATGTCCACAGCAAAATTAATTTTAGAAAACAACAAATTCATTGGACCTAACTATATAGATTGGCTAAGAATAATTAAAATAGCAGGCTAAGAATAATTAAAATAGAGCCAACTTATGAATGCTTATGGCCATCAATAACCAAATTTCTAAGTTAAAAAACCCACTGAGGATGTGGATCCCTAATGATTGCTTATAACAAGTGGCTTGTGAGCCTAGAAATCACCTAGGTTTATGTATTGTTTACTTTAGAGAAACCATTGCAAAGACAGTATGAAAACATGCATGTCCATCAAACCTTCAGTAACCTCAAAGCATTGTTTAGAGAGCAATCTCATTCCACAAGTAGAGATTACTAATAAATTTTTCAATATGAAGATGTCTAAAGGCATGCGTATGGATGAGTATGTCTCATTAAAGAAAGGCTATGTTGGTGGACTTTCCTAATTATACGTTATAATAAGCGATGAGCTACAGGTGGACTTTATCTTAGGGTCTCTTACTCTATAGTTTGAATTGTTCAAATCAAACTACGGTATGTATCGGTTGAATCTAAGCCTTGTGGATCTGCTCAATATATTGAGATCAACCGCATCTTCATCCAAGGATCAAGGCACGGTGCTCAAGATAAAAAGGAAGGGTTCATCTTCGAATGGTTTGAAGAACAGAAAGAAAGTTAACAAGAAGAATAAGAAAAGTGCTACTAATGATAAGGGTGAGTGTCGTCACTGTCACAAGAAGGGGAACTTGATATAGAATTGTTCAGATTATCTAAAAATTGTCAAAGAGGAGAAAGAAAATGGTTCTACTGCTTATAATAGTATATTTATGATTTAAATTTTTTTTAATTGATAAATTGTCATGGGTTTCATATACTGGATCTAGAACTCATGCATGTAATATTTTATAGGGCTTAGGAAATGGCAGCATGTGGCAAAGTGTGAAATAAGGCTTCAAGTTGCTAATGGATCAATTGTAAATGCAACTGCAGTTAGAGATTAGTATTTACTTTTTCCTAGTGGATTTAAATTAATTTTAAGTAATTTTTATTATGTTAAAAAATTATTTGTGGAATAATTTCCATGTTTAGATAGTTTGAGACTGAATATATTTTTCATTATGTTAATAATGTTATGAACATTATATTTGATGGAAATAAAATCTACAATAATGTTTTAAACAATGATATTTATGCACTTAATTCTAATAATATCTATGTTATGAATAATTCTTCTAATGTTTACATTAATAAAAATTATCTATCTCATTATAGGCTAGGTATATATGTAACAAACAAAAACACAAATTTAAACCGTAGGTTTTCTATCATCGTTTAATTTTGAATCATTTGACACTTATGAGTCATGTCTAAAATATAAAATGACCAAGCACCCCTTTAGCGGGGGCAATAGAAAAGTTAATGAACTTTTGGGTCTCGTACATACTAATGTATATGGTCCAATGCCTATACTTATCAAAGTAATGCTTACCTTTTTGTAACTTTTACTGATAATTTATCAAGACTAGAATATGTATCCTTATGAAGAATAAATCTGATGTCTATAAGAAATTCAAAGAGCATAAGAATGAGGTTGAGAAACAAACGAACCATAAGCTTAAAATACTTTGATATGATCAAGGAGGTGAGTATGTTGGACAAGAATTCCAATAGTACATAAAAGATAGTGGGACTATCTCTCATGTTACCCCACCCTGATACACTACAACAGAATTGTGTTTCAGAAAAAAGAAATTGAACCATATTAGATATGGTTCGTTTCATGATAATTAAAGATGGATTGCCTCTTTCTATTAGGGATATGTACCAGAAACTGCAATGCATATGTTGAATATGATATCAAGAATTTTTTCCTAAGATGCCATATAAGATGTGGCATGGGATGACACCTGGCCTCAAAGAATTGAAGGTACAGGGTTGTCCAGCCTAAATTAATAACGTTGGTCCCAGTAAACTTGAGGCAAGATTGGCCTTATGTAAACTCATAGGAAATCCTAGGAACTATGTAGGTTATATTTTCTACAACTGTGAGGAATAGAAGGTAAATCACAACATGCTATCTTTTTGGAAAAGGAATTTCAATAAAAGGAACTTAAAAACGAAGTTGTGGACTTGGATGAGACCCGAGAGATTAACTTAGAGGCTGAACTAATGGGAGAATCAAATTCAACATTATATAAGAACATGCAACCTATTAGTAGGTATATAATAGAATCTCATGCACTAAAGAGATACCAAGGTTTTCACATGGATGGCAAGAAAAAGGATTGTGTCTTAAAAGACAACTCTCAATTCTCTTTCCAACAAGCCCTATAGAGTAAAGACTCCGCACTTGGGGTTATAGCTATGAAATCTAATATGGATTCCAGGCATGAAAATAAAGAATGGAATTTAGCTGACATGCCCAAATGAATAAAACCAATCAACCACAAATGAATTTTTAACAAAAAGCTAAATGTATATGGACAAGTAAAGACTTATGAAGCAAGACTAGTTGAAAAATAGTTTTGTCAAAATAAAGTTGTTGATTATGGCAAAACGTTTTCAACAAAAGCAATTCTTAAGTTCATTCAGAGAATGTTAGTCATTGCCACATTCTATGACTACAAAATATGGAAGGTGGATGAGAAAACCACATTTCTAAATGTTGATTAAGAAGAGATATAGTTCTGACAATGAGAATTGATGTAAATAACCATTACTACAAGGTACCGCATAAAATAGTGAAATTTGATTTCACCAAAAATAAGCAATAAATTCGCCAAAGCTTCACACCACCAGCTAATGTATGTGCGAACATTAATATTTGAATTGTTTGATTTTAATTGCTAACCAAATTTATTGAGTCATACAACCACACTTTTGCGTAGTCTTAAATACCGTGCAATTTTATTAAATTACAATTTTTATAAATTAATTAAATTAATATTTACAAAATATTAATCATTAAATTTTTTTGATTTATTTGAATTAGTATTTAATAAAATGCATATATAAAAGTTATATATGTATGTATCTATATATGATACCGATAAATACCTAAAATGGAATCAAATCAAATAAATAGTAATAGGATTTAGAATGTGGACCTATGTTACCCATGCAATATCAACCATAATAAGGGGGAGGGTGGAGATTTGAAAGAAAAACCTACTATTGAATTGGCTAAAAGAATGAGTAAACAAGGAGATTAACATCTGCACCTTTTACTCATTTTTGATGCATATTTAAACCTCGACTTTACTTTTTGGCCTTCCCCTATTCATCTCGGTCATGGGCATATAATGGATTTTCCCTTCATTTTTCCAAATAAAATTAAATTAAATTAAAGCTATTTCAAGTAGTGGTATTCTCTTCTAGTTCGCTTTCTAAAGAAGTTTAGAACATACCTAAAGGACCTTTCTTTCAACATTCAAAGTGCACTACACAAGCTATAATTTTGGTAATAATTTGTTTTCACGGTTACTTTATACCTATATACGTTGGTAATTTCAGTAATAGTGCTTGTATGTTATTTACAATTACGAATATATATATAATTGTTGTCCAAATTTTGCACGCATATTTATAAATGTATAAATTAATTATAAAGAACTAATACATACATACATATATAACGCATATATGGTTTTCATCCATTTAAAAAATACATTTTCAAAACTAAAAATGTTTTAAATATTTATTAAAATTTAAAAAATTAATCGTGTAATTAGTATATATAAATAATATATAAATTAATCTATTAAAACACACACAGATATATATATATATTGGTTTAAAAATTCTTTTTTTAAATATTTAATTTCGAAATATAAATGGTAATATATTAATATATTTTATACTTTTTAATAATATTATATGTTTAAAAAATTATTAATATAAATCTATACAGATTTAAAATATATAAAAAAATTATACAAATCTATATAGATTTTTGTAATAATAATAATAATTAGTTTCTAATTAAAAAAATTCGGTTGAAAATTAAATTTTAAAAACATTTTTAACATGTGCAATTATATTTACTAATTAATAGCTTATGATCAAATATTCTAAAACTAAATACAGAATATTTAACTATTAATTTCAAAAAAAGTTGTTTTACATGCACGCACGCACAGATATAAATATATATATATATATATATATATATATATATATATATATATATATATATATATATATTGCTCTCTATAGAGCTTTCTTGTGAGCCAAGTTGCTTATGCTAAACATATCTATATTTAAAATTTGAATTTAAATTTGAATTTGAAATAGATTTTTATCTAGACCTAGATATGGTTTTTAAATTTAAAATTATCATTAGATATTTCATATATCAATTCCAACCACTTTGAATTAGTTAATATTTAAAAAAAACAAAATTATTTTTATTGTTTTTCTCACACACAGAGATATTATATATATAGGTATATGTATATTAAGATACAATAAATTAAATTATGGATAAGTATATGGAGGGACAAATATGTCTATTATGGTGTATATCCTAATACTTATATATGGATACATTAAACCATGTCCACTTCATATATGTTGCAAATGCACTTTAGCGCCCTTAATTTATATATATAGCCCATAATTTAAATATTTAATTATAGGATAATTAAATGAAAATTTAATAACGTGAGATTTGCTAAATAAATTAATTAGTTAATGTGAGTTGGCCTTAATAAATGTAATGAAGAAAGTGATTCAAAGTAACTAAAACATAAATACAAGTGTAAATGGGTAAAAGTGGGAGAGAAGATACACCACCCTCTCCAATTTTCCCTCTCCACAAAAATTCAAGCATCGAACTTGTAGAACATCTCATTATGCATAGATAAATATAATAATGAAATAAATGTAAAATAGGCAAGACGGTAGTATAATCAGATGAACGATAAATAAGAACATCAGGTGCATCATGTTCACAGACCATACAAAAACTGAAATAAAAGTGTTTATATATCCCAAGTCTCCAAAATAAACTCTATAACTGTCTTTTAAAATACAAGTGTTGACATAGCTCCACAATACCACACAATGGAATATAAGTGACAGTGAGCTCTAAAGTATAGATATATGAAAGTTTAGCCTCCTGCTCGTACAATGTACAGCTCCATGCGCTATCCAGACATGTTGTCTCTACTCTACTCATTTAAGAGTACCTGAGGTAATAAGAAGCAAAGCATAAATCCTCGTCTCGGACAACAGTTTGGTATGAGTGATTTATCAGCTTAAAAATACTATAAATATCGTATAAAGTAAATATGGACATAGGGTGAAGAACCATACCTGACCTATCCCTGCACCCAAATAGTTAGCACATAATAGTCAGTATATTCTAATCTACTATCATTTCCATACGAGTGTACTTCATTCGAAGTACAATGTCCAGTGTCTAGGCATACAGTCGAAAATACCTACATCGCGCGACACCCTAAAGTAATAAACAACCATGGCAAACATATCATCCATCAAACAGTCCTTAACACTCATAGGCATTGGATATATACAAACCCGTACGGCATAATTGCAAAAATAGGAACTCAATCGAAATTCCGGCTTCATTAGTGCTCGAAACCATACCACTATGCTCAGTTAGGAAGCTGGCTCACAATCGTAAAAGCCCAAGGTAATCTACTAGTGTAGATCTGAACATGACCACAAATCCAGTAGGCATCCTCACATACCCCTTCATTATAATCACACTAGAAACCTTTGAGTTATCAATGATCTATTTGCACGAGTCCTCGTAAATGAACTCAATGTTTATTCCATCCCGACTATCTCCATCATAGAACACAGTAGCAAATTCTCCTCATAGGCCCCCAGCGTTGAACTTGCACTTGTGGATCACCTCACGACTCCATTTGTTAAGTCATCATCTTCAAAAAGCCTTTAGACACCCACTACAAGTCATAGAGCCATTGTACCAAGGTTTCGAAGTCATTATCATTAGTCTCATCACGTCGAAGCGTTACGCCATTGCTTCACTAGTTGCCACATAAGATCCAAGTTCATCCTAAGTCATTTGAAGTTGCTTACTTAACTCCACATCCCCCACAAAAACCTCGGAACATGCCATGAAGAAATCACCAAAGTATCACTACAAAAAAATTCAACAACCACCATTCATTGTTCGGTTATAACTGAGCCATACCGGAAGAAACACTCCCTACAACTTGAAGCGGCCCAAAAAAGCCGAACAACAAGTCTTGCTCAGGTGTCGATCGAAGCTTTCCCTCCAAACCACCGAGCAAGACGTGAAGTACCCAAAAATCCTGAACATTGATCCTTGCTCGGACCCAAACCGCATCTCCCTCAAACCAAATTTGAAGTACACCCCAAAAAGGAATTCCTGTCCAGTCCCTGAAAGTGGTGCGATTGGATAGCGGTTGTTGTTCAGTTCTCCTCCATAGTTGAACCAAAGTGAGGCCCGCGCTAGTTTCCCCAGAACCTTATCATCATCAGATATAATTTGATGTTCGATCTTGTTCCTATCAACCCAAAGTAAAGCCCAAGACGATCCTTCCTAAACACGAAGCATTCCTAGCACCAAACAGACTTCCCCTGAACCAAAATGGTGTAGTAACTCCCACTTCCATTTTCATGTCAATTTCACCGCTACACTCCGTTCTTCAACCCGTGTGGCTTTTGTAGGCATTGATGTAACACCTAACATCCTCGAGTCCTCTGTCGAAGTCTGGTTTCATGGCTTCTACCTCTAGTTTGCTATGATGAGTGTTTAAACCATACAAGCATATAACAAATACCACACATGCACCAAGCAACATTCAAACATGCAAATCACATAAACAACCATAACAATCATCATACAAAGTGTGCATAATATGGCCTAACATAGACAAGGCAATTACATATCCAACAACATGCCTAGAACACCAAAAATCCATTTATTCACGTTTTTACTATAGGTAGAGTTTTAAAACAGTAATAAAACCTAATTTTAATTTCAAAAATGGACCCAAAACATGTTAAAACCTAAAAATACGTATATAATAAGGCGAGAGATGATAAATCACTCAACAAAACCTCCAAATCAAAATTTTACATGCAAATCGAGGCAAATCCGAAAATCAACAGCTAAGCCCCGTGTTTTCTTTCCAAAAATATATATTTGAAGATCTCTAACGAATCCCCTTGCTAATCTACCCTTAACCTATGATTTAGACTTGATTGGAGGAAAAAAAGAGAAGATTTTGGGTGTAGAATGGGTTAATGGGAGTTTAGATCTATTTGTGGAGTGGTAAAAGTGATTTGGGGATGATGGTTCAGCCTACATAGGTGTAAAACCATAAACGAGTTAGTGTGCTTGCCCCTAAAACATCACTAATTACCCATTATGCTGCTTCAAAAATTACCGATCTTTAAATAGCCTTATCTCCAAGTCATAAAGTTCAATTTGTAATTATAACCACTCTACAGAAAGAGAAAATATCATATCTTTTCAATAGAAATAGTATCGGATGCTTATTCATCTTCTATCGAAAGTTATAGTCGTTATAAGTTTCCATGTGTAAAATTGTTCAAAAAAATTCTAATGATAGAAAATGTCACTAATAGACATTTCTCAAAGGTAAAGTGACATATAACCTCATATGAATTTAAAAATTATAATTTACTATCCTTTGATACACAAAATATGGGTCGTTACACTCTTCCCCTTTAGGAATTTCGCCACTGAAATCCCTAACACAAACAAGCTGAAATCAAACATAGTTATTTTGCTTGCTTAACATCCACGACCAAACATATCAAACATCAAACATGCACATAGAAGCAGGTAATGATATGTAACGACCCAGTTTTTCAATCATCTGAATTTAGAATATTTAATTGAATTTAAATATTGAAAAATGAATATTATAAGTTAAATCAGTTAATTAATTGAATATTGAATCAAATATGAATAAATGATTTCTAATGTTAATTTAAATTCTATTTGAATTAGAATGAAGTTAGTAAACTTTTAAAATTGAATTAAAAGTTAATTTACAGAGATTGAAAATTTTAATATTTAATTAACGTGTAAAAATAATCATTTTCAACCAATTTCATTGGATCCATAAGCGAGTTGTCATAGGATTCCAAATTTCTCGCCAATCGGACTTATGGTTTGGGGGTGCGACGCTGAGACGCATAGAAATTTATTTTAAGTAAATTTAATTAAAATAAATCGATTTAAAAACATATCTTCCAAATATGATGGAATTGTCCTTCGATATATATTCCATTGTGTTGGAAATAGGGCTAAAGCAATATAAATGTCAGGCGGCACGCTTCATTTGGAGTTCGGAAAATTTTCGAATGAATAGTGATTTATATTGCCTATAAATAGATGACCAATTCGCAAAAGCCTAACCCTAATTTTCTTTCAACCGCCGCCTCTAGCAAATTTGATGGCCAGAAAACATCGTCTTTCCTCCTCAATTTCTGGCGAATCCATCGACTATTACCTAAAACTTCCTAAACTAAAAATGTCAAGCTCGTCGAGATCAACGGCTATGATCTAAAATGGCGCGATGATCGAGGAGAAATTGGCTCGTGTTTGGCCGATGTTCGAACACGATTTTTGAGAAAAAGGAGGGTGTGGAGTTGACGTTGTCACGGCCGAAGGAGGAGGTCGTGATGGGTTTCGATGTGGCGTTATCTGATCGTCGCATAAATGATTTATGGTGGAACGGCGCATGAAGGAAGAGGGCGCGTATGGGATCGAATGCGTGAGTTGCCTAGGGTTGAGCGTAGTGAAGAAGATAGATTTAATGGCCAGATTTTTTTTTAAGGTTGATAAAAAAAGAATGTTTAAATTTATTTTAATAAATTCGTGTAATCTTATTTATGCCACAACTTCTTCATACGAGGTCGAAATGAGACGAAACGAATTGCTTTGGATTCGTATTCATAAGCACTACATTTTAGAGCTAGAATGGTGTGGATTAGAGCTATTGAAAATTTTGGTTAAAATTAAATGCCTATTTAATTTTAATCGAAATAAATCGCTATTACGACGACTGCAACCAAAGTGAGTAAAACTCACACTCCCTGGCCCGCTTATATTTTTATACATGTGGAAAATATTTTATTTATGGTGATTGATGATTTTCTGGATAATATATGATATTATATATATATATATATATATATATATATATATATATTGGTTGGTTGGATATATTCTTGCATATTTTAGTGGATGAGTCCCTATATGTTCCCGTGTATGAGCGGATAACCCTTTGTACGCGTGTCTGCATCAATGTAGACATTGTACATATTGTCTCACATGTATATTTATTGCAGGTGATAGGTTGGACGGATCCAACTGGATTCCTCACCTCTATTGATTTATTTTCATATATATGATGATATATGATGTTTGGACGTTATGATGATGTTTTTTGATGTGATCGATTTATTTAGTGTTATGGTAGCACTGGGCCTTGTTTTCGATATTTTTTGAAGTATTAAAAGTGGTGATTTTAATTTTAAAAGGTTTTCGAAGTGACTTTTGGAAGTAAATGCGTTTTAATGATTTGTAATTTATTTTAAAAGGAAAGGAATTAGTTTTAAATAAAAGTTAAGGATTTTTTTAATGTTTTTTAAAAATAAATTTTTGAGAAATACTTTGAAAATGGATTTTTGAACAATTTTATATAAAAAGATTTAAAGGTGATGTTTTTATAAATAACAAATTTATTTCAAATTTAAATTTTTAAATGTTTAATAAAAGAACTTGAATTCGTTGTGAATAGAATTATAATTGGATTTGAAACCAATATTTTATATGGGATTTAAAGTCAATATTTTATATATAGGTTTATATAATTTGATTTTTTGTGAAAAGAGTTATAGTTGGATTTTCATAGCAAATGAAATTTAGAAAAGAATGGATTTATAAAATGGAATTTTATAAATATATAAGTGTTGTACAAAATAGAAGTTTGTAAAATTAGAAACAAGATATATAACATTATTTTATGCAATGTTATTAATAAAGAGATTTAATGAAATAAATTTTATAAACGGTGTTTAATATATATTAGAAATGGGATTGAAATCAAATTTGTATATGGAGCGGTAATTAAAATTTAGAAATGAATTTATAACGGACTTTATAATAATGAGATTACAATAGAATGGACTTGTAAATAAAGAGATTTATAAGTAAATAAGATTATAATGGGACTTGATATATAAATGATATAAACGAGAAATTGGTTAATAAAGGGACTTTATAAATGTAAGTTTTATAAATAGAAATGTGAGTTATAAACACTGTTTTATGAATGTGAAATCAATTTAATTTGATAAGCTAAATATGGAGTTTTATAAAAGGAATTATATTTACGATTTTGGACAGTGAATAATCCTTTAAATTAAACGGGTAGAAGTAATGAATTTGGTAAAGGAATTATAGTCACGATTTTGGACAGTGGATAATCCTTTAAATAAAATGAATGTTTTGGAAAGTGATATTATAAAATGGAGTTTAAAATAAAATGATTTTTAAATTCACTTATTGTTAAAATAAATATATTTAAATGTTTTCCAAATATCCAATAAGTGAAATGGTTTTGAATATTATCTTTTTAAAGATATTTTGAAGTGAATAATTAGAAAGTGATTTGATTTATAAATGATTCATAAAATTAGGCCCAGTGACTACTTATGTGCTAGATTTTGTTTATTGCTTTGATAGTTAAATAACCGACTATCAAATTCGGCCATCTTAGTTTCTCGACTTGGTGTAGAAACTAATTAGTAACACACTTAGTACGTAAATGACTGTGTAGGCTTGATTATCGTTCGTGTTGAGAATGTTGATTCATGCAGTGCGAAGTGATTACTCTAATCTACCGAATTTCCTTCTTGGTCGAAGGATAGCAAGTTGAAAGTTGGAAATGTGATAAGTCTACGAGACTTGGTTTCTATATGAGGTTGAGAAACGTTTTTGCGTTGTTGGTGCGAAGGGACTGGGATCAGATTTATTTGAAAACCACTTCAGACCAACATATATGCGACGATTGTGCAGGTTGGTCGATGATGTTGATATTTAGGATTTTCATAGTGAAGGACTGCTTCTTGATCATTTGGGGTTAAAATCCCAATATACATATAGTAGCAGTAGTCTTTTCGTTATGAAATATCCATTGCAAGGGATGTCGCTACTAATCCTATAGGATGTGGTGGGAGATTACCTTCAGTTTGTCCTATTCCTGGACAACTTGTATGGATGAGTGTCTGACATTGCATTTCTAAGATTATGTACATTAGTTATTACAAATGTACATCATGTGGTGGCAAAGAAGGCGACTTCTCTTAGCTTAACACCTTCCTTGAGACATGCGAGCTCATCGGTTGTATTTTTGTGGAAGGCAACTAGTAGTCAACGGGAATGGCAATATGGCATTCAAAGATGATGTGATATGTGATATGCGAAAAGTAATCGATACCTTTTTTGACCTCACTCCCTGAAAAATGATTGAAACAGGGATAGAAGCAGCAAGGCTAAAATGGGTCGCTCCCATTAGGAGATGTCATCACTCTTCTAGATATATCTTTACACGCTATGACGTCGTGTATCTTATTGTTGATGTATGCTTATGGACATGGATTTTAGGTCGGTAACGATTAAAGTGATGACATATTAAGTACTACCTAGGAAGGGGTAGGCCAGTCTTGTGTTGGTTTAGGCGCCCAGTTTTTGGACCCTAGATACATCCTCTAGAGGTGTACTGATTTTTGAAAAGGTAGTCCCTTCACCTAGTTATTTATATGGAAATCCAAAATCCACTACGTGACTACCATTTTGTTCGTAGAGCGTAGTATTGCTGGAATTTAATAATGTAATAATTTCAGCTATGTTGATTATTAATTGTATAGTAGACACTATTATAATATAATACGATTTGATATGAGAAGTTTTTAGTTATCGTAAGGGAAAAACCCATCTACATTTATGTGTGGACGTGGTCTTACAAGATACCTTTTGTTTTGATAAAGGAAAAGTTTTGATAACTTAATAAATTTAGTTGAGATGTGTTTTTCTCACGCTGGTTTACCAAACTGATCCAGACGTTCTTCCCTTTCAATGCTCGGATCAGACTGAGTATATTTACAGGTTTAGATTTGGTGCTTTTGGAGCTTCAGTAGGCGAGCTGGAGGTCTTCATGTCATATGCACGTGTTTGTTTATTTTTCCACTTCTTTGCATTGTTGTTGTTGTAAATTATCAGCGTTTGTGAGGACAAGTTATTATAATTGTCCAAGTTGATGATTACTTGTTGTGTTCTCTGTTATTGATTTATGTATATTACATTTCTCTTTGTACATATTATTGATCTATATTATATATTATTCCGCTACGATGTGAGATTCTGTTTGGTTTTGGTTCTGCTTCTTTATCTTCTTCTTTCTTCTCTCTTTCTTCCCACCGTCGCTTTTCTTTCTCATGATCATCTGCAATCATTGCGCTATGGATCAGACACGCGTGGATTGGTGTCAGTTTCAGAGGGTTCCGACTGTGGGTCATCACATGACATCTATGCCCACTCTAGCATGTAGGATACTGAACTACCCTATATGATATCCAAAGTCAAAGTGAATGCATTAAGTAGCAGTCTCACCAAGTACGGAGCTCTAAATAAGCAGTCATCATGCTCTTCTCGGTCTCCCAAGTGCAACTGTCTTTTCTCCCACTCCATCGAACCTTCACTTGCACTATCGTCTTCCTTTTAAGCTACTTCATGTCACATCTGGTGATACAAATAGGCTTACGTGGTCTATAACTGGTTCGATCTCGATATCTTCAAACTAATTTAGTTCAGCTTTATTGCCTAAGCCATGCATAAATTTCACAAATGAGAGAAGCGGAACACGTTGCGCACGCCTGCCATCTTTTGAGGTAAGTCGGCTCTGTATGCTGGTTCCCAATCCTCTCAAGTATCGTAAAAGGACCAACGAATCTCGGCACCAACTTCCCCTTAATACTAAATCAAACAACAATCTTCAGCGGAGAGATCTTGACATACACTATATCATTAATAGAGAACACAAGTCACATCTTCTCCTATCAACATAGCACTTCTATCTATCCTGAACAGCTTTCATTCGTTGTCGTGATCTTGATCTTCATTGGTGTCTCTCTAATCAAATCTCGCCCAAGTATCAGCGCCTACTTCCCAATAACATGAAGCAGTGTTGCACGGTCGATAATATAATGAGTCAAATTGTTCCATACTGATGTTGGACTGCTAACTATTATTGTATACGAATTCTACTAAGTATAAATGATCGTCCCACGGGTCACTGAAAATGAGAATACAAGTTCATAAAAGATCATCTAAGATACGATTCACCATCTCGGTCTGCCCACCTGTTTTTAGGTGATAAACTATACTGAGATGTTGCTTCGTCCCAATGCCTCATGTAAGCTCTTCCAAAACTCACTAGTGAATAAAGCATCTCCGTCACTCACAATACTCTTCGGCACACTGTGGAATTGCATCGCCCATTTCACATACAACTCGGCTAATTTTGATGTCGTTCTATTAGATTTTATGACTATAAATCTAATGCTCTTTGTCAGCATACAGTCTAACTAGTATGACCCATATGTTATCGTATCCTCCTCTGGTTCTTGGAAATCTATCTATGAAATATGTCAAAAATTATTCCATTTTCACTCAAGAATCTCAAGCACTTGCAGTAAACCACCGGCTTCTTCTGCTCTGCCTTTACTAACTAATAGTTCATGCATTTTAAATGGATGTCATAACATCCTTCTTCATCCCTTCCAACGAAAATATCTGTCTCATATTGTTGTACATTTTATTATTATCGGCGTGTATAGTAAATTTCAAATAATAGAATTCTTGTAGCACCTCATCCCTTAACCCATCAACATCAGAAACAAACAGTCACCCATCCTTACGGAGCCAACTATCATGGTAGATCCATTATTGCTTCATTTCCTCAAATTCTACTCCTTCCTCTATCTTTTCCATGATCCCCACTAATCTAGCATCTTGTCCTAAATTAGTATCGATTCGCTCAATAAAAATAGGTATAATAGTCAAGTTGTCCAACACTTTCATATCTAGCTCAGATCGAGGAGTAAAATCATAGCCAGCAATAAACTCCAATTTCTCCACTCTAGGACATTGCTCTTAAGCAGCAATGTCTCATACTCAAAGCATCAGCAACCACATTTCCCTTACCTGACATATACAAAATTTCAAAGTCATTGGATCTGAGAACTCTAACCATCGCTGGTAGCAATGGTTAAGGTCCCTTTTGGATAATAAATACTCTAATGACTTGTTGTCCATATACAATTCGATCCTCTCCTTAAGAAAATAATGCCTCTATATCCTTAAAGCGAATATTATCACCGCCAACTCCGAATCGTGGGTTGGATACTTCTTCTCATATGGTTTCAGCTGCCGACTAGCATAGGTGATAACTTTTCCCCTCTACATCAATGCCACACCTAGTCCAATAATACATGCATCTATGTTTACTATTAGCTCCTCATTCTTGCTCAAAAAGACTAATCCTTCAGACTTATGAAACCATGCTTGCACCTCGCGTCCCAAATACAAGTTTGTTCTTATTCGTTAAGTTGGTTAACGACGATGCTCCCTTAAAGAAGTTCATGATAAAACATCTATAGTGTCCCACCAATCCAAGAAATCGTCTCACGTCTATAGCGGTCTTGGGTCGATCCCAATCTTGTACTGCAACCACCTTTGTAGATTCTACAGCAATACCCTTCTCAGAAATAATGTGACCCAAAAATCATACTTCATTCCCCTAAAAGTGACACTTTGAAAACTTTGCCTACTGCCGGTGCTTCCTTAACACCTCAAGCACAATCCTCAAGTGCTCCTTGTGTTCATCCTCCAACGTCGAATAAACATGGATATGGTCTATGAACAATAGTACGAACTTATTTAGTTGATCATTGATAATACAATTTATAAGATCAACTAAGTATGTCAGTCCATTGGTTAGCCTGAACGACATAACCAACCACTCATTAAACCCAAACGGTGTATGAAATACTATGATCAGCGCACATTCCTTCACCACACTCGGTTGATGAAACCCCATCACAAGGTCCAACTGAGAGAACACCCAAGCACCGTAGATCTGATCGTATAATTCATCAATACACAAGAGTGATACTTATTCTTCTTCATCACCTTATTCAGCTCACGTTAATCTACACAAAATCTAAAAGATCCATCCACCTTAGTGGAAAACACTATAGGTACTCCCCCACTCAGATATACATTGTCGAATGAGGCCACATTGCAGTAGGTCATTCACTTACACATCTAGTTCCTTCTGCTCTTTCGACGCCATAAGTCTCAATGGCATAAAAATCAATCTGGCATCCTTCACCAAATCTTTACGAAACTCTATCTCTCTATGTGGTGGCAATCCAGTCACCTCCTCGAATATGTCTGAATACACCCTTGCTATAGGCATAGATAACAACTCGTCATGCGGGATCACGAGTAAGAACAGAAAGCTAACCATTACCTCGTCCTCTTATAGGCATCCTATCTCCAACCTATGCCCATCATTCATCCTTATCGTCAACAATGGCCTCTCAAAATCCACCATTACTCCATACTCCTATAGCCAGCCCATCCTAAAATAATATAGTTCCCTACGAAACCTAAAACAAATCAATCACAAGCAATCAAATATCCATGACTCGATACGGCTAAATATCGACTATCAAAGAAAGGCTAGTCCTCCTCTAATAGGTTTGTGACAATCAAATGTTGGTCAGCTATCTCGATTTTCAATCCCAATATATCTAAAAAATCACTAGATATGAAGGAATGTAAAGCCAGATGTCAAATAAAACACGTATAACTGTATCAAAAATAGAAAGCATGCCTTGTATAATGATACTCTTCCCCCTTTCCTTCATCGATGGAGCACTGGACGAAGCTGCCATTGCATTTAAAGCATACGCAGATACAACTTATTATTTCTCGATGGTTTTAGACAATCCTTGATATGCCCTAGCTTGTTGCAATTGTAGCACTTCTTGCTTTTTGCCTTCCAGTCTCTGAAAAGATGACCCTTCTCGTCAAAATTATAGCAAGTAGGCTCCCACTCGCCTTTTTATGACCGCACTTCTGAAACTACTTTTTCTTATTATTGTTGTCCCATTTCCTCTTGCCTCACCACTAGCTTATGACTTTGGCTTATCCTTGGGAGGAACAACCGACATAGGCTTAGCATACCGACTCTCATATCAAAGACTCTTCTCTACAAGCCTCTCAAAGGTCTCATTAACATTACTCATGTTTTTTTCCAAGATAATCGTCTAGGCCCATAATAAACTTCTCATTCTTCTTGAGTGGAATATCGATAAAAGAAAGACATACTTCGAACACATGTCAAACTCGGCCACGTACTCCGACACAAACATATTCCCCTGTCTTAGCACAATAAACTTCTAGAAGAGAATTGACTTCTAAGCGGCTGGTACATACGTCTCTACAAATATCGCCTTAAACTGCTCCTAAGAAATCTGGTCCTCGGGGGTAGTAATCTTAATGGCATTCCACCACCCTATAGATCATCCTTGAGTCTGTCTAGAGATCAGCTTCCTCTTTATTACATCCTCTAACTCCATATCCTTAAAGATGTATTCATAGTAGTCTAACCAATCCTACACTTTGGTGGATAATTCCATTTTGAGGAACGATTTGCTTCATAATGTAGAGTAATCCTTGTTCAGTTTGGCAAACTAATTCATATGCATTTGCGTTGGATCACCATCAATAACTATAACAGGAGTAAGTGGAGATTTTGAACCATGTTTCGCACCATCTTAGGAAACATATTTTGCAAGTTTGGGTTAGAAGCTACCGAATTTTCCCCTTTCTCAACTCCGATGTAGCATTCCTCTTTAGCCGGATCATTTTATAAGCTGTAATAAGAATGATCAGTGTCTCTAAAAGGAATAAGTGATGCCATGAATGCAATGCGACTTATATACTGTATATATATACTACTATATAGTTTTGATAACCAAAATATAACAAGTATGATCTCTCATATATTGCTCGATCCATTCTAAGGTTATATCTCCTTCCTTATCTCTAATGTATACAAGTATAAACTTAGGTCGTTTACGCAACCGAAGCTCTGATACCAAATGTGATGACCGCCACACACCTCTGATACCCAACATACCTATATATAATATGTTGTAGAGGTAACCGATCGATGCAAGATGGTAACCAAGGGTGTAAAGTAGTAAAAATCTAAGCATAGAACTTGTATAACATCTTAAAATGCATAGAAAAAGTATAACAATCAAATGGATGTAAAATAGAAAATAATTAGATGAACCATAAATAAGAACATCAGAGTGCGTTGGGTTTACAAATCATACAAAGACTGAAATAAAAGAGTTTATACATCCTAAGTCTCCAAAATAAACTCTATGACTGTCTCTCGAAATACAAGTACTGACATAGCTCTACAGTACTGCACAGCGGAATATAAGAAATAGTAAGCTCTAAAAGTATAGATATATGAAAGCATAGCCTCCTGCTTGTACTTCGTACAGCTCCACGTGCTATCCAGACATATTACTCGTAATCTAATCATTCAAAACTACCCGTGATAATAAGAAGAAAAGGGTCAAATCTCGGGTCAGACAACAGTTTGGTGTGAGCGATACATCATCTCAAAAATTCTGTAAAAAACATATATAGTGGATATGGACATAGCGTATAAAGAATCATACCCGACCTATACCTACATCCAAAGAGTTAGCACATAACAGTCAATATATGCTAATTTACTATCATTTCCATAGAAGTGTAATGTAATCGAAGTACAATGTCTAGTGTCTAGGCATATGGTCGAAAATAACTATATCATGTGACACTCTAAAGTAATAAACAACTATGGAAAACATAGCATCCATCAAACAATCCTCACCACCACCCGTGTGCATTAGATATATGATAACTCTTATTGCACAATCGAAAACCAGGGACTCTGTGACGACCCGAACTCGATGCCCGACAAACGACATCGAAATCCGCATCGCTGGAGCTTATAACAACATTAGATTTAAATAAATAGCAGAAACAAAAAGGAATATCATTGATCATAACACAGATACATTTTGATACAATGTCCATTACAACATCGATCACTAATATCAGAGTAACACACTAAAGATACTACAACAAAATGACCACTCCAAAGCGGAACAATAAAGACTTCAAAGAAAAAGCTTCCAACATACATCAACTTCGATAAGGTCTTCAAAACTCCAAACACTTTGAAAGATTTCCAAATCCAAAAGCTTTCCAAAATTTGACGGCTTCCAAATGACTTTCGAATCCAAGCTAGCTCCCAAAATACGGATAACCTCCTTCTAGGCTGCCCGTGTGGAAAATTGTGGGCACCCAGAGTTTAGGAAGGAAACAATAAACTCTGGGTCAGTCATGGGACTGGTATGAGTAAATAAAAACATTTGGTTTGAAAAAATAATTTAAAATGAAATTCACAATGCTTTTTGAAAATGAAACAGCCATAAGGCCTCCCGCCACACACACAATGCAAGCGCACACTAGGAGGAGATTTCTCCTTATGACAGTCAAAAATGCTTGATACACGAAAACCATTTGATATTCTTATTAGTGCATAGTGTAGAAAACATTTCGAAAGTATAATATTGATCTTAGCCAGCATACCACTTTTCTTCGTATGCCTACTATAACTACCATTTAAGAATGGCAGGTTATACAATTGAAATCGTAAAGGGCGTGTATTGGATAACTGGGTTTCTAACAAATGGTCAGGCAAAGGAACTTCCTACACCGAAATGGGTACGCCTCTGGAAGGACGCCTCCGAGAACCTAACCGGATCTCTGCTAACACAAGGCCGATGTTACCTCATGCTTTAACCAAGCTATAACATAGGTAGCTACCACACAAGTATGCCATCCCCGGTCGTTACCGACCTTTATCCGAGGCGCCTCTCAACCAGCAACCACACAGCAATAAGTATGTAGCAACCACATAGGCTAAATATCTGGGCTCCATACCATGATATCACCTTTTATCCAGAAGAAAATGGATATACCCTAGGGGCGCGACCCCTAAAAACCTTGCCGCAACATTCCTATTTCGACCATTACCGGGTTGTGAGGCTTGACGAAATCTCGTCCACAAAGCTATGCTTTTTCACAAATCCATGCTTTGATCAACAAATGATCAGCAGCACTTCGTATGCCACATTACCAAATTGGGAATGAATCACTAGTAACCATCAACTATATAACCTCTGAGCTCGTACGTCTCAAAGAAGGGTGTTTAGCTAAGAGAATAAATCTCCGCCACCAAACGGAAATGTATTTGATAGAAACCTGCTTTACATCTCAAAGTGTAACGTTAGACACACATCCATACAAGTCTGTTCCGAGTTCGAAAAGAACCGAAGGCACTTCCGAAGAAGCCCTTGCAATCCGGGTATCCCCAATCCCGATCGGGCTCCCCATCACATATGGAGATTTCTATACCGTAACTACTCGGTGCAGAGTCATTTGATAGGTTATCCTATCATTCCCGAAGACACCCGGTCTTCACCACCTTCTTCAAATGCTATCCATTTCGTCGTATCACTATTCTGAATGGGTTATATGACACAAAGTCCTCTCCCGGCAAAACCGAATAGTGAGTGCTATATTCAAAAACCATATGGATAATGGATCTCAGTTAAGTCATAACTTATTATCCAAAACCTTTCTTTCAAATGGTTTTAAACATATTACCATTTACAAATCTTTAAACAAAAAGATTCACAAAGTTCACCCAGTTCATAAAGATCCATTTACGGATTTCAAAACAATTTCCATTTCAACTGAATTAACTCATTCAATCTTTAAATCAAAGATTTAACTTATAGCTTTCAAACCTGTTTCCAAAGGTTCATTCATAACTTAGAAACCCATTTCATTTCAAATTGAAATCTCTTTAACACAAATTGGAAATTCATTCCTTGTATGAAAGCTTCTGTTATTTGAAAACAAATAGTTTTCATCTCGGAAAAATCCGATCATATTTATACAAGTTAAAATCTTTGGGTTAAATTCAAATTCCCAAATCAACACTTTTAAAATGGTTTAAAAACCCATATAAACTTGTATAACCTTTTTAATTCATAATTTCCAAACATAGAATTAAATTTTGAATTTTGAATTCAAATTAAATTTCAAAACTAAATCAAGTTATTCAAAAATAACTTTTATCTTTGAAATTCCTTTTCAAAAGCTTTTCACTTTAATCCCAATCCATTTCCAAAACCATTTGGATTCAAAAATTCAATTTTAAAATTATTTCAAAAATCTATGACTTAACCGATTTCCACGTGAAATCCATATTTGTGTATGTATAGTGTAATCCAGGGGGTTTTAGACAATAGTGCAACATCAATCCTCACAGATTCAATCATACCAATATCGATAAGCGGTATAACCCATAACGCTTATCTTCATTCACAGATTCATAGATAAGGTAAATTTATCAATCACAAAGAATCATCATTATGATTCGATGTGGGTTTCGGATAACCAACTAGAATCCGACTCCCTGTCGCATCGAAATTCAAATGCCATTTTACGGGCCAAGGGATTTTCATATTCATACAACAGTATATTCATCACAGATATAACAGCTCAACACAAAGCATTTCATATTACATAGGATCACAAGCACATAACAGAGATATCAGTCCAATACACAACATTCAATAGTAATCAATCATCTTTAATTAAGATGGATAAACCGTGTGGTTTAAATTAATTAACCTAATAATTACTTTCACTAATTATCCTTAATCAATGAATAATTATCATTAATTACTATTGATTAAGTCTAATCACCTTCGTTAATTAATCATTTCTTAATTAATTATCTTAATTAATTTATCCTTAATTGTTAATTAACCTTTAATTAATAATAAATCCTTTGATCAATTATCTTTAATTAATTACAATAATTAATTAATCAATTCTCAATTTATAATCATCCCTTAATTACTTTCATTAATTAATTAACTTTTAATTAATTAATTATTCTAAAAATAATTACCTTAATTTATTAGTCGCATTAATTAATTATTCTTTAAATTAATTAACCTTTAAACACTTGAGTAATCCATCTTTAATCATTAATTAATTACTTAAACAAATTTCTTTTGAGAACAATTAGGAATTACTTTGATTTATTACTTAATATAAAATTACTTTAACAAAAGAAATGATTAATTAACGAAGTAAAAATTTCTTCTTCTTAAACCCTAACGGTTCATTTTTTTAACATCTTTATTTAATAACCTTATAAAAAATGAATAAATGAAATTATATATATATATATACACACACACTAAACCACTTTAAACTTGATCTTCTTGTTTCAAAACCTGGTACATGTTATATAAAAAAAATTAAAACCGGTTATGCCAATAAACAACCCGAGCAAAACTCCACTCCTCCTCGAGTAAATCCCTGAGTTTCCCCGTGACTTACACTTTCCCACTTTACTTTGAGTCAAATGCCTGCTTTCTCCAGCTTGAACCCGAGCCCATTATCTTTGTCCCCAAAACATCACTACCCAGACACAAACGTGGATGTGTGCACATGCACCGATGATCGCCATCGTTCCGATCATCATCGCTGATGCCAACAAGTCACCTATGACTTCCTTCATCAATCCCAATCACTAAATCTTTAAATTGAACTCGAAATCGAAATCGAGTTCGAGCACACCCAAACTGGAATGAACCCAGACCAACAAAATCGATCGCCGACGACAATCCATGCGACCGAAATCCTCGTCTTTTTAACCTCGGCCTCGTCATCGACCCACGCAGCTAATCCCCAAATCGCGATGACTTCCGGTCTCCACTAGCCTTCCTAATTGCCTCGCGAATGTCGCCGATGAAAACGAACACTTAAACCCTACATCGCCAGGAATCTCCAACCACCATGAATATAAAAAAATTCTTGCAATTTTCCCATAATCTACAATCATTCCAGCACCTCCATGCCAAGTTTCAAACTTCGAAAATGAACCGATCATCAGAAAATCGCGAAAAACCATCCTCCGTTCATCCCATGATTACACCCTTAACTCGCAATATTTTAAAAATCATGATTTGTAAAAGTGAACAAGATCATACATTCAAAACTTAAATTTTAATCAATTATATTTTTAAAAAAATGAGATTCCACTGTGTTTTGCTATTTTCCAGAAAACCTATTTATATTTAGTGCTTACAAATATTTTTAGGGAAGAGATCTTGACAATTCTAACATATTTTCTTTGAACATTATGATCAATAGATGGTCAGAGGGTGAGTTCTCGATTTTCAAACAGGATTGAACCCTGCAATACTCAAAACAGAGATAATGTTTGTTCTCAGGCATGCAAAGCTATATACATGCATATATTCACAAATCCATACACATGCAAGTAATTTTTCAACCTACTTTAACATGTTTTTCAAACAACAAATTTAAATTCAGAAATCAAAGGGTTTACTCACCTTGATCAAGCAGAAACAGAGAAGAATAGGCTTGAAATAAATTTGTAAACTGGGAATTAGCTGTTGATCTTTGAACAACTGAAACCTGATGATTTTGATTGATGAATTTTGTTGAGTTGCTTCTAGCATTTTGATTCAGTTTTAAATTGATCTGAAACTTTACTCTGATTTCCTTTTACTTTGCTTCAGGCTTCTGAAACTTCCAGGTTTTGAAATTTTTCTTGTTTCAGGTTTAAAAATGTTTTTTGAGTTTGCTTTGGAAAAATTTTTGATTTGTTTTCTTCTCAGATTTGCTTTTGAAACTTTTGTTTTCTGGTTTATAGGTTTTAATCAGGTAAAAGAAATGAGAGAGAGAGGTTTAAAATATTATATAGTTTCTACTTCCTTTTTATAAATTTTTCTTAAAAATGAAAACAATAAAATGACACTTGTCCCAACTAATTATGAGATTATTACACTTGTTTAATTGATGTGTTAAAAGCTTAACACTTGTCCCCTTTTTATATTTATATGATTTAAATAAATTTTTATATTATATTTCTTATATAAAGACATTTTCCTTATATCAATATATATACTATTTAAAAGAAATGCTTTTAAAACTAACTACTCATTAAATAATCTTACATAAACAATATTTTTAAACCTAAATCATTTTTCTAAGTCATTTAAATTCAAATACAAATTCAATGTTCAAATTCCAATTTTAAAGTCAAATTCAAATTTACTCATATATACATATACATATATATTTCAAATTCAAATAATTCTAAAACATTTATTTATTTTGAATTTTTCAAATTAATTTCAAAATTTTATCCCAAAATTACATCAATTACTAATTTAAATTTAATTCAAAAATGGGGATTGTTACAGACTCGATCAAAATCCTGGCTTCATTGGTCTCGAATCCGTGCCAACCCATAAGGCAAGGAAGCAGGCTTAATAAAAAAAGCCTAGGGTAATTAACTATCGCAAGATTTGGACACGATTGCAAATCCTTGTGGGCATCCCTATGTACCTATTCTTTACAAGCATAGTAAACCTTTGAGTTGTCAATGATGTCTTTACACACATCTCCATAATGGAAATCAATTGTTATTCCATCTCGGCTATCTCCATAGTAAAACATATTCACAAATTCTACTCGTAAGCCCTCATTGTTGAACTTGTCCTCGTGGATCACAGTCCTGCCATCATTAAGTTATCATCTTCAAAAAGCCTCTAGACACCCATCATAAGTCATAGAGCCATCTTACCAAGGTGTCGAAGTCGTTATCGACGTCATTAGGTCGAACCCCTACGTCATCACTTCACTAATCGTCACATGAGATCTAAGGTCATCCAGAGTAATTTAGAGTTCCTTACTTAACGCCATGTCACCAACAAGAACCCCAAAACATATCGCGAAGAAATCCCTCAAGTATCACTGTGCCATGATGAAAATTCTCTTACCTCCATTCTCTATTCGGTTATATCTGAGCCAAGCTAGAAGCGACACTCCCCCACTACTCGAAGCAGCCCAAAAAGCCAAACAGCAAATCTTGCCTAGGTGCCAACCAAAGCTTTCCCTTTAATCAAACGAGAAAGAAGCTAAGTGCCCAAAACCCCCAAACAAAAATGTTTTCTTGGACCTGAACTACTTCTCCCCCGAACCAAACTCGAAGCTCACTAGACAGGAACTCCAATCTGATCCCCGAACATGGCACTATCGGACATTGTTTTCTGTTTGATTCTCCTCCATATTCAAACTAAAGTGAGACCCGAGCTAATTTCCCTTGAACTATAGCATCATCAGACTGAATTTGTTATCCGGTCTTATTTCTACCAACCCAAAGTAATGCACGAGCCGATCCTTCCTAAATCCTGAGCACTCCTAGCACCGAACAGACATCCCCCGAATGTTGTAGCAATTCCAACTTCCACTTTCATGTTGATTTCATGGATATGCTCCATTCTTCAACCCATGTGCCTTTCATAAGCATTGATACAACTCCTAACATCCTTGAGTCTATTCATTGAAGTCCAGTTCCATGGTTACTACCTTTAGTTCACTCCAATGAGCATTTTAGCCATAGAAGCATTAAAAACACTATACGTACACCAAACAATATTCAAACATGGAATCACATAAACAACTATTTAAATCATCATACAAAGTGTCTATAACATAGCCTAACGTATATCAAGGCTTTTACATACCCAAACAACATGTCTAGAACACCAAAAATTCTATTTATTCACGTTTTTACTGTAGGTAAAATTATAAAACAATAATAAAACATAGTTTTGACTTCATAAATTGAAGCAAAACATGTTAAAGCTTATTAAACATATATGATGAGATGAGAGATGATAAATTACTCAGCAAAACCTCCAAAATCCAAGTTTTATAGGCAAATCCAAAAATCAACAGCCAAGCCCTAAGTTTTCTTCTTAAAAAATATAGATTTAAAGATCTCTGATGAATCCCCTTGCTAATCTACCCATAATCTATGATTTAGACTTGATTTGGAGGAGAAAAAAGAAGCTTTTGGGTGTAGAATGGGTTAATAGGGGATTAGATTTATTTGAAAAGTGGTAAAAATGATTTAGGGAAATGGTTCAGCCTATATAAGTGTAAACCCAAAATGGATTAGTGGGCTTGCCTCCAAACTTCACTAACTACCCACTAAGTTACTCCAAAAACTGCTATTCTTCAAACATTTATATCTTCTAGTAATTTTGACCACTCTACGAGAAGTGAAACCTTCATATGTTTCTAATGGAAGTGGTCTTGGGTGTTAATTCGGTTTATATCAAACGTTATAGCCATTATAAGTTTCCTATGGTAAAATCGTTTAGAAAAATTCTAAATATAGAAAATATCATTAATAGACATTTTCCACAGTTATAGAATCATATGACCTTATACGAATTTAAAAAAAAAATATTTTACGATCCTCTGATACATAAATTATGGGTGGTTATGGGTCTTGAAAGTATTACTTTGAATAAGTAATTTTATGTGTAAATTAGTTATGTATTGAACATATAATTTAATGATTTTTAATGCATATGTACTCATCATTACATTTTGATCCGTTATTACTGCATATGATAAATTGTTGACATACTCACCTATGTGTTAAGTGTTATCATCGAATATTTTGACCTTAGGGATTTGAGAATTGATGACCAGTTGGATTTTTCTATTAGTATGTATGGTCAAACTTAAACTCCTGAGTGAGTAGAATTACATCTATGAGATCTGGAAGATCAAAATGTGTTAGATGCCCTAGACTAATCAAAATACATGACTCAATCTATTTTTAAACCAAATTTTGACGGAGTCAAGCCCTCAGTTGGTTAGGTCTATAATTTCAATGCATAGAGCTTTGTCTATTAAGGCTAATTGGAGTTACGTATCAGAAGGAACTCATATCAATTTGCTCCCCTATGTTTTCTTCTATCATTCTTAGAAGACCATTGGTATTTTTCTCCAAATAATCTTAAGAGACTGTTATTATTCTCTCCTATCGTTCTTAGGAGACCTTTGACATTTTTCTCCTATCGATCTTAGGAGACTTTTGTTATTTTTCTTCTAAATAGACTAGAATAATATTAGATCATTTGATATATCTTAGCCTGATTCAACCTAATAAGTTTTTAATTAGCCTGAATAAACTAGTACGGGTTCATAATGGCCCTAGGAAAAAAAACTACGCCTTTGAATTAACCATTTGAAAGGATCGGACAAATACGGGAATGTGTCACACCCTTAAACCCTCGTCAATGATGGACTATCATCTTAGCCAGTATATGCATGATATGTTAACAATGTTATGATCATGCTTTGATTATTTTGGGTGCAAGATAAGTTATGGATTACATATTGTTTAATATGGTATTAGTAAAGTGAAGCCCTTTCCATTCAAGGGAGCATCTTATTAAGTACCTATATTTTGCTTTGAGATGAACTAATATTATTTATACCGTACATTTTGTCTGAATCGAAGTTTTTGATTTACCTCCAAAATCTCGGGTGCTCAATTTGGAATTGGGTAGATCAAGGATAAGGTATTACATGTTTCGATGAATAATCATCCAGAGATATGTAGGAGGCAAGCTACTATGTAAATTAAATTATCATTGTATAGTAGTTTAATTGCTTTTTTTGTTGATATATGTATGAAATAACAAATACAGTAATTGTCTAAGTAGTTAAGACTCTGATCATCCAATGTGACATCTTCATATATCAGTCTTGGAATTATGTTTGCAATTATTATATTTTATCTAAAAGATGTACTCATGGGGTTATGTGGTTAAAATTGTAATGAATTTATAAATTAAATAATGAAATTATTTTATGAAAATTTGTATATTCTTGTGCTTTTGATGTTAATGAAATCATAATTGATCTCATTTACCCATTGAGAAATAATTCTAAGGATGACTGCAGCATCACTAATATCTATTTTTGAGCCTCAAAATTGAGGATGTTACAACTTAGCATTAGAGCATTGGATCACATAAAACTTAATAAGATTTTGAAAAAAACATAACCTAAATGAAATAAGAAAGAATAAATTGGGGTATGGGATAAAGAGGTAATAATATATATCTTATTTGATATATATAAGTATGGGATAGCGAGGTAAAATAAGATTTAGACTATTTTTTGTATCTTAGGAAGAATCACATGCAGATTACGATTAATGGATATTAGGAGTGGAAGACTAAACTTGGGAGGCAAAAGCAGCACAACCAATAGAAATATTCAGACTAATGCTAGGAATTCTAATCGAACAAGCAACGTGAATGCGAACGCAAATTCTAATGATAATATGTCGCCTCTAGAACCGCGCCAGTTGATTTTAGGACTATGTATCAGTTCTTTGTCAATATGATGCAAGCTGGAGTAGTAACTGGTTTAAATGGAGGTAATGTTAGTAATGTGGGAGCTGGCACACTAGAGGTGGCTATGGTAACCAGTATGCCTCATCAGGTCAAAATTATATTAGCTTGGGAGAAAACCCATTCTAGGGATGGAGGATGCTTTTCAAATGGAGGATCCCCTTCTTCTACGTAAGAGGATCTTTGTTGATTTAGGATTGAATGGTGATCAAAATAGGAGATTATCTTTAAGACAGTTGTAAGGAGATGCTTTATATTGGTGGAATAGTGTTACTGTATGAGTTTCGAAGGTGGAGCTTACTTCGGCTGACTTTGAAGAGAGGTTTGAGGAGAAGTTTTATCCGAAGTAGCAAAATCGACTCTGTTTAGAAAGTTCTTGGAGTTAGTACAAGTGAAATGACTATGTTGGAGTATGTTATGAAGTTTGATGGGTTATCAAAACATAGACAAGCCATCATTAACACTTTTCTTAAGAAGAACGAGAAGTTCATCATAGGTTTGAAGCTGGAAATTGTTAGGGCAATAAAGTAACACCATGGAGATTTATTCAATGTTGTTGTAGACATGTATTTGAGCAATAAAGATTTACTTGCTTCATTAGGCAAGAACAATTCTATGGAGAGTAGGGGTTTCAAAGGCAAGAAATGGAAGTTCTTTGGCTATAAGGGAGCTCAGAAGAGCATGGCTCTATAAAAGGGGAAACTGAAGTCGTTGCTATATATATGATAAGAAGAGGCACTTTGTTAATGAGTGTCATTCTGGTGCGGACAAGAAAGCTATTAATAAGAAAGGTGTGAGATGTTATAACTACAACAAATGGGGCATTTCAAGAATAAGTGCCTTGAATCAGTCAAAGCTCAGAAGGGAAAGGATTTTGCTTTGGAATCTACAGCTTTTGGACCAACTTTACAGGAGAAGGGAAAGTCTGTGTAAAGAGATATACTTCTTATTTATAGCATTCATGTTTGTGTGTTCGATACTAGTGCATCATGTTCTTTTATCTTAGATGTTTTGTACATAAGTTAAACCTTGAATCGACATACCTTATTACCTTTTTACGGGTTGCGAATCCGATAGGCAGCTATGCGGCTTTTGGAATGAGATGTGACTATGTAGAGTCTGACTTGTTAGGTTATATGTTCGCTTGTAATTTGTACGTGTTTGATGTTATAAATTTTGGGACAATTCTGGATATGGATTAGTTAAGCCGGTATGGTTGTAGGATATTTTCTTAGAGTAAAGTAATATCCTTGAAACGCCTTTATTGTTGTGACCGAATGGTACTCTCTTTCGAGGAGCCAAGTTTTAGCATCTGTGTAATGTTGGGAGCTATAGAGGGCATGGAGGATGAAATCAATTAGCTTTTCGCAGTAAGGGAGTACTTGATATTTTCAAGCCAGTCATGGGACCACCACCGAAACGAGCTAAAGTGTTTCGAATATATCTCATGCTTGGAGCTAAACCGGTAAGTAGACCACCTATTAGAATGAAAACTACTGAAATAAAGGAGCTAAAGGTGTAGCTAGTTGATCTAGAAGTAAGAATTTTATAAGACCAAGCTGTTTGCCTAAAGGAGCTACAATAGTGTTCGTGAAAAAACTGGATAGGTCATTGAGAATGTATATTGCTTATAGAAAGCTGAATGAAAAGACAATAAAGAAAAGATATGCTTTGCCTAGAATAGACGATTTGTTTGATCAATTGAATGGAGCCAAAGTATTATTACAACGAGATTTAGCAATGGGTTTCCATAAATTGAGAATGGAAGAGGACGGTATACCATTGACTGTGTTTTGAATGAGATATGGTTCATATGAATGGTTAGTCATGCCCTTCGAACTGACCAATGCGCTTGCTTTCTTTGTAGACTTGATGAATCGGATCTTCCAAAATCATTTGGCTATATTCGTTTTGGTGTTTATCGATGACATTTTGATATATTCTAAGAATAAAAAAGAGCGTGAAGTTCATCTCAGGATAGTGATAGATACGCTAAGGCAGCACCCATTAAATGAGAAGTTTGCACCCCCTTGAAATGGGTGCATGTACATCAAAAAAGATTGGCCGATAACTTTAATATTTAATAACTTATAATATTCTTTTGAAATTGTACCAAGCACATCCTATTCACAACCAAGAGGCACTGGATTCTCTTTCGGATAGGCCAAGAAAAGATAAGGAAAGCTGGAATGCCAACAGGCGTCTGTCTATTCTCTAATTCACCCGACCCTATAGTACCCATTTTGGGAATGTCCGGTGCCCGTTTCTCTTCCCGAGTTGTATACTGGATCGGTCCCTGCTCACGTCGCTCGCCTGGTCTTTCTCTGCTTCCTGTCCAAGACAGGCAGGAAAGGAGTATAACGAGGGGACAATAATACCGGTAAGGAAGGCCGGCTGGATCGATATGACTATGAATAGAGGAAGAAGAAGAAGAGCTACAAGAAAAAATCCTGGATGGCGAAGAGGTCAGAAGAAAACTGAGGGTCTGGAGCTGATTGATTGGACGTGAAGCGGGGAAAGACTAGGCGAGCGCTGTCTGACGATTGAACAAAACACCAACCTCTAATAGCTAGCTCGGATTCCACTTTTGAAGTAGGCGCATTAAGTTACGTAGGGAGCGAGGCATCTCACTTTGGATAGTTCACAATAATTTTTCTATGGATGTCCAGAAATCTGTTCATGTAGCTTGGCAAGGAAATTTTGAGTCACACTTTCTTCAAAGTCGGACAATGGTGTAAGACAAATGATCTCTTGGGCCTATTCGATCCGGCCCCCGGTTGGGAGGCATCTACCTCATCCCGATCACAAGGAGAGGTTCTCCATGATGGTGGGTACAAACTTTCTGCAATGGAAAGAATGAAAGGGACTTGGTGGTTAAACTCTATTGCCATTGAGCCAAGCAGATTGCCATAGGTTGGTGTCCTTGCCGGTCGAATAAAATTATCGTGCGGCTCTTCTTCACAATTGACTAAACTCAAATTCTATAGAGATGAATAAACTTCCAGCAGCTTTATTAGAAAGGGAATACTTAGATTCTCTACCAGCGCCTGAATCACTTACTTGACCTTAATTCTTTGCTCCAGGAGAAGTTACTCCTTCTTGTGCAGCCCTTCCATAATAATAAAAAGTTGGGAAAGAGAAACTCTTCTTGTGCTTGAGGAAGTCGAATAGATGCCACAATTCAAAAGTCTCTCTACGGCTGAAGAATGAGCATGCGATTCATTTTCAATTAGGCCTTGCTCTAGCCTTTTTAAGGGTTATTACTTCTTTAGTAGCTCGACACATGTACTCTTTGCCTGAATCTAAGACGGGGATGAGAGAATCATAAAGTTTTCAATGTTATTTCGAGGAAAATAAGTGAAGTTTCATAGGCATATTGTTTTGAAGAATGGTTTATCTATAGATCCATCAAAGATTGAGGCTATTAATAATTGGAAAATAACCGAGACTGTCGCTGAGATTAGAAGTTTCTTGGGGTTGGTTGTCTATTATCGAAGATTTATTAAAGATTTCTCTCATGTAGCAACACCAACGACTAAACTAACAAGGAAGGATGTAATTTTTTTTGAAAGAATAAATGTGAAGAAAAATTTCAAAAGCTAAAACATTTATTGACCAACTTACCAGTGTTAGTTTTTTGATAGGAATCAAGATTTGGTGGTATATACCGATGCACGTGGATCTGGGTTAGGAGACATGTTGATATAAAGAGGTAGAGTTATTTCCGTTGCTTCTTGAGAGCTTTAACCATAGGAAGTTATGTACCCTAAACATGATTTGGAGTTGGCTACTGTGATCTTTGCACTGAAGGTGTGGAGGTACTATTAGTTAGGAGAACGATTCGAGCTATTCACGAATCAAAAGTGTTTGAAGTATTTATTCACTTGGAAGGAATTGAATAAGGCAGCAAAGAGATTGGATTTCTTCGTAGCATATGTCTTTGGGATTGAGTATATGCTAAGGAAAGAAAATAAAGTGGTGGATGCACTTAGTAGAAAACATCAGAATATGGTATTAGCAATGTTGACTGAATGGAACGATTTAGCGGAGTTGGCTTCATGTAGAGATAGAATGAGGTCAATGTCCAGTTCTAGTCATGGTATTGGAATAATTTCCCATCTAGAAGGTCGGCCAATATTGGTCAAAATAATTGTAGTAAAGCAAAAATATGATCTAAAACTAGTCGATCAAATCAAGAGATTAGAAGTGGGATATGATGTTAATGATTTGAAAGATTTTGTACTTAACCAACGAGGATGGTTAAGAAAGAAGGAATGGTTATGTGTTCCGAATGTGGATAATCTGAGAAAGGAAGTTCTTAGAGAACGTCATCGATCGAAGTATACTACTCTTCCTAGAGGTACGAAGAACAACCAAGATTATATAAAAATAAAAAAAGCCCATGGAATATAATTTTAAGCTACGTATATATCTATTTATAATTGTAGTTATTTAGATAATTAATTATATTATGTTGAAATATATATGTGTGTGTGTATGTGTGTGTATGTGTATAACTTATTTTATCCACCCTGAAATATGTTAAGTAAAAAGAATATCTTTTTAAAGCCAAAAAACAAATATTAAGACTATACTTTAAATTTAAATGGTTTACCAACTGAAATATTGATTTTAATTAAAATTCAATAAACATTCATTTTTCTTTAAACATCAAACAAGAAGCAATTTCTAACTCTTAAAAATGGTTTATTCATAGACTTTTCATTAATATGAACTTGTTCTCTAAACTGGTCCAAAAATTGACAACCATGCTTTAAATTGATAAACTTTACATTTATAATAGACATTCAAAGAAAAGTATTCAAAAGGAAAAATCCATTTTCGAATTAAAAATAATAAAGAAAATTTATAAATTCCTTTTTTATTGCAATTTGTGATGTAAAACTAAAGCGGACTATCCTAGATTAGTCATTATTCCCTTGATGATATTGAATTTCTATTTAGACTTATGGGAAGGTACTAAGGCTTAAGAGGAAAGGGGCATTGAGGTTGGGGCAGTATGAGCCCTAGAAACAGGAGGGGGATTATCTGGCTTTGAAGAATGTCAATCTTGAGCTTTAGGAATAAGAGAACGTTCGTGGTGGGGGTAAGGAGTTCTCCTAGCTGATCCAGAGCTATTAGGAGAATGTCGATCGTGATCCCCTTGATATCATCACTCTTTCTCCTCTTGTCTCTCTCCCCTTCCATCAATGCCTTGTAGAATCGAACTCACATGACGATTTACATCTACAACATGAAGAATCATAAAGTTTATGACCAAAGTACTTGGCTGAATTTCTAAGTAGGTCGCCAAAAGGACCGTAGCATCCCATTGTACTTGAAAAGATATTAAGTTAAGACTTAAAAGTTAAGAAGTAACAAGTGTAGAGTGAGCCTTCAAGTGTCGTGTGAGGTGTCAGTATGCCCTATTGATCCTATGAACCTTGCTTATGCAATCGGCTAAGCCATCGAACTATGTCCCGAGAGAATAGAAGATAAGATTACTTTTCCCACAGAGGTTGAGGGCACATCAACTACGGTACAGATTAGGGAAGTGATATCCTAAAGGCTAAAAACAATAATATCATAGGATGGGATGTTATCAGGAATGCTTCCAAATTCACTGAGAGAACCAAAGATGTCATCAACAGGAGGGACCAGAGTGGTCTCCCCAACTAGGGTTTGTTGTGGCATTGGAAATGGAAGAGGCGATATGATTCCTTATTCTTGGACAAGGAGAAAAAGATGAACTCCTTTTATCCTCACTCTCTCTCCAATGGATTCATATCTGAGATCTACGTTCTCATTATCATCCTCATTCACACCATCATCGTCTTCATCACTACTATTGTCCTCCCTTTGATCAATGAGGGGGGTAGTTTCATACCATAGGTTGATCATCTTGATTTTCAAAAGTAAGGGATTTGACCATGACCTCTTGTGTGGGCTGTGTAGCTCTACATATGGAAGGGAGTATGCCAAGATTACGACCGTTGTACAATAGCCAAAATTGTTCCATTTTGGAATCAGTAACCACGAATTTCGTTCTTCGCTCATCTGCAGGACTATCTTTCAAGGCTTGGAGTGTGTTCACCAGAGCATTTCCATAAGGCCATCGAGGAAAATTTGTATATTCAAGGAACAATGAAGTTAGCATATTAAATGGAGTGAACTCCATTGATTCAAGGAGTAAAGGTGAAATTTACATCCTAACAGCACTTCTAGGCAACACAACCTGGGAAACGAACCAACAAATACCCATCCTTGAAATGGTTGAGTTTACTGTAGAGGCCAATAATGATGCAGCAAACATTGGAGGACTCTAAATAAATTAGGGATGGATGGTCGCTTTATCTCTTGAAACAATATAGATATTTAATTTATTCAAGAGTGGGTACCCTTTATAGGTACCTAACAAAAGTTATCTAGGTGCAATTCAGCGCAAGGTACCCATTTAGATGGACCTGGGAAGGGCATGCTTCATGAATTGAAGAACAAATCAAATGACATGATAGAATGAAGGAATACCCCTAGAGAGGCATAACGGTTACATTATGTAGAGCCCTTTGGGAGGGGTCATGCACTTGTTGATAGGATATTGGAGTCAAAGTTCCTCGAAGGGTATCCCTTGGCCATCACAAATTCTCCAGACTTCTTGCGAAGTTAAAGTCGAAGCTTGAGAATTTGGAAGGTCGTTGAAAATTGTAACACCCGCTTAATTGATATCAGGGGAAACTCTAGTGTAGGGTTCTCCTTCTACACCAGAAGGAATGACTTGTAAAGATTGCCTTGGTTGGTGGTGAGAAGGCGACGCCTAGTGGGTGTCGAAGTGGATGTTAGGGTAGCAGATGAACCTTCTGTATGCATTGTAAATTCTGAGGTTGAAGGACCTGTACCCATAAAAAAGAGGCACCGAGAGTGTCCACGATCCATAACTTACTAAAAAATCAATCCATTAGCATGATCAGGTATGATTTAAGTTTAACCTCGTGCTTTAACTAAGCTTCATGTAGTTGATGTGTAGGATTCAATTGATGTTCGATGTGTGTTGACCGACCTGATCCCGTATATCGACAAGGGCATGTTGTATGATTCAGTCTATGCAGTGTGTATCATGTGTCCATTGCATGATGTACACAAAACACTCTATATAGATAACGCACTCATGTTGGCAAATGCGCTCCATCACTCTATGGAACTACGTTTCAGATATTACTTGCTTTCATAGAACATATGATAAAGGAACTATTGTCTAGAATGATACTGTAACGACCCCAATTTTGGAATTGATTTTATTTAATAATTAATTTCATTTTTGGACAAAAATTATGCAATAATTTGGTAATTAATATTTAACTTGTATTTGAATTGGGATTTATAGTAAATAATAAATAAAATTAATAAGTAAAAACATAGAAATAAAATACATTCACATATGAACACTTATAAAAGAAAACAAAAGAAATAACATACAAAGTAGAAACCACATATTTATAAATTTATGTAAAATATAAAACAAAAGAAAGAAACAAAATAGAATATATTGGTACATATATAAGTTAAAGTTTATAACCAATAACAAAACAAATATATAAGTATGCAATTCGAATATAATGCAAGGAAGAAACAAAGTAAAGTGATTACACTAGAAGAAAAAAAGTATAACAACACAACATTTATACGAATTTATTTTTCATTATAAAATAGAAGGCAAAACAAAATAATATCAATGTATTATTCTTTTATTCCGCTGTGTTGTTTACTTAATGTTGTTATAAGCTTCGGCGAATCGGATTTGAACGGTCGAATCTATGGCATTCGAATACGATTTGAAGTATGGATGTCGATTTTCGAGCGGGCAAAATTCGAAATGTCACAGATACAGAGCTTTTCTATGTAGGATCACGAAATTGTTACGTTCGACTTAATGTAATAGTACATGATATTGTTGGATGCTAAAATGTGTTCGATGTGGCCATTTCTTGAAAATATCTCATCGAAACCGAATCCAATTCATGTTCAACCGAAACATGACAAAAAATAATCACCCTTTCCTTCCATATTTGAAACTTGTCAAAAATGAGCAAGAGAATTGACCACTTGAGAAACTCGAAGCCAAGGCCTAAAAGACCTAAAATAGGAACCAAACAGCCATGGATAGGAGAAGCTTAAGGTCAAGCCTAAGGATGATTAGAGCCAACTTTGGGTAACCAAAGGATCATGGGACCAATGCATTAAACTAGCCATATCAAAGTGAAGAAGAAAAGGGGACATCGAATCAGAGTTGAACATGGACGAGTGAACGTAGGTTGACATCGGTGACACCTACCTAAATATAACATATACAAGGTGGGGGCATTGAACTTAATGGAAGACCGAACTATTGTAACGACCCGTAAAAATTCGATGTTTAAAATGAATTAAATTAATAAGATCTTAATTTAAATTTAGAAAGAAATTAAAATCTTATTAATTTATATGGGAGCGAATGTAGAAATTAGATGTATCAATTGTAAATTAATGTTAACAATTTAATATTTATATGGAAATAAATTGAAATAATGTAAATTGTCATACTTAGTTGTAAGTTCAATATAAGAAACCAATAGAAATGTTGAATTAGTGAAATATTAATAAAAATATTAACTAGAATGGAATTCATTAATATAATAATGAATAGTGGAAATTGTTACATTTGGTTGTAAAATAGAGAATGAGTAAATAAAAGTAACTGTTGAATAAACCAATGCAATAATTGTAGATAAGTAATTATAATGAATGTTGTCGATAATAAACGTACTTAAAATGGTAATAAATTGAATATAAAAAAACAAAGACAATGTGTGGATTAATTAATGAATTTATGAAATAAAGATCAATGTCCTCTAGGTAATTATAATATTGTTGGAAGTGAAAACTTATTAAGTATGAAACCAAGAAAGTAAATTAATTAAGGATATAAATAGTAATTAGTGGACATATTTGGCAAATATAACTAAATAGTATGGAATAAAGCATGCATTAATGAAATGTAATATAAGTCGATGTTAATTTCACCCATAAATGTCAATTTATTGAATAGCAAGGTTTTAAATCAAGTAACGGATTTGTTAAAATTTCAATTGATAATTTATACAATTTAATGTGAAATCAATTGCAGTTAATTGACCTAAATGTGCAGTTAGGATAAATTGATTTGTCATTTAAGATTTGCATATTTCCATAAGATGTAACCAATGTTAATTTCATTTATAATATAACAAGTGGCGGATTTTAGGAGTAAAAATCAAGATTTATTAATTTATTTGAAAGTTAAAATTCAACAAGTGAATTAATTGCAAATAAGTGGAATTTAATATTAAATTTTACATTAATGGAAATGTGGATAGAATTTTTGGATATTAGTGCAATAGCTACGAATCAATGAAAATTCATCCAATTGATAATAGGATGAGGAAGGTGTATGTAATCAATTTCAACACTTGTCCGTTAGTGATAACTTAAATGAAATTTAACGTTAATGGAGTCTAATAAATTAAAATAGGTAATCAATAGAAATTAATCTAATTAAAGGTGATATTAGTATAAATTAGGGTAAACAAATGTTATCCTTGTTTATTTGATAATAATTGATTGGGTAAAAAAAGGGTTGGACCAAGGAAATTTTATTAATTGGTTTTAAACCCTTAATTAGTATGTGAAATAGACAAGATTTCACATTTTAACCATTTATGCAAATCTAAGATGTATATAGAAGTATCAATGTAATGAAACGTAAACAAATGTTAAATATAAGATGATGATTGTTTGAATAATAAGAATGGGAATAAACATTTATTTAATTTAATTTAATTTAATTTAATTACGATAGTATGATTTATTGCAATTAAATAAAAAATAATATTTAAAATATTTCCTAAAAGGAATGTAGATGAAATCTAAGAAAATAGATGTAAATAATTGTTAACCAATGTAAATTGCACCCTTTTGATAACAAGGAATTAAATAATAAAATGAAAAGGGAATTTAATAGGATTATTGGAAATTTTATTTATAATTTTGAAATTTATGAAATTGAGGATTTATATTGAAATTTATAAATTAATCTTCTCTAAATTGACATTTAAATTTGGTTTAAATCATTGCAAATGATTGGAAAATTTAAAATGATAAGGATTGGTAATTATCGAATTTAAATTGAAAAATTGATTAAATTGACTAAATTTTATTTATTTAATTAATATAAAAATAGCCATTTTGGCCACTAACTTGGATTTCGATGAAACCAGTTTCATCGGATCCGTATCGGTGAATTTTTGTAAGGTTTCAAGTTTCGTATCGATCGGACTTGTCGTTTGATCGTACCGACTCGAAACGCCTTGAAATCGATTAATTGAAATCAATTGAAATCAACTTGAAAATATTGATTTTAGCATAAGTTCTTCATACGATGTAATTTGGACCTAAAACCTTTTCCATTGCGTTTAAAATATTTAAAAACACCTATTTTGATATGTGGATTTACCCAATTTCGTTCCGTAGTCGAAACGGTCTTTTCGGGCCATATATCGTTTAGCGCGTATATCTAATAGATCCGATCCGTTGTTTTTTTTCGACTTTCTCTATAAATACCGTGCTACACCCTAGCCTACGCCTATTCTCATTTGTTTGCGCGTGCAAATTTCATCAGCTCCTCCTCTTCCTCAATGGATGCAAACCCTAGATCCAATTGCAAATTCAAAAATCTAATGAAAATTCAAACTCCTTAGATAAATTCAAAAAAAAAATATGTTGAAGCTTTGGACATGCGTAATCTTCTGGTGAAATTCATTTTTCGTTTTGGATTGTCGTTTGATCAGTAAAAATCAAAGAAGTTTCGGCCGTTCATCACGCCGAAATCAAAGTTGTCGGATCGTCGAACCCTTTCTGGGTTTTGTAGAGTGGACGATGGGGAGTTCATCGATGTGCTTTGTTTCGCGAATCGACGGTCGGATTGGAAGCAAAAATTTGTTAGGGTTTGTGGTTTGTGATCGGCGGCTGGGGGCTTTCCACGCGTCGTTCGACGCGGCCGATGGGGGATGGTCGCATGGCGTGGGGAAAGAGGCGGTGAGGCCTGTGACCGATGTTGGGTGGATGCGAGGCGACGGCGGCTCTTTTTTTTCCGTGCGCGCCGTCCCTGTAGCTTGTTTTGGTTTCGGTCGTGCCTGTAGAGGAGAGATGATTGATGACGTGGCGGTGAGTGAATTATGTTCTCTTTCTTTTGTTTTTTTTAATTAATTCAATTGCATTTATCGTCATAATCCCTTTATTTATTGATTATAGGCTACTAATTGGTTATAATTGTGTATTGTTTGATTTAGAGATATGAATTAAGGTTATTAGTGTTTAAATTGTAATTATAAATTAGAATTAATGTTAAATCCGAAAATTAACTATAATTAGGGCTAAACTGCGGGTATTAATATATGTAGTTATTGGTGTAAAATAATTTCGTGATAATTAGTGTATGTTTTAGATAAAATATATACAAATCAATTTATTTACATAATCCCTTTATTAGCTTATAATGTTAATAAATATAAATTTAGTTTATGTGTATATGTTAATATAAAAAAATCAATGTGTAATGTTAATTTTTTATTAATGTATAATAAATTCAAATTAGTGTTAACTAAAAATGTTGATAAAAACAATTTTTAATTTTTAACGAATTCAAATAATGAATTAGTGTATAAAATTAATATAAGCAAATTAGTATATAATGTACTTTATTTTTAAATTCTCTTAAATTTTTTTATCTCGTCTGACAAGTATTGTATATGATCGTTTTATATATATATATATATATATATATTCGTTTTTACTACAAAACAAACATCAATATTCGTCTAATACAATATTTGCCGGATTTGTCCCTATATTAACAAGTTACAAATTAACATGATACAACAATTACATTTCATATGAAACGGTTCACAAAATTTCGAAAGCACTTCTTTTTTATTCCATGTCTATGTGAATTTCTATACGATACAAATAATAAAGGAGAAGTGCTGTCGAAATTTTGTCGAATCGTTTAAGACGAAATAGTTTGTGAAATGGAATCATTATTGTGCTTGTAATAGAAAGTAGGATGACTGACCATCAAAAGTAAAAAATAATAGTGTGAAAATCTAATATTATATTTATAATACGTTAATACTGAAGATTAGATTTTATAAAATAAGTACAATGAATAATATATGGTATAATTAATAAAACATTAAAATGTATAAATGAATTGAAAAATAAAATTGCAATCCTAAAAAAATCATAATTTTTCGAATCTTACTATAATTTTTTACTTTCTGACATATTTTTTGAAATAGAAAAAATGTATCCTTCATTTCACCATATTCTTCATTTTTCAGAGTCTAAAAAACGACTATGTTGAGACCAGTGCTTCGTATATGGACAAGTGGTGGTGTAGATATAGCTGGTTATGTAGCAGTGTTGAAAATAGGGGTTATATTTTACGTCAAGGCCATCATTTTTCGAAAGACGGTGTTATATTTTAATAAATTGATGGAATGTGTGCACGAGATTACCCATAACTTGTAATCACCAAAGGGTGCACGACAATGTCCAATACAAATTTATTCACTTAAATTTTATTTTATTATTTTATCTAATTCATTTCAAATACAATTCACTTTTATTTAGGCTTCCTTGAGTTACATTTCATTTTATTTACTTCATTTCACAAACTCAATTTATTTAACATTTCTTAGATTATTTGTTTTATTTCATATCTAAAATTCAAATTTTCTTTTGTTTGCTTAACCAAAATATTCAACCATTTTAAAATTCGATCTTACTTTCCTCTTCAAATTCGTAAGTTATAAACTTATTTCTTATTTATTCTACTTTCAATTTATAAGTTCAAAAGCAATTTTCATGTATATATCAAATCATACTTGAAATATTTTTTTCACAATCAAACTTGTTTTAACCAGAAATAAATTTCTTTTGGTAGCAATTCTCACTCAGAAACTCGAAAATGAATATTGGCGATGCTGTAGTCATCCCCAGAATTATTTCCCAACGATTAAAGCGGGTTTAATGCTTTTATTTCTTTCAAAAATCTTTTTAAAATATATATCTATTCAAAACACTTTCAAATAACATTATTATTAATTTTGAAGGCTTTGGAAACAATTTTGAAAGTAACAATATTTAAATTCTAAAACTCTCAACTTTTAAATCCTTTCTATTTATAAACTTTACTGTAAATATACTTATACAATTCCATTACTTTATTATGAAAATATTCCTTAATTTACATCCTTGTTATTGTAACAATTCTTATTGTAATTAGATTTCAATTCAATTTAATTATAGAACGCTTCATGAAATAGAGTTCACAAAATATTCGTTTTTAGTTTAATTCAACCAATAATCGATGATAATTAAATATTATCATCTCCTAACAACTAACATCCATAAAAATTATCATTTTTTATATATAAAATATAATATAGGTAAAATTATTTCATTTACACTCTTTCAAAATAATATTATGTCTACTTGCCTCGTTTAAGTTTTTAGAAACCCCTATCGATAACATGACATCCCACGTAGTGACCAGAATTTATAAATAACTCAACGGACAAGTAAACACAATATAAAATAATTTATAACACTAACAAGTACGCGCACTTACACACACACACTCACTCAAACAACTCATTCCAGGGTATTCTACTCTATCTCTAATGAGTCGAACCCTACAAAAGCTAAGGTTATCGCTAAACAAATCTCTGATACCAATTGTGACGATCGCATTTTAGAAGGTTTAAATCGACAGTAATTTACACATGTCCAACTCAAACAATCCGAAATACAGATAATCAATGTGGTTAGTTAAGAAAAATAAGAAAAAAGAAAACAAACCCAGAATCTCACAGCGGAATGACAAAATATAATAATCAAATAAACAGTTCATGAAGCTGTTTATATAATACATTTGATTATAATTTATATAATAATTATTAGAGTTATATATACAATAGGGAAAACTAAAATAATGCAACAGAACACATGATGCAGGGAATAATAATAGTAATAATAATATATCAAATCTTTATCTTCGTCCTCCAGAAAATATCTTCAAAGCACTAAAAACTCAGGACTGACCCGGGCGTAATGAAAAGACAAAGCACTCGAGTTTTGACTAAAATATCCTTATGTGATTCAAATCAATATCATATATAACAGGAGTGTAATAGCGTCAGATATGTTTATGGGATTTTATATCTCCTATCCAGTGTATAACGCGTGTGCAATAACTCAAGAGATGTTATGGGATTTTTCGTCTCTTAAAAATCCATCAAAATATTTATATATAATAGAATACACTACATACATGATGTCTAATCAGTAAAATAAATATTTTTCTTAGCTTTAAGGCTTTACATTAATCCCCCTTAACGTGTTTATAAGCATTGTCGTATAGTTTTCATATAGCGCCCCAGTAGCACGTCAGGGGATAGGGATGCGCCGTGATACAACAGCACTAGACCAGAATCATAGTGGTCTCGTATAGGGATAAAAGTATGACAAGGAACATAAGGCAATGTCCAAGGTAGAGTGCTGCCAGTTCGGATCGCAGGACTGGTGGTAACGCATCACAGCCACGATCTCCCACCGCGTCCATCCACCACATATCGAGTCAAAGGGAGGTCATCCCAAATCAAGGTGCACCGGTTGAAACTAATAATAAGAGTAACGGTATGGACCAAGTCCAAAAGGAAATCAAAGAATGGGTGTCCGCTAGAGGTAATTAGCCTCATTGGCCTTGTCAAGCCGTCTTGTTTTAGTCATTTCAAATTAGCACAAGTGCCGAGGCATATCCATCATCGTTCTCTTTCTTCAAATCCAGCAAACGTACGCCAAATCCATCCACTTCATTCTAGAGTCTCCTCTGCGTACACAGTTGTTAAAGTAGTTCCAATATTGATAAAGAGTATGCCAATAAGTGGCCCCGGTCTCTTTAACAAACAGAAGTCATTTTACACATCGGTTGGTACTTTTACATTTCGAAAACGATTCATACTTGATATCAAAATACATATTCGTTCCAAAATATCATTTATTCCAAAATCATCGTATTTACTTCAAAATATCATTCTCGGTTCGATATGTCATTTTCACTTGAAAATATCATTTCATTAAAATTTCTCAATTTTACTTCCAAAATCGTTTCGAATTTCAATTTAGGTTATAACTTCATTTAACCCAATTTGCATTTAAATCCATGATTTAAATATAAACATTCCAACCTTGACCAGTTTGAATTTTTAGAAAATAATTTGAATAGTTTTAGATAGTTTAAAAATTAAAATAGTTTGATAAAATGGTTTATATTCGTATGGAATATCAAAATAATTTGAATATTTAAAAAGATAGGTTTTAAAAAGTTTATATTAAAATAATTTATTTGAAAATAGTTTCAAGGTCAAACTAATTCAATTCTAAATCTTTCAATTCAAATCATCTTCAATTTCAAATTCCATCCAAATCGACTCAATTTCGATTTCAATTTGAATTAACTTCGATTCCAATTCCAATTCAAATCAATTTCAATTTCAATTTTCATTTTTAACTTCAAATACAATTTAACAGTTCGATTCAATGGATTAAATTTCAATTCAGTTCTAATTTTAAACCATTTTAATTTATTTCAATTTCAAGTTCACTTTTAGAATATCGATTTAAATCATTTAAATTAAACTTAATTTCGATGTTCAATTTAATGTTCATGTGACGACCCGGAATTTTCAAGCATTTAAAAATCGGAATACTTAATTGATTTTAAGTATTCAATAGGACAACTTTAACTTGAATAACGAATATTACAATTTATTTGATAATTAAATTATTGAATTAAACAATTTGAAGCTGAGTAAAATATTGAATCTGGAATTTTAAGCTTGTTAAAAATAATTGGAAGGTTTGTAAAATTTATATTGATAACATTGAAGATAATAGAAGTGTTAAAATCAAATTTAACAATGATTTGTTCAGTTTTGAAAATATATCATTTAAATTGAATTTAAAAATAGCCTTCCGAGGCACAGTCTCGGAATTCGACGAAACCAGTTCCATCGGATCCGTAATATTGTATTTTTGTCGGGTTTCAAATTTCGTAGTAATTGGAGCAGTTGTGTGAGCGTACGATATATAAACACGTTGAAAATTTACATCGAAAATTCTATTTAAAATTATATTTATATATTCACGTACTAAATCCTATTAGCTGCCTTCTTTCAAATCGTTGTCTCCTCTCGTACATGCCATCATCATCGCTTCTCTCTTTCTCTTTAATATCTACAGCCGAACCCTTCTCTTCAAAGCAGAAAGGAAAATTTGAAACTTTTTTTTTCTTTTTTTCTTCGTTCAGAACAGTAAATGGCGAACGAAGATTAATCGCGTTCGTTCACTTTCTTTCCCCCTTCTCAAATCGTGTCGTCTCCCTCCTCTTCCATTTCCCTTCCTCAAAACTTAAAATGATAGCAGTAATAAAAAAGGGGATGGCGGAACAGGGGGGACTCACGTGAACACGCGAGGAAAATTGCGTCGCCATCGTCATCGAATCGAACTGGAGGGGGTTTCGAGCTAGGCGATAGGCCGATGGGAGATTTCTGGGGAGGCGACTTGAGATTTAGGGTTTGTGTACTGCCGTGCTCGAAGTTTGGGTTGTGCGGCGGCTTTCGACTAGTGGCTTGGGGTGTGGGGGAGCGTCGCGACAAGTTGGGGCTGGGTTCCGATGTAAGGTTGGAAGTTGTTGATGGATTTGTCGCGAGTTGGTGGAAGGTGAGATTTTCGAACCAGTTTCTTGTATTCGATTTAAAAATATGTATAATTATTTTAAAATTTCAGTTGTTTAAAATAAAGGTCTATATATGCTAATGATTAGCTTACTGTTAATTAGGCAGAAAAAAATAATAATATAAGAATTTACTGATTTTTTATTTTTTATTTTAGTTTAAACAATTGATATTGAGACAGTACATCTTAATAGGAAATTTTATTTTTAAAAGGTTAAGATTTTATTTAAATAAGTTAACAGTAAAATAAAGTTATATAAAAGTAGACTTTTGGAATCTACAAATTTATTTTTATAAAAATATACATATAGATATGTAGTTTCAAATTGGAAGAAAATAAAATAAAACAAATATGCATCTAATCGCTACTAATCCTGAGGATATTTCCAAAATGGATGTAGTAGGAATAGTGCCTTCGGTTCCGTTCGAACCCGGGACGGACTTGTATGGATGAATGCTTGCGAAACATCGTCAGGAGGACGATGGACATTCTAAGGGATATGTTCTTAAAAAGGTAACGCTTAGCCTCAAGCCTCATCAAATGGGAATGACTGAAAATCAGGGGTTATGAAGCAAGGCTAGGTGGGTAGCACCCAAGCAGGGTGAGGTCATTCCTGTCTAGATGTCCCTTATTATTCGGCTTAGTGGGCGTTTGCTGATCCCAACCGCGGGGTGATCTCACTCGGGATTATCTAGTAAGGGGTAGTCCCGGTCTTGTGTTGTAGGGGAGCGGGCGTACTCCTAGGTACGGTGATCTAGTCCCCGTACTGTGACAGGTGGTACCCCAGTGCCTAGTCATTAGTTGGAAATCCATTCTCCCTACGAGCCTAGTACGAGTTTTGTTTGTATTACCCACTCTGTGGCTAGTATCTGGAATTTAATGAATGTAAAAATTTCTGCTATTTTATAAGTATTTGTATATAGACCCTATTATAATATGAGAGGATTTCTATAAAGATGTTTTAGCTATCGTAAGGTAAAAACCCGACATGTTTATTTGTGGCGTGGTCTTACGAGATGCTTTTGTTTTCAAAGGATTTTTGAAACTTTAATAATCAATTGAGTGTGATTTTCTCACGCTGGTATTCCAGACTGACTCGGGTGTTATTTAACTGTAATGCTTGGGTCAGACCGAGTATTATAGGATACTGGATTTGATGCTGTGGAGCTCAGGAGCCGAGCTGGATGACGATGCATATTTCGTACTTGTTTATATACATATATTTTCCGCTGTGTTGAGTTGTGTATCCATTTGTATGATATTGATGTTGAGCTGTGATTGTTGTACTCTGATGATGTAATATATAGGATATATTTGATTTTGAGTAAAGATCATTTAATATCTATTATATTTTATTCCGCTGCGATGGTTAGATTCTGTTGTTTTCTATTTTCTTCTCCTACCTCTTCTTCTTTAACCCAAATAGTTCGTATTTCTGTACAACTTGAATTGATTGTTGTTGAGTAGTGTTGTTTCAAAGGGTACGGATTTGTTGGTCGTTACAGTTGGTATCAGAGCTTAGGTTGGTGATAACCTTGGCTCTGGTGGGAATTACTCATAAAATAGAGTCCGTGGTACTCTAGAACGAGTTTGAGAGTTTTAATAGATATGGGCGCGTATTTGTTAGTGAATATAAAATTATTTTTGTATTGTGTTGATTTATCGGTTGAGTGTTTATGGATTTTGGTTGATATATAGGACTCCATATCATCGATAGGAATTTCTAAACTCTTGAACAAGATAAACCGACACAGTATTGTTTTGAAGTAGGGTAAATGAAATAATTTTACACAAAATTATCTTGTATATAAAGAAAATGATTTTCTTAATTATTATAGTTATATATATGGATGTTTGGTTGTTAGAAAGTGGTAATATTAAATTATTATCATGGTATGATAATTGAATAAGAATTGAAATAATAACCAGAGATTAAGGAATAAATTGATAAATAAATGTGATTTGTAAATGTGATTCATAATTGAATAAGATATTGAAACCATAATTAAAAACTAAGAAACCAATTTGTATACAAATGAAATTGGTAAAGATAAACTAAATGTGAAATATAGTATGTTTAATAATTAAAATAAGATAAAATTTCAAAGTAATGTTTGAATATAAATTTAAAGAGTTTGGAATTTGAAAATTTGGAAATTTGAAAATTTAAATTCCTTTGAATTTGGAAATGTTTCTCAAAGGTTGAGAAGGTAATATATATTGAGAAATATTTTGAATCGAATGTGAAGTCTAGAGAGATTTGGAATTTAAAAATATTTGAAGGGTTTTAAAAGAGATAAAAGCATTGAACTCTTACGTCGCTGGAAAATAACTTCGGTGATGACTGCAGCATCATCGATGTTTATTTTCGAGTTTCCAAAAGAGGAATTGCTACCAGAATGTTTTGGATTAATGTTCGTTGAGGGAATTTGGTTGATTTTGAAAATACAAGGGAATAATTTGGTGAGATATGTATATATATATATATATATATATATGTTTTCAAAAGTGGATGCTGAACTTAAATTGGAAGGAAAAATATAGTTAAGCTGGATTAAATAAACAAGTTTTAGGATTAAAATTTTGTAAGTAACTTAATGATTTATATGGTATGCAAATGAAATGAACTTCAATATTGGATGATGCTTGATTTAATGGTGTAAAATAAGCGTAGAATAAGTTCAAATGGACTAAAAATAATTTATGTTTGGAAATAAAATTTATTGGTTGAAAATGAATTGGTGAATGAATAAATGAATCAACCATTGGACTTATAAAGTAAAGTTGATATTAATAAGAAGGAATTGAAATTTTTAATCCGGCAGTTAAAATTTAACTTAAGTGAATGAAAGTGAAGAAATTATATTTGAACTTAACTTGAGATGAGTTACATAAAATTGAAATTTAAATTGAATTAAATTGGATTATAATTGGAAGTGTTGTTGAATGAATTGGATTAAATTGGATATGATGTGAAATAAAAACAAATCCAATTCAAGAATAAATTGAATGGCCTTATTATTAATAAACCCAACAATGAATTGTTAATGTAATTAAAATTTAAAATGGATAAAAGAAGAAACTAATCGAATTAATTAGTGAAATGGTTGGGGATTTGATCAAAGGAAAATCAAATCAAAGATTGTGAATATGTAATAGGGTTTGGAAATTAAGCTTGAGTTGTATGGAATTGGATTAAAATAAAAATGATTTGTGATGAAATAAATCCAATTCGAGTATGAATAAATTAAAACGAGAATGAATTTAAGTTATGAAATGGTGGTGAATTGAAGTAAATTAACTTAAGTTTAAATCTAGTTTGAATTTTCAAATGAATCCAATTCGAGAAAGAATGAATGAAATATGGCCTTGGGTATAATTCTAACAAAATTTAAATGGATGTATGAGAATGGCTAATTAAAGTAAATGGAATTTGATTACATGAGTATCAACTAAATTGGAAATGAAATTAAGTATGAAGTTGAAATAAATAAATTAACTTAAGATTAAAACTTATGGAAGGATGATTTCGAGGGAAGTGGAAAGTTTATTAAATAAAAGCCTGAATAATTTAAGTTGAATGAAATAAAATCCTTATTCGAATAGAAATAGTTGGATAAGGATTAAATTGAATAAATAAACTTCGATTGCTTATCAAAAGAAATTTAATTGCTTGAAATGAAAGTATGTTTGGCTTAATAAAGGTAAGATCTTGAGTTAAAAGTGAAAGATAAATGTGATTGGGTGTAAATGGATGGAAGCGGGGGAAAATAAATGAGTGTGTGACTTATAAAATTTTAAAAGTGGAATAAATAAGTCAAAATAAAATATTTTGTATCTTGGAAATGAAATAGACATCCAAACTTGAATTATAAAAATTTGAATTGAACTCAAAATATATATATATAATAAAGTGATTTTGTGATAAAAAAGCAATATTTAATTGAAAATGGAAGTAAACTAATTTGGGATAACCTAATGAGTTGAATTGAGAGTTAATAAACTTTGATTATGACCTAGAATTAAGTTATTAATAATATTCAATGCATATTGTCAGTAAACGAAATTGAAGTATTGTCGGATGAAAGAGTTAGATTATGGATTGAATTACAAATAAATTCAAGAGAGTGGAAATAAAATTTTGAATTGACCTTATAATTAAATAAATAGATTTGGAAATGAACTGTGAATGTGAACTAAAAATCTTCAAATGAATACATGAATAAACATAGTGAGTTAAGTTAGTAAGTGAAATGGGTTTAGTAAATGAAATTAATTAAAGTAATGACATGAATTAGTAATAAATGACAAATAAAATTTATATATGAAGAGTTAAAGATAAACTGAATTCAGATGAAAATGAAAGAATCAATTTGAATAGAATAGATATAAACTAAAAGTGGTAAAGTGAAAATAAATAAAGGAGCATATTAAATACTTATACCAAACCTAAGAAAGGAATAGTGAATTCTTATATATTCCAAGTTAATATTTGGATGAATAGATACTGACATTTCGTAAGAAAATCGATAAAATGTTTTGGGAATACTGTGATTGGATATTAGTGCTAAGCAGGATATGCAGGTATTGTAAAAGGAAAAGAAAATTTGTTTTGATTTCAGAGGATAAATTTGAAATGCTCGACAAAAAGGTATGTGTTTAAATTTCTGTGAAATTTGATTGGGTTTTTGGATCTAGCCACTTGTCTTTTGTTTTTCTTTTTGGATTTGGGAGGCCGTAGGGCCATTTTGTAGTTGTACCGAGCTAGCCGCGCAAAGGAGACACTGGCAAAAAAATTCGGAAATTTAGAGAGTTAGAAAATTTTTGAGAAAATTTTGATAATTCAAAATTTGGTTTTAAATTGAAACTTGAATGGTTAAACAAATAAGTATAGTTATTTAGGAACTATGGAAAACTTGGAAAGTTAATAAGAATAATAATGGGTCTTTTATAAAAGATAGTTGGTAGGATATTGAATTGTTAAAACTGTTTGGTTTTAGGAAAAAATAATAAATGGGTATTGGACCGTTCTTCCTAACTAGTAATTTCGGGGACGAAATTCTTTTAAGAGGGGAGGAATGTGACGGCCCGGAATTTTCAAGCATTTAAAAATCGGAATATTTAATTGATTTTAAGTATTCAATAGGGCAACTTGAACTTGAATAACGAATATTACAATTTATTTGATTATTGAATTATTGAATTAAACAATTTGAAGCTGAGTAAAATATTTAATCTGGAATTTTAACCTTGTTAAAAATAATTGGAAGGTTTGTAAAATTTACATTGATAACATTGAAGATAATAGAAGTGTTAAATCAAATTTAACAATGATTTGTTCAGTTTTGAAAGTATATCATTTAAATTGAATTTAAAAATAGCCTTCCGAGGCACAGTCTCGGAATTCGACGAAACCAGTTCCATCGGATCCGTAATATTGTATTTTTATCGTGTTTCAAATTTCGTAGTAATTGGAGCAGTTGTGTGAGTGTACGATATATAAACGCGTTGAAAATTTACATCGAAAATTCTATTTAAAATTATATTTATATATTCACGTACTAAATCCTATCAGCTGCCTTCTTTCAAATCGTTGTCTCCTCTCGTACATGCCATCATCATCGCTTCTCTCTTTCTCTTTAATATCTACAGCCAAACCCTTCTCTTCAAAGCAGAAAGGAAAATCTGAAACTTTTTTTTTCTTTTTTTCTTCGTTCAAAACAATAAATGGCGAACGAAGATTAATCGCGTTCTTTCACTTTCTTTCCCCCTTCTCAAATCGTGCCGTCTCCCTCCTCTTCTATTTCCCTTCCTCAAAATTTAAACCGATAGCAGTAATAAAAAAAGGGATGGTGGAACAGGGGGGACTCACGTGAACACGCGAGGAAAATTGCGTCGTCGTCGTCATCGAATCGAACTGGGGGGGTTTCGTGCTAGGCGACGGGCCCATGGGAGATTTCTGAGGGGGCGACTCGAGATTTAGGGTTTGTGTACTGCCATGCTCGAAGTTTGGGTTGTGCGGCGGCTTTCGACTGGTGGCTTGGGGTGTGGGGGAGCGTCGCGACAAGTTGGGGTTGGGTTCCGATGTAAGGTTGGAAGTTGTTGATGGATTTGTCGCGATATGGTGGAAGGTGAGATTTTCGAACCAGTTTCTTGTATTCGATTTAATAATATGTATAATTATTTGAAAATTTCAGTTGTTTAAAATAAAGGTCTATATATGCTAATGATTAGCTTACTGTTAATTAGGCAGAAAAAAATTATAATATAAGAATTTACTGATTTTTTATTTTTTATTTTAGTTTAAACAATTGATATTGAGACAGTACATCTTAATAGGAAATTTTATTTTTAAAAGGTTAAGATTTTATTTAAATAAATAAACAGTAAAATAAAGTTATATAAAAGTAGACTTTTGGAATCTACAAATTTATTTTTATAAAAATATACATATAGATATGTAGTTTCAAATTGGAAGAAAATAAAATAAAACAAATATGCATCTTTTAAACTTACTAGTTATAAAAAAAATATAGGGTTATTGATTTAGTTAACAAGCTTATTTAGCTATTTAATTACTAAAAATAATTTATTAAAAGGTAAAATTAGTTTAAACCCAAATTACTAGTTAAATTAAATAAATGAATAGTAATAAATTGTTCTATCCATTCGAATATTAATGAACCATATAAATTATTTATTCAAGGTCAACATCAGGAAATCCAAGGCAATATTGAAGTGGATTGCGAATAATAGAAAAGGTGGGTTAATCTCACTCGGTTGGTTTAATTTTAAATTTAAATGATTAAATTTAAATAATTGTTTGAATGGTTGAGATTGATTGATGTGCTATAGTATGGTAATTTTGGAATGAGCATATTATATTGTGCTAACATTTGTGGATGTAGGGAAAACAGGTTGGAGGGATCCAACTGGACCCCTCAACATTTATTATTGATTATTTAATATTTAATATTCTCTGTTGTGATTACTTGATATTCTATGATGAATATATTGGAATATTGAATGTTATGATTTGATTAGATATATTTGGGTATAATGAATTACCAAAAATATATAAATTGGATTTTGGAAAGAAAATAAAGGAAGTAAAGTTGTAACGAAATAATCTTAGAAAATTTAATAAAATTAAAATGAAATGAAAAGAAATGGAAGTATGTTAAATACTAATAAATAACTTCGAGTATTAAAAGAAAGGGGGCTTGAATAAATAGTAATTACTAAATTGTAAAATCAAGTGATATTATTTTAAAGGAATAAAAAATCATTTTAAAACTCAAAGTTTTAAATTTATTTAAAGGAATCAGAAGTAAACTAAGAAATTTAAATTGGTATTCAATTAAAAGTATTTTAAATCATAATTAAGGAATAAAATCTGAAATTAAAGAATTTTTGAATGAATGAAGTGAATTGGAAATCAATTTGGAAATTGATTTAAGTGTTTGAAATTGGACATTTGGAAGAATAAATTCAAGGTGGGAATTTATTAAAGGTATGAGAAAAATTGTTTAAAAATAAATAGTGATTTATTTTTAAAGGTTGTGAAGAGAAGTATATTTCTCTGGATAGCCAAGTATGTTTTCAAAGTAAGTTTCTAAAAATAAAATAAGGGTTTTAATGTTGTTTTACAAATTATGTTCTTGGGAAATTTATTATTTCTAAATGTCAAATTCTAAAGTAATTATTTATTCAAATCTATTACCGTAGTAATAATTTATAAAGAGTGACTTAGTAATTCTGTTTTAAAGGTGAAAACCTAATTTATATTTATAAAGTAACCTTATTTTCAAATATACATATAGTATATATATTTTTAATCAATTATTGAAGTAGTTTTAATTTAAATATTTTAAAGTAAATTCTAAAGTAAGTAATTTGTTAATCTATTATCGTAATAATTATTTTAAGAATGACCTGGAATTTTGTTTAAGGAAAAAAAATCTAATGTATGGTTATAAGGTAACCTTATTGTAGTTATTTCTAGAGTATTATTTTAAACTAAGTACTAAGGTAATTTTTCTATATTGAATGTTAAATATATTTTACAATAAAGTGATTTTAAATTATTTTAAAATCTAAAGTTTTGTGCTTGGTGATTCCTGTGGAAATAAAAATACTTGGAATTTATTCCGAGAAGGGATGATAGTTTTGAAAACTGTTTTCAAAGGGTTTGAGAATAGAAATATATCTTGTAAAGATATTTTGAGATGAATAAATAATTTGGGAAATTATTTATTGGTTGATGGTTGTTTTGTGAATATTAATTGATAGTTAAATCACCAACTATCAATATTGGACAAATACGTTGATCGTTTCGAAGAGACCGAGATAGAGATTTATTTCTCGAAAGCCACTTCGATCCGGTTTGTACGTTTCGGGAAAAACGATTTTGGATTCGAAGATGGAGCAGTGAAGTGCAAGGGCTAGTCGCTACTAATCCTGAGTATATTTCCAAAATGGATTTAGTAGGAATAGTGCCTTCGGTTCCGTTCGAACCCGGGACGGACTTGTATGTATGAATGCTTGCGAAACATCATCAGGAGGACGATGGGCATTCTAAGGGATATGTTCTTAAAAAGGTAACGCTTAGCCTCAAGCCTCATCAAATGGGAATGACTGAAAATCAGGGGTTATGCAGCAAGGCTAAGTGGGTAGCACCCAAGCAGGGTGAGGTCATTTCTGTTTAGATGTCCCTTATTATTCGGCTTAGTGGGCGGCTGCTGATCCCAACCGCTGGGTGATCTCACTCGGGATTATCCAGTAAGGGGTAGGCCACGTACCGTGACAGGTGGTACCTCAGTGCCTAGTCATTAGTTGGAAATCCATTCTCCCTACGAGCCTTGTACGAGTTTTGTTTGTATTACCCACTCTGTGGCTAGTAGCTGGAATTTAATGAATGTAACAATTTCGGCTATTTTATAAGTATTTGTATATAGACCCTATTATAATATCAGATGATTTCTATAAAGATGTTTTAGCTATCGTACGGTAAAAACCCGACATGTTTATTTGTGGCGTGGTCTTACGAGATGCTTTTGTTTTCAAAGGATTTTTGAAACTTTAATAATCAATTGAGTGTGATTTTCTCACGTTGGTATTCCAGACTGACTCGGGTGTTATTTAACTGTAATGATCGGGTCAGACCGAGTATTATAGGATACAGGATTTGATGCTGTGGAGCTCAGGAGCCGAGCTGGATGACGATGCGTATTTCATACTTGTTTATATACATATATTTTCCGCTGTGTTGAGTTGTGTATCCATTTGTATGATATTGATGTTGAGCTGTGATGGTTGTACTCTGATGATGTAATACGTAAACAGAAATATTAGATTTTGAGTAAAGATCATTTAATATCTATTATATTTTATTCCGCTGCGATGGTTAAATTCTGTTGTTTTCTATTTTCTTCTCCTACCTCTTCTTCTTTAACCCAAATGGTTCGTATTTCTGTACAACTTGAATTGATTGTTGTTGAGTAGTGTTGATTCATGGGGTACGGATTTGTGGGTCGTTACAGTTCAAATCTTTAAAATATTCAATTCCGAGCTCAAATTTTGAAATACCCATTTAAATTACTTTTGCTTGGATTTATTTCAAAGTTTGAATAAAAGTTAAAATCTTTTAAACAAATCAATTTCTATAATTTAAATTATATTTGATTATCACTTCGAATTTCAAATTCGATTATTTAAATAATTCCTGTTAATAAATTTCAATTTCAACATTTCTAGCTAAAGTTTGAAAATAATTCAATTTCCATAAATTCGATTTTTTGTCTTCAAATCAAAATCATTTAAATAATTTCAAACCAAAATTTTTATGATCATTTAGTTTAACCAATCCGGTGTCCGTATATAATTTTCTATCCTATGACCAAGTGAATAGTTATTTAAATTAATTTAAGGGATGGATATATATCATTTCAAACCAAATCAAAGTGTCGTAGGTATATATCATTTCAACTTATTTCTTAATTTATTCGAAATAATTCAAATAATTGTGACGGCCCAGATTTTCGACCTCCAAAAATCGACATCAATACGTCCACTATATTACATGCCAAGAAATCGAATGCCGGAAATAACAGATCGTTAGGGAAAAAAGAAGAAAGAGGTAAAGGAAGAAAATAGAAATAACGACACAGAATCTCACAATCACAGCGGATCAATATATAATATATATCACATGTCTCTATACAATAAAAACTGTAAAATAATACTTATACATTACAACATCAGAGTACAATAAACTGATGACTCGATACTGGACGGTTATAATAATTTGTCCTCACAAGTGCTGAATATACAACATACAATACACATCGGAATAAAAATCAAGTACGTGTAATACGTCTTCGTCATCCAGTTCGTCTCCTGAGCTCCATAGCATCTTATCATGTATCTGTAATACTCGGTCTGACTCGAGCATTACAATAAAATAACACCCGAGTTAGTCTGGAAAACCAGCTGAGAAAAACACACTCAATTTGAATTATTAAAGTTATCAAAATACCATTGAAAATCAAAGGTATCTCGTAAGACCATGCCACCAATAAACACGATAGGTTTCTACCTTACGATAATCAAAACATTTTATATCAAAATCATCTGATCTTATAATGGTGTCTAAGTAAAGTACAAATATTTATTCAAATAGCTGAAATTGTTACACTAATTAAATTCCAGCATACTAGGCTCTACAACCAAAACCGTAAAGGCACGTATTGGAGAATGGATTTCATACGAATGACTAGGCATTGGGGTACCATCTCTCACAGTACACGTCTAGAAAAATGTATCGAGGACCATGCCGGGATCCCTTGCAACACAAGACCAGACTACCCCTAACCTGGATAGACCAAATATGCTATCACCCCAGGTGTTTCCTACCCTTTTCGAGCTCCTTCCATGTATCATAGTAATAATATCCGAGGGTATCTGGAAAGGTGATAAACATACCCTAATTGGGTGCGACCCACTTAGCCTTGCTGCATCCCCCCTGATTTTCAGTCATTCCCGATTGATGAGGCTAGAGGCTATGGTTACCTTTTTAAAGGAATTTTCACTTAGAATGCTCATTGTCCTTCAATGACAATGTACGGATAGCATTCATCCATACCAGTCCGTTCTGGGTCCGAACGAAACCAAATGCACTATTCCTACTACATCAATTTTGGAATCATCCTCAGGATTAGTAGCGATTAGCCCTTGCACTTCACTGCTCCATCTTCGGCTCCATGCTCTTGTTTTCCCTTCGAAAACGTACTCGTTGGATCGAAGTGGTTTTCGGATAACTTATCCAATCCCGGTCTCTTCGAAACAACGTTCGGTATTTTTCGGTAAACTCAATCCTGGTTTTGTAGGAAATAATCAGATGAAAATAAGATCGGAGGTCACCTCCTAACTGTTAGTGGACGGATTTCCTTATCAACGTTCTAGAAGAAAGAAACGAGTTTATACGTACAATATAGCACCTCGAACAGTAACTGTACCATATAATTTTCGGGTTTCTTCTAGATATTCCAAAATTATATTTTGGGTCCAGATTTGATAGTCGATTCTTTAACTATCAAATAAACAATCATACAAGAAAAGATTACATTTTTCCACTGAAAAACACGAAGTCTTATTCAATTTAAATTTCAATCACTTAAATCTCTTTACCCTAAATAAATACTTTCTTAACGAATTTAGTATACTCACAAACTATTCCTTTCAAAGATATTCGGACACCTTTAAAATAATTTGGAAAGTACCATTACGGCATCAAACTATGGATTCATAATTCAATGGTTACGTCTCCATCCCAAAAAAATCCAAAACTTAACTACAAGCACTCACTACCTCCAATTTCGCCATGCGAGTATACCATTACTTCCCAAAAACTTTATTTAATAATTTTCAAAATAATACTTATGAAATTTCTACAATAATTTTCCAAGTTAAACTTTAGGAAAATACTTTTTAAATAAAAGTTATTATATGAAATATTAATATTGAATAGTTTATCATTTTAAAATAATAATACCGATTAATTCTAAATAATAATTAACTTAATATAAACTGACTTAATTCATAATTAAATATACTTTAAACAAATTTAAAATAACTAAATAATTAATTTTTGAAATATCCTTAAACACCATTTTAAATTGCCAAATCAAAAAAAGAAAAATCCTCCTTTTTAAAAAAATTAAATTTCGCGATAAAATATATCATCCTATTTCAATATAACCAGTCTAATATTTATAAATCTCTCTCGATTTATCCCTAATTTGATTTTCGTTCCAATTCCATAAATCCTCTTTTCATATTTTTAAAAATAATCTACCATTTATTTTTAAACTGATTTACCTATCTCTTTATAAATCTTCACCCTGAATTTATAACTTTAATTTATCCATTGATAACCACTTCATTTTATTTATAAACCTTGTTTACAAGTTCCATAGTCTCATTTTCTGTTTATAACAGTTTCAAAATACCTAGCCGATTTTAAAACGATTTCTAAATTAAATTCCATTTTTAAATTAATTTCTTAAATAACTCAGCTATATTCTATAACCCAACTAAACTCAAATTCCACTTCCTTTCTATAATTTAAAACGTTATCTAAAATCTAGTATAACAATTTTATATTTTATTTTCAAATTTCCTTCTTATTTTCCCAAACTATTTTAAATCTCACTTTTAAAAAAAATCTTCTTTTTTACACTTAAACAAATATCGCTTAAGTCTTTTCATTATTTAAAATCCTTTAATTACATCAAAAATCTCTATTTTCTCATATTCCGAAATTATCAAGTACAATTTTAAAATCAACTATTTATTTTACCCAAAATTCATTTCTTTTGATTTGTCCAAATTTCACTATAAATATTTTACTTCCAATTTTCTTTTTAATTTCTTTTCAAAATTCAATATACATATTTATGGTATTTTAAAATACCAAAATTTAAACCAGTAATACCATAGCATCCAATAAATTCAAATACCACTATAATCTATCACAGATTATTCGAACAAATCATATATCACTATATATGAAAATAAATTCGACATTTTTGAGGAATTTAGTTGGATTCATCCAACCCGTTTTCTCCGCATCCACAGATGTTAATACAATATACAAATACCAATCCCACTTCGAAGGGGATATCGCGGTATATAGGGTCATTCGCTATTATATGGGGCGCATAGGGTCTCATCCGCTATATATATATGGGAATATCAATCATTCCAATATATATCTATATATACATATATATATATATAATATCACATCCAACTGATAATAATTTATCAATTTTATCAATCAATCAATAATTAATTCTAACCATTTAAAATTAATTTCGGTAAATCCAAAATTGAGTGTGATTAACTCACTTTGATCTCTTGTTGCTTTCGCGTTCCCGTTCTAGTTTAATTGAACCGTTTGAAATTATTTGAAAATTTTGCAAGCTCGGATCTCGACAAATCCAATTATATATCGAAGGATTCGCCAATACGAATCCCACGTGACTAATCGTGTTGAATTTGGACCTAAACCAAGTGAGATATTTGATTTCTACGATTTAGAAATTTAAATAAACAATTTATATATATAAATAACTAAATCAAACTACCGAGCCCAGTCTCCAAAATCAGGTTCGGCCCATCCTCCCATCTTTTGTTTTTTGTTTTTTTTTCTGGCTCAAGCCCATTTCCACAATCCCACTCTTCTTCTTCCCCTCCTATATTTCTTCCTCTACCTGATCATTAACGCCGTGCACGTGTGGACCTAACATAACCACCCACATCCCTATTCTCTCATCCAAAATCATCGAAAAGGTCCCTTCCCTGATCTCGACCATATGGCATCACCGTTGTTTCACCTAGCCTCTCCGATCAAAATGCGACATTTACTTCCACCCACGCGACCAGTAAAATTCACCTCCCTCTACCTGCGATCGCATGCCACCAAAACATAGCCGGAGATGCAGTCCGCGATGACGAACACATTACCAACCTCCAAAACTTGAATCGATGCCAAAAGCTTAAGAAAAACGTAACCCTAGTTCGACTGAGCTCTCGACATCAAAGTCGATCACCCCTAACGTTGACCACGCCTATCGAGGCCAGTACCAAATCAAAGCCTATTGAGAACCATGAATTTACAAACTAGTTTTGGATTTTTTTGGTGAAGTATAACTTGAGATACAAAATTTTCAAAGTCCGCAATTTTTTTGAATGAAGCTCTTTTTTTATTCAAACTGTACAGTTGCATTTTAAAAAGAAAAAGGTGTGATGAAATGATGGAAAGGAAAGTAACATGTGTGGATAGGTATACAGCATTTTAAAAGAAGAATAAAAGCTGATGTGAAATTTTTTTGTCTAGTCAATCATATATATATATATATATATATATATATATATATATATATATATATATATATTATTTAAATTTAAATCGTCTCGATTTACAAAACCCAAAATCTCGAACCCCTATCAAGGCATGCTGCTAGACGTTTTATACTGTTTACCCCTATTCCAAACGCAATGGAAAAAGTTTCGAGTCCTAGTTCGATCCTATGGAGAAGATAGCTTTTTGGACTCAATTATTCTATTGAATTTTCGATATAAACTTTAGCGCGTTTATATTCCGTACAACCAAACAATAACTCCAAATGCTACGAAATTTGAAATCCGATAATAATACACGATTACAGATCCAATGAAACTAGTCTCGTTGAATTCCGAGACTGTGCCCGGAAGGCTATTTTTAAATGTTAACTCAGACGATATATTTTTAAAACTGAAAAAAAACAACTTTAAATTCAATTTTAAAACTTTTATTATCTTTGTTATTATGAATATAAATTTTATAAGCCTTTAAATTATTATTATTAAGCTAAAAACTCAAGATTCATAAATTTACCAAATTTTCAAATACTAAATTCAATAATTAAATTGTCCAATAAATAGTTATATTTGAAATTCAAGTAAAAAATTAACTTTTAAATATTTAAAATCAATTAAATATTCCAATCTCAAATAACCAAAATTCCGAGTCATTACATTCCTCCCCACTTATAAGAATTTCAACCTCTAAATTTGCCAGATAAGAAGAATGGTCAAAGGCATGTTAACTATTTTCCCAAACCATACCGTTTCAACAACTTCTCGGAAAAAAAAATTATTGGAAACACTCTTATCACTTTTACTAATTTCCAACTTCATCCATAGCTTGCGACGAATATTATCCCCTCAATCATACAAAATATAAATTAAAACCAAATTTTAAGTTATCAAAATTTTCTTCAAAATTTTTTTAACTCAAATTTTAAAAAAAATTCGTCAGCGTCTCCTTTGCATGGCTAGATCCGAAAAACTACAAAACTCCCTCTACGGCCCCAAATCATCAAAAGAAAACAAAAGCCAAATGACTCAATCATAAAATCATCTATTTCATACAATAATTTAAACACATACATTTTTGTCTGGCAATCAAATTTTACTTCTGAAATCGAAGACATCAATTTAACTTTTGCTTTTAAATACCTGCACCTTACTTACTAACGATATCCAATCATTTAATTCCAAAAACACTTTATTTATTCCTTTTAAAAAAATTTAAAATTTTCTTTACTTAAGCCCGTACGATATACATATATCATCCTTACGAAATATCAAATTTGATCACTCATTCGATCATACAATTTCATTTTCGAACTGGTATCGTTCACACAACTCTCTAGTGCGGACTCAGATCTGATTCCTTGATTAGAAACCATCATTCTCCTTGCATAGCCATATACCATGATGGAGAATTCCAGAATTAATCAAAAATCCATATCCAATTTCACCATCAAAAATCAAGTGAAAAATCAAAACTCGGATCGATATAAACTATTTCCAAATTCTATGCCCGTATCTGGATCAAATCGTCATGCGAATAAAATAATATATGTACAACCTACGTGTTTATTTTAATTGATTATTAGCTATACCAGTTCTTTTTATTCACATTTACTTCCTTTTCGTTCACTTATTCACAATAATCATACCCATTTAAACCTCACATATCACTGATTTGCTTAGTATATTCCCTTTCATCCTAATTTCACTTAAGAATTTACCCTATCAAACTCTTACTTCATTTCTAAATTATTCCATAAATTTATTAACATTTTATACAGAAGTTCTTACATTTATTACCACTGCACCACTTAAGCTTTTATATCTATTTATATTCAAATTCAATTCCCATTTCCTAATTTAACTCAATTTATCTCCTAATTTTTAAATAGTGAATTTTATCAACCATGTCTCAAACCATATTTAATCCACTAATTCATTTCCAATCAAATTCAATTTCAAATCTGTTTAACTTACTAATTTAAATTAGTTAGTTCATTTACTAATTTATTTCAAATCTCACTAAACTCCATTTTCAATAATTCTTTTTCCATTTAGCCTACTTAGGTTAAATTTTCAAAATTCTCTTTATTTAACTTAATTCAAGTTAATTTCCATTCCAAATCAAATTTCAAATTTTATAAGTTTTCAAACTTATTTATATTCCATTCACCGATTTCTTCCAATTCACTTCATTTAATTGGTTTACTTTACTAATTTATATCACACTTGTTTTCATTTGATTCTTCTTAAGCTAAATTTAATTCTAAACAAATTTCAAATTCTTATAAGTTACCAAACTATTTTATCATATTTCCCAAATAACATTTACAATGAAAATCCAAGAGTTCAACTCCTTATTCCCAATTTATTTCAAATCATTTTTGAAATCAAATACATATACATAATCCATTTGTATATCAATTATTCCTTTGCATTTCAAACCAAAACCAGTTTTTCCAAAACAAACTCTAATTGCAAATCATTAAGGTAGCAATTCCCCTTTGGAAACTCGAAAATGAAAGTCGATGATGTTGTAGTCATCACCGAAATTATTTTCCAACGACCGAAGTGAGTACAGTGCTTTTATTTCTTTTATAAAAAAATCAATTTTAAATATTTTTATTCCAAATCTAAATCGATTCCATTTCCAATTCAAAAATATTTCCAAATAATATCAATATTATTTTTCCAAAGCCTTTGAAAATCATTTTTAAATCCAACGGGAATTTAAATTCCCAAATTTCCAACCTTTAAATCCTTTTAAATCTATATTTAAATATTCCTCTAGGATTTCATTCCATTTCAAATTATAAATAACATTTATAGATGATGTTTACAAATTCCATTTTGTTATATGAATTATTTCTTAACTGTTGACTAAAATATCAACTTTTATTTGGATCACCCAATAACAAATGATAATAGTTTAATATTAACATTTCCTAACAACCAAGCAAACCATATATAACTAAAATAATTTCTAAAAAATAATTCCTTTTATATATAAAAATAATTTGGGTAAAATTACTTCGTTTACCCCATTTCAAAACAATATTATATCGAATTGTTCCGTTCAAGTGTTTAGAGATCCATATCAATAACGTTAGTTGCTCGTATTCACCAGAATCCATAAGCCACTGAACTGACCAATCAACAAAATATAAAACGATTTTATATTCACTAACAAATACGCGCTCATAACTATTAATACACTCAAACTCATTCTAGGGTACTACAGATCCTATCTCTAATGAATAATCCTACCAGAGCCAAGGTTCTCGCTTAACCTTCAGCTCTGATACCAAATATGACGGCCCGGATTTTCGATCTTCGAAAATCGACATCAATATGTCCACTGTAATCGAATGCTGGAAATACCAGATCATTAAGGAAAAAAGAAGAAAGAGGTAGAAGAAAAAAATAGAAATAACGACACAGAATTCCACAATCGCAGCGGAACAATATATAATAGATGTCACATGTCTCTATACAAAAAGAAATATAAAACATTATTTATACATTACATCATCAGAGTACAATAAACTAATGACTCAATACTGAACAGTTATAATAACTTGTCCTCACAAGTGCTGAATATACAGCATATAATACATAGCGGAATAAAAATCAAGTACGTGTGATACGTCTTCTCACCTAGCTCGTCTCCTAAGCTCCATAGCATCCTATCTTGTATCTGTAATACTCGGTCTGACTCGAGCATTACAATAAAATAACACCCGAGTCAGTACGGAAAACCGGCGTGAGAAAAACACACTCAATTTGAATTATTAATGTTATCAAAAACCCTTTGAAAATCAAAGGTATCTCGTATGACCACGCCATAAATATAAACGATGGGTTTTTACCTTACGATAATCAAAACATTTTATATCAAAATCATCTGATATTATAATAGTGTCTAAGTACAAATACTTATTCAAGTAGCCGAAATCATTACATTAATTAAATTCCAGCATACTAGGCTATACAACCACAACTGTAAAGGCATGTAATGGAGAACAGATTCCATATGAATAACTAGACACTGGGGTAACACCCGTCACTGTACACGTCTAGAAAAATCTTCTGAGGACCATGCCGAGATCCCCTGCAACACATGACCAGACTACCCCTAATCTGGATAGACTAAATATTCTATCACCTCGGTGTTCCCAACCTTTCCGAGCTCCTTCCATGTATCGTAGTAATAATATTCCAGGGTATCAAGAAATGTGATAAATATACCCTAATTGGGTGCGACCCACTTAGCATTGCTGCATCCCCTTTGATTTTCAGTCATTTTCAGTTGATGAGGCTAGAGGCTACGATTACCTTTTTAAAGGAATTTTCACTTAGAATGCTTATTGTCCTCCAATGACAATGTACTGATAGCATTCATCCATACCAGTCCGTTCTGGGTCCGAGCGGAACCGAAGGCACTACTCCAACTACATCTATTTTGGAATCATCCTCAGAATTAGTAGCGATTAGCCCTTGCACTTCACTGCTCCATCTTTGGCTCCATGCTCTTGTTTTCACTTCAAAAACGTACTCGTTGGATCGAAGTGGTTTTCAGATAACTTATCCGATCCCGATCTCTTCGAAACAACGTTCGATATTTTCCGGTAAACTCAACCTTGGTTTTTTAGGAAATAATCAGACGAAAATAAGATCGGAGATCACCTCCTAACCGTGAGTGGACGGATTTCCTTATCAACGTCTTAGAAGAACAAAACGAGTTTATACGTACAGTATAACACCTCAAATGGTAGCTGTACCATATAATTTCCGTGTTTCTCCTGGATATTCCGAAAGTTATATTTTGGATCCAAATTTGATAATCGATTCTTTAACTATCAAATAAACAATCGTACAACCAAAGATTCCATTTTTCCACTGAAAAACACTAAGTCTTATTTATTTTAAATTTCAACCACTTAAATCTCTTTACCCAAAATATATACTTTCTAATCGAATTTAGTATATATACTCACAAACTATTCCTTTCAAAGATATTTGGAAACCTTTAAAATAATTTGGAGAGTACCATTGCGGTATCAAACCATGGATTCACAGCTCAATGGTTACGTCTCTATCGTAGAGAAATCCAAAACTTAACTACAGGCATTCACTGCCTCCGATTTCGCCATGCGAGTATACCATTACTTCCCGAAAACTTTATTTAATAATTTTTCAAAATATTACTTATGAAATTTCTATAATAATTTTCCAAGTTAAAGTTTAGGCAAATACTTTTTAAATAAAATTTATTGTATAAAATATTAATATTGAATAGTTTATCCTTTTAAAATAATAATACTGATTAATTCTAAATAATAATTAACTTAATATAAACTAACTTAATTCATAATTAGATATACGTTAAATAAATTTAACTAAATAATTAATTTTCTGAAATATCCTTAAACACATTTTTAAATTACCAAATCAAAAAAATCCACCTTTTTAAAACAAATTAAATTTCTCGATAAAATATATCTTCCAATTTCAATATAACCAGTCTAACATTGATATATCTCTCTCGATTTATCCCCAATTTGATTTATGTTCCAATTCCGTAAATCTCCTTTTCTCATTTCTAAAAATAATCTACCATTTATTTTTAAATCAATTTACCCATCTCCTTATAAATCCTCACCATGAATTTATAACTTCAATTTATCCACTGATAACCACTTCACTTTATTTATAACGATTTCAAAATACCTAACCGATTTTAAAACGATTTCTAAATTAAATTCCGTTTTAAATTAATTTCTTAAATAACCCAGCTATATTCTAAAACCCGACTAAATTTAGATTCCACTTCCTTTTTATAATTTGAAATCTTATCTAAAATCTAGTATAACATTTTTATATTTTATTTTCAAATTTCCTTTTTATTTCCCTAAACTATTTTAAATCTCACTTTTTTAAATAAAAAAATTTACATTTAAATAAATATCGCTGAAGTTTTTTATTATTTTAAATCCTTTAATTACATTATTCCAAAAATCTCTATTTTTCTATATTCTAAAATTATCAAGTGCAATTTGAAAATCAACTATTTATTTTACCTAAAATTCATTTCTTTTAATTTGTCCAAATTTCACTATAAATATTTCACTTCCAATTTTCTTTTTAATTTCTTTTCAATAATCAATATACATATTTATGGTATTTTAAAATACCAATCTGAACCAGTAATACCATAATATCCAATAAATTCAAATTCCACTATAATTTATCATAGATTATTCGAACAAATCATATACCACTATATATGAAAATAAATTCAACATTTTTAAGGAATCCAATTGGATCCCTCCAACCTATTTTCCCTGCATCCATAGATGTTAATACAATATAAAAATACCAATCCCACTTCGACAGGGATATCGTGGATATAGGGTCATCCGCTATTATACGGGGCGCATAGGGTCTCATCCGCTATATATATGTGTGTGGGGGGGTGAATATCAATCACTCTAATATATATATATATACTATTATATATAGTATCGCATCCAAATGATAATAATTTATCAATTTTATCAATCAATCAATAATTAATTTTAACTATTTAAAATTAATTTCGGTAAATCCAAAATTGAGTGAGATTAACTCACTTTGATCTTCGGTAGCTTTCGCGTTCCGGTTTCGGTTTAATTGAACGTGTTTGAAATTATCCGAAAAATTTACAAGCTCCGATCTTGACAAATCCAATTACATATCGAAGTTTCTCCAATACAAATCCCACGCGACTAATCGTGTTGAATTCGGACCTAAAACGAGCGAGATATTTGGTTTCTACGATTTACAAATTTTAATAAACAATATATATATATATACACATTATATATATACATATACATACATATATACACACACACATATATATATATAACTAAATCAAACTATACCAAGCCCAGCAACCAAAATCTGGTTTGGCCTATCCTCCCCTCTTTTCTTTTTTCTTTTTCTCTAGCCCATGCCCATTTCCTCAATCCCACTCTTCTTCTTCCCCTTCTCTGTTTCTTCATATGGCTGCTCGTTTATGACATGCATGCGTGCACCTAGCACGACCACCCACTGCCCTATTCGCTCATCCAAAATCGTCGAAAAGTTCCACTCCATGCTCTCGACCATATGGCATCACTGTAGTTTCCCTTAGCTCTCCGATCAAAATGCGACATGTGCCTCCACCCACGTGAACAGTAAAAATTGTCACCCTCTACCAGCGATCGCATGCTACCAAAATGTGGCCGGAGATGCAATCTGCGATACCACCCTCCAAAACTTGAATCGATGCCAGAAGCATAAGGAAAACAAAACCCTAATTCGACTGAGCTCTCGACATCAAAGTTGATCATCCCCAACGTTGACCGCACCTATCGAGACTAGTACCAAATCGAAGCCCATTGTGAACCATGAATTTACAAACTGGTTTTGGATTTTTTCGTGATGTATAAATTAAGATACAAAATTTTCAAAGTCCTCCATTTTTTCTAATGAAGCTCTTTTTTATTCAAACTGTACAATTGCATTTAAAATGAAAAAGGTGGGAAGAAATGATGGAAAGGAAAGTAATGTGTGTGGATAGGTATACAGTGTTTTGAGAAGAATAAAAGCTGATTTGAAATTTTTTTGTCAAGTCAATCATATATATATATATATTATTTAAATTTAAATCGTTTCGATTTACACAACTCAAAATCTCGAACCCTATCGAGGCATGCCGCTAGGCGTTTATAATGTTATACCCCTATTCCAAATGCAATGGAAAATGTTTTGATCTCTAATTCGATCGTATGAAGAAGACAGTTTTTTCATCCAATTATTCTATTGAATTTTCGATATAAATTCCAGCGCATTTATATCCCGTATAACCATCCAATAACTCTAAATGCTATAAAATTTGAAATCTGATAATAATACACTATTATGGATCTAATGAAAATGGTTTCGTCGAATTGTGAGACTATGCCTTGGAAGGCTATTTTTTAATGTTTACTCAGATAATATATTTTTAAAATTGAACAAATCACTTTAAAATTAAATTTTAAAACTTTTATTATCTTTGTTATTATCAATATAAATTTTATAAGCCTTTAAATTATTTTTATCAAGCTAAAAACTCAAGATTTAAAAATTTACCAAATTTTCAATTATTAAGTTCAATAATTAAATGTTCCAATAAAAAGTTATATTTGAAATTCAAGTTAAAAATTAATTTTTAAATATTTAAAGTCAGTTAAATATTCCAATTTCAAATAACCCAAATTCTAGATCGTTACAATAATAGTTTTATATACTATAAAATAATTTATAGGGTGATAACAAGAATACATAAAAATAAATAACTATCCAAAATATCAACCAACAATATCTATCGCAATCAATCATCTAGAGGGTAAAAATATCACAATAATTAACTAATTATTAATAATCGAGAGTTTAACTAGCAATTTATTTCCAATTCAATTTAGCTGTCAAATTAAAATTTTTATCAGTACAAATCATATATCAGTTTTAAATGCCAGTTAAACTATCAAACAATAGTCTATTAAATAAATAACTTGGCGATTTCAATTTAACTAACATAAAAGTATTTTAATAGATCGTGAGTGTTTAAAACACTCACCTTTATTTGAAACTAAATTTTTTTCAGCTTCAAATAAATTTCATTTCCACTCCATGTCGTAGACGACGTCGATACGATCGCAACGCAACTCGTTTCGCTCAAATCGAACCTCGCATGAAAAAGTTACAATTTAATTAGCGTTAATGATATAATTAAAACTAAATTAACTAAAAAACAATTAACATTTAAACACTGTTACCTAATCCTCTCTTACGTTCCCACCTCCCTTTTTCTCTCATGCCCAGGCAAGCATTCGTTTTTCCCAGGCTTGAATGCGACATTGCATATCCCGCTTTTTTTCTAATCACACGATTGCCAAAGCCAAGCTCCATCCAGCTGAATGCACCCCAAGCCATGCCGCATCATCCCCAGTTAATGCGCGTGCCACAAAGCACAAAACGCCAGAAAAACTGCCACGACTTTGAGCATAGATCACAGTGAATATGAGGCCTATTAGCACGATCCAACCATTCACCATGTAGATCTCATCGAGATCTACGATTTACCTTTTGGAAATTTTTGATTTTGTTGCGTGAATGAAGAAAAATTGAGGGGAGAAAGTAGATGAATGTCGGCCATTAATTCGTATAAAGAACGGTTGAGTTTAGGGTTAGGATTGGACGAAAATGAACGTGGCCTTTATATATGTTTCCGACCCAATTGACCTGCGAAAATTCCAAACTCCAAATGAAGCGTGTCGCCTGGCATTTTATATGTTAAAACCCCATTTCGAATACAACGGAACTAGTTTCAGGATCTAATTCCATCATATTCAGAAGATAACATTTCAAAGTCAAATTAATTTAATTAAATTCCTTTAATTTATTTCTACACGTTTCATGCTTGCACGGCCAAACGATAAGTCTGATCGCTATAAAACTTGAAATCCTATAATAATTCACCATTACCGATCCAATGTAACTGATTTCGTCGAATTCCGAGAGAGTGGCCAAAATGGCTATTTCTACACGTTAATTAAAACAAGAAATTTCCAAAATCAATTTATTCACTTTTAAACTCAATTTTAGAAGTTTACAATCTCCATTGCTGTTTATATAAAATTTAAATCAACTTTTGAAATCATTTTCATTCATATTAGATTCAAGATTAAACAATTTTAAATTATCCAATAAATCACCATATTTTAAATATAAGTTATTCAACTTATAAAGTTTAACTTATAAAACAAATTCATATAACAAAATAACTACTACACTTAGTTCAACTTCTTTATTTAAATTATTCTAATAATCCAATTTCTATTAAATTCCAATATTAGAATTCCAATAAATCCCAATATTAGATTTCAAATGAATTTTAGTAATCAACAATTATTTCATTTTCATCTAAATAATTCAACATCTATTATTCAATCCCAACTATTAATTATAAACATATTCAATATATTGAACTTCATTCTAATAAAAATAATTTCCTTAAATCTTATTGAAATTATTATTTCAAAATTTTATTCAAGTTAATATTAAATAAATTACATAAATATAACATAAAATTTTATTTCTAACCATTTTTGTTCAATAATAATATTAAATTCAATAATTTAAAATAGTTAAAAGTACGGGTCATTATATGTAGGGAGGAACAAGGTTAATATAGAGTTGTGCACTAAGATATTAAACTGTTCATAGTACAATATATGCTAGAAATAAAATTAAATAAGTACGTTATAATAGGTAAAACTTGGTAAAAGAAAATTGTGTCAACGAACATATAGCTATATAAATTCCTCTTCTTCCATCCTTTTTTGTAGTTGCAGAAGGAAGATTGCATTCAACACTGTTACTGCTGACAGCGCCAGCAACCTATTTGTATGCAAAAAAATTTAAATGCAAGCATTTTTTATACATAATTGTAACCACATAAGTAGAATAGTGAAATGTCTTAATGCCATTTCTTTCCTTTATAATTATACATAGTAGGAGTGATATCGCTTGGTTGGGTTGCACCATTATCATTTGTACTTTGTCTAGTCAAAGTTGTGCGCTAAAGCACATTATACCAATCATAGAAGAAAAAGAAAAAAGAAGGTGGTTGTTGTAACAATTTAACTACCACGTATAATTTTATACATAGGTACATAAAAATTTACTGGTGATGCTGAGTTAGATAATTGAGAGGATACAATTTTTTGTAATTTTCAAGCCGTAAGGAATGTGTCTTTGTTATTCATTTCGTAGTTGTTTGGCCTGAATTCAAAAATAGTCTCTACTCCAACTAGTTGTTGAAAAATGTTTTCCACCTTCGTATCTCTGTTTTCTTGAGCAGAGAACAAAAAATATTGTTAGTAAATAAAGACTTAAGGATTGAAAAATAAAATGAAAATTTAGCATTCAAGGTAGTATTTATATGTTAAATATGAATAACCATGTGACGCCCCACCTCTATACCCACACTAGCCAAGAACACTACGGTGTAGTGCTGTCAACTAGCACGGAGAATATGGCTGTTGAGGAGCGGCCATCAATAGTTGGCCTTACACTAGTATTGGTTATCTCGATGGGAGTGATATATAAATATATATATTCTTTCATTTTTCATCTCTGATTTATTTTCTCCCATCGACATACCCCAATTCCAGTATAAAACGAACTACGATGGTTCGTAATAGTTTAGAACAGTAAATATAAAATAACAACACAGATTATATAAATGCGGAACACAGATGAAACAGAAAGTCTCATATATATATATATATAATAACTGATGTCAGTTACAATACATTCACACGGTACATATGACACGGTACATATGATACATCTACAACAGTCGACTCAGGAAGTTACATATACAAGTACATTAACGTATATAATATACATGAATACATATCTTCCTATACAATCATACAGACTACTACAAATAACGACGACTACTCCAAAAGATATGAAAGAACTTCATAGCTCTAGCAGCAACCCAAAGCAGAATATCTACAACCTGAAATACTCGGTCTGACCCGAGTATTAAATTCAAAGGAAATAATACTCGGGTCAGTCTAATTCAAACTCAGTTATTAGTGCACAGAAGCAATAATAATTAAATAATGAATAGACGACAGTAATTAAACCAAATCAGAATGCAATTCAGAATATTGAATTGAAATAACAGAACAGTTCAAGCCATTGAAATATCAATTAAAATATTAAGTCGAGTAGGGCTGCAGTACACGCGTGCGTGCACTGCCCCGCCACTACGGAATATGGAATACGCAAAAGATTAATAAATCACAACAAAAATAGAATATCACAAAATCAAACCGTGTGGCTGCAGTTCACGCTTGCGTGCACTGCCTTGCCACTACAGTGACGAGGTACCCAATGAATACCGTGTGGCTGCAGTTCACGCTTGCGTGCACTGCCGTGCCACTAAAGTGATGTCGTACCCAAAAACTCAATACCGTGTGGCTGCAGTGCACGCACGCGTACACTGCCTCGCCACAACGGCATATACAGAAATAGCAACAAAGCACAAAGGCCAATGCATAAGAATTCACAGTCCAAACAAATGCCATAAGTAAGTGACAGTAGTGAAAAGGCTCCAACATAGTGAATATGCAGTATGTACACAAGAGAATGTACATAACAATCTGCACATGAACAAAATGAACCAGAGGTGTATGAGTCAATGCAATGCTACAGATTGTAAAATGGCCAAGTATCTGCATATTAAATACGCAATACAAAAGTGGCAGTGAAACAATAAAGAAATGCTCAAAATGGTCCCAGACTAAAGCAAATATACTGCAATAATATGGTTGCAGTGAATCAGGCAGCTCGACCAAACCCAACAATTATATGAATGCATGCATAAGTAACTGTACAACAACAAGTTCAGACCAAAAAGCAATGCAAGTGTAGTAATGGGTACAAATGTGCAACACAGTGAAGGTGACAGATACAACATAAACATCCAGATCAAATGCACAATACCAAAGACACAAAGGCAACTGACCCATTGCCAGAGCTCAGTGATACTCAAGCACCAAATCAAACTGAAATAGCAATATGGAGGGGATGTTTTGTTTGAACTGTTTGGTTTTTAAAGTTGATGAGGCAGCAAGACTGTGTTAGTGATGCAGATAGGCAAATGATACCAAATAAAACCAGACTACAAAAGCCAATGCCGAAGTCATTCCAGCAAGATGACAATGAATCAAGTGACTTGATGAAGAGATATCAACAAGCACATAAATGAAACAAGTGATTATGCACCACTGACCATGAATGCAGTAGGAGTCAATTTGACTGCAAGTATTTCAAAAATGTACAAATGGTCAGTCCAGTTCTAAACATGCATCAAAAGTGGCTTTAAAAATGAAGACTGCAATTATCAAAAGTGAAGAATGGATGCAACAATACCCAAGACAAATGAAACGTGATATCCGCAACATGAATATGAGAACAAGCATACTTGAAGACTACTGGAATGCACAGTTAACTTGAATGAAGACATGAGTTAATACAAACTTCAGCTACAAATGGTCAAGTGTATCTGTATATTAATTATGCAAACACAGGTTGCAAACTAATGCACAAAGTAAATGCATATGAACTTGATGGCAACAGTTCAAGGCACTGTAACATTACATGAAACTGAGATTGCAACTTAATTAGAAATACATATGAACATGATGGCAACAGTTCGAGGCACAGTAACACTACATGAAACTGAAACTTCCAAAATGAAGCAAGAACAAATGTACATGAGTTATGGTATGTAGGACTTGATGCTAGGGAGAACAAGCTACACACATTTTACACTTTACAATTTAAAAATGTCAGGACCATGCATTATGTGTACTACAAAGCAAACCCATATGACATGCATATAGGGATTTCAAGTGAACTTAACAAGATTGTCGAATCCAAATGCTACTGAGGAATGAATAATGCAAACCAACATCAATGACACGGCCTCAAAATGAAATGGTTATAAATAACCCTATACGCACACTGCAGCAACTCAAGTGAACAGAGGTGGCACAAGGAACTGCAGACCAACCAGATTAATGATGCATATGGACTCAGAACAATATATAGTGACACATGGTAGTAGTGAAAACTCAAATAACCAAACTACTCGAGTGAATTCGACAAAGTATGTACACAAGTAACCAAACTGCAACAGGCAACAGTATGCAAGTGCAAAGACAAATGCACATGTCACCAGAAATGAAGCACTGCAACTCAAAGAGCATCAAAATGCAAATCATGATGAAACACAGCAACAACCATCAAAATCAAACATGACATTGCAGACTAGTTTAAGAGCATCAGGATATACTACCGATAAGAACTCATGAGAATGGAATGCACAAGCCAAAGAAACACAAATATACAGAAACGAGAACCACTTCACCAAAGTCAAAATATATTCAAGTTGAAGCCAAAAATCATCAATGTGTAAACCCAAAATCAAATGACCGAAGTCACCAAAAATCAGCGAGGTGATTTAAACCAAATATCATACAAACAAAAATCACAGCATTTAAAACTCTACGAACCCGAGTCTAAACTAGATGTGAGTAAATAACTTTACTCACCTGAATCGAAGCAACGGCGAGCTAAATCAAGTGGCCGCAAACCCTAGCAGCCATAGCAAAGTCGAAGTGATGATCGATCGAAGAAGCCCCAAGTTTTGGAGACGAACTGAGAAGAGGGGCGAACGATTGAAGAAAAAATAAAAAAGGGGGCCGCCATTAATTTCGTTTATTCGCGTTTGTTTCGGTGTAGGGTTTTCGAATGAGGGAAAAATTTAAAAGGGGGCCGGTTATATGTTTTAATCACGGCCCAGTATCAAAAACAAAACGAGGACCACTCTTTAATTTAAAAGCCCACAATTCCTTTTTAATAATTTATAAAAGAATTTTAATTAAAATTTTAAAACTTCAATTGGCAATAAGTGAAAATTTTAATCGTTTTATGTCGATTATAAATCGACGCGAAATACCGGGTTGTTACAGACTTCCCTCCTTAAAGAAATTGCGTCCTCGCAATCATAAGGAATAAATGAACAAATGGTAACAACCATAAAGAACATCACCACAAGACGAAGAAATTTGAAATAGGAAGTTCACCAAAGAAATCTTTTAATTTCATAAAAGAAATTCCCAAATTCTCAACAAAATTCTAATTATCAATAGATAATTCAGAAATCTCAAATCACTAATATTCGATTATCAAATACGATAATCAAATCATCAAGTATTCGATTATCAAAATCGAAAATCAATCTTAAATCACAAATATTTAATTACCACAAACGATAATCAAATCTCAAATCGCAAATGTTTAATTATCACAAACGATAATTAAACCACAAATATCTAATTATCACAAACGATAATTAGAAACAATAAATATCTGATTATCAAAAACTATAATCAGAAATCACAAATATTTAATTATCACAATTGATAATCAAATCTCAAATCGCAAATGTTTAATTATCACAAACGATAATTAAACCACAAATATCTAATTATCACAAACGATAATTAGAAACAATAAATATCTGATTATCAAAAACTATAATCAGAAATCATAAATATTTAATTATCACAATTGATAATCAAATCTCAAATCGCAAATGTTTAATTATCACAAACGATAATTAAATCTCAATTATTTGATTATCACAAGCGATAATCAGAAATCACAAATTTTCAATTAACGAGTCCGAAATTAACCGAAATAGCAAACGCACATGACCCATAACCACGAGTTTTACTAAATCATTTAATTCACTTCATCGTTTCCTTGAAAGTGCAAAATTGTGTATTTTAAATAAATAACATTTTACGTTCTCAAACGGACAAGTCCGGAATTAAGCGAATCAGTAAAAGAAAGGGGTCATAGTCCTCGATTTTTCTGAAACGTTTAATTCGCTTCCTCATTCTTTTGAAAGCGCAAATCGTAAAGATTTTGAAAACAATTTTGATTTATATTTTGAAATATTTTGAAGAATAACAAATTTTTAAAACACGTGATTAAAATAGCAATGTCAGTAGCAACTTCGACATACGTCAAAATTTCATCGAAATAATTGGCATCAAAATATAATACCAATGAATTTTCGTTCATCAAAAATGTCACAAGAATCTTCTCAAAGATAGAAAGGGATATCATACCCTAAACTTGTATTCATAACAAGTCAATAACACACGAATTCACCAATGCACAAGAATTGATAAAACTTATCAATAGAAATCACGAAAGTTGGTGAAGCACAAATTCTAGAAATCTACACAAGAAATCCAGAAATCACAAGATAAGAGTATGAGAACTCGAACGGAGTATGAAAACTCGAACGGAGTATAAAAACTCGAACGGAGTATAAAAACTCGAACAGAGTATGACATAGAATAAAAGATATGGCATAACATAAAATATCCATAATGACATACTACTATAAGTATGTAAATAATGATCAACAGGAGATCAACCGATGAGGGGTATGGCATAAATATGAAATATCCATACTGACATACGACTATAAGTATGCAAATAATGATCAACAGGAGATCAACCGATAAGAGATAATCAATATCACAAGAATCTTCTCAAAGATCCAAAGAGGTAACATACCCCAAATTTGTACTCATGACAAATTAATAACATATGAATTCACCAATGCACAAGAATAGGTGAAGCATAAAATTTCCAGAAATCAACATAAGGAATCTAGAAATCACAGAAAAGGGGAAAGAGGCCTATCACATGACGGTCCGAAGACCATGGGGAGCTACCCCACATGTGTGAATGGAATCACACAGATTGAGGTCAAGACTAACCAAAAAGCAGAAAGGTATGTGTGAATGGAACCACACAAGTGGTGTCTAGTCTGACCATCAGAACGATCATCATGATCAACGAGGGGTGTCAATTACACTACGCATGTGTGAGTGGAATCACACAGATTGAGGTCAAGACTAACCAAAAAGCAGAAAGGTATGTGTGAATGGAATCACACAAGTGGTGTCTAGTCTAACCTCGCAATGAAAGAGACATCGCACAATTGCTAGTCTAATTCATAAAGCGATCATCAAGATCAACGAGAAGTGTCAATTACACTAAGCTAGTAAATATAAAAGTTTAGCTTCATGTCCCATAACCACTAGCTTAACTTAAATATTTACGAACAAACTGTAGATCTTCACTAGAAAAATGTCACAAGTGGTTCAATCGAACAAGTCCAAAAATTAACCGACGAAGTAAACGCAAGCGTTTCATACCACTTGTTTTGCTAAGCCGTTTAATTAGATTTCTCATACGAGTGAAATAAAGGTTTGTATATACTAATAGATTGGAAAACGGTTTAGGAAAAGATTTTGATATTGAAAATAGAGTTGAAAACATTTTGATAAAAGAGTTTTGATATTTACTACTAGTATTGAAACATTTATATTTTTAAAGTGACAAATCACAAAAATGATTGCAGAAACAATCAACCACAAGAATTCACATACGAAGACGTGAATAGAATCCAAAGAAATCGATACTGTATCCATCCAAAAGTATGTTCACGAAAATCCCGAAGAAAATGTTATCAAAGTTGCTAATAAATGATAGCAATAAATCGGGAAATTAACAAGAATCGATTAAATTTGGAAACCAAATCAATTCACTAAAATTCACCTTCGAAGACGTGAATAAAATCCAAAGAATTCGATTCTAAATCCATCAAAGTAGGAATATCCAAAAATTCCAGAAATAGAAGTTTTCAAAGTCGACAAAGATGACAACAACTAATCGGAAAAGAAGAATCGATTGACAAATGGAATAATGAAACCAAACGAGCATAAATGCACAAATGACTTCAACAAAAAATAAAAATCAAGTCAATGCCGAAGTCAACAATTAATGGCCATAATAGAGTACAAAACGATTCAACATCATCATCAAAGGACTCAACGGCAAACCAAGTCAGAGTCTTGGAAATCAAGAACTTAGAAATTTCTCAAAACAAAGTGACCGAAGTCGAATGGAAATCAATCCGAGGAAAACATAAAATATCAAGTTCGGAATCGCTGAGATTCGAACAAAAATCAATCATCGGCTAAATCAAATCAAAGCCGAAAACACAAGAATCAAAATCAAATGCATATGAATAAGCGTTAGGAATTCATACCTAACAATCAAAGACAATCATATGCAAATACGAGAGATTAAACGTCGACAAATAGTTGTAACATATGTTCCATCCAAGTTATGTTTTATATTTGTTCTAAACCCCAGGCTCTGATACCAAGCTGTGACGCCCCACCTCTATACCCACACTAGCCAAGAACACTACGGTGTAGTGCTGTCAACTAGCACGGAGAATATGGCTGTTGAGGAGCGGCCATCAATAGTTGGCCTTACACTAGTATTGGTTATCTCGATGGGAGTGATATATAAATATATATATTCTTTCATTTTTCATCTCTGATTTATTTTCTCCCATCGACATACCCCAATTCCAGTATAAAACGAACTACGATGGTTCGTAATAGTTTAGAACAGTAAATATAAAATAACAACACAGATTATATAAATGCGGAACATAGATGAAACAGAAAGTCTCATATATATATATATAATAACCGATGTCAGTTACAATACATTCACACGGTACATATGACACGGTACATATGATACATCTACAACAGTCGACTCAGGAAGTTACATATACAAGTACATTAACGTATATAATATACATGAATACATATCTTCCTATACAATCATACAGACTACTACAAATAACGACGACTACTCCAAAAGATATGAAAGAACTTCATAGCTCTAGCAGCAACCCAAAGCAGAATATCTACAACCTGAAATACTCGGTCTGACCCGAGTATTAAATTCAAAGGAAATAATACTCGGGTCAGTCTAATTCAAACTCAGTTATTAGTGCACAGAAGCAATAATAATTAAATAATGAATAGACGACAGTAATTAAACCAAATCAGAATGCAATTCAGAATATTGAATTGAAATAACAGAACAGTTCAAGCCATTGAAATATCAATTAAAATATTAAGTCGAGTAGGGCTGCAGTACACGCGTGCGTGCACTGCCCCGCCACTACGGAATATGGAATACGCAAAAGATTAATAAATCACAACAAAAATAGAATATCACAAAATCAAACCGTGTGGCTGCAGTTCACGCTTGCGTGCACTGCCTTGCCACTACAGTGACGAGGTACCCAATGAATACCGTGTGGCTGCAGTTCACGCTTGCGTGCACTGCCGTGCCACTAAAGTGATGTCGTACCCAAAAACTCAATACCGTGTGGCTGCAGTGCACGCACGCGTACACTGCCTCGCCACAACGGCATATACAGAAATAGCAACAAAGCACAAAGGCCAATGCATAAGAATTCACAGTCCAAACAAATGCCATAAGTAAGTGACAGTAGTGAAAAGGCTCCAACATAGTGAATATGCAGTATGTACACAAGAGAATGTACATAACAATCTGCACATGAACAAAATGAACCAGAGGTGTATGAGTCAATGCAATGCTACAGATTGTAAAATGGCCAAGTATCTGCATATTAAATACGCAATACAAAAGTGGCAGTGAAACAATAAAGAAATGCTCAAAATGGTCCCAGACTAAAGCAAATATACTGCAATAATATGGTTGCAGTGAATCAGGCAGCTCGACCAAACCCAACAATTATATGAATGCATGCATAAGTAACTGTACAACAACAAGTTCAGACCAAAAAGCAATGCAAGTGTAGTAATGGGTACAAATGTGCAACACAGTGAAGGTGACAGATACAACATAAACATCCAGATCAAATGCACAATACCAAAGACACAAAGGCAACTGACCCATTGCCAGAGCTCAGTGATACTCAAGCACCAAATCAAACTGAAATAGCAATATGGAGGGGATGTTTTGTTTGAACTGTTTGGTTTTTAAAGTTGATGAGGCAGCAAGACTGTGTTAGTGATGCAGATAGGCAAATGATACCAAATAAAACCAGACTACAAAAGCCAATGCCGAAGTCATTCCAGCAAGATGACAATGAATCAAGTGACTTGATGAAGAGATATCAACAAGCACATAAATGAAACAAGTGATTATGCACCACTGACCATGAATGCAGTAGGAGTCAATTTGACTGCAAGTATTTCAAAAATGTACAAATGGTCAGTCCAGTTCTAAACATGCATCAAAAGTGGCTTTAAAAATGAAGACTGCAATTATCAAAAGTGAAGAATGGATGCAACAATACCCAAGACAAATGAAACGTGATATCCGCAACATGAATATGAGAACAAGCATACTTGAAGACTACTGGAATGCACAGTTAACTTGAATGAAGACATGAGTTAATACAAACTTCAGCTACAAATGGTCAAGTGTATCTGTATATTAATTATGCAAACACAGGTTGCAAACTAATGCACAAAGTAAATGCATATGAACTTGATGGCAACAGTTCAAGGCACTGTAACATTACATGAAACTGAGATTGCAACTTAATTAGAAATACATATGAACATGATGGCAACAGTTCGAGGCACAGTAACACTACATGAAACTGAAACTTCCAAAATGAAGCAAGAACAAATGTACATGAGTTATGGTATGTAGGACTTGATGCTAGGGAGAACAAGCTACACACATTTTACACTTTACAATTTAAAAATGTCAGGACCATGCATTATGTGTACTACAAAGCAAACCCATATGACATGCATATAGGGATTTCAAGTGAACTTAACAAGATTGTCGAATCCAAATGCTACTGAGGAATGAATAATGCAAACCAACATCAATGACACGGCCTCAAAATGAAATGGTTATAAATAACCCTATATGCACACTGCAGCAACTCAAGTGAACAGAGGTGGCACAAGGAACTGCAGACCAACCAGATTAATGATGCATATGGACTCAGAACAATATATAGTGACACATGGTAGTAGTGAAAACTCAAATAACCAAACTACTCGAGTGAATTCGACAAAGTATGTACACAAGTAACCAAACTGCAACATGCAACAGTATGCAAGTGCAAAGACAAATGCACATGTCACCAGAAATGAAGCACTGCAACTCAAAGAGCATCAAAATGCAAATCATGATGAAACACAGCAACAACTATCAAAATCAAACATGACATTGCAGACTAGTTCAAGAGCATCAGGATATACTACCGATAAGAACTCATGAGAATGGAATGCACAAGCCAAAGAAACACAAATATACAGAAACGAGAACCACTTCACCAAAGTCAAAATATATTCAAGTTGAAGCCAAAAATCATCAATGTGTAAACCCAAAATCAAATGACCGAAGTCACCAAAAATCAGCGAGGTGATTTAAACCAAATATCATACAAACAAAAATCACAGCATTTAAAACTCTACGAACCCGAGTCTAAACTAGATGTGAGTAAATAACTTTACTCACCTGAATCGAAGCAACGGCGAGCTAAATCAAGTGGCCGCAAACCCTAGCAGCCATAGCAAAGTCGAAGTGATGATCGATCGAAGAAGCCCCAAGTTTTGGAGACGAACTGAGAAGAGGGGCGAACGATTGAAGAAAAAATAAAAAAGAGGGCCGCCATTAATTTCGTTTATTCGCGTTTGTTTCGGTGTAGGGTTTTCGAATGAGGGAAAAATTTAAAAGGGGGCCGGTTATATGTTTTAATCAGGGCCCAGTATCAAAAACAAAACGAGGACCACTCTTTAATTTAAAAGCCCACAATTCCTTTTTAATAATTTATAAAAGAATTTTAATTAAAATTTTAAAACTTCAATTGGCAATAAGTGAAAATTTTAATCGTTTTATATCGATTATAAATCGACGCGAAATACCGGGTTGTTACAAACCATCTTTGAGATTTTGATCATTTAATCCGCAGTTGACACAGAGAAGCTTCTCTACCTCTTTATTAATAGCGATCGCAGCAGTTGAGGTAGTATTATCAATAATATTGATGTTCAAATGATACTTAAGAAAGAATAGCTAATCACAATATATAATTATGATAGTTGGGATAAGATAAAGAGATATATACTTATTCAAAGGTTCGTTCCCCAATCGTTGGCATTTGGAATGCACATATTGTGTTCCTTCAAGATGTGCAGAGCCTTCGCAAATCATACATGGCATGTAAAACCAAGAAGAAGTGGTCCTTAATTTGGTGATGGTAGCGTCAACAACATATTTTCTCTCTCTAAACAGACAAGATAGTAAGAAATAAGTAGCAACAAAGGAGTAAGGGTTAAGTTCTAAAGGAATAGGAAATTAGAAGGGAAGTATAGGAAAAATGAAAGAAATAATTTAAATGTACTAATCATCAACAAACAATTTAACGAAAAGTTGTATATAGTAGTGATTAAAAAAGGTAGAGGGCGAATAATACGTAGGCAAGTATAATGTTCTAATCATTTATACTATACCATGTAAACAATCAAATGCGATAGCAATCTCACCGTATTCAGGGTGCAGGAAGAAGGTAAGAATATAACCGATAGTTCACAGCTCTAACCTCTTTCTGAAGATGTGCTTTGGAAGACCGAACTATTTCTACATCATTGCTTTCACTACAAGATACATAATGATATTCAACGGCTCCCCGCCGTCGGCGGTCGTCGCGAGCCGTCGGAAATCCCATCGGAATACAGAACACAGATTTCGTCCATTTTTGATGGAATCGACGACGACTTTACGACGGCATCCGATGGCTTTTTCGAGGGTAGATCCAACATTTTTTTGACGGTGCAGTCGTTCATGTGGCTTGAAAACTTGCCAGAGAACGGTCGGAAGCCATCGGAATATTAGACGGGTAAACCGTTGGGAGACATTGGTATTCGTAGGAGTTTTTCAACCTATAGGCCATCGGGAGCCATCGGAAATCTGGGTAAAAATTTTATTTTCAGCAGCCAAACTGCACATCAATATCAATATATATCACAACACATCAAAATCAATATATAAATCAGATATATGAGCTAAAATTAGTAGCAATACAATATCAATAATAATATAAAACTCAAACGTTGCCATCTCAAACTTAAACATTTCCAATCAAGACAAAACAAACCGTCCATCATCGGTCTCACACACCCAACTGCAATATCTACATACAACATCAGTTTACAATATATATATATATATATATATATATATATATATATATCCAACATCCAACATCAAATCCCACAAATCAACCACAAATCAACATCAAACACCACATGTCCACAAATCAAACTCACCATCTCTCATTGTATATACACACAAGTTTCAAAGACAAAAATGGAAAAACGTACCTCATGACTCGTCATCGGCTACGGAACCACCAGACAAAGGGAATGCTTCATGATGCTTCACATACTCGACTAAACGCTAGTTCAATTGCTCCATTTACGCTGCTCGGAGGCAGTCTAGCTCCTACAATTGTGCAATCTGCTGTCGAAGCTCATTAATCGTAGAATTTTCACGAGCCTTTTGATGAGCCTTTTGTAAGGCCCGAGCCTACAAAACAAGTCGAAATATATTTAATTTATTGCGTATCTTTAACAAAAATTAAGCAATTTTTACAACTAAGTTAATTTTTATAAATTATCAATTTATTGCCGTAGACATAGTGCATATTTTCTGTGTCGGATCCATAACGGAGCCGAAGATAGTGACCTCCTCATCAGTGGTCAATTGCTCCCGTCTCGAATGCTTAAGCATCTGCGCATGTGCTTGCACAAATCTTTCCTACAATGCAAAATTAAATACAATTAAATATTACATGACATTATTATAATATTATTATAACTAATTGATTAAAATGATCATCATTAATAATTTATAACTTAAAATATACTTGCATGTGCGACGTATGCTTTATAATCCTCATGCCAGGCATATAGCACTGATCCCTCATCGTCGGTCTGCTTGATGGAATAGGTATGTGTAAATACGTCCATATAAGAGACAAGAGCCTCACATGCTCTTTCCTACAATAATTGGTGTATATTATTGTTGTTCATACAAATTTATACAAAAAATATAATAACTGTTCGTAATTACAATTTAGTAATTTATCAGGCCCTCATGTGTGACTGGATTTTTCTACCTATTCGCCGAGATCCTGTTTGACTCCGCCTGCAAATTTAAAATTTAGATTATATTTTACAAATATAAATTATGTATTCTTTACTGAACAAATTAAGGTGATATCTGATAGACTTACCCTGAATTTATCGCTACTCCACCATGCGACCCAAGCATCCCATACGCTGGCGTCCATCCAGCTTGGTTTCTTTCTAGATTTTATGATGGTAGACATCGTATCTCGGTAGTTCTTTGCTACTTTAGAGTTCCAGTGGCGCTGGCAAAGAGAAACGTCTGCCTTTTGTAGGTCCACCGTCCCTTGTATATATGCTGAAAAAATATAAGTTATACATTTATACTTAGTTAGCAAATTGTAAAATGATTATATATAATGATATATAATTTTACACTTACCAGGAAGTCCTGCTAGATGCTCTCCCATACATGCTCTGGAATCCTACTCTATTTTCGCCAGCACACAGTCATACGACTCATAAATGCCTTCTTAGATATGCTGAGAACTATATTTGGAGGCTCAAGATCAAAACCCCTGCATTAAATATGATACAGACAAATCATGACTAATATATCATACAAAATATTTATAATGCTGAAGTAAATTTAATACTTACGAGCCATCTGCCTTCGGTAACTAACCACCGTGAATGGCGCCTCCTGCGACGAGCCGTTGTCATCACCTCCACTGCGGATAGTCCCCCTCTAAGATGAAAAGAGAGAACCGAACTGCGAAGAACTCCGACGCCTAAAGAAAGACATCTAAAATACATGTCATATACATATTATTTTATTATGGTATAACTTATCATTCAATTATGAGTTACCAAAATTTAACATCAATAATCACATATAACATACAAAAAATGTAACATCGATACTCTTAGAAATGACCTTTTTTTCAAAATGTACACTATTAAATCAGTCCTCATCGTTATCTGATTTAGATTTGGTCTCGTACCCTATATTATTTTCCTCTGTGTTATCAAATGCTTCTACTAATACATTTGATTCATCATTTAGAAGTCCAAAATCGTTTTGATCATCTGCTATTGTAATTTTGCCATTTTCCTCAATATCTGCATGGTACGCTTGTTCGTCTAGAATATTCTTGCCTTCGTTTAAAAACTACCAACCAATCTGCTTTATCTCTTTTGAGAGATGGATGAGGAGCATAATAAACTTGTAGGACTTGTTTTTCTAGCATAAACGGATCGTACTTAGGATAACGTAATGTATGCTTTATTTTAATAATATTATATTTTTGGTGCACGCTGATTCCAGAATCTGCAACATTACCGAATCAGTTGCATCTAAACATATAAACTTCTTCTGCAGGTCCAGTGAAATATGTTAGTTGCACAACTTGAGTTACATGCCATAAAAATCATTTATGTGATCATTTGGATCATCATTAACTTTAACATATACACCGGTATTGTTAGTTAATTTTTCTGCCCTATATTTTTTGGTGTTGAATTTGTATCCATTGATAAAGAATGTTGGATATGCCTCAATTTTTTTTGATCCCATCGCAAGATGTTTCAATCCTTCGTCGATTACATAATTTACCTGATCATACACGTGGTTCGAAATGAAGCAGCAATTTTTTTGCTGATATCGTTGCTTGGATGCTGTGATTTGTTAATACTGTACATATAGATAATATATTACATTATAATTAATACACAAATGTATTATTCAAGTATATATCTTTAGATATGTTATTTAATTATACCTACAACTGGCGCAACTTCTGCACAGTTAAGAAGAACGTACGTGTGGGCTACATGGTAATCTCTGTCGTCTAACCATTATCCACACATTTTCCAACAGGGTATCCCTGCTGTCTATAAATAGATAGCACCGATTCAAAAGAATCTTGTTCAATGCCCTCATCATTTCGCATAGCATTTTCAAAAGATAAGTTCACATGGTCACTGAAATAATGGAAGAAAAGGAACGAAGCTTCTTTTTCGATGATTTGCCTATCGAACCTTCAACTTGTGCTTTTTGTCTCACTTTTTTATTTTGATGATTTAAGTACCTGTTAAGAATAATTACAATTAAAATTTATTATATGTAATTAAACTAAAATTTAACATACTCAATATTTATACCTTTCAAACGAATGCATCCAACCATATTGCACAGGACCTCGAAGACGTGCTTTAAACGGAAGATGAACAGGTAAATGTTCCATTACTTTAAAGAAACCCGGAGGAAATATTTTCTCCAGTTTGCAGAGCATAGGAATTTCTTCTTCAATTTTACGTAGACGATCAACTTTTAATGTAGTTGAACAAAGCTCCTTGTAAAACAAACTAGTTCTTTTATAACCGTCCAAACTTTTGTAGGCAACGGTTCTTTGAAAATGGTGGGTAACAAATGTTCCATCATTATATGACAATCACGATTTTTCATCCTACTCAGTTTACCATTCTTATAGTCGACACATCCATGAAGATTGGAGGAAATCCCATCAAGTAATCTTAATCCTTCCACCCGCTTTAACGGTACTTTAACTTGGTTACTGTCCAGCTTATAGCATGCTTTGGGTTTTTTTGTGTCATTTGGCTTCATATGAAGCTCAAGATGATTGCATATTGCCTTTATATCATGTCCTGATTTCAAATCTTCTTTAGTCTTTCCTTTAACATTCGAAACTATGTTAAATACATTACCGAATACATTTTTCTTGTTGTGCATCACGTCGATATTATAGCGAATTAAGAGATTTTTCCAATAAGGCAACTCCCAAAATATACTTTGTTTGCACCAATTATGAATGATCAATATACCTTGAATTTCAATTTGTTCGCTAGTTTCATGTATCTTTGGACAATCCTTTACAAGGTCATAAATATCTTCATTTGACCAAATTATTGGTGGTCGCAAAGTCTCAAGTCTATTACTGTAAAGTTTTTTATCTTTTCCAAAAGGATGATTAATATGAAGAAAACACCAATGACATTCAAACCATAAAATTTTCTTCCCATGTGGTAAAGAAAATGCTCGTGTTTCTTCTATGTAATAAGGACAAGCTAGACGACTAGCCGTACTCCAAACCGAAAGCATTTCATAAGTAGGAAAATCACTTATAGTCCACAGCAGAGAAGCGAACATATAAAAATTCTTTTTTTATGAAATTTCGTATGTTTCAACACCTTCATACCACAATGTTTTCAACTCTTCAATCAACAGTTGTAAATATACATCGATTTCTCGTGTCGGATCATCAGTGCAAGGGATGACAATAGTGAAAACATATATGAAGTTTTCATACAAATCCAAGGAGATAAATTGTAAGGTGTAACGATTATAGGCCAAGATGAATATTTTGAACCAAATTGAGAGAACGATGAAAATCCATCCATACATAAACCAAGTCTAACATTACGGATCTCCATTGCAAAAGCGGATATCAAAATGCTTACATGCTTCTCCATCAGCTGGGTGTGTTAATGCATCTTCTTCCTGTGTTCTCATACAGTGTCAACTCATATGATGCACGGTTACAGAAGATGCATATAATCATTGAAGCCTAGGAGTGATGGGGAAGTAATGCATATGCTTGTACAGAACTTCCTTTCCCTTCTTTTTTCTTGGTTTGTATCTTTCTTGATTACATATTTTACAATTCCTAAGACTGATGTCTTCTTTCCAAAACAACATGCAACAGTTTAAACATGTATCTATTTTTTGATAAGACAAACCAAAAGTAGGCATAAGTTTTTTCACTTCATAATGATTTTCGCACATTAAATTATCGGGTGACATATGCCATTTTACAGCTTATACTATAGTTATAAACCAACTTCTACAAAGTATTTTGATTTCATCACAATGTATTCTATAGTTACTGATTATTGAGTACCGCTTGTACAACCATCCCAAAGGGGTTTCTTAGCAGCTTTAATCAATCATATTTTTTTTGCTCCAATACTCGGTTCTTCTTCGACATTAACATTGTGACCATCAACTTCAATAGTAGAGAACGTTGAATGTTTTGCATCTTCAACCATATCTTCTATGAGACTCGTCGGAACAATTTCAGTATCCACCTCCTCCTTCGAGTGTTCGGGATTAGGTGGTATAAGTTCTCCATGATGATCCTACACCAAATAATTCGGCATGAAACCATATTGGCGCGAATGAACTATTATCATATTTGGTATCAAATGCATCAAAAATTTGCACTTACTACATGGATAACGAATTTCTTCGTCATTCCCATTATTACTTAAAGAGAATCCAATAAAGACATGTACACCATTTTGAAAATGTTCTGTTATTTAGCCTTCAATTTCTCTTCTTTGTTGGTACATCCAGCTCCAATCAATAAAATAATTGACAATTTTTCTTACTTTAAAACATAAAAACATATTAATAATTTACGTATTGGCATTTTATTTTTCAATTAAACCATTCATTTAAATTTCACAAAATATATATTATTATTCTATTTAATTTTATTCTCAAATGGATTTACACAAATCATATGAATATAATCTACAATTTTTAGGTTATTGTTTTACACTTTGATTGTTGGTCATCCTACTTCCCATTACAAACACAGTAGTAATTATATTTTATAAATCATTTCATTTTAAATGATTCAACAAAATTTCGATAGCACTTTCTCTTTGTTTCCTGTGTCGTACACATATGCGTGTACGTAAGGAACAAAAAGAAAGTGTTGTCGAAATTTTGTGAACCGTTTAAAATGAAATGATTTGCAAAATATAATAACTTTACTGTGTTTGTAACTTGTCCAATACAAGATCAAATCCGACAAATATTATATCGGATGAATATATTTGTCCGTTTTATGATAAAAACGAATATCCATATAATAATCATACACAATGCTTGCCAAACGAGGCCGAAAACTATCTAAGGGATTTATAAAAAGTAAAGCATCTAATAGAACAATTTTTACAATAATTTACTACACTCTAAGAAACGCATATATTAAATTGTCGTTTTCGTCATCTTATAAATGCATACATTAAATCCTGAGCATAGACTCTAACTGATCCAAACTAGCCCTAATGCGCATATGCACTAATTAATCATATACACTAACTAATGCACATATACACTAAAAAAATTATTTTTCTCAATTTTTAAATGATAAAATATTATATTAACAACCTAATTAGCATTCAATAAGGTATAACAAACAATCAATGCGGTATTATAAACAACTATAATAACAAATTAACCCCTATTTACAAAATCAAAATTAAATAGGGTTTATAAATTAAACCTTATTGCAGAAAAATAGCTAATGGAGAGAGTTGAAAATTGAAGTTGGAGACTTGCTGATGGCGTGGAAGCTTGCTAATGACGTGGAGGAGGTGAATGTGCTGATTTGAGGAGGAGGAAGATAATGAAGAAAACTGTCGGCCTAAGACTAAGATATTCGTAACTTTGCGACGACTTTCGACGGTCGCCAACGACCATATTTGCGACGGCTTCCAACTACTATAGTCTGCTAGTTTATTATATTTTTATTTATGCCACAGAAATTGCTTTCCTGTCAAAAAAAATCGACGAGCCGTCGGAAATGGGCGCCACAATAAACAGTGTTTCTTGTAGTGTCTCAACAGTAGAAGGGTTTTTATAAAGAAGAAGCATTTTTCTATTTATGGCATATTGTGTACTGAGGTGGGAAATTAAAATCAGGCAAACTTTGTAAATATATATACCAAAATAAATGCATTAAGAGTATAATTATCGTTTAAGCAATTACTTCTCAAAGTATTCATAGATTGGTGAGACTTGATATTGGTGTATATCTTGGTTGCTTTAGTGGAGTCATGAACTATTGATCCTACAATTACAGGTAGTAGATATAAAATAATTATTATACTAATAGTAGATATGCAACAATTATTGTATTATTAGAAGTAAATAAGCATTTACTTACGCCCGTAAACAGAACCTGAGGTAGATGTGACAACCGTAGGTATTGGATGGGAGTATGTTTCAAGCAATGACTCATCAACCAAAATCTTTTTCTCAAACCAAAGAGTTATAATTGTTGAAATCTCACCGAGCATGTACAAAGACGTGAATTATTTATAAGTAATAAGGACATATGTTAAAATAAGGATGTTGGATAATGTGTACTATAGCCAAGTAGTTGGGTAAAACCTTGTCAACTCAAGGTGGAGTTGCCTTTTGGCCGACTGAGTTCTATCTTGTTTAGCAGTCTGAAAAACAGAGGTAATAGCACAAAGAATACCTTTTATGTTTACTCGGTTAAAACAGTGGCTACTTACTATTCCAGGTGACAAATTGTTAGTTAAGAGGGTTTGAAACAAAAAATAATAATCTAAACGAACCTGCAAGTTGACCCTTCTTGTTAATTCGAGATGGAAGTACGTCATCGTCCACAACCTCAAATTTGTAGTGAGGACCGTTGTATGTATCTTCATGCACCTTCCTAACTTGAGCGTCCACCTTAATGACAATAGTCAATGCCTCATCATTATCCTTGAAATATGTATCTGTGTCTTGTCCGTTAAACCTAGTAATCTCATATAGAGATTGCTCTTTGAACATATTTTCAAACTGGTGCAAATTATGCTTACATACAATTGCCATTTTTTGATTTCCCTATAGAAGACAGTTCACAGGAACATGTAAATGAATAGATAGGTTAGGTGTTGATAAACGGAGAGGAAGATCTTACCTTACTATCCAAAAATTGCGAGTTAAGAGAATAAGGCTTATTTGTTTTTTGGCTAACAAAAATCCAGAGTTTTCACACCCGAACATCGACTGTGTTCCAGTTAGTCACATAGACCAAGTCATAAAGCAAATTATTGTCCATTGTACCATTATAAAGAAAACAAAACACTGTTATTCATCATGTGTTCACCACATCAGTATGTAGTAAGAACCAAAAATCAATGTGCAGACGTGAAAGATAATAAACATGATAGCAGGGAAGATGATAGATATTTATCAGGAGAGGTAAACAGTAGTTTGAAAGAGCAGAAGGTTAAAAACAAGTGACACATCCTTAAAAACAAACTTAATACACAAAACGTCCTCCTAAAAAAAGATATAAATTACATCTCTATTTTCAAATACTATAATTTTTTTCCCTACAATACGCCTTTCCTCCACTACAGCAATGTTGATTCTTCATATGTGGATGTTATTCTCACATACATAATTAAAATTTGCCCCATTTATTATCAATCTTTAAAAAGCAATAAAAATTTTACGAACGGCGGATTAACAAACCGTTTTAAGCGTTAATCACAAATTTTATTATCTTTGTTAGCAAATATATGCAATATTGTAGAAATGTCTGCAATTATACCATATAATTGCATAAATGTTTGCAATTATATGCAATAGTTGCAGACAATTCAACAACTATATGCAATAATTGCAGAAATATCTGCAATTATACGCAATAGTTATAGAAATGTCTGTAAATATATGCAATAGTTGCAGAAAATTTAGCAATTATATGCAATAGTTGCAGATAATTCAGTAACTATATGCAATAGTTGCAGAAATGTCTGCAATTATACGTAATAGTTGCAGACAATTCAGCAACTATATGCAATAGTTGTAGAAATATCTGCAATTATATGCAATAGTTGTAGAAATGTCTACAATTGTATGCAATAGTTGCAGATAATTCAACAACTATATGCAATAATTGCAGAATTGTCTGCAATTATATGCAATAATTGCTGAAATATGTGCCATTATACGCAATAGTTGCAGACAAGTCTGCAATTATATGGTATAACTACACATTTGAAGAAAAATCAATGATATTCAAAATTTGCTGAATTCTCTACAAATATATGGAATAATTGCACCCTTACTGCAAATATGATTTTTTTGGTATCAACAATGGATCTCGTTTTAAAGATCATATTATTTTTTTGGTGAAATTGATTCGTTGATCCGATGTTTTTGTAGAAAGTTATATGCATTTGAAATGTTTAAAACGTAAACCAAACATAATTCATCTATAGCAGACATATATTATGGTTGATCAACATATAATTTAATGCAGAAATGCTAACGTGGACAGTACACTTACATCACAAATTCTAACGTACCGTTTTTTTTGCAAAATGGGTAGTTAAAGTTTGCGTCCGCATCGGATGTGTCCGAAATCTCTGACACGTCGACGCAGGCCCCCAATCCCCAGTCTAGTTCGCATGAACAGTTCAAAATAAAGCTTTCGTTGTCCAGTTTGTTTCATCCCCTATTTTACACCTCGTGCCTCTTCTCCACGCTCCTTTTGTGTGAAAAAAAGAACATAATCTCATTTCATGAACCAACCCAATCCCCTTCCCCTTTCCCATACCCATTTCATTTATCCTTTTTGGTTCAAAAAAGAAAGGTACCAAGTGTAAAATAAAAATGTCCTACACCATTAATCCTGAATATGGACCCTACCTATTTTTATTTTTTACCCATGATAAATGGATAAGATCTTATAAGGGACGTGGGACAAGTTGGGACCAAGAGTTGGGGAATGCGGACCGTGGGATAGATTATCTGAGATTCTGTTGTAATATGAAAAACATGAGAAAGACTGAATTTCTTTAAATTGATTCTTTTGTACTTGTTTATTTAAAAGCTAAATTTAACTGTCTATAATAGATTTTTTTGCACTCACTTATAATCCTGCTCTATTTACTATCGATGTTCTTTTGCACTCAATTATAACCTTCCATATTTTACTATCAATACCGTAACTACTTTATGGAAGACATGCCGACTTACTTGCAATCCATACAGTAGTTACAATAATGGATAATATGTTAACGTAGGGTGTGTTGTAAATTTTGTAGTTACTAAGGAAATGGATATTAATAAAACATTATTTTTTTCCCAATTCCTGTGGTATACCGAGAGCAAAGTTAGTTTGCTTATGTCATAAATCCGTTGAATGCAAAAGCTTTTTCATATTCTGTATAATAGCGTTTTTGGAAACAATTTGAACCCATATTCCTGTATAATAGTGTGTGTTCATATTGGAAATGAAATTGTAAACAACCCGATTATCACAATATATGTTAATATGTAAAAAGAAGTTTGGGTATATAGTTAATTGGGCTGCATATCTCAATTTAGCCCATGTAGAATTGTACACTAAAAAGTAAAAATACAACTTATATAGTGTACAAACCTTGATCTATTTTTTCAAAAAATTCAATTAGTTTCTTCGAATTCTTTACATGGATTCAGAGCCATATCAAGCCTAACAACATTGAATTCAAGTTTTGAAGAAAAAATTAAAGTCTTTTTTCATCAAAGATAGAAGCATAAGACTCAAGATTATTATCAGAACATTATCATCATTTGATATCTTGATAACCTATCAGGTATATTTCATCATTTCAGTTAGTTGAATTTTCTTATAGAAACATATGTCATGCCATAGAAATTAACATTTTTTTAGCTGCAACAAGTTCTATTCATAGAAATAAGAAAATTCTGAAGCAAGAAGACTCAGAAAATCAAAAGAAAAAACTCAAGAAAGCAATAAATAGCAGAAAGAAACCAGTTGCATCACCAGGAATCCATTAGAACATACTCATCATCTGAGTTTGGCTGCAAGTAACATGTCCATACTGCAGTTGAAGCAATCTTGCAACTGCAAAATTCTAAATCATCAAGCTAGTTATCTCTTTTATTGTTTTCACCATGGTTGATGGAGAACTAACTCATCAACCTTTGATAATACCACCAATCCTTGGCAACAAACTGTTGAAGCAGTCGAAAAGTTGATCAACACTGTCATTAGCCCACAAAGTTAGCTTATCACCATCCATCTTGAAGAAGATAATTATCTTATATGGAAACTTCAAGTTGAAACCACAATTCAAGGATATGGCCTTGAGGGGTTTATCCTTGGCATTGAACCTATCCCATCAGGGTTCACTACTGATCAATAAAATAAAAGGATCGGTAATTATAACATTCTGTATCTGGAGGCCAAAAGTTAAGCGCTATAGATGTTGCAGTCATCCGTAGTATTAACTTCTGATGACAAAATACGGTAATGATAATGGTATCCGTAATATCAGAAGCACAAGAATATGAACGAAATCATAGATTTCAAAAACAACATTTTACTGATTACATTTCAGAACAATAATTCATATCCATGTTACATAATCCCTTAATGTTTCCTAGGCAATGATTAAATATATCATTACAAAAATATGCCAAAAGCGACATATGATGATGCCCCCTTGGTTGATACAAGCAATATAGTCATATCTAACTTATATACACAGCGAAATTAAAACAAAATGAAACGAAAAATCCTAATTAGCTATTCGTCAGCCACCAGCTCGTCTTCGGATGCTTTATTCATCAAAGACAAAAACCTGAAAACCCCAACCCTCACCTACTCAAATCAATTTTGAGTACCAGAGAGTTTAAGGGGAAACAAAAATTTCGAGTCAGACATAAAAGCCTGATATGAATAATTTTGTTACATCTCGGTTTACTGAAATTAAGTAAGACCACGCCGCTTAGCGGAACAGGTTTCCTCTCACTAATATCCTTTTCAAAACATATATATTTTTGCAAACCTTTTCTGCAACCAAACTGGTTAATCAAAATGATTATATAAAAATAGCAATATCCTTTATGCTAATAAATGGACTATCTGTTCGTAAAACAAGTAGTACGTGAACTATCTGCCCATATATAATAGCAAGGTCTATTATGCTACAAATGGAGTATTTGTCCATACAACAAGGTTGACTGCCCGCAAACTGGACTAACCATCCAAAATCTATGTTGACTGCTTGCAAAATAGACTAACTGTCCGTATTATTTTCTTAGGGTTAACTACCCTTTAAATTTTCCTTGAAAACATTTCCAAAGTTATTTAGTCCTTCAAATCATATATATACACACACAAAAGGAAAATATATCTTTAACTTTACTCCAAGTCATTTTGCCATGTTATATATACTTTATTTAAAATAATGTTGACGGGATTTAATAAGGATTAACTATCCTTCCAACACAAGTCAAAACCCTTTTAACTTGAAAATACATAGGCTACATTGCCTATTTATTAATTCTAAACTTTTGTTTAAAACCATTTAAACAACCTTTCGAAACCCCTGAAGGTAACCCCTTTGAAACCATTGGAAAACCCTTTCGAAAACATTAGAAAATCCTTTCCTTTATTTTCTCCAAAAGCTTCATATTAGCAGACATCCCCCTTTAAAGCCTTTTAAATATTGCCTTTCAAAAATACAGGAAAAATCTTCCTTTAGTTCTTCCGAAACCATAGGGAACCACCCCTTTCGAAACCATTCATTAAACCTTTCAAAACAGTCAAACTCAATCCTTTCAAAAGCACTTTGGGTTAAATTTAAAACATATGGAAGGCTTTCTAAATCATTCAAAAACATCTCAGTCGAAACCATTTGGATTCTGCCCTTTAAGTAGAGCAAAAGGATCAAAAACCTAATAAAGTCGAAAGCATCAGTTTCGAAACCTTTTAAAACTATCTCTTTCGAAACAATTTGGGTTTTACTTTACTTATAGAAAAAGGGTCATAAAAATATTTAAGTGGAAAGCAATTGATTCAAAATCCATTTCCTAAATAATGAAGTGGTGGTATCTAAACCTTCCCATCGAAAGCATTGGAGAGGTGGCTAGGTTTTAGAAAAATGAAACAACCCTTTCGAAACCGTCTGGGTCGAAAGGTAGAAAGGCGACATCAAAATGGTCACGACATAGTCAGAAGCAATATTTAAAAACATAGGTGCAACCCAATCAAAACCATTTTCTTTAAATCGTTTGACTTAGTCGAAAGCTACTTAGTCGAAAGTAAGCATGTGTATTTCTTTAATTTAAAAACAAAGGATCACCTCAACCCCTTCGAAACCCATGGTTTTGACTCCATATCCTCCGCCCTCATCCAATTCATTACGTACTAGTTGTCTGATACCATATGCATTGGTTTTGACTGTGTCAGAGGCGATAGTATAGAGGCAGACCTGCTGTCGAAAGAGACGAAAGAGTGAAAAACTTGTAGCAAATAGTTCATTTCACCTAACCTGCCTTACGTGTCTAATTGTGATTGGTTGCTTCTTTCTTTACCAATACAAAGTGCTGCACTTTGTTAAAATTGCTGCTGACTTTTTCAGATTTTATAATTTAAGTCCTTTACAAAAAGCTCCTTCTTCTCTTTTAATTATATAAAATATTTAAGTCTCATCCTTAAATAATTTCATATAAACATTAAAGCACTTAGAAAAAATATAGAAAAATTCCAAAAAATCACATTATATATGTTTTCCAACGTATAAAATTTTCAAACCCAAATAATTAATTATTTGCCCGTAATTAATTTATAACCCAAAATACCATTTTCTTTACTAGAAAATTCATATTAATTCCACGAAAATTCAAAAAAATCTGAAAATTGAAACACATCTCCAAAATAATATTTATGGTCTTCATAGAAATTCAAAAAGCATTTTGATGTCAGTTTATAGGGTTTTTACCATAAAACATATCACAAATTCTATATGAATAACCATAATTCATTAACAAGTATACATATTCATTCCATCATTCAAAAACATGGCAAATCTTTACAAAATATTTGAAATTCATATTAAAAATGAAAACAAAATCAAGAATAAGATGTAAACATTATTCACCTTAGCCTTTGTGATTAAAGAGATTGAGATGTGAAAAGATTTGATTTGCTTAAGCTTCTTCCTAGCTTTTCTTCTTCTTTTTCTCTTTTTCCTTGTTAATGGTAGCCGACCTTGAGTTATAAAAACCATCAAATGAAATGAATGTGTAAAATTTTACATAGCTAAGGTTTGGAGGATATAGGAATGGCCTCTTTCCTATTTTATCCCTCCTCTATTTCATTTTAGCTCTTGTTTAGTTCATTGTTAAATGGCACGGCTACCCTTAATTAAAAATCAAATCTTACTTCCCTAATCAACACATTATTTTATTTAATTCAACTAATTAAATATCCTAAATACTGTTAACAAAAATCTGCGGTGTTACAGTCTCCCCTCCTTAAAGAATTTCGTCCTCGAAATTACGATAAGGTACAAAACAAATCAAATAAGAATGTAAAACATACCATCAAACAAGTGAGGATAAGTATCTCTAATCCTGCTCTCAATCTCCCAAGTACAGTCCCTGTCATCGTCGCTCCACGGGACTTTGACTAATATGACCATCTTAGTTCTAAGCCTCTTCACCTCTCTCGCAACTATGCGAATTGGCTTCCTCACTATGGTCAAATCCAGCTCTACCACTAAATCATCTAGCACAATCGGTGCAATAGCAGTCTCCGGGTCTCTAGCACACTTCCTGAGGTGAGAAACAAGATAAACATCATGGACTCTTGCTAAACTGCTTAGTAAATCAACTCTATAAGCGAGTTTCCCGATCCTCTCAACAATAGGAAAAGGTCCAATGAACTCGGAGCTAACTTTCCCGATTTCCCAAATCTTTTTACACCATTCGTCGGTGACACTTTGACAAAAACCTGATTTCCAACTGAGAACTCTAGATCTTTTCATCTCTTATCTGCACAACTTTTTTGCCTAGACTAAGCCTCCTTCATTCTAGCCCGAATGACCTCAATCTTATCTGTAGCTTCTCGGACTAAATCTAGACCAAGAACCAACCTATCCCTAGCCAAAAAATGGAAGATTTGCATGGCCTTCCATACAAAGCTTCAAATGCTACCATCCTAATACTAGTTTGAAAACTGTTGTTATATGAAAACTCGACTAGATGCAGATGGTCTTCCCAAGACCCCCAAAATCCAGAACACAAGCTCTTAACAAATCTTCCAAAATCTTGTTAACTCTCTTCCTTTACCCATCGGTCCGCAGATGGTAAGCGGAACTGATCTTGAACTTGGTTCCCAAAACTTCCTGTAGACTCTTCCATAATTCACTAGTGAAAAAAGGATCTCTATCACTAACTATGCCCTAACCACATTCTTCAGGACCAACATCGCCAAAACAAGTGTCGTTTTAGTTGACTTAATTGGAATGAAATGGGCACTCTTGGTCATTCTATCCACTATAACCCATATACTATCATTTTCTTTGTTCGACCTGGGAAACCCTTCAATAAAATCCATGGAGATAGAACCCCACTTCCATACTAGAATATTTAATGGCTGAAGCAACCCACTTGGTTTCTGGTATTTGGCATTTGCCTATTGGCAAATCATACACTGCTTCACACATAACTCAATATCTCGCTTCATACCTTCCCAGAAGAAACTTATCTTCATATCCTTATACATATTAGTATCTCCTGGGTGAGTAGAGAACTTTGAACAATGGCATTTCTCTAAGAGTTCTTTCCTTATATTTCCTACACTCGGAATACCTAATCTTCCTTTCTTTCTCAACCTCCCATTCCAATCAAGACTGAAATCTTTCAAGTCATCACTTTTAGTTCCTTCTCTTAATTTCCTAATCCATTCAACTAATGTTGGATCCTTTTCCTGTTTAGAAGCAATTCTTTCGATCATCACTGGTTGAACTTCCAAACAAGATAATACAACTGTATCTCCACTAGACCCAGCCTCGGATCTCCACTACACTTTGTAATATGCTAATGCTTCCAAACCCTTCCACTCGGTAATCATCGCCAAAATTGCATTCTGATGTTTCTTGATAAGTTCATCTGCAACCTTGTTGCCTTCCCTAGGTGTGTACTCAATCCCAAAATCATAAGCAGCGATGAACTCTAACCACATCTGCTGTCTCATGTTCAACTCCTTCTGAGGGAAAAAATGCTTTAGTGACTTACTATCTGTATATAGCTCAAACCTTTCCCCCAAAAGGTAATGTCTCCACACCTTCAAAGCAAAAATCAATGCAGCCAAATCCAAATCCAAATCATGCATCAGATATCTGACCTCATGCGGTCTAAGATGTCTAGAAGCCTAGGCAATCACTTTACCCATCTGCATCAGCACAGTTCCTAGTCCTGTTCCACACACATCAGTGTAAACCACCAAATCTTGAGTCCCTTCCGGAACAACTAAAATAGGTGCATGGGTCAATAAGTGTTTCAAACTCTAGAATGCTTCCTCACACTTATTAGTCTATACAAACTTCACATCCTTTCTTGTCAGCTTGGTCATCGGTGTCGCTATCCGTGAGAAATCCTTGTCGAACCTCCCATAATAACCAGCCAACCCAAGAAAACTCTTTTATCTCTGTCACTATCTCGGGTCTCTTCCAACTATTCACTGCTTCAATCTTAGTCGGATCTACTGATAACCCTTCCTCTAAGACTACATGACCAAGAAACTTCACCTCATTCTTTCAGAAATAACATTTCGAAAACATTTCCTTCAGCTGATGCTGCCTTATTGTTTCAACCACTACTCTAAGATGAATTTCATGCTTTCTTTCATCCTTGGAGTGAATCAAAATATCATTTATGAAAACTAATACGAACCTATCCAAGTGCTTTTGAAAAACACATTTCATCAAATATACAATGAACATCGATGAATTAGTCAGTCCAAAAGGCATGACTAACCATTCGTACGACCCATACCTAGTCCTAAACGCCGCTAAAGGTATACTATCCTCTTCTACCCTAAGCTGATGGAAACCTGTCGCTAAATCCAACTGTGAAAATACCATGGCTCCACTCAACTGGTTGAATAAATCATCAATCCTAGGCAATGGATACCGATTCTTTATTGTCCTCTCATTTAACTTACGATAATCACCACATATCTTCAACAAACCATCCGGCTTCTTAGCAAACACCGCGGCTGCTCTCCGAGGAAAACTACTCGGCCTGATAAAACTTTTGCCTTCTAAATCCGCCAACTGCACTTTTAACTCCCTCATCTATGAAGGGGTCATCCTATTTGGCGGTCACCTCACTGGCTCTGATCCTGGAACCAAATCGATTCGAAACTCAATAGCCCATTTCGGTGTCAATCCAACTACAGGCTCAAAAACATCTATGAATTTTCTAACCACGAAAATTCAACTTAACTCATCATCCAATTCCATAGCACCCAACAAGGCATACATCCCACCGTAAGAACCATTGGTATAAACTATCCGATCACTACAATCTAAGTGTCTAAGAGATATTTTCCTATCTAGGAAAAATATCCTAGCATCGTATTCACTTAACTAATGCATACCAAGAATAATTCTGAACCCCACAAAATCAAACACATGAAAACTGCAAACAAAAGTATGACCTAAAAGGTCAAACTCTAACTGATCACATCTCATCCCCAGAGTTGCATACCCTCTTATGGATTCGCAACCCATAACGAAGTAACTAAATAAGTGGGTTCTATGTTAATTTTATCTATCAAACATCTAGATATAAAATAATGTGATGCACTAGTATCAAATTGAACGCTAACAGTCATACCATGAATCTGAAGCGTACCTCCCAAGACTGCCTTTCCTTTTTCCTAAGTTGTCGGCTTAGAAGCGACAGGCTCCAATGCATACACCTTACGCTTTCCATCCTTAGCGGGCTCCTTGCACTGGCTGTTGTAGTGGACAATCTGGTCATAGTTGTAGCACCTGACATTCTTCCTTCCGGCCACTTCCTTAGCCTTCCTGGTACGATACTCATTAGTATAGTACCCCTTCCTATCACACTTGAAACAGACAATCTCAGGCTTCCCCTTCATAGCTGCTTTACCCTTCTGAGCACAATTCTTTGTAATAAAACTTCCCTTCTGATTCTGCCCAACCTGGACTTCTTTAGCCTTACTCTTATCTAGAGAATCAAGCAACTCCTCATGCCTCAAGGCCATCTCTAAAACAAAGTCAGAAGGATATCTAATATGAGGTAATGTAGCCCTAGCCAACTCAGGATTCAACCCTCTAATGAACTTCTCATTCCTCTTCATGACTGTGTCCACTAAAGCATACCCATATCGGGCCAACTCTTCAAAATTCCATGCATACTCCAGAACTGACATCTCCCTCTGCTCTAGTTCACCAAACTTCCTTATTAGAGCTGAATGTGTCATTGCTGACATAAACCTCTTTTGGAATCTTCCGTTGAAATCTTCCCAAGTCATTGATTCCTCTTTCACCGCCGCAGTCACACTATTCCACCAGAACAAAGCTACTCTCTGAAGCTGCCTGGACGCCAACCTCCTCTTCTACTCATCATTGAGCTCTAGGTCTACAAAAATCCTTAAACAGTATGTTAGCACCATAATTGGTCACTAACACCCTTGACAGAGAATGTGTAGAGAGAGTAATGAAGAAAGTAAATTAAAATGGAGAACTATATGATAAATTAAATGCAAAGACAAGAACAGCGGATTTATAGTGGTTAGGCGTTATTGCCTTCGTCCACTGTGAAGTTAATCTTTATTGTTTTAATCAACGATTGATTACAGATACAATCCGTACACCAACTTGAATACAATTGATAACTAAAGAGAATGAGTCTTGAATGCAGTAGAGTCTCCCCAGTGTTCTCGAAAAAAGGTCCCTTTCACTGTCCTCCTGCCCCTCTATTTATAGACGAAGATGGGTTGGACTTCCCTAATCGACCTAGGAGAAAGATACATCGGCCCATGGTGAGTGACTTCTGTGTGCCGAGCCGCAAATGCCGAGCCACACGTCCAAGCCAATCGGTACCTCTATGCCGAAAGAGGCAGCGTATTGAGTGGAGTGTGTTGGTCGAACGAGGCTGGAATGCCGAACAAGGCAGGAATGTCGAATGTTACTGGAATGAAGAGCGATCATGTCGAACGAGGAAGGAATGCCGGACGATACTGGAATGCCGAACGAGGCGCATGCCGAACGAGGCTCTATGCCGAGCAGGACTGGAATGCCGAACGAGGCTCTATGCCGAGCAGGACTGGAATGCCGAACGAGGCTCATGTCGAACGACCCTGCCATGCCGAACGGCCCTACCATGCCGACCGAGGCTTCATGTCGGACAAGGCTTTTGCCGAACGAGGTTCATGCCGAACAGTACTTATGCCGAGCCTCTAGTTACTTAGTCAAACATGCAGGTAATACTTGCCCCCCCAAAGTGCATCATGTGGATGAACATTATGCGCTTTGAATCACGAGTCCTCTGTGTTTTCCTTCGAGCCCCTATTCTGAATGCCACTCGAAGCATTGTTTGCCAAACGATATAATAATGACGAACGACATACGAATGCCCAATGACATACGAATGTCGAACGATACTGGAATGCCGAGCGAGGCTCATGCCGAACGATAGAGGTGCCTTGACCGGTTCTACCGGTCACTGTCCCTTCACCTTCTTTCCTTCCTACCATAAAGGTCAGTACTTCTCTCCTTCTTCCCTTTTTACCTTTTACCTCCGCTCTAATATTCTTACGAACTCACCTTCTTCTAGACCTTTGCCAACACTTCGACCTCCTTTTTGATTCTCGAATCCTACTCGTCCCTTCTCGACTAAACTCGACCACAAATCTGAGAAGATTTCGCCTGTAAATCAAGCACATCGTCAAAACTCGACCCTCTCTTCTAGGTATGAACCATTTACCTGCTCAACTCTCCCCAATTAGGGATTTAAGACAAGACTTGAACTCACGATCTTCCTCTAACCCACAAATAATGATAGTCGCGTAGAGAAGGAAATTGGACTCTAGGTTTAAACAAGCCTTGGCATTAAACGGAGAGGAAGATGGAAGAAGGCGTTGGCCCAGTGGAAACCGGTGAGGGTTGAGATGTCCGGTCACAGGTGGCGTGCGAGTTGTAGTGGTGGTCGACCGGCCACCTTGGAGGGTACTTAATTTGTATGAAAGAAGGAGTTGGAAGAAGATGTATGGAAGTGCTTCGGCATGACTTCCCTATGCTGAGCGATGGAGGGGAAGTATAGGAGTAAAGATGGAGTTAAGGTTCAGCATGTCGAGCGACGTGGCTCGGCATGGCCATGGCTCGGCATGATTTCCTCATGTCGATCGAGGTAGGAAGGAATGCAGGAGAGAAGTGGGAGAGGGGTAGAGCGCCGAACAAGGTGGCTCGGCATGACTTGTTGGATGACTCTTCTGTGCCGAGCGGTAGAGAGGATGTGTGAGAAGGGAGTTGGTGTTGAAGGTAAAGTGTCGAGCGACGCGGCTCGGCATGATTGCGGTTCGACATGTCGTGCCGCATGCCGAACGGTAATGATGGATGGTAGGAGAGTGGTGTACAACAATAACACTGTTCGAACATAATGCATAGTTACTCAACCTATTTGTGCCCGAATATACGACAGTGAATAAGGAAGGACTTAAACAACTAAGCACATCGGACCATCCAGACTGATAACTCCCGTGTTTAGACAACTGTAAACTTGAATTTAACTTGCTTAAAATGGATGATAACTTTCAACACACAGTGTCGATGTCGAGTTCAAAACATAAGTCATCTTATGACAAGCTCTCGTAGACGGTCAGCGATGACGGTCTTCGAAGATGATAGTGCGAAGCCCAACTTTATTTCACCAACTCAGTGACTTTTAATTTCTTGGCATTTATATTTGAATGATCGCACTAGTTCACAGACCACACGGGGGATCATTTATGTTGTTAAGTCTAATGTCGATTGCTTTTCAAGTATAGTTCAAATAGGAATTTCGCCGGATTCAGTCATTCACTAGAGATGTCTAGGAAATCTAGCTCTGCCATGATCTCGGATAGACCCGGGCCATCCTCTCAACAAGAAGTAGTTGGAACTTCAAATCCATCAACTACTCTTTTACAAGACATGCCGAGCACCGCGACCGCATCTGTCGACTTGGCTCCCGATGCCTTCGATGTAGTGATCTTTTTAGACGATCCGATCGATTCCCAAGCCTCGAAGATTAAAGCACGCTTCGTCATATATGCTCAGTTCATGGGATTCCTTTCGACAATGTGTTGGCTCCATCGGGGCAGGATCGTCCTCACTTGCCCCCAGTTGGATATACTGCCTACAACAGATTCATGTGTTGGGTCGGTAGCGTGCCGCCATTCAACTCCTTTCTTCGCGAGTGCTACAGTATATCGAGATTGCCCCATCGTAATTACATCCAAAAAGCCACGCGTTCATATACGACACTTGAATTCTCTTCATAAGTGTCCTCTTGAGGCTCCCGACTCCTGGCGATATCCGCTATATCTATCGCTTCAAGAGACAGTCAGAAAGCCCATCTTTTGTATTCCTCGAGCCACATAGCAAGTGTCAGATCCCGACTGGGGCTTGGAGCAAGTTTGTTGAGTATAAGCAGGAGTGGTTCTATGTGTGATGTCCTCCCAGCTTTGCGAGGAGATGGGTTGAAGGGAGTAAGTATTTTTTCTGGATCAATACTCGTGTTTGGTGGGAGCTGCACCTTTTCTAACTCTTCCTCTATTTTTTCAGGTATTAACCAACGTCCCGAAGGCTCCGGATATTCTGAAGCTGTCGAAGCTATCCGGGATATTCCCGTAGAAGACCAGGAAGGGAGTAAGTATTTTTTCTGGATCAATACTCGTGTTTGGTGGGAGCTGCACCTTTTCTAACTCTTCCTCTATTTTTTCAGGTATTAACCAACGTCCCGAAGGCTCCGGATATTCTGAAGCTGTCGAAGCTATCCGGGATATTCCCGTAGAAGACCAGGACATCAAATCTCTCATTTTAAATGTGTCGCTTACGAAGTTTGGGTTGCTGGTGGAAGGTCGCCAAATAAGCCTCCCTCCAAACGTCACTATAAGCAGGCATGCTTCGGGCAAAGGAAAAAAGCAGGCTGGGACTTCATCACGTAATGCCCTGACACACCAGAGGAGGGGGAAATTAAAGAAGGAAAGACGCCTGAAGTATCGGGTGAAAATGTTAGTCCCACTCGGGACCCGATAGTCGAGGTTCACGACATCGAAATGACACCTTCCCCTTCGAAGGGAAAGAAGAAATTGATCTATAAGTTGCGGAAGAAGGAAGTGGGTGGAACTTCTAAAGTCACCCTTATTCCAGTAGAGAGATAGCCTTCCCCCTAACACTTAGAAAGTTCTCTAAAAGGTCTGTCGAACCTCACTATTCCTAATGATCTGCTTAACTATGGCTTCAACGATTCGGAGGCCCTTAAGCTTCATTCGCCCGCGAGAGGTGATATAAGCGCTCAAGCCCAAAACCAAGGAGAAAAAACTGCTATTAGTAGAGATAAAGAAACTGGTCCATCGAGGGGAACACTAGGACACACACACAAATACGTGCACTTCACCTTGCACTTAAATTTCTGCCATCACTCTACTCTTTGCTGACTTGTCATTATTTAAGTTCTGTGTAGGTGACATGGGGCGTACACATGGACTTGACCGTCTTTGTGGTTTATCTATTTTTCACCACTCCGGCAGGGATTCGGGTTCCAACAAATGTCGAGATAGAGATGATTTCGGCGATCGAGACTACGACCATCGAGAATCATCCTACCGAAGGAAAACCTATAGTCAGTCCTCCTACCCTCGCGATCCTCCTCCTCAATCAGAGCATAGCAAAGAAAATTCCGCACATAAGAGGTCCCAGCCTGAGGCCCATCGAGATCAACACTCCGGTTTATCCAGTATCAGGCAATCCCGGGATCATCACAGAACACCTGTAGTCTCCAAGCAGACTCCTCTCGCTCCTAAATCTGGTCCATCAGTAGCAGAACGACTTGCTGAGTTTAAAGCCACGTTTCCAAAGATATGTTTTGATGGCTTAAAATTTTTCCCAACGATTCACCAAATTCCAGGACATGTCAAACAAAGCGCTATTGCTTGTACTAATGACAACTATGTCCATCATGATGCATTCGTCCACTTAGCCGAAAAAGTCTCAGAAGTCTCCGTTGAGCGTCAACATGAAATTGATCGCCTGAAGCTCGAGGCTATCCATGATAAAGACATTATCAAAGCTCACGACGAAGAGCTCTCTACATGCAAGTCTCAACTTGAAGCCGCCCAACAGAGTGCTAAAGATACTACGGAGGCCGTCAATCGTCTGGAGACAGCTCCTAAGAAATAAATCAACGAGGCGGTCGAACGCTGTAGGGCCCAAGCTTTAGAGAAGGATTCAGTGCAGAAGGAAAGGGATGCATTTGCCCTCCGAGTCAAAGAGCTGGAAGATCAACTCCGAAAAGAATGAGAGAAGAAAACTACTGTCCAGGAAGAGTCGCAACGATATGGCGACGAGATCGTTGCTACGCGACTTTTGAAGGCAAAGCTCGACGATGAGCTTTCTAAGGTCGGGATGCTGAAGGATGAAGCCCATGAAAAGGGCAAGAAAATAGCATCTGTGGAGATTGACTCTCTCTTTGAGGCGGCTATGGAGGCTGGCAGGGAAGAGATTAAGTGCATGTTTGACCCACTGATAGCAGAATTCAACGCCCGTGTCCTCATGCATCGGGATTTAACTTTTCTTGGCAAGGCTACCTTAAATCTCTAGCTGAGGCATGGGAGACTTTAATAAAGATCAGGAAGGTCGAGATGGGCACCGAAGAGGTTAATGAGAAGGCCTTGGTGAAAGAATCTCTCAAGGGGAACGAGCCTTCGGACTTGTCTGCAGCGAAGGCACTCTACTGCGAAGGTTCCCCCTTATCCAAAGGAAAAGATGTCATTGTCGGTCCATCTGGAACCGAGTCTTCAGTCCTTCCTCCTACTCAATCGGCTGATCAGCCAGTACTCGATCCATTCGAGCAACATGCTTGTTGTAACCCAAAAGACCCTGGTATCGGCATCCACATTCTATCTCCCATTTTGGAGATTGAGACTCCCCGGATGGTTGAGAGCAAGCAAGAAGCCGGTACATAACTCTTCCTTTCAAAGTTCAAAGAGCCATTGTTTTCGGCGTAAGATTATTGTATTGTAATGTTTGTTTCCTGTGATTTTGCGCAGGCCGTTTTGATCCCGAACCTACTGCAAGGAGTAATGACGCCAAGGAGGAGAAGGGGAAAACAAGCGAGGCCACTCACGAGAGAGAGACTCCCGGACCAGATGCTCAAGTGATTGAGGTGCTTTACGAGGATAAGTCTGAGACATCGTCTCCTATCGAAGGTAGTTATGAAATTGAGATCACGAGTGCCTCTGAGCACACTTTTAAAATGAGCATGAAGGAGCAACTGGCGGCGGAAAAGAAAATGACAGCTGAAATCAAAGTCAATCCCTGAGTCGTGGACCTAGATGATCCTCTGAACAAGCCTTTGAAGGTCATCCTCCCTGGTGGGTCCTGGCCATTAGAGGTCCCTCGTTCTTCCTTAGGTATCAGCTCCTCACCAAGCAAAACTTCCAAGAGAAAACGCATGGAAGAGGGGTCATCAGAGAAGACGAAGGAGGACAAGAAACCGTGGAAGTCAAGGAAGTAGTTATTACTCTCATTCAACGAGAGTTAGTTTAGATCATGTAATTATTTTTATTTATTTTTGTAGTCAATGTAAATAGACTTTTGACTTTGAGTTTTGGAGGAGTTGTAGTAGAACCTTATTTTGGATAAATAAAACTTATTTCTTTTATCTTTCAAAAGACTTTCATCGTTCGGCTTTCTGTATAATTATAGTTGAAAACCAAGCTATTGTGAATTACATAACTTCCAATTCATTTTCACATAAGTCGGAAATTCTTTGGAATTGTACATCTTTTATTCCACGCTTCGGGTACCTAAAATATTTTTCAGTCTGAAGGCCAGGGACTTGTTGGCTTCAAGTCATTTGTATCCTAGTCCACACTCCAGGGACTTAGAGAATTTTAAGCCGTTTATACTCTAATCCACACTCTGGGGACTCAGAGTACTCCAGCCCGCGCTCAGGTGACTTAGAGATTCTAGTCGTTTATACTCTAGTCCGCACTCTGGGGACTCAGAGTATTCCAGTCTGTGCTCAAAGGACTTGGAGATTTTAGTCGTTTATACTCCGGTCTGCACTCAAGGGACTCAAAGTACTCCAGCCCGCACTCAAGGGACTTGGATATTTTTAAGTTGTTTATACTCTAGTAAGCACATAGGGACTCAGAGTACTTCAGTTCGCACTCAGGGGACTTGGAGATTTTTAAGTCGTTTATATTCTGGTCCGCACTCAGGGGACTCAGAGTACTCCAGCCCGCACTCAGAGGACTTGGAGGCTTTTAAGTTGTTTATACTCTGGTCCGCACTCAGGGGACTCAAAGTACTCAAGTCTGCACTCAAGGGACTTGGAGATTTTTAAGTCGTTTATACTCCGATCTGCACTCAGGGGACTCAGAGTACTCCAGCCCGCACTCAGGGGACTTGGAGATTTTTAATTCATTTATACTCTGGTTCGCATTCAGGGGACTCAAAGTACCCTAGCCCGCACTCAGGGGACTTGGAGATTTTTAAGTCGTTTATACATTGGTCCGAACTCAGGGGACTCAGAGTACTCCAATCCGCACACAGGGGAATTGGAGATTTTTAAGTCGTTTATACTCTAGTCCGCACTCAGGGGATCAGAATACTCCAATCCGCACTCAGGGGACTTAGAGATTTTTAGTCGTTTACACTCTGGTCCACACTCAGGGGACTCAGAGTACTTCAGTCCACACTCAGAGGACTTGGAGATTTCGGGATGTTCGCGCGCGTTCGTACGTCAGACAGAATAATGTAATCTAGTGGTTTGCCATAGAATTATAATACACAGAAACATCAATAATCATGGGAAAGATGGCTTTAACCCTTTAGAAAATAAGCTAAATTGTCTTATTACATGCCGGAAAATAAGAATAAAAATATGCTGGAAATAATTGCAACTAAAATATGAAAGAAAGGACTAAGTATAATAATGCCGCAAATGCTCGGGGGAGCGTCGCGCCATCAACGATCGCTAGCTTGAAAATTCCCTCTCCAAGCTTCCGTTCAATGACATATGGACCTTCCCATGCGGGATTCATACGCGATGGGACCGGGAAAACTCGTTTCAAAATGAGGTCACCCACATCAAAGATTCTCGACCAGACCTTTTCATTATAATATCGAGCGACTCGGTGTCTGTATGCAGCCGCTCTTAAGTCATCTTCTTCACGTTTTTCATCAATGAAGTCCAGTGATTCCAACAAAAGATCCCGATTCGACTCAAGGTCGTAATAAGCTACCCGATGTGATGGAACTTTAAGTTCTACAGGTATAACAGCTTCCATGCCATATGCTAATGCGAATGGAGTGTGGCCGGTCGCGGACTTGTAGGTGGTTCTATAAGCCCAAAGCGCTATCGGAAGTTCATCCACCCACTTGCCTCTAGCCTTTTCCAAACGATTTTTTAATATAGACTTGATTATTTTGTTCACGGCTTCCACTTTTCCATTGGCCTTTGGATGAGCAACTGCTGCAAACTTTTTCTCAATGTTATATCTTTAGCAAAACTGTTTGAATTCTTTGCTTTCGAATTGAGTTCCGTTGTCTGTAATGATAGTCCGTGGAAGGCCAAAACGGCATATAATGTTTCGTACAACGAAATTAATGACCTTTTTGGTGGCGATTGTGGCCAAAGGCACTGCTTCTGCCCACTTGGTAAAGTAATCGACCGCAACTATTGCGTATTTTGCACCACCTTTGGATATGGGTAATGAACCGACTATGTCGATTCTCCACATTGCAAACGGCCAGGGACTAACCATTTGCGTGAGTTCCGTCAGCGGAGCTCTCTGGATTTTCGCATATTTCTGGCATTTGTCGCATCTCCTTATATAGTCTGCAGCGTCCTGATTTACAGTTAGCCAATAGTGTCCACAGCGGAGGATTTTCTTTGCTAATGTCTGCACCCCAGTATGGTCACTGCCTTCTCCTTCATGGACTTCCTTCAGGACTCATTTTATCTCATCGTGGGCAATGCACCGGAGTAAAGGAGTCGAGAATACCCTCCGATACATTATTCTGTCCTGCATTACATATCGTGAAGCCTTACGAATGACTTGTCGTCTTTCACTCCTTTCTGGCAAGACCTCGTGTAGCAAGTATTGCTTGAATGGGTTCATCCATGATTCCTTCTCGATTTCTGTTTCTAACATGAAATCTACCTCCATCATATTTATACTCGGAGCATGTAGGGTTTCAATGAGAACCAATCCCATTTGCTGTGCATCGCCAGTGCTCGCAAATTTTGCCAATGAATCGGCTTCTCTGTTTTGTTCATGTGGGACATGCGAAATATCATAATATTCTAGATTTTCTAGTAGCTCTTGAACCCGTGCAAGGTATGGGACAAGCCTCTGTCCCTTCGCTTGATAATCCCCCCGCACCTGGTACACCACTAGTTGTGAGTCGTAAAAGATTTCGACCGATTTTGCCCTCAGTTCTCTGAGAAGTCTCAAGCTAGCAATCAATGCTTCATACTCGGCTTCGTTATTTGTCGTAGGGAATTCAAGCTTCTAAGCATAACAAACTGATTGGTTTTCAAGAGTTAAAAGAACTATGCCATCCCTCAAGCAACGGTCGTCAGATTCCCCATCGGTATACATCTTCCATCGAACGGGAGGTATGACATTGTAACCGTCTAATTCGTCTGACATGGTGAATTCAGCAATGAAGTCTGCTACTGCTTGCTCTTGTATGGCCCTTCGTGGCATGTAGATAATATCGAACTGACTCAACTCAATATTCCATTTTAACATCCTTCTAGAGTTTTCGGTCATTGGAGTACCTACCGCAAGGGTTGATCGGTATAAACACTGATTGAGTGTGCCTGAAAGTATGGCCGGAGCTTGCGTGATGCAATCACCAAGCAATAGGCTAGTTTCTCAATCTTAGGATAATTTCTTTCTGCCCCCGTTAAATGTTTATTGACATAGTACTCCGGCTTCTGAACTCGGTCCTCGTCACGAACAAGCACCGTACTGATAGCATGCTGGGATACATCCAAGTACACGTACAACATCTCATGGTCTACCGGTTTCGATAGTATCGGGGGACTTTCCAAATGCCTTACCAGAGCTCGGAACGCTTCCTCACAGTTGGATGTCCACTCAAAATTTCTCTTTCCTTTCTTTATTACACCGAAGAACGGAATACACTTATCTGTAGCTCTGGATATGAATCGACTCAGTGCGGCCACCTTCCCATTCAAGCTTTGCACTTGCTTTATAGTTTTAGGCACTTGTATATCTCTAAGAGCTTGAATCTTCTCTGGGTTAACTTCGATTCCCCATGCATTCACAATAAAACCCAGAAACTTCCTTGACGCAACGCCAAAGGAACATTTCAAAGGATTGATCTTCATCCCATAATGTCAGAGTATATCAAACATCTCTGCTAAGTCTCGAATGTGGTCGTTTGATTGTCGTGACTTCACGAGCATGTCATCCACATAGACTTCCATCGTTCTACCAATCTGGTCTTAAAACATTCAATCCACCAGATGCTGATAAGTTGCTCCCACGTTTTTCAATCCGAAAGGCATTACTACATAGCAATATAGCCCCATGTCTGTGACAAAACCGGTGTGTTCTTAGTCTGGAATGTGCATCGGGATCTGATTGTATCCTGAGTACGCATCCATAAATGACAATCACTCGTGTCCAGCCGTAGAGTCGACGAGCTGGTCGATTCTGGATAAAGAAAAACTATTCTTCGGGCATGCTTTGTTCAAATAGAGTAATCAATGCAAGTTCTCTACTTCCAATTTTCTTTCCTTACTAGCACAGGGTTGAACATCCATTTAGGGTAGAGGGCGTCGCGGAAGAACCCATTGGCTTTGAGTTTGTCCACCTCCTCTTTGAGAGCAGTGGACCTCTCCGGGTCCATGCCTCTCCTTTTCTATTTTACAGGAACGTACTTCGGGTCTATGTTCAACATATGACTTGCAATATCGGGAAAATCCCGCAGATATCAGAATGTGTCCAAGCGAAAACATCTAGGTTTGCTCGGAGGAAATCAGTGAGATTCTCGGCCACGAGCAGGGTTGCGATCCAATCTTAAGAACTCGTGACGGGTCATCCCGGCTGACTGGGATGTCAATCGTCATTTCAGCCGGTGCTGCTTTTGCTTCCCTGGTTCTCCATCATCATCTCTCGGATCTATGTCTCGATAGATCCGAGACTGTCGCCCGAGCCAGGGCTCGGGCACTACTTGTCAATCGCTAGTATTCCGAATGCGGATGGAGCTGTCTGCAACCTTTCCTTTCTCTCGCTGCTAGGCCTCTCTCATCTCAGCCACATAACATGCGTGACCGGTCGCCTGATCGCCATGCACCACACCGACTCCTTTGTCTGTCGGAAATTTTAACGTCAAACACCACGAGGCCAAAGCTGCCCTAAACTCCTCCAGGGCCGGCCGACCCAGAAACACATTATATGGAGAATCAAAATCCAACACTATACACGGTAGGATTCCCACCCTCCTACGCTCACCTTCTCCCAGTTCAACTAGCAACTCAACATACCCCGTTGCGTCAGTCACTGCACCATTAAAGCCATGGATACGGGATTTAGATGGCTTTAAATCTTTTGTCTTCATCTTCATTTGGTCATTTTCCTTTCGGAAGATGATGTTAACGGAGCTTCCACAATCAATTAAAATTCTTTTTACATATGCTGGCCCGATTGTCGTAGATATGACCATTGGGTCGATGTAGGAGCCTCCACTTTGTCCGCATCTCGGCTTCTAAATACTATATCGTCTATCATCATGCGTTGCTGCTTTGCGGCGGTCTCATCCTCCACGTTCGAACAACACTCATAATCCGCAAGCCTCAAGGAGCTAGCATATCGCTCTATCTCCTGCCAATTCTTGTTTGCTGGGTGAGGTCCACCGACTATCGTGTTTATGACCAATTTTCCCACGGTTCAGGCAGGTTCCTCTGGTTGGGTCTGATGTTCCTTGCCTACCCTCTTGTGGGTTCTTGACAAATTCCTACAGCTTTTTCTGTCTGATCAACTTTTCTATGACGTCGTGGAGGTGTCTACATTCCTCTGTATTGTGCTGTAAGTCTCATGGAAGCGACGGTACTTCCCCGTCCGCTTTTGTTCCTCTATGGACTCCTTTGGGCGTGGCTTTCTATATTGGAAAGTGTTACAGGTTGATAGGTAAATATTCTGAAGAGATGCATTCAGTGGGGTGTATTCGTTGTAGGTTGGAATCCTTGGCTTCCATTTCCCTGCTTCTCTTTTCTTTCCGGGATTTCCTCCTCCGGATCCTTTAGATTGCCCAGGCTTGTTCTGGACGTTGACTTGAACCTTTCTCGAGTTATCGTCGGATTGATTTACGGTGATGTTGCTTTTCACAGTCTCTTGAATAGGCCCTGATGCCTTATCTCGCCTCGTCCACCTGGCTTCTTCTCTTCTTATGAATTGATGAGCCTTTGAATAGAAACGCTCCAGCGTTGTTGGAGGCTTTCTTGCCAACCATTCTCTAAACTCTGAATCCGGATCCACACCTCGCATTACCACCATCAGAATTGCGTGGTTGTTAGGGTTGCTAACTTCAGTAGCCGCAATATGAAATCTCTACAGGTACTCTTTCAACGACTCCCCCGAAGCCTGGATTACACTTGATGGGGACATCACATCCTTGGGACGAGTGGCGTGTATCCTGAACTGTTCTACAAATTTCATCTCCAATTCTTCGAAGATGGATATAGACCGTGGGGGAAGTCGAGTGAACCACATGGTGGCGATTTTAGATAAATTAATTGGAAAGCATCCACACTTGGTCGCGTCATTTTCTCTAGCTGAATCCATCATCCATTCGTACCTCATCACATGCTGCCTGGGATCTGTCTTTCCTTCGTAGGCCAAGATAGTTGGCATGCTAAACTTCCTAGGATACTCGGCCTTTAGGATGGTATCGGTGAATGGAGTATGACTCTTGGATATCCCCCAATCTTCGTTAGTTAAGCCTTGATTTTCTCTCATTAAATACCTGACCATAGCTGATAAGTTCGGAGTTCGTATGGAGGATGGAAGGTTGGGCTCTGTTCTACAGGACCGCTCGTGTTGATGTCCCCTCTATTGGAAATATGCCAAACGTGTGTCTTGAAGGCCAACTTCATTAGGGTCTTGGTGCGCAGGGGTACAGTCTCCATACGTGTTTCTAGCTCCAAAGTTTCCTGTTCCGGCTTGGGTGTGGCCTCTAAGGTGTGAGTGATCCCTAGTTGATCGATCCGTGGCACCTGCTTGTGCAGTTTCATTTTTATGGCGTCTACGCCTGGGAGGTTCATCGGATGAAGTCAAACTATCAAATGAAGAGTAAGGAACGGGGCTACCTCCAGCATTCTAATGGTGTTGATGTGTACGTTGTGTCATGAGGTTAGCGTTAGCTTGAATTTGTTTAGCAAGTTGCCTTCTACTTTCCATGAGTTCTCTCATTGGTCGTTGAACTCCATCCTAGTGACAACTTCCGTCTGGTTATGAGCTCCGACAGTCCCTGTGTCGGGATTAACTTGCTTATTGCTAGGTCCTATCTATTGTACGCTAGCAGTCTCGTTGACGTTCGCGTTATGAGAGGCTGATCATGTACGTGGTCTTCCCATAGTAGAGTTGATGATCGAAACTTTGAGTAGATTCAACGGACATCCCGTCAATAAGTCGGATCTCCTTCGAGGGATTTATTCAATCCAGTAGCTACAAAGCAGAACCTAGAGGCCTGAGAATTCGATTCTCCGTGAAAGCACCAAAATGTTAGTACCAGAATTAGTCACTAACACCCTTGAGAAAGATTGTGTAGAGAGATTAATGAAGAAAGTAAATTAAAATAGAGAACTATATGCTAAATTAAATGCAAAGACAAGAATACCGGATTTATAGTGGTTCGGCATAACTGCCTACATCTACTGTGAAGTTAATCTTTATTGTTTTACTCAACGATTGATTACAGATACAATCCATACACTAACTACTTGAATACAATTGCTAAGTAAAGAGAATGAGTCTTGAATGCGGTAGAATCTTCCCAGTGTTCTTGAAAAAAGGTCCCTTTCACTGTGCCCGTGCCCCTCTATTTATAGACGAAGATGGGTTGGACTTCCTTACTGGGCCTAGGAGCAAGATACCTTGGCCCGTGGTGAGTGACTTCTGTGTGCTGAGCGGAAAATGCCGAGCCACATGTCCAAGCCGATCGGTACCTCTATGCTGAACGAGGCAGCGTTATTGAGTAGAGTGTGTAGGCCGAACGAGGCTGGAATGTCGAACGAGGCAGGAATGCCGAACGATACTGGAATGATGAGCGGGGCTCATGCCAAACTAGGTAGGAATGCCGAACGATACTGGGATGCCGAGCGAGGCGCATGCCGAACGAGGCTCTATGCCGAGCGGGACTGGAATGTCGAACGAGGCTCACGCCGAACGACCCTGCTATGTCGAACGGCCCTGTCGACCGAGGCTTCATGCCGGACGAGGCTTCTGCCAAACGAGGTTCATGCCCAACGGTACTTATGTCGAGCCTCTAGTCACTTGGTCAAACATCCAGGTAACATGGTGCAACAACCAATTCTCTACCTTAATGACATCTTCTTTTTCGACAAACGGCTCCCCTTCAAGCTTGGTGTAATTCCCACTCAGCTTTGCATAATGGTTGAGTATCGAAACTTTAGGAATCCCTGCTCCTGCAGCATTTCCTCCTAACACTCCGGCTGCAACTCCCGCATGTACCATATTCTTGAAAAACCGATACATAGCTTCCAATCCAACCCATGGGACTTCGGCACCCACATCCTCTGCTTGCGCTTGACCTTGACCCCTTCTCAGATTAGGCCCGACATTCCCTTGGGTACCCTCCCCTCCTTGGTTGACTCTTCCTCTTTTTCCTTCCATATATGTATTCAAACCTCATGAGATATTAAAAAATATCCTAACATAGATAGGAGACTAGAGATAAATCATATACTTATATAAAGCAAATACAAGTACTTTATTATAGCGTTATCCCATACCCTATTTTCACTCTAATTCCTTATGATTATGCTTTAAAATCGCTTTTTTAGTTTAAAGTTTTTCATAAACCATGCTCTGATACCAAGTTGTAACATCCTATATTTGGAGACCAAAAGCTAAGCAATACAGATGCTGCAGTATTAACTTCTAGTTACAAAATACGGTAATGATAATGGTATCCATAATATCAAAAGCACATGAATATGAATAAAATCACAGATTTCCAAAACAACATTTTACTGATTACATTTAAAAATAATAATTCAAATCCATATTACATAATCCCTTAACGTTTCCCAAGCAATGATTAAATATATCATTGTAAGAATACGCCAAGAGTGACATATGACGATGCCTCCTTAGTTGATCGAAGTAGTATAGTCATATCTAACTTATATACATAGCGGAATCAAAACAAAATGAAACGTCAAATCCTAATTACCTATCCGTCAGCCACCTGCTCGACTTTGGATGCTTTATTCGTCAAAAGAAAAAGAAAAAAACCTGAAAAACCTCAACACTTAACCTACTCAAATAAATTTGAGTACCCAAGAGTTTAAGGGGAAACAAAAACTTCAAGTCAGACTTAAAACTTGGTGTGAATAATTCTGTTACATCTTGGTTTTCTGATATTAAGTGAGACCACGTTGCTCAGTGGAACGGGTTTCCCATTAACTATATCCTTTTCAAAACATATATTTTTTGCAATTCTTTTGTACAACCAAACTGGTTAATCAAACCGAATATATCAAAATAGCAATATCCTATATGCCAATAAATGGACTATCTATCCGTAAAACAAGTAATATGTGAACTATTTGCCTATATATAATAACAAGGTCCGTTATGCTACAAATCGACTATCTGTCCATACAACTGGGCTGACTGGCCGCAAACTTGACTAACTGTTTGAAATCTAGGCTGACTGCCTGCAAAATGGACTAATTGCCTGCATTATTTTCTGAGGATTAACTATCCTTTAAATTTTCCTTGAAAACCTTTTCAAAATGATTTAGTCCTTCAAATCATATATATATATATATATATATATATATATATACACAAGGAAAATATATCTTTAGTTTTACTCTAAGCCATTTTGCCATGTTATATATACTTTACTCAAAATAATGTTGATAAGATTTAGTAAGGATTAATTATTCTTCCAAAAAAAGTCAAAACCCTTTTAACTTGAAAATACTTAGGTTACATTGCCTATTTATTACATTCGAAACCTTTGTCTAAAACCATTTAAACAACCCATTCGAAACCCTTGAAGGTAATCCCTTCGAAACCGTTAGAAAACCCTTTCGAAAACATTGGAAAATCCTTTCCTTCTTTTCTATGAAAGCTTCAAATTAACAGACATCCCTTTTAAAACCTTTTAAATATTGCCTTTCGAAAATATAAAAAAAAATCCTTTCAATACTTTCGAAACCCTGGAGAACCACCCCTTTTGAAACCATTCATTAAACCTTTCAAAATTGTCAAACTCAATCCTTTTGAAAGCACTTTGGGTTTAATTTAAAATATGCGTAAGCCTTTCGAAACCATTCAAAAATGTCTCGGTCGAAACCATTTGGATTCTACCTTCAATTAGAGAAAAAGAATTAGAAACTTATTAAAGTTGAAAGCATCAATTTCGAAACCTTTTAAAACTCTCTTTCAAAACCATTTGGTTTTACTTTGCTTATAGAAAAAGGGTCTTCAAAACATTTAAGTCAAAAGCAACTGCTTCGAAATCCATTTCCTAAGTAACGAAGTGATGGTGTCGAAACCTTCCCATCGAAAGCATCGGAGAGGTGGTCAGGGTTTAGAAAAACTAAACAACCCTTTTGAAACCATCTAGGTCGAAAGGTAGAAAGGTGACAACAAAAAGGTCTTGACTTAGTGTAACGACCCGATATTTTCAACCATTCGCATCCATTATAAGTGTATAGGTAGACACTCATGCCGGAATTGAATTGCTCAAAATACCGCGTTGTAAATAAAAAATTTGGCAAATCTCAGAATATACGGTAAATAAAAATCACAGATCACAGACACAGAGTAATAATAATGCAGCGGAAGTAAAAGAGATAGTAGTTCATGAAGTTACTATATAAATATATCAGAGTTATATAAGATACAATAGAAGAAATAAAGTACAATAGAAGTTTAAATATGATAACCAAGTACAAGCTGAATAGAACAACCGAACTGAAAAATGAAACTTGACAAGTAGATAATCTCCAGCGATTCCAACCTCCAGAAAGTGGAAATCCAAATCTGTGAATAACTCAGGCTGACCCGAGCGTAAATAAAAATACAAACACTCGAGTTAGGACATACATACTTATACAATGCAAACCAACTCAAGTGAACTGTAGCAAAGGTACAAGTAACTTAGAAGATGCTTGGGACCGCCCATCCTCTAAGGATCCGTTAAACTATTTACTATGTAGTAATATACGCTATATACAGTAGTGTCTAATCAGTAAAGTATAATCATATGGAAAATAGCATTAAGGGGATGGTGAACCTTAACGCGGTCGGATCTTTAAAACCAAAATCATAGTGGGTTCGATATAAGGAGATGACACGGCACGCGAGGCAATGCTAGGGTGGATACACCGTTTGCACTCCCGGACCGGTGGTGACGGCAAGCCAGCAGCTTCCGCCCACCTCGAACAATACCCCCGAATCAAACTGGCGCCACATATCGAATCACAAAAGTAATAGAATGGTTTCCGATGGAGCATGCTCGATGAAAGGGTGTGACCCTTTGTGTAGCCCGGTATAGCTCCTGTTTTAGTCATTTATGCCAACTCACGGGAGTTGGGTCCACGTAATATACCTCGAGAACGTCGCCACCATCCTACTTCATTCTTAAATCTCCACCGCGTACACAGTTGTTAAAGTGGTTTTGGGTATTGGCCGGCTATAAGACAATATCTGATCCCGGTCTCTTTAACAACCAATCGTTATTATAACCCGTAGTTATAACTTTAAAACAATATTTTATACATCAAAAAACAATATCATTTCAACCCTAATCTTTATCAAAATAAAGATTAAATCATTTCCAAACCATTTCAATTTATCATCATACCATATCTTTCAATTCAAATATTTATCAAAATAAATATCAAGTCATTTCTAACCATTTCAATATATTAAATTATCATATCCTTTAAAAACTTCCTTTCAAATCATTTTAATATATCAAAATATCATAACCTTCCAAAGCTTCATTTCCAAAAGATCATATCTTTCGAGACTTCCTTTCAAATTATTTTAATATCAAAATGTCATATCTTTCAAAACTCCATTTTCAAATCATTTTAATATATCAAAATATCATATCCTTTCAAAACCACATTCATTTCAAATCATTATTCATTTTATTCAATTTAAAGTATCATTTCAATTCACATTTCAAAACAGTTTATATTCCAAAAAAAATCATTTTTAATCATAAAAAATGAAGTTATTATGTTAAAAATTAAATTATTAAATTTCCAAAATTTTCAACTTCCAAAGTTCATTTATTTACTTACGTTTATCAAAACAGTGAAATTTCACTTTTCGCAGCATTTAGAAAACGCTACGGAAAGTTACATTCAAAACAGTTCAATTTAACAAAAGACAACATTTTAAAATGTTGTAATAGAGTTTACTAAAATTTCAAATAAACTTAGTTAAATTCAAAAATTATAGCGCTTACAAAATTGCTATAATAGTTTTTAATTCAATTTAGCTTTTTAGTTCATTATCATCAACTACAGCATTTACAAATACTGTAATATCATTTACATTATAATTAATAGCATTTCAAAAATGCAGTCAATTAACTCCAAATATTCAATATAATTTCTCAACCAATTATATTTCTATTTAAAACATTTTTAACTCATAAAATCATACATTTTCACATTAATAAACATCATTTAATTTTCCTCAAGTTCATGATTTTATAAAGTTAAATTTCCATTCAAAAATTAAGATTTAATAATAATTCACTTGTTAAAATGCAGTGTTCAATTTTAAATTCATTACATTAAATTTCAACTTAACACTTAAGTTCAAATTCTCAAATATAACTTAATTTTATTTTTATTTACTTAACTAAAAGTTCACTTTTAAGTCAATTTCATACATCTTCAATTTTAGTCATATTTCAAAATTTCAACTTAAAATATCCATTCATTTCACATTTCAACTTTATTAAAAATCATTAATATGATATAAAATCACTTTGAATTCATTTAAATTTAATTATCATAAATTTATCATAATTTCATATTCAATTTAATTTCCAATTATAATTAAATCAAATTTTCCAAAATAACTTACGTTCAAAATTTTCTAACTTTTCATTAATTCATTTTACTTACAATTATTCAGAAAATCAATAATATTTTACAAAAATCCTTTTTAATTAGATTTAAATCAAAATGTTTTAATATTTACATTTCTAAAATAATTCTAAAAATTTTAGAAACATATATTAACTACGGGTCTGTATATAATTTTCTACACTAGGAAAAGTGATACGGGTAATATACCATTTCAACCCGTGATTTACAAAGAAAATCCGGGTTTTATCATTTCAAACCCGCAGTCCCAAGTAAAAGAAATAAATTGAAAATCATTCAGGCCTACCATTTCAGCCCATAACAATTTTTCTTTATTCTAAAGTCCGTTCGGGTATGTATCATTTCAACCCATAGTGATTTCTAATTTATAGGGAACTTGCAGTGTGATAAACATATATAAATGAACAGTAACAACATATATGCGATAACAGATGATACGACATGAAATTTAGCAGGTTTAACATCATATAAAAAAAATCACATGGCAGTTATAACATCATATATAATTCTACACATTCAGTTGTTGTTATTTCACAACTCCATAAGTATAAATGTCGTGTGAGCTTTACTCACCTTTTATGGCTGGAGATTGCAATACAAATGGCACAACGGATTCCAAAAGGCAATAGCACGATTTTTGATTTGAGTGGAGAGCAAATCCAAGCTATAGAACTTGTGTTATAACCCAAAACAAAAAAAATAAAATTATAATTCAATACAGCATTGAATAGGAATAACTTTGAATTGAAAAGCAATATGAATACACAACTTTTTGCCTTGCTTTCTACAGTTTCTAGCACGGCTTATAGAATGTTTTGGCTCAGGTTTGGACATACTTTGGTTCAGGTTTGGGTCCTATAAGGCATGGCTACAAGGTATTGAAGTGGTGGAGGAGTTATTACGCATGAATATGAAGAGGTTTATGCAAAATAGTGGTTTTTGGTTCATTTTGGGATTGGCTACATGGATCTATGGCTCGGCTATGGCATGTTCCTGATCTAGACAGAGGATGAAGGTGATGGTAAGGGGTGTGTCAAGGTGGTGGTGGAGCAATAGGAGGTGGCCAAGGTCATCTAAGGTGATGGTGATGAAGACTAGGTGGCTAGACATGCTTTTTAAGGAGTTTTAACATAGTTTTTGTGGATTTTGCATCATGGGATGGTCATGGCACTTGCAGGTCAGAGGAGGAAGGGTTTTGGTCGTGTATGATGTGGGGAAGGAAGTGGTGGTGGTCGGTGGGGGAGATGATGGAGGTGTTAGGCCAAACAAAGCAAGAGAAGAAAGGCAAAAATCAAGCAAAACAATAGAAAAAGGAAGAAGAAAAGAGAGAAGAGAGGAGGCCATTGCTTATTTTTCTTTGCTCAGATCTGAAATGGATGTGTATTATTGATAGAATCAGAAACTTTCACGTGAATAAGCAAAAGAAAAGGAACGGCTACAATAAATTGATGCATTGATTGAAAAAGAAACGGTGAAACGACTTTACGTTTCTTAGCTTTTAAAACCTTCCATACTTCCTTTTCCTTTAAATCAAGTAAAAAAAAATAACTTTAGCAAGTACATCTAAAACCGAAACAAAGTGAAAAAAAATAAAAATATATAATTAAATTTAAAGAAAATATAAAAAGAATTAAGGAAATTGCTTAAAATTTGAAAACAGGGTTCAAAAATTACAATTAAAACATCAATGGCTTTGGAAAAATATCTGCTTCATTTTAAAAATATTATAAAGAAAAATTTTGAAATAAAATAATTTATTTATCATTTATAAAATAAAATAATTAATTAAATTGGAGAAAAATAGAAAAGAACTAAAGAAATGTTTAAAAATTGAAAACAGGGCATGGAAATTACAAGAAAAATACTACTAGCTATGGAAAAATTCCTACCTCACTTCAAAAATATTAAAAGACAAAAACATACATAAAATAATATATCAATACATATTACAATAAAATATGACAAAGAAAAATAAAATTTATACTATTTAAAATAACAAAATTGCAGAATAAATGAATTGCACTCAATATTGAAATATACATAACTTTCACAATTTAAATCCGTTTCCAACGAAACAAAAAGCAGTGTTCCTAAAATTTTATGTACTTTCAAAATAAAAGAAAAAATTTAAATTTTCAAACTTTTAAAATTTTAAAATAAAATTCAAAGTTTGACTATTTTGACCAAAAACTCACTTTTTGGAAAATATTCTTTTTAGTCATGCTTTGGAATGATAATTCATATCAAAACTAAAGTTTATCATTCAAAATAAATAAAATAGGTTTTTAAATCAAAAATTTAATTAAAATAATTAAAATATACAAAAATTAATAAATCACAAAATACAGGGTTGTTACACTCTCCCCCACTCAAAACTTTTCGTCCCCGAAAAGGAATGAGGTATGGGAAAGCACAAAAAAAGATAGAATGAAACAAGATTTAGGACAAGATGACAAGGAGATTGAAATTATACATGATGGCTATTGTTATAGGTAAATTTTACAAGGTGGACATGATCTTTCCAAGAATCTCCAAAATTAAGAACACAAGCACGAAAAGGTGGATTCAAAATGATCACCAAAGATCTATTAAAGATTATAGAAAGATGCCTATACCAATCTATAACAAGATAAGGATGATAAGGACAACCAAAAGATAGTTTGGAAAATAAAATAATGAAATAAATTTGAAAGCATGGAAATTTCACCTTAAATAGAGAATAAATCTGTACACAAGTTAAATAAATCTTGACTATCTCAAATTCCATTATCTTATTATCCAATCATCTTAAATTAACAATTTTTAAAACCAAAGAGTTTGAAAAATAATCATTTATTATACTCATAATGTACTTAATACATTTAATTCTTCTTTATTCCTAGTTAAAATTAAATTTATTCCGCTCAATATATTTATCACTTATGTTAAATATACTTACACTTATTATAACTGCTTTCTTTTATTCTTAGTTCTTTTAACATTATTTCATTGTAAGTTATTCAATTACCCTTTATTATATTTACCTCTGTTAATCATTCTATAATTAAAATTTAAGTGTATAACATTTATTATAACCACTCAAATTTCATTTATAAAATCTTTTTATATTGTATATTGTCCAATTACATTGTTAACTTTTGAAAAATTAAGGTAAGTTATATTGGAATGCAATTGAGTATTATACAAATAAAATTTTCCAATTCAATCATTTCAAGCTTAAATCATTTATTCAAAAAAATTTATTTTCTTTTTTTTTTAATTGAAATTATTCTTTAAAAATAAAATTTAAGAATTAGATTTCCGATTTCTTCAAACCATTTAGAGATAAGTAATAATATATACATAATATGTCAAATCAAATTTCAATCATATATATATATATATTAAAATCAAGTCATATTTTAGAAATTCAAATCAATTAAATTTCCCAAAACAAAGCTGTAGCAAGACTACAGAGCGGTCTCTTCACTTCGAAACTCGAAAATGAACGTTGATGATGCTGCAGTCATCATCGAAGTTATTTTCTAGCGACAAAGAGAAGAGCAAATTTTAAACTTAAAATTTTTTGGAAATAAATTTCTATTCAAAAATACTTTAAATAATATATCCCTTTTAAAACTTTTAAACAAAAGCTTTGAAACCATCGGAAATTAAATTCTCAAATTTCTTGTTCTAAATTCATTTCAGTTCCCAAATCAAGTATTATCACTTCAAATAATCAATTTGAATCAGTTTATTAAGTTTCATAAATTTACTTATATATCAAAATTTATTTCATTAACCAAAATTTTAAAATATATTGTGTCAGTTTGTTCTGTCAATGTGTTTTAGAAACCCTATCAATAGCGTTGATCAGACAAATCGATCAGAAACCCAACTCAACATCAACAATGCAAACAACACAATATATAAACAAAACATAGATTTACAAGTACAATTCAAAATGTTTGAAATTAGGTTGGAAACAAAATACAAGATGATTAAATAACAAAATAGGGAGGTGGATAAGCTTAAATAAATCACGGGCAACCTTAACCGGTTCAACCGTGACTTAAAGAATAAGATCAATGTGGATTTTTCTGGGGTAAATCTACATTCGATCTCAAGAGTTAGAGTTTGGAATAAAAATAGATATTAGCATCTAAACCAAGGATAAATATAAATCTATGGTGAATCGATGCTAATTGTAAAGGAGTTTCCCTTTTTTTTCAATTCAATTTGAAATTGGCGTGACCGCCGACTCACTAAAAAGATCATCCGAAGCGGAGTTATGGAATACTCCAGAGTCAAAAGAAGGTGAATAGTGTGGGATACGAATGGATTTTGGAACCGTAGGGAACGTTCCAAAATTCAAAGGAATTGAGTCAAAAAGGAAGAGATTCAAACTCGAATGAAAGTGATTCTGCAAATACATTCACTCCATATGCTGAGTTTTGCCTAGAGCTACCAAAGCTCTGATACCAACTGTAACGACCCTATATTTTCAACCATTCGCATCCATTATAAGTGTATAGGTAGACACTCATGCCGGAATTGAATTGCTCAAAATACCGCGTTGTAAATAAAAAAATTGGCAAATCTCAGAATATACAGTAAATAAAAATCACAGATCACAGACACAGAGTAATAATAATGCAGCGGAAGTAAAAGAGATAGTAGTTCATGAAGCTACTATATAAATATATCAAAGTTACATAAGTTACAATAGAAGAAATAAAGTACAACAGAAGTTTAAATATGATAACCAACTACAAGCTGAATAGAACAACCGAACTGAAAAGATGAGACTTGACAAGTAGATAATCTCCAGCGATTCCAATCTCCAGAAAGTGGAAATCCAAATCTGTGAATAACTCAGGCTGACCCGAGCGTAAATAAAAATACAAACACTCGAATCAGGACATACATACTTATACAATGTAAACCAACTCAAGTGAACTGTAGCAAAGGTACAAGTAACTTAGAAGATGCTTGGGACCGCCCATCCTCTAAGGATCCGTTAAACTATTTACTATGTAGTAATATACGCTATATACAGTAGTGTCTAATCAGTAAAGTATAATCATATAGAAAATAGCGTTAAGGGGATGGTGAACCTTAACGCGTCGGATCTTTAAAACCAAAATCGTAGTGGGCTCGATATAAGGAGATGACACGGCACGCGAGGCAATGCCAGGGTGGATACACCGTTTGCACTCCCGAACCGGTGGTGACGGCAAGCCAGCAGCTTCCGCCCACCTCGAACAATACCCCCGAATCAAAGTGGCGCCACATATCGAATCACAAAAGTAATAGAATGGTTTCCGATGGAGCATGCTCGATGAAAGGGTGTGACCCTTTGTGTAGCCTGGTATAGCTCCTGTTTTAGCCATTTATGCCAACTCACGGGAGTTGGGTCCACGTAATATACCTCGAGAACGTCGCCACCATCCTACTTCATTCTGGAATCTCCACCGTGTACACAGTTGTTAAAGTGGTTTTCGGTATTGGTCGGCTATAAGACAATATCCGATCCCGGTCTCTTTAACAACCAATCGTTATTATAACTCATAGTTATAACTTTAAAACAATATTTTATACTTCAAAATAAAATATCATTTCAACCCAAATCTTTATCAAAATAAAGATTAAATCATTTCCAAACCATTTCAATATATCATCATACCATATCTTTCAATTCAAATATTTATCAAAATAAATATCAAGTCATTTCTAACCATTTCAATATATTAAATTATCATATCCTTTAAAAACTTCCTTTCAAATCATTTTAATATATCAAAATATCATAACCTTCCAAAGCTTCATTTCCAAAAGATCATATCTTTCAGGAATTCCTTTCAAATTATTTTAATATCAAAATGTCATATCTTTCAAAACTCCATTTTCATATCATTTTAATATATCAAAATACCATATCTTTTCAAAACCACATTCATTTCAAATCATTATTCATTTTATTCAATTTAAAATACCATTTCAATTCACATTTCAAAACAGTTCATATTCCAAAAAAGTCATTTTTAATCATAAAAAATGAAGTTATTATGTTAAAAATTAAATTATTAAATTTCCAAAATTTTCAACTTCCAAAGTTCATTTATTTACTTACGTTTATCAAAACAGTGAAATTCCACTTTTCGCAGCATTTAGAAAACGCTACGGAAAGTTACATTCAAAACAGTTCAATTTAACAAAAGACAACATTTTAAAATGCTGTAATAGGGTTTACTTAAATTTCAAATAAACTTAGTTAAATTCAAAAATTATAGCGTTTACAAAATTGCTATAATAGTTTTTAATTCAATTTAGCTTTTTAGTTCATCATCAACTACAGCATTTACAAATACTGTAATATCATTTACATTGTAATTAATAGCATTTCAAAAATGCAGTCAATTAACTCCAAATATTCAATATAATTTCTCAACCAATTATATTTTTATTTAAAACATTTTTAACTCATAAAATCATACATTTTCACATTTATAAACATCATTTAATTTTCCTCAAGTTCATGATTTTATAAAGTTAAATTTCCATTCAAAAATTAAGAATTAATAATAATTCACTTATTAAAATGCAATGTTCAATTTTAAATTCATTACATTAAATTTCAACTTAACACTTAAGTTCAAATTCTCAAACATAACTTAATTTTATTTTTATTTACTTAACTAGAAGTTCACTTTTAAGTCAATTTCATAAATTTCCAATTTTAGTTATATTTCAAAATTTCAACTTAAAATATCCATTCGTTTCACATTTCAACTTTATTAAAAATCATTAATATGATATAAAATCACTTTGAATTCATTTAAATTCAAATTATCATAAATTTATCATAATTTCATATTCAATTTAATTTCCAATTATAATTAAATCAAATTTTCCAAAATAACTTACGTTCAAAATTTTCTAACTTTTCATTAATTCATTTTACTTACAATTATTCAGGAAATCAATAATATTTTACAAAAATCCTTTTTAATTAGATTTAAATCAAAATGTTTTAATATTTACATTTCTAAATTAATTTTAAAAATTTTAGAAACATATATTAACTACGGGTCTGTATATAATTTTCTACACTAGGAAAAGTGATACGGGTAATATATCATTTCAACCCGTAATTTACAAAGAAAATCCGGGTTTTATCATTTCAAACCCGCTGTCCCAAGTAAATGAAATAAATTGAAAATCATTCAGGCCTATCATTTCAGCTCATAACAATTTTTCTTTATTCTAAAGTCCGTTCGGGTATGTATCATTTCAACCCATAGTGATTTCTAATTTACAGGGAACTTGCAGTGTGATAAACATATATAAATGAACAGTAACAACATATATGTGATAACAGATGATACAACATGAAATTTAACAGGTTTAACATCATATAAAAAAAATCACATGGCAGTTATAGCATCATATTTAATTCTACACATTCAGTTGTTGTTGTTTCACAACTGCATAAGTATAAATGTCGTGTGAGCTTTACTCACCTTTTATGGCTGGAGATTGCAATACAAATGGCACAACGGATTCCAAAAGGCAATAGCATGATTTTTGATTTGAGTGGAGAGCAAATCCAAGCTATAGAACTTGTGTTATAACCCAAAACAAAAAAAATAAAATTATAATTCAATACAGCATTGAATAGGAATAACTTTGAATTGAAAAGCAATATGAATACACAACTTTTTGCCTTGCTTTCTACAGTTTCTAGCACGGCTTAGGGTTTTGGCTCAGGTTTGGACATACTTTAGTTCAGGTTTGGGTCCTATAAGGCATGGCTACAAGGTATTGAAGTGGTGGAGGAGTTACTACGCATGAATATGAAGAGGTTTATGCAAAATAGTGGTTTTTGGTTCATTTTGGGCTTGGCTACATAGATCTATGGCTCGGCTATGGCATGATTCAGATCTGGACAAAGGATGAAGGTGATGGTAAGGGGTGTGTCAAGGTGGTGGTGGAGCAATAGGAGGTGGCCAATGTCATCTAAGGTGATGGTGATGAAGACTGGGTGGCTAGACATGTTTTTTAAGGAGTTTTAACATAGTTTTTGTGGATTTTGCATCATGGGATGGTCATGGCACTTGCAGGTCAGAGGAGGAAGGCTTTTGGTCGTGTATGATGTGGAGAAGGAAGTGGTGGTGGTCGGTGGGGGAGATGGTGGAGGTGTTAGGCCAAACAAAGCAAGAGAAGCAAGGCAAAAATCAAGCAAACAATAGAAAACGGAAGAAGAAAAGAGAGAAGAGAGGAGGTCATTGCTTATTTTTCTTTGCTCAGATCTGAAATGGATGTGTATTATTGATGGAATCAGAAACTTTCACGTGAATAAGAAAAAGAAAAGGAACGGCTACAATAAATTGATGCATTGATTGAAAAAGAAACGGTAAAAGAAACGGTGAAACGACTTTACGTTTCTTAGCTTTTAAAACATTTCATACTTCCTTTTCCTTTAACTCAAGTAAAACAAAATAACTTCTGCAAGTACATCTAAAACCGAAACAAGTGAAAAAAAATAAATATATATAATTAAATTTGAAGAAAATATAAAAAGAATTAAGGAAATTGCTTAAAATTCGAAAAAGGGTTCAAAAATTACAATTAAAACATCAATGGCTTTGGAAAAATATCTACTTCATTTTAAAAATATTCTAAAGCAAAATTTTGAAATAAAATAATTTATTTATCATTTATAAAATAAAATAAATAATTAAATTGGAGAAAAATAGAAAAGAACTAAAGAAATGTTTAAAAATTGAAAACAGGGCATGGAAATTACGCGAAAAATACTACTAGCTCTAGAAAAATCCCTACCTCACTTCAAAAATATTAAAAGACAAAAACAAACATAAAATAATATATCAATACATATTACAATAAAATATGACAAAGAAAAATAAAATTTATACTATTTAAAATAACAAAATTGCAGAATAAACGAATTGCACTCAATATTGAAATATACATAACTTTCACAATTTAAATCCGTTTCCAACGAAACAAAAGGTAGTGTTCCTAAAATTTTATGTACTTTCAAAATAAAAGAAAAAATTTAAACTTTTAAAATTTTAAAATAAAATTCAAAGTTTGACTATTTTGACCAAAAACTCACTTTTTGGAAAATATTCTTTTTAGTCATGCTTTGGAATGATAATTCATATCAAAACTAAAGTTTATCATTCAAAATAAATATAATAAGTTTTTAAATCAAAATTTTAATTAAAATAATTAAAATATACAAAAAATCACAAAATACAGGGTTGTTACACTTAGTCAAAAGCAATTATTTAAAAACAGAAGCACAACTCAATCGAAACCATTTCCTTTAAATCATTTGACTTTGTCAAAAGCTACTTAGTGGAAAGTAAGCTGGTGTATTTCTTTAATTTAAAAACAAAGGACTGTCTCAACCCCTTCGAAACCCATGGTTTCGACTCCCTACCTTTCGCCTTCATCCAATTCATTACGTACCAATTGCCTAATACCATATGAATTGATTTCGATTGTGTTGGAGGCGATAACATGGATGCGGAATCTGGTGTTAAAAGAGGCGAAATAGTAAAAATTTACAGCAAATATTTCTTTTCACTTTACATGCCTTATGTGACTATTTGTAATTGGTATTCTCTTTCTTTACCAATAAAAAGTATTACACTTTGTCGAAAGTGTTGTCGACTTTTCCAGATTTTATAATTTAAATCTTTTACAAAAATCTCCTTCTCCTCTTTTAATTATATAAAACATTTAAGTCGCATGTCTTAAATAATTTTATATAACCACTAAAACACTTAGGAAAAATCTAGAAAAAATTCCAGAAAATCACATTATATATGTTTTCCAACATATAAAAAATTTCATACCTAAATAATTAATTTTTTACTCGTAATTAATTTATAACCCAAAATACCATTTTATTTACTATAAAATTCTTATTAATTCCACGAAAATTCAAAAAAATATGAAAATTGAAACCCATCTCCAAAATAATATTTATCATCTTTAAAAAAATTCGCAAGGTATTTGGATATCAGTTTATAGGGTTTTCACCTTAAAACATATCATAAATTCTATATGAATAACCATAACTCATCAACAAGTATATATATTCATTCCATCATTCAAAAACATGAAAAATCATTGCAAAATATTCTGAATTTATATTAAAACTGAAAACATAATAAAAAATGAGATGTAAACGTTATTCACCTTAGCTTTTGTGATTAAAGAGATTGAGATGTGGATCAATTTGATTTGCTGTAATGACCCAAAATTTGACCACTTTAAAATATACTAATTAAAGTGATTTTAAATATAAAATATTGAAGGTTATGTGATTCAGACGATATTAGATGGGATTTGGAAAGAGAAGTATACACAAAAATAGTAATATTTGCCTATATCGGCAAAAGTGAAAAATGCTGATTTCAGAAAAGTAAGTTTCAATGGTTGAATAAATTATTTTAGTTTATTTACAAGGGTTTAAATTTTAAATAATATTGTACAAATTTATTTTTTAAATTTGGTTTATATAAATAAATAGTTGAACTAAAATGTCAGAATGTGACCGTAAAACATTTTGTCGAAAATCAACGTTTTGTCGATTAAAAGTTGTCGTAACGTTGTTGCACCTTTAATTTCTTATATACGAACATATATTCAAATAGTATAGATATTAATTAATTCACTAATCAAGTTTACTTTTACTAAACATATTTAGAAAATTTTAGAATGTAATTAACAAAAAGTAAGCATAAAAAGACAAAAAGTGTTATAAAAGTCAAAAGGTAAACACCAGATGAAACAAACATAATTATTATATTCTTTACTTAATACTTAAGTGGAAATTACATAAAGTAATGATTTGAAATGTGATGTTAAGTGTTGAAAAAATAATGTTGCTTAAAAAGTAAGTAAAGGGTATTTTGGTCATTTTATATAATAATATTTTATTTCAAACTTTTTTCTATAAATACCTACCACTTCTTTCACAAATTCCACACACTTTCCATTCTTCTTCTTCTTCCTTTTCTATGCTCTCTTCTTCTTCTTCCTTAGTGCTTTAATGGGTTCTTCTCTTCCATTACCTTACTAACTTTTTCAAAACCATATCAAACAATGTCAAAACTCCACCAAAATTTATCATAGACCGTAGAATATCATTAAAACATGGTTTAGCATCTACGAAGTGAAAAAATGATGGAGGAAGGGGAGGATCAAGGGGAAGCCGAGCTCTATTGGTGTTGTTTGAAGGTTTTGCCAAAAGCAAAGAAGAAGGAAAGACTTGTGGTCGAGAGCAAGTGGAAGTGAAGTGATGGTCGAGCACTAAAAAGTGAGGTAGAGTTGTTTAGGTGATGGTTTGGTTAAGTTAAGATGATTTACTAAAGAGTTGGATTAAATGAATGATGGTTGGAATTTAAACGATTTCGTTAAAGGTGAGTGCTCATATTTTAAGTTACTAATTCTTAAATATATATTTCAAGTTAATTATATGAAAATTTTGTTATATGTTGGATGATTTAATGGATGATAACTTGGTTGATATTATGGTTGATTATATGTTTGTGATATAGATGATAACGTCGTCTGATGAATGATAAGTGAAATGATAAGTAAGTATAGTTAATTCAATGGAAATTAAATTCATATAAATGTGTATGGAAATTATTTAGCCTCTTATTGATTTTAAAATATCTAAAAAGATTGAAAATGATATTATAATATTATAATATTATAATATGAAATGAAAAATGAGTTTGTAATGATGACAATATTGTTTTAAATAAGTTAAAATAGTTTAAATATGGTTTGAAATAAATTTTAAGCGTTTCGGACAAGTTCCAAAGCAATTCACAAAATTGGTCAAAATAGAGCTCGTCGCGTAGTGGCAATTCGTTAATTTTGACCCGTAACTTCAAAATAATGTAGAGAATGATTTATAAGTCAGATTTCTTTGAAATAAAAATTCTTTGGTTCACAATGATAATAGTTTTCAAAGGAAGAAAGCAAATCAAGATTTCATTAAGTAGATTTTGAAATATTTTCAAAAAACATCACGGTTTTGTAGTTTGGAATCCAAAAAGGGATTTCTTTATAAATGATATTTTTAAATGATTAAAAATATGAAATAAATTTGATAAATCTATTAAAATGGTTTAAAAGAGATTGGGAATGGAAAATATGAATTTCAAATATTAAAAAGTTGTTTAAATCAAATAAGCTTATGAACCACTTTCTACATCACTTTTCTACTGCCATTGCTACGACTTTTTAAAAGAAGGTTTAAACTTATCGATTTTTCCTAGAGATAATTATGAATGTTTTTAAAAGGAAAATTAAGAGTTTAAAAAGATAATTTGGAATCTTATAATCAATTCCAAAATAAAGCTAATAACTGAGTATGTGGAAACGACTAGTACATTTGTCCCACCTGTGAGATCTGGGAAGATAAAAAAATGTGTTTAACTAAGGTTTGGGATGGAGCAACCAGTGCCCTAAACTTACCTGGCATATGTTTTCTCTTTTTAGACGAGGGGTGGAACAAATCGAAAGGAAAGCCCGGATGCTCTAAAAGATTATATTTAAATTTTTTTCCAAAGTAAAAGAAAAGAAACAAATTCATTGAGTGTTAATTAACCACTTAACACCTCTTATTCGATGATTGGCATGAACGAACCGGGATCGGATTTGGATGATTCCGATCCGAAAAACCGGGATCGGATTTGAATGATTTTTATCTAAAAACCCCTTCAAACTAATTTTCGAAATAAAACATATTTGAAGACAAAGATCATTGAAGATGAAGATCTTCATGATGTAGGATTACTTGCTATTAGTCCCTCGTGGTGAAATTTACCATATTTAAAGTGGAAGTAGTACTCCGTTATGAAAATCTTCGATTTGCAAGAATATGATTTGAAGTTAAGAAGGAAATCTTTGATTAAGATTTAATAAATGATTTGAAAATATTTTTCCTAAGTTAAAAATTATAACTTGAATAAAAGAAATCTTTGATTAAGATTAAAAGAATGATTTGGAAAACTTTTTCCTAAGTAAAAGAGAAAATGATTTAGAATTATTCCATGATTTAAGAAAAGTTTAAATAAACCAAATGATTTGATAAATGAGGCTTAATGATTTCATATACTCTTGAAACAAATGAAATAAATTGAAAAGAATATATCTAAGAAAGATATTTGATTTAAATAAAAGATGAAGTAATTGATGGATGATTGATATCCACTTACGAACTCAACATCTTTTAAAGCGATGATTGGCTTCGAAGGAACCGGGGTCGAATTTGGGTGATTCCTATCTAAAAACAACTTCGAACAAATGTATAAGTTCGAAAGTAAAGACATGTTGAAGATGATGATTATTGAAGACCAAGGATCTTCATAGCGTAAGGACTGCTTGTTGACATGCTCTAGGTCGCTCCCATTATAAAGTTATTTATAGCAGTGGTCTCCTCGTTGTGGCGTTTTTTCGGATCGCAAGGACTACTCGCTACTAGTGGTAGTAAGAGAGTACCTTCGGTTTCGTTCAATCCCAGAACGAATTTGTATGGATGAGTGTTTGACATTGTATTGCGAAGTCACAAACGTTGACTTTTACAAACGTACATCTATTTGGCCGCGGAGAAGGCAACTTCTCTTAGCTTAACTCCCTTCTCTGAGACGTATGAGCTCAGAGGTTGTATGTTTGTGGAAGTCAAATAGTAATTAAGGAATGACAATGAGGCATTCAAAGTGGAACCTGTCATGATCAAAGCGTGGTTTTGTATGAAAAGCGTGGCTTTGTTTAAGTTGAGCAACCTTACCCCAAGCCTTACATCTCGGAAATGATACGGGAACTATATTACATATTTCAGACTGAGTATGATGAGGGTGGTGTATGATCACGCAAGGTGACTGGCGCCATATGATCTAGTTCACCAAGGTGTCCAGATGGGACCCTTTTTGTATGGTATAGTGGCGTGTGAATCCTTGCATGAGAAGCCACCGAATATCAAAAAGTGTGGCAATTGAGGAATAATGGCGTGTGAGTCCTTGCATGAAATACCATCGGATTCCATTTGCTATGCGTGGTTATCGAGGTTCCCTATCATGTTGGAAAATCCAATTCCAATATGAGATTTACGTTTTTGATTATATTCCCAAAATAGCTTTAATGACTTCAGCTACTCCTTCTGGTATCTTATATTTCATTCGGTATATTCCGTTGACCTAGTCCTGATATATTACCTTAGACTTAGTCCGGGTACTGATACCACAATTGAATAAGTTTATTTGAAAAAAAATTTCTAAAGAATGTCATTAAAAATAACATCAAGTGTTTTTTGGTATAAAAGTGTTTTGGTTATCATAAGGTAAAAACTCGTCCGTGTTTATGTATGGGCGTGGTCTTATGACATACCCTTCTTTTCAAAGGTTTTGATAACATATTCATTTTAAATTTTGAGTATCTATGCTAGTTTACAAATCCTGATCCGGGTATTTTTAATACTCGGGTCAAATCCGAGTAGTTTCAGGTGGTTGAAGACGGTTGGAGTTTCCAGAGGAGAGCTAGAGATTTTCATCATCGTATGGAAGAATTCTATTTTCCGCTACATCTATTACATTTGTTTTGTTGTTTTCAGCATTTTTAAGGACAAGGGTTTATAACTCTCCAGGATGAATCTAGGTTAGACTCTGATATTGTATTTTAAAATTTTCTGCTGTAAAGATTATTATTGAAATAATATACGTTATTCCATTCATGTGAGATTTTATTTATTTTTATTTTATTTCTACCCTTAATGATCCGCTTATTCGTGCAATTTGAGTTGAACATGTTTGGGTTATTTTCAATTTAAAGGTTATGGAAAAACGGCCATTACATTTGCTTAAGCTTCTTCCCAGCTTTTCTTCTTCTTTTTCTCTTTTTCCTTGTTAATGGTGGCCAGCCTCGAGTTATAAAAAATTTCAAATGAAATGAACATGTTAAATTTTACACAGCTAAGGTTTGGAGGATATAGGAATGGTCTTTTTCCTATTTTACCCCCTCCTTTGTTTCATTTTAACTCTTTTTTGGTTCATTGTTAAATGGCAGGGCTACTCTTAATTAAAAAATCAAATCTCAATACCCTAATCAACACATTATTTTATTTAATTCAACTAATTAAATATCCTAAATAATGTTATAAAAAATCCGGGGTGTTACTGTAATGAAGTTGACATAAAGTATTATAGACAAGATAGGTTAATGTTCTTGATTGCTATCATCCGTCAATATAAATCTATTATACCAAGTGATTGGCTGCAAATTTGCTAATGAGATTTGGACTACAGTTGAGAGAATTTTCAAAACTCAATCAGCTGCAAAAGGTTATGCATTACAAAAGCCAATTGCTAAACATCAGCAAAGACAATTAGCCTATGAGGGAGTACTTCGCACAAGTCAACAACATATGTTATATGTTAGAGGTTAGAGGCTATAGGACACAAGGTCACCAAAACTTAATAAGTTTTGACCATCTTGAATGGTCTTAGTGATGAATATGAAGCAGTTGTAGCAGTCATATCATTTCAACCTACTCTACCTTCTATACAATATGTTCATTCAACCCTAAGAAGTCATATCATTTTAACCTACTCTACCTTCTATACCTTCTATACAATATGTTCATTCAACCCTGCTTGCACATGAAGCAAGAATTGATCATAAGGAACCATAAGATTCAGATTTATCAATCAACTATGCAGCCAACTCTAAAAACAAAGGTCAAAACATCAACAAACTGGGTCAATCTTATCATAGAGGTGTATATTCAAATAGATCAAGCGGTAGAGGAAGGTGGAGTGGTAATAATAATAGGTCAAAGTGTCAAATATGTTAGAAATTGGGTCATACTGCAATGAAGTGCTATTTCAGATTTAATGTCAATTATGTGCCTAATTAGAACCAAAATAGTCAAAGAAATGGGAACCCCAATGTTAAAATGGCTTAAGCACAATCCGATACAAGCATTCAACCTGAGGATAACAAGATAAACAATAAAGATGTCACTACAAGATAGAACACGTCCACGATGAAAGCTGGTACCCTGAATCAGAAGCAGCTAATCATATAACAAACAATCTTGGCAACTTAAATCCTGGCAATAAGTAGTATAGAGGTAAGCAGTCAATTTGCATGAGAAATGGTGAGTCTATTAGTATTACCCATACTGGAAATGCATCTATCAAAGGTGCAAGGCGGTTATTTTTAAATAATTTATTAAAAGTGCCAAGAATAAAGAAAATCTCATGAGTGTATCACAATCAGCTAAAGATAATAATGTTTTTTTTGAATTCTACCCTAACTATTACTTAGTTAGAGACATACTAACTAAATAATTTTTTTTGCAGTATGATGCTATCAAGAGATTATATAGATTTAATCTGGTTAGCTCTACCAAGTCTGTAAGAAAACAAAAATGTTGTAACATGGCTGAAACTGTTCAACCCGAGAGAAATAAAAATGTATTTTATCTTCGGCCTTACAAATATGGCCATCCAAATGCAAAAATTGTTAGACATGTACTTTGTGAAAATAAAATTCCTTTTGATAATATAATTTACCATATTCTTGTTCTTATTGCCAGACGAGTAAAACTCATAAATTAGCATTTAGTGACTCATTAATTATGTACTCCAAGCCTTTAGGATTAGTTGTAACTGATCTTTGGGGTCCGGTCCCAATATGTTCAGACTATGGATACAAATATTATATATCATTCATTGATGCTTTTTCTAAACACACATGGAATAATTTTTTGAAATCAAAGTCTGAAATACATAATGAGTTTTTCATTTTATATCCTTAGCTGAAAAACAAACTGGTTGTCTAGTTAAAATAATGCAAACTGATGGTGGGACTGAGTATAAATCACTCAACAGTTTTTTCAACAAAAAGGGAATAATTCATAAAACTACATGTCCCTATACATCTGAACAAAATGGTCTAATTGAGAGAAAACGTAGACATATAGTTGAATAAGGTCTTACATTGCTAGCTTAGGTACTCTACCATTAAAATTTTGGCATAATTAAGTCAGCATAGCTGTTTACTTAATTAATATGTTACCAACAAAATTTCTCAAAGGAATAAGTCCTATAGAAAGGTTAGACAAGGTTTAGCCTGATTACCAACATTTGAGAACTTTTGGTTGTCTATGTTTTCCCTACTTAAGATCATATAATACCCATAAATTGAACTTCAGATCAAAACAATGTACCTTTTTAGAGTATGGAACAAATCAAAAGGGATATAAATGTCTTGATGGCAGTGGAAAAATATTTATAAGTAGACATGTTGTATTTAATAAGCATGTCTTCCCTTTTAGCAATGTATGTATAAAGACCACCAAAAAGATATATAACCCAAAGGTATCAATACCTGATTTACCAATGTACACTGGTATGCTTCAAACAAAGGAGACTAAAAATGACTACTAGAGATAATGATTCTCATCTCATAATGTCAGATCAACCAGTTTATGAATCACCAGAACTACCCAGCTATCTCAATTAATCTTCAGTACATTCAAGTGAGCAAACTCAACAAGTTAGTGAAGAAATTCAGATAATCTGCAACCAGGAAATTACAATAATCGAGCAAATGTTAAAGAACAACCACAAGTGAGAACAGGTCATCACATGTTCATAAGAGAAAAAGGTGGCATTTTTAAACCAAAGTTATACACCGCAGTCACTATTTCACAGGATCTTGAAACATTTGGGCAAGCTGCAAAAGATAAAAACTAGAAAGCAGCAATGGATAAAGAGTACAACGCACTTATAAGAAACAAAACATGGAAACTGGTGTCCCCATCAGAAAACAAAAACTTAGTTGGATGCAAATGGACCTATAAACTAAAGAAGAATCCAGATGGAACTGTAGCCAAATACAAGGCTAGATTAGTAGCAAAATGATATACTTAACAATATGGGTTCGATTTCAATGGAACATTCTCTCCGGTGGATAAGTCAACAACCATAAGAGTAGTCTTAACCATTTCCTTGCATAGACAGTGGAGTTTTAGGCAACTTAATGTCAATAACGCTTTTCTAAATGGTATTTTGCAGGAAAAATATACATGGAGCAATCACAAATATACAAGAAAAATTGAATCTGATGTGAAAACTAAATAAGGCTATATATGGCCTTCAACAAACACCAAGAGTATGGTTTGATACATTGAAAACCACGTTAATCACTTTAGATTATCAGTCTAACAAATCGGACAATTCACTATTCATCAAGCTTAACAATAAATCAAGTATATATATTCTAATATATATTGATAATTTAATTATTGCAGGGATGATGAAATTGAAATCAACAAGCTCACTCAATATCTGGATGAGAAATTTTCAATCAAGGATCTTTAGGACTTAAGGTATTTCTTGGGCATAGAAGTCGGGAGAAATTCAAATTTAGAAATACTTCTAAGACAAAGGAAATATATTTCAGAGCTGTTGATCAAGACTAAAATAGACAATGCAAAATCTCAACCAACTCCAATAATAAACAATTAACAATTGATCAAAAACTGCGGAGAACCCATAACTAACACCAAACAATACAGAAGTGTTGTTGGTGCTTTAAAGTAGACGAGATATATCATTTAGTGTTAATAAAGTATGTCAATTCATGCTGGAACCACTTGATAATCACTGAAAAGCAGTAAAAAGGATATTAGGATACTAAAATGGAACTCCAAATTATGGATTATTATTAAAGGAATGCAGCTATCTCAATATAACTGGCTATTGTGATGCAGATTGGACCCCTGATCTAGACAATAGGAAGTTAGTAACTAGATATTGCATATATGTCGGTGACAACCCTATATCATGGTGCTTAAAGAAATAATCAACCATTTCCAAATCCAGCACTAAGGCTGAATACAGAAGCGTAGCAAGTGCAACAGCAGAAATAATGTGGATTCAATCACTATTGAGTGAACTAAATATCAGAACAGAGAGCAAAATGACATTATGGTGTGACAATCAAAGCACAGTTTACATGTTAGCAAACCCTATCCAACATTTAAAGACAAAGCATATAGAGATTAACCTCTACTTTGTTGGAGAGCAAGTTCTAAAAGGGAAATTACAAGTAACCACATACTTCCACTTTACCAGCGTGCAGATGTTCTAACAAAGCCATTATCTACTCAAAATTTCATTAGATTCCAGAACGATCTGAAGGTACAAGAGACTCAAGCAAATACAAGAAAGACTGTTGAACATATCGAAGCTCATGAATCAAAATCATCTCAACATCAAAATCTCAACAAAGCTACTAATTGAGTCATGAAAGCATGAAGATCTGCTAAGAAATTAAGTCGAAAAAACAATTGTAAATTACAAATCACTCTCACTATGATGAAATCTGAAGAGAAATTGAAGCGGCGAATCAATTTAAGAATCGCCATGCCCTAAACCTAATGTCGATTTGAGGGGTTATTGGAAATTAGATTGTAAACAGTCCAATTATCACAATATATGTGAACATGTAAATAGCAGTTCAGATATGTAGCTAATTGGGCTGCACATATCAGTTCGGCCTATATAGAGTTGTACACTATAAATACAACTTGTATCATGTACAAACCATGATCTATTTTTCAAAAAATTCAACCAGTTTCTTCAAAGTCTTTACAATTTAATTTGACAGTTAGAGGATAGCGTGTATGTAGTTTTAACTTCATGCGGTGTGTGGGTAGCTTTAACTTATTTTTGACGATAGATTGACAACATCTGATACCGTGGGTATGATACTGCGCAGAAGCAATTTGAATTTGTGATCATTTTTGAAACTGACAGAGGACGTAACAAGATGAAGTTTGAAAATCATCAAGAGCTGATACTATGTGTTTGCGCAAAAAATGGCCACAAACACCCAAAGTCGTGTGAACTAGTCGATTTTATGTTGTTTTTAGTGATTTAGGTGATTTATGCAAATATATAAAAAGCAGGGACTAAACTGTAGAAGACACACAGATTTATAGTGGTTCGGCCAGAACGTGCCTACGTCCACTTTATATGTTATTCTCCTTTTCTCTTCAGATTACAAGTACAAAGCTTTGATTACAAGTATCTAAAGTTGTTTTAAAGTTCCTTCCAGGCTTGAGCTCTCAAACTTGTCTGCCATTGTTGTACCCCTGCCCCTCTATTTATAGAGTGAGGCTGGGGGCAGAGGTCTTGGATGTATATAGCTGCTGTTGGGCCTGCACTGAAGCAATATGGTCTGGCATATCTGGTTCGGCGAAGCTTGGTTCGGTGGTTGGAGACGGTTGGATCGGTAGGGCTTTGGTCCGGTATGGTTGGTTCGGCTATGACGTGGAGATGCGGTGGTTCGGTGGTCACCTAGTTCGGTGTAGGGAGGTCCGGTGTTGGTCCTCGTCCGGTAGTGGGTTGTTGGAGTTGTGGTTCGGCATGGAAGTGGAGAGATGGTTCGGCATAGAGGAGAGGGCTTCTGGACCGGTGGCTTGGTGATGAGTGATTCGGCAGTGAGTTGGTTCAGTATTGGAAGGGGATGGCCTGGATCGGTAGTTGTTGGAGGTGAGGCTTGGTTCGGCTATGAGAATGCCGAATGCTTCTATATTTGGGAGTGCCGAATGAGCTCTTGTATTGGGAACGCCGGATGAACCAAGGCATCTTGAATGCCGAATGAAACTTCGCTCTACATTACCGAATGAAACTTTAAACCTTTGATACCGAATGGACTTTTATACTTGAGTCATGAGTGAAACCCCAGACTTATATACGCTTGCTGGCTGCTTCTTCTTGGTTCGTTCATGGTGGAAATGCACACAACATTGATATTCCAGTTTTGACCAAAAATGGGATAACACTTTGCCCCCCAAAACATGCCTTGCGATAGGAAGGCGTGTTTTGTAATGCCATGAGCTGGATGTTCATATCCTGTTGATGTCCTTGCGATAGGAAGGCGTGTTTTGTAATGCCATGAGCTGGATGTTCATATCCTGTTGACAACCTGTAAAGAGCTTGATATTCTATATGGCCCCAAATGACGACCGTTCGGGATCGAGCTATTTGGGATGAAGCGCAGTCGTTCATGGTCAAGCGCCTAACTTCAAATGACGACCGTTCGCGATCGAGTCATTTGAGGTGAAGTGCGACCGTTCGCGGTCAAGCGTCTAAATCCATGCGACGATCGTTCGAGATCGAGTCATTTGCGGTGGAATGTGATCGTTCACGGTCAAGCGCTTTACTTCAAATGACGACCGTTCGGGATCGAGCCATTCGAGGTAAAGTGCGACCGAGCCCGGTCAGAGGGCGGACCTCAAATGGCGACCGTTCGCGCTCAAGCCACTTAGGGTGAAATATGACCGTTCACGGCCGGTGCCGTTCGCGGCAAAAGATGAAATGGGACCGTTCGCGGTCAAGCGCCTTACTTCAGATGACGATCGTTCGAGATCGAGCCATTCGTGGTAAGGTGCGACTGTTGGCGGTCAGGGGGTGGACCTCAAATGGCGACCTTTCGCGATCGAGCCATTTGTGGCGAGATGAGTTGTGTCGTTCGAGGCGAGTTTGTGACTGTTCAAAGTCGGGTGCCGTTCGAGGCGAATTGTGACCGTTCGAGGTCGAGTGCCGTTCGAGGCGAGTTGTGATCGTTCGCGATCGGGTGCCGTTCGAGGCGAATTGTGACTGTTCGAAGTTGGGTGCCGTTCGAGGCGAATTGTGACTGTTCGAAGTCGGGTGTCATTCGAGGCAAATTGTGTGTGCCCGGGGGGGGAGGGGGGGACTTAATATTATCAGTGTCGGAGTTATTGTTTGGGGGAGTCTTCGAATCAAAGACTTCGGCAGTTCGCTGCCATGCAAGAGGTGCTCGTGGACCGTTCGCGATCCAACGGGCATACAAGTAAATTTTTCCATAGAATTGTAAATGTTAAAGCAATAATCATATGAACCTTACGGCAGAAATGTCCAAACAGGAAGAATTTAAATGTTCAAATCAAAATCAAAATCAAAGCAAAAAGCAGAATGAAGATGTCAAAGCGCAAACTCTTACTATAACGCGGTTGGTAGTCATTCAGAGCATGCCTATGGATCGTGCGCGATCGCTCACATGTGTAAATGATTTAACCGCGTTAGTGAGAGGTTTACAACTTGTTCATCGTTATTTTAATCAAGCAATCAATGGATAATCAAACGGTGCCCCGATCCAGGGTCACCTCTAGTCGATGTGGACGGTGGGCGCTCTGGCTCCACTGCTGGAGTTCGCCTCCTCACATACTGAAGGAGCATACCGTTCCTGATATGCCCTTCCACCTCGTCCTTCAAATGTCTACAATCATTAGTGTTATGACCGTTTAATTCATGGAATTCACAAAACTTATCTGATTTTCTTTCGTCAGAAGTTGCATTCCTTCGCATTGGTCTACGATACGGAACCTGCTCCTTGGTATCCTGGTAAATTCGTTCCAGACTCTCATTCAGCTCAGTGTGAGTGGTGAATCGCGACTCTCTCCATGGCCGCTTTGACCTGTCATCATTATCCTCAGCCTTTCTCTTTCCTTTGCCAGTCTCCGCACCCTTTCCAGGTGGGTTTCCGCTCTTGATTGCGTAAACGTCAACTTCTTCCTCTCTTTCTGCACTAGCATCTTCCAAACGCAGAAACTTTTCAGCCTCATGATAGAACTCTCCCAGATTCATAGGCAGATCCTTAGTTAACGAATTCTTGAACTCTGTACTATCAGCTATTCCAGATACAGCCGCCATCATGACCATGGATGGATCTGGTCGGTCCACTGATGCTGCTGCCGCATTAAATCGCGTTAGAAAACTCCTCAAAGTCTCTCCAGTTTTCTGCTTCAAGGTTGCCAAAGTCATCACATTCTTGGGTCTCGCAATATGAACCCTGAATTGCCTCATGAATCTCTCAGTTAAATCTTCCCATGTTCCTATGGAGCCGCTCTCCAGCTGCCTAAACCATAATGCTGCAATGTCCGTTAAATACAATGGAAAGCACCGGGCCATGACCTCCTGTGATGCCCCCAGCACTTCCATGTGCCTCATATACTTTGTAAGATGGACCGCAGGGTCTGTCCTTCCATCGTACATCTCTACTGACGGTAACTTGAACTCTGGTGGGTTCCTAGCCATCCTAATCGCAGGGGAAAAAGGACTCATGTTTACATCTTCCAAGTCTCTGTTTACTAAACCGCCTCTCATAGCTCTTCTAACCATCTCTGCTAATCTGTCATTGTCTCCAAGCTGTAGTCCTCGCTCACTGCCTACGACCTGCCCCCCGAGTCCGTGGGAGTTTTCATGTGTATTCCTCCCTGGCTGAACGTTCATTCCTCTATTGCTACCAGGTGGCTCGGATGCCCCCATCTCTCTTCCCGGGGTCGGATCAACATGCTCTGCGTGAGTGCCCCCTAGCATTGGTGCTACGCCAGATGGTCCTGCTCCGTTCTGAACTCCAGTTGCTCCTTGGTTTTGTGCTCCAAGTTGCCCAATTTGCTGAAGCAAGTTCTGGATCATCTCTTCTTGTCTTCTCATCATAGCCTCCATCTCATCCCTGGTGATGAAGGCTGAAGCTTGGTTTGCTCCTGAGGAAGCCTCTTGACTCCCTTCCTGTTGACTCTTCTCTGGCCTTGGCCTTCTGCTTGATTGTCTCTCCATGACTCTTCCAAATATGAATCTCTAAACTTTCAAATTCAACTTCCAAGCGGTAGAATCCTTGAGTTCAATTCTCAGTGAAAGCACCAAAAATGTTTGCGCAAAAAATGGGCAAACACTGTAAAATACACACAGATTTATAGTGGTTCGGCCAGAACGTGCCTACGTCCACTTTATATGTTGTTCTCCTTTTCTCTTCAGATTACAAGTACAAAGCTTTGATTACAAGTATCTAAAGTTGTTTTAAAGTTCCTTTCAGGCTTGAGCTCTCAAATTTGTCTGCCATTGTTGTACCCCTGCCCCTCTATTTATAGAGTGAGGCTGGGGGCAGAGGTCTTGGATGTAAATAGCTGCTGGTGGGCCTGGGCTGAAGCAATCTGGTCTGGCATATCTGGTTCAGCGAAGCTTGGTTCGGTGGTTGGAGATGGTTGGACCGGTAGGGCTTTGGTCCGGTATGGTTGGTTCGGCTATGACGTCGAGATGCGGTGGTTCGGTGGTCACCTGGTTCGGTGTAGGGAGGTCCGGTGTTGGTTCTCGTCCGGTAGTGGGTTGTTGGAGTTGTGGTTCGGCATGGAAGTGGAGAGATGGTTCGGCATGGAGGAGAGGGCTTCTGGACCGGTGGCTTGGTGATGAGTGATTCGGCAGTGAGTTGGTTCGGTATTGGAAGGGGATGGCCTGGATCGGTAGTTGTTGGAGGTGAGGCTTGGTTCGGCTATGAGAGTGCCGAATGCTTCTATATTTGGGAGTGCCGAATGAGCTCTTGTATTGGGAACGCCGAATGAACCAAGGCATCTTGAATGCCGAATGAGACTTCGCTCTACATTGCCGAATGAAACTTTAAACCTTTGATACCGAATGGACTTTTATACTTGAGTCATGACTGAAAACCTCAGACTTATATACGCTTGCTGGCTGCTTCTTCTTGCTTCGTTCGTGGTGGAAATGCACACAACATTGATATTCCAGTTTTGACCAAAAATGGGATAACACTATGCATGTTTAATACACGTCAGATGCTATAGAACTTTAAGTCAAATATATTTTATTCATTGTTTTGTAATATAAAAGTGCCGATGGAGAAAAAAAAGAATTTTTTTTTTTAAAAGGAAAAGAGCTACGACCAATATATAATCATAACATTTATGCACACTTGTTTTTCAATACTGTGAGTAGCAGAATGATAATAAACATACTATAAGTTGGGTGTATTAAAAAAAAGTATAGCGAGTTGTACAATAAAATACTGAATGCAAAATAAGTCTAATACAAGCTATATTTATGCATAGTTATGCCGAGAAACATCAAGCGATATAGTGACTAATTATGCTTATTTTTTGCACATTTTATCATGGCTAAGTAATACTGTGCTAAGTTGACGTTCGAATAGAATCTTGATTTTCTTAAGTTTCTTTGTGCTAGTTCTTTGTTGTACTTGAGTTGGAGGTAATCAACCCTGTTTAACATCCTATATATAGCATTTGAAGATGTAGGTGTAATAGTAGTTTATATAATGGATTATGAAACTTTTATGTATTAAAGGTCGTTTGAAAAATCATTGGATGCAAATATACTTATCAGCTTGTCCATGTAGATATAATGAGGATTTATTTTTGTACAATACGAAGCATAAATATGTTTTTATTTTGAGTTGGTTAGCAGTTTTAACTAAATAGCAAAGATGGTGTATGGATTTTGTAATCTCAGGTATATAGTTGGACTCATGTTACTAGCATTCGGACTAAAATATTTCTATGCAGTAGTAGTCATAATTTGGGTGGTAGAATAGCTGCTTACAATGTGCTAATCAATTTTGTATTCTTGAACTGTATTTATTTAAGTGGTAAGTATTTTATATAAAATGTATTGATGATAAACTGAAAAAATATGTATACGACCAGGTTGCATAGAACCAAGTTGACTCTTTTCTTAGGCACATTGATAAACAGTAACGGTAACAATTGTTAAGAAGTCATCAAAATTTGAAAAAGTATTGTAATGACCCGGAATTTTGAACACTTCATATTTAAATACCTGAATTATTTGCATGTTTGTGTCTAAGATTTTAATATGATTAAATATTATTTTATAACCTTGTTAAACAATTTTTAATTAATAACTAATGCTAGAAAACTTATTTTTGAAATATGTTTACAAAAATATACAATTTGGATAAATACTGAAAATGTAACTGGAAAATGTTTTGTTAAAAATGTCCGCCGGTGCGGCGCAGTGGAAAGAAGGCTTGGGTTCTGGTAAAAAGACCCAGGTTTGATTCCTACCATGCGCTTCCCTATCCTATATAAGTTTACCCGGGGGTATGGGAGCTTGGATCAGCGGACGGCTTTACTATACCCTCCTCAGGAGTTTAGCGGCCCGCCGGGTTCTCCTGGGTTTTCAAAAAAAAAAAAATTGTTTTGTTAAAAATCAACTCTTTACTCAATACAAAATGTGTAAATATATTGCAACTTGAATATCAAGTGATAAGAATTAAACACAGGATAATTCCAGGAGCTAGCCCAGTGGTTAAAAGACCAACCAGAATGGGGCCTAAGGAATTGGATACAATATTTAAAGATTTGCTGAAGTTAAAATAGATGTTTATGCCAAATTTATGTTAAGCTATGTAAGTTTAAGATAATTCGAGCACAACAATATTTTTATATTGGCATTAAGATCCTGGATAGAAGAAAAATTAGAGAATGATATTCTCTTGATTAGATGACCACTGCATAAAAAATAAAAAAATAAAAAAAATTAAATAAGAAAGTGGGTCATCTCATTTGGTATCATCTTTTTCCCAAGCTAAAGGTTAACTAAACTAAGTTTGAATTAGTAAAAGTAAGTGGAAACATTAAGCACTAAAGGACCCCTAAATTAAGGCTTGATTTAAGGGTATGGTGTGTAAGAGGTAAGGTGTGTGTAAGGGTATGGCTTTGCATGCGTGCAGTCCTTTTGCTTCATTGCTAAGGAAAGGGTCTTGCACTCTTTTACCCCAAAATCCTAACCAATAAATACACAAACACGTTCACTTCATTTCTACAGTACAAATCCACTTCTAAATAATGGCTTCATCATCCTCTACTTCCTCTCTAACTTTCTAGAAATCAAATCAAACCAACTCCATTGTCCTTCAAACTCATTCTAATATCCTAAAACACCTTACAACATCACTCCATCAACTCAAACCTAAGAGAAGTGAAGCCATTCCCTCCATTCCCCTCTAGGTCGTGAGCAAATGAAGGTTACATTTCCTAGGCTGTGAACTTCTACCCCATTTCTTCTCTTGTTGTGCTTAATTCTTAGCTTATCTGTTGAAGGAAGAAAATGTGGAGTGGTTTAGTGAATTTTGGTAGGAAGAAACTGAAATTTGATTGAAACAAAAGTGAGTTAATCTCAGTTCAGATCAAGTTATTAACTTGATAATATTGCTTGTTATATCACTTGATAATTGATAGTTAATCACATGTTAATATGCTTGCTGTTATATAATAATAGACATTAACTACTTAAAGTTATAACTTTTTATTATATGCTTCCAAAAGCATATGATTTGTTAAAGTAGTCGCCTTAAAGAGAATGGAATTATGTTGTTTAAATTAAGCACATTTAAACATCTAAAATGAACATGATTACTAGTACATATGTTAATATATGTGTAGAAGTGATATGATTTGAATTTATAATGATATACGTGTATAAAATAGAATGACACTTAATAATGACTTGAATATGGAATTGTCCGTATAGCTATAGTCGCTATAAATGCAATTTGAATCTCTTAAACTATAACTTATAAAAATAGTTATTTAATAACATATCTTAATAATAACTAGTTTGGTTATTATATAAACTTATATAAGTGTTTTGAAAAAGCAAATAATAAGTTTTGGAAAGTTATAGAAGTAAAACAAGTTGAGAATGATTGAAGTAAAATAGTCGCTATAGTGGTAATTTTTAAATAACCTGCTTTTGAAAATAAAGCTTATTTTTGTGGAAACTTTCTTAGGAGATTCTTTAACAATTAATCAAGTAAATAAAATGTTATTATTATTGGGAAAGTTTTGAAGCCTAATTCATTTGATAGCTAGTTGAACGAAGTGCAAAAAGTTATAGCGAAATAGTCGCTATAAGTACGGTTCGATGAAATAATATGTTTTCGGAAAATTCTCTAAAATAATTAAAATATATTCTTTAGGATTTTTCTTCATGATTTTCAAATACGCAAAGTAAAAAAACTAATGTAAAAAGAATGGATCAAAAATCGTTTATTTAGGCATCGAAAACTAGGTGCAAAACAGTAGCAAAATCTCATAAAACAACAGCCCGGAACTTTTGGTAGCACTTCCTAAGTGTTATCTTTTCTTTTAAAACACTTTTGAACTGCTGCGAATAATTTTGATAGCATTTGCAGAATTGCTATATTTTCTATTTGAAACTATCAATTGTGTAAAAATAATATTTAAACTAAGTATTTTTCTCTATTATTTTTAGGGATGTTTTCTAACTTATATTATAGTGTTGTAAATTCGGTTTTAAGTTTAAATATGTTTTAACAATTAACTATGAATTTCTAAACTAAGTAGCTTTTAAAATTAAAACTTGTTTTTCTATTTATTTAAAAATTCCTTATTTTTACATAACATTCTATATAAATATTTATCATAGATTTTAAGTAGTTTTAAAAGTATTTTAATATATTAATAAGTATTTTAATATATTAATAAGTATTTTAAAGATATTTCTATATATATAAGTTTTAAATATTAAATTAAGTATTTTATAAATATAATAAAGTGAGTTTGTATTTTAACACTTAAGTTAAAATAAATAGTTTTGAGAAATTACTTGAAAGTATTGTCTTAATTAATAAGTATGGATATGCTTTGATCTTTAAATAAAAGTTTAAAGTTATTAATGGATAAGTAAATTGTTTTGGATTGTTGTAAATTGTGTTTTTAGCAACACTTGGTTTTAACCCTTATTATTAATTATACTTAGGAATATAATTAGATATTTACTGATGGATATTTAGTAGAAAAGAATACTAGTAAATGACTTTGGGTTTGTTGTGATAAATGTTTTAAGCAACACTTGTCTTAAACCCTTAAATATAAATAAATCTTTAAGAATAGTGTTTTAAGAGGAATGTTTTCAAAGTATAATATGTTTAGGCTTGTTGTGTCTATTTTTTTTAGCAACCCTTTTCTTTAACCCTAAATTTAATTAAACATTTAAAAGGAGAGTTTTAAAGATAACGATTAAATGGAATGGTTTTGGGTTTTGGTAAACAATGTTTTAGCAGCATTTTTTAAACTCTTGAATTATATTTTAAAAGAAATATTATAAATCTTTAACAATGGAATTTTTAAAGATAATAACAAGTATTAAGATCTTTTATAAAGAGGTAGAAGATGTTATATGTTTAATTTATAAAAGAAAATGAGTTTATTATAACAATGTTTTAGTGGTAATTGTTTTAATCTCTTTGATTATATTTCAAGTAAGTAAAACTTTTTAAATGATTTGTGAATACACTTATACCATTGAAATAATTGTATTAATATTTTTTTAGTATTAAAAGAATAAATGAATAGTTACATTTATAAAGATAAGTATATATCTTTTATAAAGAGCATACAATATATTTATAAAAGTATATAAAGGAAGTTTTAATTAATAAAAGAGTATTAATTATTAAAGGATGTCTTGACTCATAAAAGAAATTTTATTAGATAAAAAGATGTTTTACTAATAAAAAGGGTTTTAATTAATAATGGATAAATTAATTATAAATAATTATAAAGGGATTAAAAGTCATTTATGTGACTTAATGATACTTAGATGACAAGTAACAACTATGTAATGACCTTAGTTTGATTGTTTATAAGATGTTAGTACTAATATGTTGAACACTAAAAGCCGAACAGTTAAGCTTCTCTATTTGTGAGAGTCAAGACCAATCACTTTCCAAACATAGAACCCATATAATAGTTTTGAAATGGTATTCGGTAAGTAAAACACTTACCAGCTTGGACTCTTCAAAACCAATCGATGAATTTCCGGTTAAGTCAATTCCATTTCTTTTAGAAGTAACCGAATGCTAAAGGCGTTTCTTATCAATACTCCTCCCCAGGGTTTCCTGTTGGTATAAATCCACGAAGCATTTCAAATACTTCCTAAGTTAAGTTTGGTCAAGATTGGTAGTCGACTCGAGTCTTGGATGCTTGCTTATTGGAATCAAGGTTCCACATTTTACATGTTTCCAACCTTTCTGCTAACTATTCCTCGGCAAAGAAGAATGCCGATAGGTTAGAGCTCTATTGCTCCGTCTCTACCTAAACATGAGGGAACCATGTATGGTTCCAGAAATATGTTGAGATGATGGAATCCATGTAGGATTCATTATTTGATCAAATTTTGGAGAAAACTCATGTGAAGATGCCGAACGTAGCTTCAAATTGGAAAATGACTAAAGATAGAGTATGATGCATGATCCCGGGTTCAGCTAACCAAAAGAGAGGGCACATCAACTTCATTATATATAGTATGCTTTTCAATTTGTTGCGCATAGGGAGTTGATGATACTCGGTTCATTTGTTAGCGCGTGGGATGGTTGTGTTTACCTTATGGTATATTTTATTTAGAGATATACGACGCTTGGAATGTAGTTTCTGACCCTTGTCAAAGGTGATCGGTCTCAGTATGGCTTACAAGCATACTGGGGAGGTCCTCATGGAAAATCCATTTATATGAACATTCCTTAACTGTTTTGTTTGTATACATGAATATGCTATCAAATATTATCATTGTAACCTTTGTAGCTATGTTATATTTATATTAAACACCTTAGACATTATTATAAAATCATAGGATTTTGTATATAAATGTTTTGTTTATCCTAAGGTAAAAAATCCATTCGTTTTTATTCGTGATGTGGTCTTACGAGAGACCTTTATTTATAAAGGTCTTATTAAATTTAAATAGTTCAAATCATTTGAGTTTTCTCACGCTGGTTTATCAGACTGATCCGGGTGTTATTCTTCTTATAATGCTCGGGTCAGCCCCGTGTATATTTTCAAATTACATTGATGATCATTGTAGCTCTTGGAGAGAGGAGCTGGGTGATTACCTATAGTAGATTTTATTTCCGCTGCATTATTTTGTTTATTTTTATATCAGCAATTGTGAGGACATGTTGTTATAACAGTCTAGGCTGATGATAGGTTAGTTCACTTTGATTGTTATATCTATATAGTTTTCCTTGTAAAAGTATCATTTTGATATTATATGTTATCGCACCATTGTGAGATACTGATATTGTGTTCTCTTCTTCCCTGTTCATTTTCTTTTCTTCTTTTATTTTACCCAAATGTTCAGTCTTTCTAGCACTTGGGTGCTCAGCATGTGAATACATGGATATATTAGTATCGACATTCGGGTGTCAAAAAGGCAGTTCATTACAAATATCCTTTTGTTTTTCTATTTTATACATTTTTCCAATCATTATGAAGATATCATAATCTTCGGGTAATTCATTTCCCCTTTTTTCAAAAACATTTTATATCTTTTGATCCATTCGTCTTGCTCTTTAGGAACTTTCTGAAGAACCATTTTCTTTTGTATTTGTTTTCTTCTAAATAAAACTTTATTTTTTCAGATTCTGAAATTGAAAATTTAAACTCTTCATTCAGAGTTATGGTATTTATACCAAACACAGATTTATCCTTATCATATCCCATGTTTGAAGCAACTAGTGAACTTGGATTTGATGGAGGGATATCAACCTATATTCAGGTTGACTTACCCCGTACATTGTGTATCTTGCAATTACATTTTCTTTTTATATTTTTAAAGGAGTGGTTTCAGCATTGCTGAATCTTGGTTCCACCAATTTAGAGTTAGAATCTAGTTTTAGGTATGTGGCTCTTTCTTTTGAAAATATGATTTCAACCTCACCATCAGGATATTCAATAATTTCTTTTAATTTTTTATTCTCTACTTTAGTAGGTTCATTTATTTATTCTAGAAGCCATTTATTTGGTAAATTTTCATCATTCCAATTGATTGATTTTGGAATTACAACATTACTTTTACTAATGTTTGTTATAAAAAGTGTAGTTGTGCCTAGATTTTTAATCGGTATATTTTTTGTATCAGTAATAATAGTATTCATTACTTTATAACATATTCTATAAATAAGAATAACATTTTGTGTTTTCGGTTTAATATTAAACCCCTCGGTTTTTATGTCCAAACAGATGGACTGAAGTAAATTTGGGTCTGTTAAAGACATAGTAAAACATGAAAAAAATATTCGTCCATCACATAGTGTTGATTCTACTGTTCCTAATAAGGAATCATGAATCTCTTACTGCAATTATAGCAGACATATTCAATCATAATCTTGTTGCTGGTTTTGAAGCAAGTTGGATTAATCTGATATGAATAAATTTATATTTTCTTTATGTAAATTTAAAAGATTTTTTGAAAATAAACCAAATGAACTATATCCTTCAGATAAAGGAATTGCTTATTCTACTGTGTTAATTACATAATCAGTTTTTATAATAAAATTTCTAGTTTTCTTGTAAATCTTTAAAGGAAAATAAGCCGGAATTTTTCAATTGTTTAAATTAGATTCTAAATCTTCATTTATAGTTATTTCTTTATTCTTACTGAGAATTTATCTTTCTAGATTAACAAAACATGGAAATGAACATAGATAAACTAGGAGAAAACTCCAAAATGTTAAAAGAAATAATGAAAAGATTAGATGCTTAAATATTAAAGAAAATGAATTTGCACCTATAATACAAGATAAGGTGACTATAGAAATTTCTGAACTAGAACCTAATAATAATAATGAAGAAGATAGCTTACAAAAAATGTTCTTAAACACAGAATAAGAGAAACTAGAAAACAATATTGAAGTTAATAAAATCAAGTATGGAAATACCTCATATAGTAAACCTTATTATATGCTACCTACGCCAGTAGACCTCTTATTCGAGAAACAACACAATTATGGAACTGTATCGTTTGATGGTACTTCCATTGTAGAATGGAATATAAATGGTTATTTTGAATATCAAATACAAACTAGTCTAAATTATATGACAATATATGTTATTGCATGTCTGATCAAAAATAATTCAGATGATAGAATACCTAAAGCTATTATTCAAGGATTCACGGATCAACTAAAAGGTTTGTGGGATTTTCAACTATCTAATGAAGAAAAAGCGCATATATTTACTACAACAAAATTAGAAGATGGAATGGCAAAAATTGACTGTGTAAATATGCTAATATATACAATAGCTAAACATTTTATTAGAGCTAGAACTCTCCAAACTGATAAAACTCAAGAACAATTAATGAATTTAAAATGTTAAAATTTATCTCAATTTAGATTGTATAAAGATATATATTTTTCAAAGTTATTTGCCAGAAGCGATAGTAATCATGAATTTTGGAAGGAAAAGTTCTTATCAGGACTACTTCATTTCTTTACAGAAAGGGTTAAAAATCGTATAAAATAGAAAAATAATGGAGCCATCCTTATAGCCAATATATATATATATATATATATATATAGTGAATTAGCAGCAGAAATAGTTGCGGATGGAATTCATTTGCGTAATGAAATAAAATTGCATAAGCAAATTCAAAAGGAGAAAATTTATGGACAAATTCTTTTAGGAGATTCTTGTAATCAAGTTGATTTATTACCAATGAAACTAATTAATGAAAATAAAAAATTTAGAAAATCATCTAAGAATTTTTTTTATAAGAACAAAAAATTTTCTTAAAGAAAATTATGCAGAAAGTAGCAAAACTCTTAAAAGGAAATCATATAATCCTTATAGAAGAAAAGAGCAAAACAAACATGTTCAAAGAAAAGTTCCAATATGTTGGAAATGTAAAACACCAGGCCATTACGCAGATAAGTTTAAACTGAAAAATAAAATAAATAATCCTGTTGTAGATGAAGAATTAAATTTCATTTTAAAAATTACTGTTATCAAGTTTTGAATCAGAAATGGAAAATTTAAAACTACCTGTTACTACAAAAATTAATTCAAAAACTGAAAATGAATCAGAAAATGATTCAGATAATAATTCAGAATCTAACAATTGTGATAGTAATTTTAACTATTACAAATACTTATGTAAAACTAATGGACTATTTATGTCAATAAAGGAAGAAAATTTCCTTCTGGACATTATAAAAAAATTTCAGATCGAAAAGAAAAGAAAAACATGTTAAAAATATATTTAGAAAGACATAAAAAAGAAAAGAAATTAAAAGAACTAGAAACTTATAGTTTAAAAGATATTTTAAATTGGGTAAAATCTTAAAGTAATATTAATCCAGTAAATACTGAAGCCACAATTGTGGAATTACAACATGAAGTTAAAATACTTAAACAAGAAATAAAAGAATTAAAACGGGAATGTCTATATAGAGGTAAAACCTCAAGATGATAATAATCAAAATAATGATAATATTTTGGAGAAGGAGATTTAAACTCATTAACATTCACTAGTCAGTAGACAAGGTAATTTACCCACAAATGGCATATTAAGATTACTATTGTAGTTCATAAAGGATACTATTTGACCACAATAGCAATGATAGATTCAGATGCAGATTTGAACTATATCAATGAAGGGTTAATATGTTCAAAATACTTTTCTAAAACCATAGAAATATTAAATCCTGCAGATGGAAGAGAGTTGTTAGTTAATTATAAGCTACGAATTGCAGTAAAGGAATCAGTTTAGAATGCCATTTATAATGGTTAAAAATTTCTTATAATGTTATACTGGGAAATTCTTTCTTGCATTTGTCATATTCTATAACAAATATATTGAAGGAAGGAATTACTAGTACCATTAATAATCAAGAATTAACATTTAAATTTGTGTCACAACCACAACATCATAAAATTGATCTTATACAAAGAAGTATTAGAAGAAAAGAAAACTTTTTATACTATTTATCTTAAGAAATAAATTATAAAAGAATAAAAGAAAAATTATTACAACCACAATTACAACAAAAGGTTAAAGACCTACAAAATCATATTGAAAAAAACTATCTACGCAAATACTTCTAATGCCTTGCAACAAAGGAAAAAACATGAAATAGGTTTACCTTACGAACCTGACTTTAAAGAAGGTCAAATTCCGACTAAAGCTAAATTAATAGCTATGTCTCAAAGATATTTAGAAATTTGTAAAAAAAAAAAAAAGAAATAGAAAAATTATTACAGAAAGGCCTTATTAGATCATCTACAAGTCTATGGAGTTGTTCAACGTTTTATGTTGAGAATGCAAAAAAATTGGAATGTGGTGTTCCAAGATTAGTAATAATCTTTAAACCTTTAAACAGGGCTTTAAGATGGATTAGATATCCAATTAATAATAAAAAGAATTTACTAGCGAAGCTTTATTCAGCCAAAATAATGTCTAAGTTTGATATGAAATCTGGATGTTGGAAAATTCGGATCAAAGAGGAAGATAGATACAAAACCGCATTTATTGTTCCATTTGGACATTATGAATGGAATGTAATGCCATTTGGGCTAAAAAAATCCCCCTTAAGAATTTCAAAAAACTATGAATGATATTTACAGGGCTTATACAAAATTTACCATAAGTATACATTGATGATGTTCTTATATTCTCAAAATCAAATAATCAACATTTTAAACATTTGAATATTTTCATAAATATTACTAAAAAGGCTGGATTAGTTGTATCAGCTAAAAAGATAAAACTTTTTTAAACAGAAATTAGATTTCATGGACATATTATAAATGATGGAACAATATTTCCAATCGATAGAGAAATTACTTGCAAAAACTTTTCAAATGAAATTAAAGATAAAAATCAATTACAAAATTTTTTGGGAAGCCCGAACTATGTTTCCGAATTCTATAAAGACTTAGCTTATGATGCTAAATCAGTATTTGAAAGATTTAAAAAAATCCGCCTGCGTGGACAGAAGAACATACTAAGGCATTAATAAAAATAAAATCAAAAATAAAGGAAATTCCATATCTTGCAATTGCCAACAGTGATGCACTTAAAATAGTTGAAAAGGAAGCTACAGACAAAGGTTATGGTGGAATTCTTAAACAAAGAATTGGTAATAAAGAGTCTTTAGTCATATTTACATTTGGAATCTGGTAAGAACCTAGAGTTAATTACTCTACTATCAAGAAAGAAGTATTAACAATCGTATTATGTATATAATAGTTTGAAAGTGATTTATTAAATCAATTTTTTTTTGCTAAGAGTAGATTTTAAGTCCACTAAAGAAATTTTGCAAAAGGATGTTAAAAACATCACATCAAAACAAATATTTGTTAGATGGCAAGCAATCTTATCAATATTTGATTGTAATATTGAGTTATTAAATGATCTGATAATCCTCAACTCGAGAACTTTTACAGGGAAAAAATGAATAATGGAAAAGAAAAGGAAGAAAGCAGCAAAACTGCCTATCTCATCCTATAATGACTTATAAGTGAGTATTTCAAAAAGATTAAAAAAAAACTTAAGAGATGAAGTCTTAAAGACTAATCCAATTGGAGAACAGCTTAGAGCTGATGTTTATGATTTAGTGGTAAAATCCACATCAGCAAAAGAATATGTATACCCATACTTTTCAATATCTACTATATGGGTATCTCCTGTGGAGAAGAAATACATACATTTATCGGCTGAAGAGGTTATGACCTACTATTTGAATTTTTTTACAAACCCCCTACCTTCATCCTAAGGATTTTAACTTCTACCAAGAAATTCTGACCTAGATAGGTTCTGTTCAATTCGAATCAGCAATGAGAAGCGAATGAGCATTCTCAAAGGCCTCCATTATTAAAATAGTTACCCCAGAACAATGGGAAGGTGACTTATACAAGCCAAAGAATTAAGAACAATCTCAAAGAATTCTTACAGGAATAAATTAAATTTTAATTACTTTTACTACGTCAAAACTTGGTATTTAGCTTTCTCTTATGAAAACAAGCAAAGAAAACACAGTTGGTTCGTTCAGTTTAAAACATAAAAAACCACTAATTTTCCACGCTAGTTTATAATTTGGTTTTCAAATTTTGGATTATATCCAATCATGTTAACCAAAAAAAAGTATTATGAAGAATTCATTCAAGTTAATACTTCGATAAATATCATAATTTAACATTTGCAGCACTTTATCAAGTACCATAGATCATGAGGTAGGATGTTGTTATAGTTCAAAGATCGCTTCAAAAGCTTGTAATAAATTTTGAAAATTTCTTTATTTAGGAAGAATTTAACAAAATGGTCGGATAAATATGAATTTTTTAAAGATTCTATCTTTTCAAAAATGGGTTTAATAAACCATGAACCATAAAGAATACCAGATTCACCTTCTCCTAAAAAGAATTCATCTGAATTACTAAAAGAATCAATGGCAAGTTCTTCAAAAAGAAATTTAAAAATACAGCTTAAACCATAATAGATTCAAACAGTGATGATGAGCTTATGAGCATGTCTACAGATTAAAGTTCATGAAGAGCCCGAAATGAAATGGAAGACTATATGTCAAAAGCAACAGATGGTTAGATGTCGTAAGAAAAAGGTTAATGGCATCTGGATTCTGTATGTATACTTTCATCTATGATACCGTTATCACCACTTCCGAGATTCCCTCCTCCAACAAGATAAAATCTAAAGCAATAAAGTCTATAAAATAGAGTTAGTACTATCTATGATATCCTATATGCTTATTCAGTAAAGACACTCCAAAATATAAAAGCAATTATTGAGAAGGTATGCCTGATAGATTTTTCTTTAAAAAAGGTATAGATTCCTCGTAAACGAATTATATTTCTCCAAAGATAAAGATGTCTAATCATGCTAGCACAAAAGAAGATGTCTAATCATGCCAACAAGAAGAAATAAAAGAGGCACAAAAAGATGCAGTATTAAGGAGTACAGCTTATAACTATCGATTTATGTTTACTTATTAACCGTTTAATTCCTACTATATATATGAGTGCTCTATGTTGTATAAGAGATAAGTTTTAAAGTAAGAATAAAAGCTTGTTAGATATATTTGTAATAGCGGAAAGCCACTCTTTGTAAAATAGTCTGCTGTAATAAAATCAGTCTGTTGTTATAAACTCCTTTCTACTATTTTGATATCTTCAAGTGTTTGATTATTATCATCATCAAAATTTACTACAAATAAAGAGCAAACGAAGGTCCAAAGTCATTTGGTATCAGAGCTAGGTGGGATAGGTGTCAAGTTTGCTCAGGCTTACCCGGAGAAAAGGTACTATTCATCTTCTTCTTCAATTATTGTTTATGCACACTTGCTTTTCAATGTTGTAAGTAGCAGAATGATAATAAACGTACTATAAGTTAGGTGTATTAAAAAAATATAGCGAGTTACTGAATGTAAATAAGTCTAATACAAGCTATATTTATGCATAGTTATGGCGAGAAACATCAAGCAGTACTGTGACTAATTATGCTTATTTTTATGCATGTTATCATGGCTAAATATTACTATGCTAAGTTGATGTCCAAATAGAATCTTGATTTTCTTAAGTTTCTTTGCGCTAGTTCTTTTTTGTACTTGAGTTGGAGGCAATCAACCCTGTTTGATATCCTATATATAGCATTTGAAGATGTAGGTGTAATGGTAGTTTATGTAATGGATTACGAAATTTTTATGTATTAAAGGGGGTTTGAAAATTCAGTAGATGCAAATATACTTGTCAGCTTGTCCATGTAGATATAATGGGGATTCATTTTTGAACAATGTGACACATAAATTTGTTTCTATTTTGAGTTGGTTAGGAGTTTTAACTAAATGATTTAGTAGAGATGGTGTATGGATTTTGTAATCTTAGATATATAGCTAAACACATTATTTAGCAGAGATGGTGTAGCAACACATTCATAACATGGATCAGATAAACATAAGGCATTCTGTAAGTTCAGCACATATAGCTGTCATAAAAAACAAAGCTCAAGTACAACTTAAAAACACAATAATATAGAAATCAAAAAATTCATAATAATTATGGCAAGTACTTCAACTATTATCTGCATCACTTATCTTATTTCTTCTACATCCTAAAAACAAAAGGTAATGTAAGTGGGACATGGTGGAAGAACTATTTTTGATTGGTGGTACAAATTATTGGTATATAAGTTAACAATTATTATTTTCCACTATGTGTTTGAGAGGAGGAAGATGAAAAGAAGAAAAGGACAAACTATGAGTTTACCTATATTTTGGGGGCTCCTTGTAAGGAAAGAACCAACTATGTCCATTTACAGTGAGTGCTTAGCACTTTGAGTGAGACGGAAAGAAGACACATAATGTTAATGAAGATATCAAAATGCATAAGCACAAGGACCGATAAATGCAAAAACTATCGGTTTCATGCCATCAGAAACATGGAAGACAGATACAGTGGTGTAGATACCTTATGTGTAATGTTAGGCTTAATCATTTGTTGCAAAGAGTCTGGTGCATGAGGCACGTCTTCTGCATAAAGAAGAAAAACTATGAATGAAATGCGGGTTCAAATATAAACATGGTGTAAGACCATTACCAATCATCTGAACTTCACTCTCTCTTATGCTTTCGGACTGAATGAAAAAGCTATGCACCTAGGTAACCTAGAACCAGCCACGGACTACTTAGAGAAAAACATAAGAACATAATGGTGAAGTCTTCGCTGTTATAATTAAAAACCTAATTATAACGGTGAAGTATTCGACATTGTAATTAAAACTTAATTATAACGGCAAAGTTTTCGTGGTTATAATTTATATTTCAGGATAAAATATTATAACGGCAAAGACTTTGGCATTATAATATTATAACGGCAAACACTTTGCCGTTATAAAAGCCAGTCCTCTGTTCAGTTTTCTAACAACATAATCACTCTGAACTAGCCACATGGAAGTGAATAAACCACACCAATCTGCGTTGTGGCTAGTTTTTCAACTGAACAAGCCATTATTGGTTGTGCTCTAATATGACAGTTGGAAACCAGACCTGACAGGTTGTAAAACACCACTTTGTACGCTATGTTTGTGTGTACGTTCTGCTCTTATCACTTTTCTCCCCTAGTAATATCTTTAACTCCCATTTAGATGTAGTTCTGGATATGGCAACATACAGTTGTCCATGTGTAAATAGTGTACGTGGCAGATATATCCCGACATGGTTTAAAGTTTGACCTTGACTTTTGTTGATAGTCATTGCAAAGTAGACCCTGACTGGAAATTGTCTGCATCGTAAAATAAAATGCCATTTTGTACCATCTGATGTAAGGACCGTTTGTGGGATTAAAAATTTATTGCCAATTTTGGCTCCAGTTAAAATCTCAGCTTCTATGACCTTTTTTGACAGTTGTGTGACAATAAGTCTTGTACCATTACACTGACCTAAATTATGTCTAAATTACGAAGCAACATTATTGTAACACCAATTTTCAAACGAAGTTCGTGATTAGGAAGACCTCAAATTTTAAGGCTATTTAAGAACTCTGTTGGGTACAAATTGTACATATCTTCGTTCGAATCGGAAATTGAACTAATTGAATCCGCAGATAAATAGCTTGTGAGACAACTACCATAGACACTTAACACATAAAAATTGATTTCCTCTAAAAAATCGTTGGTTGATGCCACGATAGACCTATCTCCAAGGTATGAAGGATTCATTATTGTTATCCCGCTTTTTGGCAAAGCCGCGATACCAAAAGAGCGATTGAAAAGGAAGGACCGTTCGCCTCAGAGGTTGATCGTATTTCCTTTCGCCATGGATATCACTGAATTTTATCCGAGTCCAGAATGAGCTACAATTGATGGGACACTGCAAGAAAGGCCACAGGAGTCAGCATTTCAAATTTCAAGTCAATCCGAGTTCGTATGCTCAAGTTATGATCGGTTCAACTTGGAAGGAACACACTGGTTTCGAACCCACCATAATGGGTGTCTTCGAACCCACCACCATCCGCTATTCGAAACCATCACTTCGAACCCATCAAGTTCGAAACCATCGCCTTCGAAACCCTCGGGATGCCTCGACCTCAAACCCATCAGAGGGTAGCTGATTCGAATCCATACTCGGCTGCCTCATTTCGAAACCATCGGACATTCATGCTTCGAACCCATCTATAAGCTTCGTTCGAACCCATCCCTGAAGTCATGTTCGAACCCATCATAGAGCCATGCTTCGAACCCATCACAAAGGCCTTCTTCGAACCCATCCTGTGTTGCCTTGTTCGAACCCACTGGGTCAACCAACGTGTCTTCCATCGGTTCGAAATCACCGAGATACACGGAGTCGAAGCGATCAACACGGAGTGAAGTCCGGATCGATTCGAAGTTTACGCTCCACGTCACCACGAAGTCGCGTGCCATGATGGATTCGAAACCATCGTTTCGAATGCAGGGGTTCGAACCAAACAGCCGTGCAGTGAACTCTATTTCGAACCCATCATATCTCCCAATCTACTGATCCAAATGTCATGAAATTTTCACAGATGCTAGCATACATGTTGAAGAATGTCCACGCCAAATTTCACCTCGATTGGATGAATTCTTGATCGGTTCGAATGGAGTTCGAACCGATGCCAAAGTGGGCCCAAACTTCTCGAGATCGTACGCGTGGGCCCCCTCACGTGCCAGAAGTGGTCTCCCGAGTTTTCAGCGAAATATCAGCAGCCTACGCCTATAAATAGAGCCCTAGGGCCAACAGAAAAGGGATCTTCTGACTCTGAGACGCCGAGACTCTGCCGGATAAAGATCTCCATCATCCTACATCATAATTCTATTGTTGATTTCGAATTTCCAGTTGTAACTTGCTGTGGATCGCTGTAACAACTTGTAATCATTGAAAGAGAATCAATAAAACATCAAAAAACTTCACAGTGGACGTAGGCAACACGCCGAACCACTATAAATCGCTTGTCTACGCATTTACTTTACTGTTGATTGGAGTTTTTGTTAGATAATATCTGTTTTGAAAATGCATTCTTGACTATTATCTCTTCAACGACTCCCGAAGAGTGTTGTGCCCAATTTTGACACAAACACTTTGGTGCTTTCACCGAGAAAACCCAGATTTTCTCCTGCTCGTTGGATCTGTCATCGATATCGGATTGAATAAATCTAAGAGAGAGATCCAGATTGTTAAATCCAACTTCCTTCCCTTCTATTCAGATTTGCATAAAGTCTAGGAAAGGAACTCAACTGTAAAAATGGTTAGCACAAGAACCACCTCGAACGCCGTCAATCAAGAAGGACAGGATAGACAGAATCCTGCCCCTCTGCCTCCACCTAATCAAGATGCCGCTGGGCACTCAGAACCGTCGGGTCCGGTTACCCGACAAGAATTGCAGTTGTTACTTCAAGAGCTGACCCAGAGTCGGCGACAACTAGAAGAACAGCTACGCGCCAACGCTGAGCTAATCAACCAGCTGGATCGCCAGAAACGAAAACGATCCACGAGAGATCGTGCTTATCGCTCTTCTAGCGAAAGTTCTTCATCTTCTGATTATCATAACCGACCCCCACGACCCCGGTTAGATGAGGGTCGTATGCCATCCGCTGGAAACCAACCGATATTGACCGTTGGACAAATAAGAGTTGGTCCGTCAGCCAGCTTCCAAACCGGACCCTCCTCCCGAGGGGGTGCCATTCCTCACCACGCCGCTGAATACCGCACCGCTAGCGTTGCGGCTGAACCAGGGGTCGACGCTCGAGATCAGTCGGACCCGGACCGTCGTCAAAGCGGTCATACTCCTGAACCGTACGTCCCAGAGGACTATGAGCCGAGAAGGCGAGATTTGAACCGTCAACGATATCCGGCTCAAACCCAAAGTATGGAATGTGACCATGCTCCGGCGCAAATGCCGGATCTATCAACTATGATACGACAGATGATTCGTGAGAGTCAGGGATTCACAAACGACGATTGGGGGGTTTCCCGAAGTCACACTCCCTTTACGGACGACATTCTTAATGCTGAACCCCCACGGCGATTCCGAATGCCCACTCTGCCCATGTATGAGGGAAACTCCGATCCCAATCAACATATTCTAAAATATGAATGGTCGATGACGGCTGCCAGAGCTGACGACGCTGTGAAATGTCGTAGTTTCCCCATATCCCTGGGGGGCATCGCCACCATGTGGTTCACCCGATTGCCTCCTCGATCCGTCTCCTCATTCGACCAGCTGGCCACAAAATTCGTTGAGCAATTCCGCATGCACGTCGCAAGGCCGAAAGATGTCAACACTCTCTCTAGTGTCACGCAAGCTCCCGGAGAGACGCTCAGACACTACTTAGAAAGATTCCATACTACATGTGCGGAGATTAGTAATCCAAATGATAACTCCATCCTTATGGCGTTAACCAAGGGGATCGACCCCGATTCTGAATTCGGCAATTGGCTAGCTGGAAAACCACCTGCGTCATTGGACCGTTTCCATGCCAAAGCAGCTCAATTCCTGAGACGGGAAGACGCGAAACAGTCTAGGAAGCAAACTGACGCAGGATCAAACGCGGGAGGAACCCAAAGCAATGTTGCAATAAAACAATCCGGTGAGAGCTCCGGAAAAGTTCAGTTGAACATTAAAAATAAACAAGCTCGGCGAAGAGAGAGCGTGAATCAAATTAAAAAACAAGATCAAAATAGCGGTCCGTAACGCAAAAATCCGAAGTTCGACAGTTATACTCCTTTGAATACTTCATTGGAGGACTTGTATTTACAAACCCGTAGTACAATTCAATATGAAAAACCTGCTCCGAGACCGTCGTCAGAGAGACAAATCCAAACAAGAAAGTTTTGCAGGTTCCATGAAAGCTACGGGCACGATACGAACGAGTGTCGTCACTTACAGGACCTCGTTGAAAAACTGATCAGGGAGAGGAAGCTTGATCGATTTGTGCGGACACCGCAACCCAGGGAAGCAGGTCCATCAAATCAAAACAGTGAACCCGATCGACCGAGGCATGAGGACTCCAATGGTCCTCGCGGGAGATTGGTGATAAACGCCATCAGTGGCGGACCGACTTTCTCAGGAGCCTGGAACAACGAGGATCTTCGTCACTGTCACACATGACAGGCTCATTCAATCTATGAATATTTTGCAATTTCATTTACATTCTGAAATTTGATTTTGTAATAAGGCACTGACTTTGCCATATTTTCTCATTTCAGCAATAAAACATTATCTCTTCAAGCTAAAGCTGTGATTCATCGAATACAACATTCAACAATCACGACACACGAAGAGCTAAGTTCCATCGAACAATGGAATTTATTCAAATAGCGAGTGATTGCGTTACAACCGGCCACTCACTAAGTGAAACCCCAGCTCGGGGGCAAGCCAACACATCGAAGGCTGAACTGGACCAACACACGACAGTCCATTCCATAATTCGTTCCCGGAGTGCGAACGGACTCCAAATTCCCAGAGCGCGAATTGAAGTATAAACATTCAATAATTCGTTCCCAGAGTGCGAACGGACTCCAAATTCCCAGAGCGCGAATTGGAGTATAAACATTTAACAATTCGTTCCCAGAGTGCGAACGGACTCCAACTTCCCACAGCGTGAATTGGAGTATAAACATTCAATAATTCGTTCCCAGAGTGCGAACGGACTCCAAATTCCCAGAGCGCGAATTGGAGTATAAACATTTAACAATTCGTTCCCAGAGTGCGAACGGACTCCAACTTCCCACAGCGTGAATTGGAGTATAAACATTTAACAATTCGTTTCCGGAGTGCGAACGGACTCCAACTTCCCGCAGCGTGAATTGGAGTATAAACATTTAACAATTCGTTCCCGGAGTGCGAACGGACTCCAACTTCCCGCAGCGTGAATTGGAGTATAAACATTTAACAATTCGTTCCCGGAGTGCGAACGGACTCCAAATTCCCAGAGCGCGAATTGAAGTATAAACACTTAATAATTCGTTCCCAGAGTGCGAACGGACTCCAAATTCCCAGAGCGCGAATTGGAGTATAAACATTTAACAATTCGTTCCCAGAGTGCGAACGGACTCCAACTTCCCGCAGCGTGAATTGGAGTATAAACATTTAACAATTCGTTCCCGGAGTGCGAACGGACTCCAACTTCCCGCAGCGTGAATTGGAGTATAAACATTTAACAATTCGTTCCCGGAGTGCGAACGGACTCCAAATTCCCAGAGCGCGAATTGGAGTATAAACACTTAACAATTCGTTCCCAGAGCGCGAACGGGCTCAAAATTCCCGCAGCGCAAATTGGAGTATAAACATTTAATAATTCGTTCCCACTGCGCGAACCAACTCCATGATCCCCAAAACATGAATTGGGGTACGAACATAAGTTACGGGTTCCCGGAGTGCGAACCGAAGTATCAACATCAACCCCAAGTGCCCGAAGCGTGAAGTGGGGTATGAACATTAATTCCAGGTTCCCGGAGCGCGAACCATGTTACAAACAATCGATAGTTCTCCAAACTCTTGGAGTGCAAAGCAGATTATCGATCTCAAATTATCCTAAGCCCCTAGAATGCGGATGTGTGCTTAAGATTTGCAACAAGTGCAATCGACTGCCAAAAATATAAGTGTTGTTCCCCAAGACTGGGGGGCACGAAAGCTAAGTGTCAATCACTCACCGAAGTGATACAACGTCCGAAGTTCAACTCATTCATCAATCGCAACTTATGACCAAGATTCTCGGGCGTGGCAAATGAAACGAGCTCTACTTAAACGGTAAAAACACCACAAGAACTCCGGACCGAGAGCAAGACACTGCAAGTACTTAAGCACAAATAAAACAAGAGTTGAAACAAAGAAGCTAAAGTTTATTTCAACTAACTAAAAATGAAGGCTTACATATGAAAAAGTTTTCCCAAAAACAATCCCTGCTAGCAGGGGCCGAACCTGCATCTATACACGGCTTACTAACAAAAAACAAGAAACAAGTACCTATCTACCAAAACATCTACTTGTAAAGCCAGTCTATTTCTTCCTCTTTTTCGTCTTCCTTATTAGTGGTTCATCATTATCAGAATCACTAGCGACAGAAATTCTTTTTGAGTGCCTCCTCTTCGGCGGTGACTCTTCGGCTGGGGGCATGATATCGATGTCCTCCTCAGAGCTCGAATCTACAGGGAGGCTTCCCGCCGGAGGAGTAGGGGGGACTGGATCTATGACGGAAGATGGGATAGTGCCACCCGACGACACTACCCTAGCAGACGCTGGACTATGCGCCGTCGTGCTGCCACCGGCGCTACCACTGTGCCCCGCAGCTTCTATTTCAGCGCTGATTTCAGCCAAAATTTCCTCTTCTCGAGTCGCTTGGGCTTGGCTGGGGGCATCCGCAGCTTGCATCGAAGAGCTTGAGGTCGGCGGGGGATCACTGACGATGATAAACGGTAAGTCCGTGGAGAAACCGCCCGGCTCACCGAGCAGCTCGCTCACCATCTGTTCCTTGAGAGATAAACCACTCCCCTGTGCCGCCTCGGTCGATATCGCAGCTACAGCAGTGGTCTCGGTGGCGATGGCCTTAACGTTTTGGCTTGATTCTTGAGCCGTGACTGTCGGCACAACCTCCGTCACTAGGCAAAAACAATAAGTTATCAGTAACTTCTTCAAAACAAACTCTCTATTTGGAAAACGCTTGAGATAACTTAAGAATACTTTCCCCAGTTTGACTCGCAGACGGCTGAACGACCTCGGAAGTGTGCTCATGGATAGGAGATAAGTGCGGCCGCTCCGGGTCGTAAGCAGGAACTGGTGGCAAGCTGACCGCAGATACAGGCACTGACGAAGGCGATGTGATGACTTCAGTAACTTCAGAATGGTGCTCAACGCCCGATCCCTCTCCGACTTCCAGGGAATGACCACCCATCATCTCCTTCTCATGAGCAATGATAGCATCATGAAGGACCTTCTTTTCATCCTCAGTCAATAGCCGGTTCTCAAGCTCGAATCGGTCAACCGATTCGCCCGGATGCGCTTCCCCCTCTTCCTCGACCAATCGTTCCCAAGCGCTGCGAAGGTGAACGGGATAATCTTGAAGCCAGGCTAAATTTCGGTGTTTTAACACGTTGGCGTTATAAGTTATAAGCAGATCTTCGATATCGGCCTCTAGCCTGGCCTCTGCTTGTTGAACTTTCTCCTCCACCTCTGTCTCGACCGCTTGAACTTTCGCCACCGCAGCATCCCTTTCGGTGCGAAGAATCACAGCTTGTTCACACGCCTCCTGAGCTGTGCTATTCGCATCATCCCTTTCCTTGGCGATTTCAGCAAATTTTGACTTAAGCTCGTTCAACTCCTTCAGGGCTGCGTCCCTCTCTGCAGTAACCAATGTGTTTCGATGACCCATGTCCTCAACCGTGGCGTAGTGTTCGCGTTTCATCCTATCCATGATTGCCTGGGCTTCATCGGCTTTTTTAGTGGCCTCTATTTCAGATTTACGGGATGATTCAGCCTCAGTATTCAGCACTTGAATGATGCGGTCTTTTTGTGCTAACTCGGCTTGCAATTTTTCAATGGTGGCCGCTCGTTCGAAGGCCAGCGCCGATGCTTTTTCAACTGCCTTATACCACACCTTATACTGTGCGTAGAAGTCGTGCACATAATCAAGCGCCCACCGCTCGGCCTCCGGTGGGATTCTTTTCAAGTTCGGGGGAAAGACATAATTGTCGAAGCAGATATTCGGGAATTCTCTCTTCAGCTGCGCAAGCCCAATCGCTCCTTCTCCCGTAATTTCAGTAGGAGGTTCCTCCGCAACTGTCGGCGCCGACACCTCAGATCTAGAAGCTTGAGAAACCGACACATGTCGAGAAGAATCACGAGGGACGCGAACGGGAGGTTGTACGGGATCTTTGGAAGGAGGAGGGGTGCGCGATCGCGATCGACGCCTATGGCCCTTGTCCGAATCGTATCTCTCATGACTAGAATATCCGGAACGTCCCTGGTCATAATGCCCAGGGCGTCCCTGATCATAATCTCTATCCCCCTCTCGCCTGCGTGAATCATAATAAGAAGACTTGCGGGCATGTCGAAGACTCCCTAGCATTGAACCTCGTTTAGACATAGTATCTGCAAAGCAAAGTAAAATCGAATTAGTCACTCTTCGAATCAGGTAGTTTACAATCAAAAGTTATGCAGTGTCGTGAAGTGTGTGTGAATATGCATTCCCCCCGACCGACCAGAAATGTCGACCTCGCTAGTAATAAGAGGCTCGCTCAATTCTAGATTACGATGGAACTCCTCCAACCCGGCATCATGTTGAAAAGACACATCTTCCGGGATTGGAAGGTCGGCAAGCCCTTCGTAGAGACTTTCAGTACGCGGAGGAGACATCTCAGAGATTCTAACTCCGGAAGAGGACCGGGCAGTGACAACCGATTTCCGTCTCCCCCACTTAGTTGACTTAACCATGGCAGCCTTGCCTTTTCTCTGCTCCGCGACATCCGAAGCTACATCCGTAGGCTCGATCAGCGGCTCATCGTCAGTATGAGTTCTTTCAGAGTCAGCCTCCTCGGCTATGACAACTTCGGGCTTCTTATGTTTGACTCGTTTCTTAGGAACGATCCTTTGTGCCACCTCAAACCTTATACTCTGTCCTCGTTCAATCAGCCCAAAGGTCCGGAGATTCCTATCGGTCAAAAGCAACTCGATGTCCCTATCTTCGCTCGGGACTTCTCGAAGTACTCGCACCATCTCCTTAAACTCTTCACCTTCGGGTCGCGGGATCGTTGCTGTAAAAAGAAAAAATTAATATAAGTTCCACTTCGGCAGCAATTGTCGTAGTAACTATTTAAGAACTCGGTTATACTCACGTCTGAATAACCATCGTCGGGCAAATCCTGGAGGACATCTGACATAAAACCATTCTGTCCTATAGTAACTCAGCCTTGTCCAGGATCCGGTGACCACTTGACAATTTCTCACCGCCTCCAGAAATGTGAAAGAAGGATAATCACCACGAGTTTTGAAGTTGAACAAGTATCTAATTTCGATTGGAAGCGGCGGTCGATGGAGACATTCCATAAATGCAATGAACAAGCTATTGATCGACGCATATCCGTTCGGATGCAGCTGAGATGGGGCGATCCTCAAAAACGACAATACTTCTCTTATATACTCGTTGAATGGGGGAAGTGTCCCGGCCGCACACGCGTGGCGATTAAATGCTGTATACCCTTCTGGCGGATTATGTGGTCTATCATTCGGCCCCGGCAGTAACACATCGTCCAATGACAAGCCGTGCCTCGAACAAATTCTTCCCAACATGTCTTCAGAGATATTCGATGGAACGGAATCTGATGGATTGGCAATGAACGACGCATCAGGAAGTTCGTCCGGAGCCGGACCGATGATCTCAGGATCTATATCCGGAACTTCTAGCCTCGGAGGGGCTGTACCTTGAATCTCCTGCTGCTGTGAACTTGAAGGTTCCATAACTAGCTAACTCAGGAGAAACCATCGTTAGACGACAAAGAACCCGTGTGTTCCCCAGTGTAAAGTGTATGCATGTGTGTGGTACCGTGCCATGCATTACTTGAACAAATGTTGCAGAGTTAAAGTGAACATTCAAACGACAAAGCTACGAAGTTCAGCTATAATGACCGTCATCGCTGACCGTCATCACTAAATCGTTTATATGATGGAAGTCGGTTCGAATAGAAGTTGTCATAGTTCCATCGACGAGCTTCAAAAGGCAATCAAATATGCAGTTCAATATTCAAGTCCAAATATGCAGGAATGAAGCTCGTCGGAGTTATGCTTGAAAAATTTCAAATTTTGGAATCCATCATATAGGGTTCGAAACCATCACGGAGGCTTCGCTCGAACCCAACCGAACACCTCTTCCTTCGAACCCATCCAAACTTCGTTCGAACCCATGCGTTCGAAACCATCATGACAGTGCTTCGAACCCATGCGTTCGAACCCATCCTGACATCGTTTCGAAACCATGCATTCAGGCGCGCTTCGAAACGATGGCCAAATGACAAATTCGAACCGGTACAGAAACCCTTAACTTGACATCGGTCGCGTTCGAAACGATCCACTTCGAATCGATACGAGGTTGTAGACTTCGAAGCGATAGCCTATGGGTTCGAATCCATCAATTCGAAAGGATCCCTCGAATCCCCCAATCGGTGCGAACTACGCATCCCAACAAGGACATTCCAAGGATCGATTCAAAATCCAATGGATACACACCACCGTCGTCGCTTCGAACTCGAGCCCACACATCGATTCGAATCCCTCCCAAACCAGATCTGGTTTTGCCAATCTCGAAGCTATGCAATCGATGAAGAGAAATGGGTTTGAAATCACTTCGTCGCTTGAATCCGAGGCTAATTACCTAGTTTAAGCAATGGATTCGAGAGATTTAAGTCTTAAATCTTGATGGATTCGAAAACACGACGCAGTATTTTCTCCTTAGAAGCTTCGAAGCGATGAAGAGCGCAGTGAAAAAGTAAAAAGTGAAAAAGTAGCAGGTCCACTGCTATTTATATGGAGGGTTGGTGATGACCGGGACGGTTCGAGTTCCGGTGAAGTTGACCGATTGCAACAGGTCAGAAGGCAGAGTCGTTTCGAAACCAATCTTCGAACCCATACGCTTGAGGCTCCATCGTGTGAAGCACACGGACCACTGCCGAGAACAATAGTTTCGTACCCATCCAAATCATCGATTCGAAGATCATTTTCGAAACCACAGAAACGAACTACTAATTCGAAACCATCCTTTCACATCGGTTCGAATGGCAATTTCGAACCCATCACCACACAAGTATACTCCATACTTTCAGACCGTTTCGAATGTCAATTTCGAATCCATCAATGCTCCAATGCATCGATTCGAAATCTCATATTCACACAACCCATCATTGCACGGGCATACCGCGTCCATACAAACATGAATTTCGAACCCATCAACGCTCAAGTGCATCGGTTCGAAACATTACACTTGCGCAATACAAATTCTATTTCTTCAACCTTCAATATCGGTTCAGGAGAGGATCGATACGGAGGAAATTTCCACAACAACCACCAAGCGTTGTCTCAATTCAAATTTCAAAATCGGTTCAGGAGAGAATCGATACGAAATTTTGCAGCAAACCAAACTGACAACGACTCGTGGACGCACGACGTTAACAAGGTCCAAATTAACATATGTGCATACATGTCGGACTAACATTCGATTTTGAATATTCACAGGGATCAAACACTATTCCCGTTACAAATGCGACAGCCAACGGCTAAGCACTATTATACAGCAATCAATCATATCAACGCAAGGTTACGGCAATACAGCATACGAGTTTCAACAAAAAAGAGAGCAATGATTGTTCAGATAGAAATGGCAGCTATTCAAAGCACGTCATGTTCCCACAAGACGTACTTTGGGGGGCAAAATGTTATCCCGCTTTTTGGCAAAGCCGCGATACCAAAAGAGCGATTGAAAAGGAAGGACCGTTCGCCTCAGAGGTTGATCGTATTTCCTTTCGCCATGGATATCACTGAATTTTATCCGAGTCCAGAATGAGCTACAATTGATGGGACACTGCAAGAAAGGCCACAGGAGTCAGCATTTCAAATTTCAAGTCAATCCGAGTTCGTATGCTCAAGTTATGATCGGTTCAACTTGGAAGGAACACACTGGTTTCGAACCCACCATAATGGGTGTCTTCGAACCCATCACCATCCGCCATTCGAAACCATCACTTCGAAACCATCAAGTTCGAAACCATCACCTTCGAAACCCTCGGGATGCCTCGACCTCGAACCCATCAGAGGGTAGCTGATTCGAATCCATACTCGGCTGCCTCATTTCGAAACCATCGGACATTCATGCTTCGAACCCATCTATAAGCTTCGTTCGAACCCATCCCTGAAGTCATGTTCGAACCCATCATAGAGCCATGCTTCGAACCCATCACAAAGGCCTTCTTCGAACCCATCCTGTGTTGCCTTGTTCGAACCCACTGGGTCAACCAACGTGTCTTCCATCGGTTCGAAATCACCGAGATACACGGAGTCGAAGCGGTCAACACGGAGTGAAGTCCGGATCGATTCGAAGTTTACGCTCCACGTCACCACGAAGTCGCGTGCCATGATGGATTCGAAACCATCGTTTCGAATGCAGGGGTTCGAACCAAACAGCCGTGCAGTGAACTCTATTTCGAACCCATCATATCTCCCAATCTACTGATCCAAATGTCATGAAATTTTCACAGATGCTAGCATACATGTTGAAGAATGTCCACGCCAAATTTCACCTCGATTGGATGAATTCTTGATCGGTTCGAATGGAGTTCGAATCGATGCCAAAGTGGGCCCAAACTTCTCGAGACCGTACGCGTGGGCCCCCTCACGTGCCAGAAGTGGTCTCCCGAGTTTTCAGCGAAATATCAGCAGCCTACGCCTATAAATAGAGCCCTAGGGCCAACAGAAAAGGGATCTTCTGACTCTGAGACGCCGAGACTCTGCCGGATCAAGATCTCCATCATCCTACATCATAATTCTATTGTTGATTTCGAATTTCCAGTTGTAACTTGCTGTGGATCGCTGTAACAACTTGTAATCATTGAAAGAGAATCAATAAAACATCAAAAAACTTCACAGTGGACGTAGGCAACACGCCGAACCACTATAAATCGCTTGTCTACGCATTTATTTTACTGTTGATTGGAGTTTTTGTTAGATAATATCTGTTTTGAACTTGCATTCTTGACTATTATCTCTTCAACGACTCCCGAAGAGTGTTGTGCCCAATTTTGACACAAACAATTATATTATTATTTAAATCAGGTTAAGTGCTACCAACTATATCTTGTACTGCATTTCCACTGGAAGATACAAGATATTTAGTAGGGATTGCAATCAATTAGGGTTTTCAGCATCGAGTAAAGAAAAATTGGATACTTTACCATTGCCAATATCCAGAATCCATTGTGAAAAGTTGTTAAGGTCATCAAATTCGGTTTCATTTAAATTACCACACTGCAATCACATGTTGATTATTAATGTGAACACTTTACATTGGCTCCACAAAGAAGACTGATTGATTGCAGAATGCAATCGTTTGTCTAGATCCTTTACGAACAATTGGTAATGTCTGTCATAAATCCTCCACCAAGCAAGATAGTCTCACCTCCAAAAATATTCGTGTTAGGAGCAGTTGAGTCAGTGCTTACAATATCTCTAAGGCTTTCTCAAAAGCCTTTAACGCATTATCGTGTATCATAGGTGCTTCTTCCCATATAATTAAATCAGCTTTACGCAAAGATCGGTAAGAGATGACTGCTTTGAAATATCACGTATGGAGGAGTCATCTAAATTAATAGGAATTTTGAATTTAGAGTGTACAGTCCTGCCACCTGGAAGAAGTAAGGATGCAATGCCAAATGATGCAACTGCTAATACAATTCTCACGTCCGCTCGTAAGCATGCTATTATAGTCTTTTACAAAAAGGTGTTTCCGGTACCTTCACTTCCATAAACAAAGAAAAACTCATCCAACGACATACGAACTGCAGTACAAACAACATCAAATACATTTTATTGATCACTATTTAAACACGGCAATAGGTTGTTAATTTCCTCTTACAATAACGTAGGATCTTACCCATCTTCCACAACTATCGAAGCATTATCTTTACCCTGATCACTTTATAAAATATATTCCAAACTAACAACCCAAAACTTTGTAATACTTACCACTCCTCCGTAATATTTTGTCTACCTCAATAACTGAAATCAAGGTTTACGCACATGGAAGTACCGTTACCTAACGTTTCCTGTTCTCTCCGTATTATCTCTTCTGGTACCATTTCCCAATATTTTTCCCATAATTTTTCAAGTTTAGATACCTCATAGAACATAAGCATCATCGCAAACATATCACATAACGATGACGATGACACCCATACAGCTGCTTGGTTTAGTGCTTCATCCCACTCAATGTCGTCTTCTAGCAATTCGTGAGCTATGGTAGGCATTTTTGAAGTTGTCATACAGAACACCGTCAACTGTTCTAATATCTTCACGAAGTAGCACCCTTAACTATTCTACTATCAGCAAAGAAAGTCATATAAGATGTTATGTTCTCTGCATTGTAGTATAAGCAATGACAGCTAAATTCATCGAGATCCATGCTTCACACATAGGAAGGTGGTGGTAGTAATAAGTTGAGAATAACATTACAGTTTAGAAAGGAATTGATTGACTTTATGCCAGAGAAGGTATTTTGAAAATAGGTGATATGTTTATTCAATCAATTATCAAAGCAATGGTAGATGATAATTGATTAGCATAACGTTGAACTGTAACGCATCTTTTTTTGGCATTCTTCGACAGTCTTTGCAATAGTGCCAATGGAGATGTAGTAGCAAGAGTCTCAGTAAGTCAGATAAACCAATAAGAAAGGGAATACAAACATGTTAACTGTGAAAAAATAAAATGGCTCTTAAATCAACAGAGTGAGTGTTGTTGAACCCCAGCTATTGCGATGTCATAACATAAGCGTAACATTTTATCATAGAAAGCCAGCAGTTATCATAATTCAAATTAAAGCAAGCCTTAAAGATCAGCACCGCAAGTCGATAGGCTCTATCATGCTGACCAGGTCGTCAATTCCTAACCACAGTAGCCAATCAAGCACCATAGAGTAATGTAGGCATAGCATTGTATATGTTCATTTTTTAAACTGCTGGAAAAGCATATTTATGTGCTGCCATGCATATTAACGGCTGCATATGCATTTTTTAAACATCGAACTGTGGAAGTGAAGGCAATTAATTGTATAGGTATTATCATAATATGAAAACGCATCTATCGGTAGAAAATGGAAAAAAAGCAAACAGTCAAACAGCTCATGTGCATAAAATGAATATGGTTGGCAGGAGAAGGGAAAAGATGTAAATGGGCCTACCTTGCATTATAGTCAATTATAAGATTACAAGCAGCACACATGAGTGGAAAAAATGAGAGAAAGGTAACTTTACAAGCATGGAAATGGAGGTTAACGAACTCATCTACGACCAAGAAAGCAGCAGTTTCAAGGTCATGATCTACATGTGGATCGTCTAGAAGAGCATCAGAAGAAGACGCGGGTAAACAGGAGAGGGATGCTGGAGTAGAAGAGGCTGGGGAGAAGAAAAAGTTTATAATAAGGTGGGCGATGTTGGCGTAGAAGATGCTAGGAAGAATTGAAATTTATGAGGGGATCGTCAAAGCAGGAAAATAATTGTAGGGTGGAATTAAAAGTAAGAGAGGACTAGAGAAATTGCGGGAAGGGAGAACCGGCAAAAAAAAGTGGCGGTGGGAAGTGGTTAAAAGGAAAATAAGAAAAAAGGAGAGAGTATGTAGATGAAAAAAATGGTAAAACGGACCCATTTTATATTGGCCACCTCAACCTAACCCAAGAGGGATTTCCCGTTTTTATTATAGATAATAGATTCGAGAACAATAGACAACAGTTCATTAACAGTATTTAATGCAACTGTTGTTGTACCGTATGCTCGGCCTCAACCTAAGAGGTTACCTTTTCTTGTGTTTCGGATATTGGTTTGAAATAATTATTGTGCGTCGATAATGTGAATATGGAATGTCAGACTAATATTTCTAACAGTGAATCTAATAGCTTATTACTTGTAAATTTGAATCACTTGTTGTTGTTTACCAACTAATGGTAAAAATCAGTTTTTCTAGTTTACTTGTTTTAGAAATCTGATATATCTTAAAATTTTACAGCAATAAATCCTTAAACACCAGATTATTACACACATAATCGTAATGCATACAAAATTACTATATCTCCAATGAAAGAATTTTGATGTTTTACTAATGAGTAGTTGATGATTTACAAACTGATACATTGTATCATATATATATATATATATATACAGTTACAAAAGCAAGTTACTGAACGATATTTGACATATATTTCGAGTTAGGCTTTTGATGGGCCAAAGTGCTCCTCTTATTCACTTTGCATTCGCTTGTGAATGAGATGTACTGCATACAGATACTTTGAGCCGCGTACCAAACATCATTTGCCCCCCTCAAACATAACTCTTGGATTAGGGTTTGCGATTTGAAAATTCCCAAATTGATTTCAATAAGAAAATCTCTCAATCGATTTTGTCTCGAATCTTTAGTCTAATTTGCCTCATATCTTGATTATCTCCCTTCGACAGTCCCTTAGATCGAGATCTGATTTTTTGAGTGGTTTCCTTGCTTCGGCAAGTAGAGATGTGAGAGAGCATGCAGTTTAAGCTTGTATTCTCTTGACACTTCATGCTATTGTTCAGATCTGAAGCAGAGAAGTTGAGATGGTTCTCGCTATTCTCGATTTTCAGGTCAGATCTGAATTTGTTAAAGTTCCTTGCTGACAAGGCTTTTGTGAGGATGTCTGCTCGTTGGTAAGTAGCAAGTATATGACTGATTTGAAGTTTTCCTTTCTATGCATGTTCTCGAACACAATACAAATCTACCTCTATAAGTTTGACTCAAGAATGCAATATAAGATTTGCAGGCATGTAGATAGTACTCTGGTTGTCGCACCATAGAACTGGCTTAATTTCTAAGTTTAATTTAATTCACTCACTATTGATTATAGCCTAATAATTTCTATAGTAGCACTTGCTATGCTTCTATATTCAGAATCTGTATACGATTGGAGACAGTTGCTTGTTTTTTCGAACACCATGATATTAGATTGTTTCCAATGCATGTACAATAACCAGTGACTGATTTTCTATCATCTAGATGAAGCCCAGTTTGCATCTACATATCATGTTATGTTTAGATTGTTGCATGCTTTGAGTGATAAGCCATAGTCCATTGTTCCCTTCAAATATATGAGATTCCTCTTTACAGCTTTCTAATGCTCATCTAATGGGTTCTACAATTAAGAAACCTTGTTAATATTGTAAGCAATATTAGGTCGTGTTATAGTTGCATATTGGATGCCCCTACAGCACTTCTATGCTGTTTAACATTAGATATGGCTTCTCCCCTATTTTAAGAAATGTTGACTGTTTATCATTGGTGTTGGTTGTGGCTTTGCATCACTCACCTTTGTCTTGTCCGGCAGCTCTAAGATATATTTTCTTTGGCATAAAATTATTTCCGAGTTGCTTTTCTTTTAACCTCTTTGCCTACAAAGTAGTTGATGTATCCAAGTTCTTTCATAGAGAAATGATTGATTAGATAAGAAATGATGTAGTTGACTTCATCACTGTTGTTACCTGTAATAATCAGATCATCAACATATATTAGTGTGTAGATAGTTGATGCATTTTTTATCCTGGTAATAAGTGAATTATCTGATTTGGTAGACTGATATCCTAAATCTGTTAATATTGCTTTCAGCCTATCAAACCAGACTCTTGGAGCTTATTTAAGTCCATAGATAGCCTTATTTAATTTATACACATAATTTTCATTTTTGTTGTAGCCCTATAGTTGTTCCATATAGATTTCCTCCTGCGAAATACCATTTAGAAACACATTATTGACATCCAGTTGTTTTATGCTCTTATGTAATGGAATAGTGAGGATAAGTTTAATGGTGGATGGTTTGACCACTGGGGAAAAAGTTTCATTGAAATCAAACCCATATTGCTGTATGTATCCCTTTGCAACTAGTCTTGGTTTGTATCTGCTGATTGTACCATCAGGATTTCTCTTAATTTTGTATGTCCACTTGTATCCCACAATATTTTTGTTGTCTGGTGGGCATATAAGATCCCATGTCTTGTTCTTTATGAGTGCATTGTATTCTTCACTCATGTCGGCTCTCCAGTTCTTATCTTTGATAGCTTGTTCATATGTAGCTGGTTCATGATTACTTAAACTTGTTGTATATATTTTTGGTTTAAAGATACAACTCTTGGCTCTTGTGAACATTGGATGACTTGGTCTTGCTTGATCATCAATGTGAGATAAATTATCTGAATCATTATGATCTGTGCTTCTCTGGGAATTATCTTCATGACTGTTTACTTCATCTTGCTTTGATCTTCTATTGATTTCATAGGTGAAGGACCAGCATGACTGAGGTCATCTACCCAATCTAGATCTTGTTGAACATATGCTCTGGGTTGAGTATTCTGATCCTCAGTAGCCTTCTTTGCCTCCACTTGATGCTCATCTTCAGAGTATACAGGTAGATCTGGTATTGATATGTTTGGATTGTAGACTTTGCTTGTTGTTTTCATTTCTGGTTAGCTAAAGGGAAACACATTTTCATTAAAAACAACATGCCTAGCCATAAATTTTTTACCACTATCATCTAGGCGTTGTCAGGGTCAGTTAACCAATTAAACCGGTTAATTTTTTCGGTTAACCGCAAAACATTGGCGGTTTCGTTAACCAGTTTTCGATTAATTGTGGTTCTGATTAACCGACCGAAGCAATCAAAATTAACCGTGGTTAACCAGTTCATTTAACCGCTTAACCGATTAACATGAACGGTTAATCATTGGCCAGTTAACCGTTTACGTTAGTCGGTTAGCCAGTTGGTTAAACCGGTTAACCAGTAGAAGTGCAATATATATATATATAATAGTACACACAGTTTTAGACTTCAGTAATTCACTTCAGTGGTTCAGTTGATACATTAATATTTTAGTTTATACGTTAACACTTCAGTTTGTACGTTAACACTTCATTATGCAATACATTACAAGCATCATTAGTTCATACGTTACATGATTATAGGCATCATTATTCTTTACTTCAGTTCATACTTCATACTTCAGTTCTCAGTTACTTAGTTCATACATTACAAGCATCATTACAGAGTTACACTTTTTACATTACATTAGTAATTCGGTCCAATTTCAGCAAACATATAATTGAGTTCTTAGCATAGTTACATTTCTTAATCCACTCTCCCTTCTTCAACACCATTCTCTGTTCTCCAGGTCTTTCCAACAAAAATAAACAAGTTATTTTAGCAATGAACTGAAGCATATATGCAATTACGTATAACTATAAACTTTATGAGAATTGAGAACTAAACTGAAGCATCTAAGTGAACTATAAGGCCATAAGCACATAAGGTAAACAAACAGATAATGCAATAAATGTTTTATATAAGTTTGTCCAAACAAACAGATAAATGAACTATATAAGGTCTTAAGGTATCCTGTTTCTTTTTTTTTCATTTTATCTATTAACTTGTTTTAGAGATGGGCATAAGAATAATTTAGTCATTTCAATTTAAACTCATACAAAATTTGCACATTGATGTTGTTATTATGAGAAAGGATGTTACGACAAACATAGCAACTTCATATTAATATGTGCAATAGATGCAAGTATAAACAAATATAACAACTTCATATTTGTAGTATGACCTTCATACTTTTTTAAACCGCAATATCATATTATTAGAAATGCATAGGTGAGTACTTTTTACATTTTTGCTTATCTTTTCGTTAACTACAACAACCTATCTTCTAGAAATGCAGGGAGAAAATGGAGCCATGACTTTGACATATATATAAATTATATTTCTTAAACCGTGTTTCGGGATAAGTAAACACACATATATAAATACTTTCTTACACAACTTGTATTAAAATGCATAACCCATAGGTATGATATGTGTGTGTATCCACACACACAAGCACACATCAAAAACTCATGCAGTAGGCATTATCTTACCCAGAAACATGCATGCACACATACCAGGACATAGGCTACATATTTATTTTAGACACAACACCCTATTACTGCTCTAACTCATATGAATCCACACGCACCTATATACATATTTTCTCATGTAAACTCTACATTTTTCACAACCAAATACACACGCTAGCACATATATCAACACATGCATGCACTCCTAGCTAAAAACTGTAAATGATACGGGAACAGCTAGCGATAAAATCTTGCAACTATATATCTAATTCCCAATTATTCCAGTGTATAAAGCAAAATCCTAACTACATATATACCTTAACCAGTATAAAAAGTTCTAAGCACAGTCCAAACTGCATGAATTGAAACCCGAATATCCACATTTTATTCATCTCGAAAGTATTAAAAACCAAAATAGCAAATCAAGAATCAAATTAATCGGAAAAAATCAAGATTGACCCAACATAAAAGAACTAAACAAAATCCTAAACGAAAAAAAAGATTTAATTTTGACCTGCTGCACTGCTGACAAAACCTCTGTTCAATTCCAGCAACCACAACTTTTGGTGATTTTGAATGACCTCCGGTCCTCCGCAAACCTTACGCCTGTAGTAGTAGGCTTTAGCTCCAGTCAAGTCAACATTGCGTCCTTCAATGATGAGATAAAAACTAAATAAAATAGAGAAAAACTAAAATACAAATAGTTAATCAAACTCACGTTGTTCTATTTCCTATTAGCATTCACCATATCTTATGTTGATGGCTAGGCAAGACAACATAGAATTTGAATTTGTAGATCGATCTAAATTTGAGCTGATCGATGACTAGGTAAACGACGACTAGGGTGGCGCTGCAAATTCATGATGATCGATTTGAATTTGTAAGGTTTAGGGAATGGTGAAATTTTGTAGATCTAAATTTTTTTGGGAACAAGATAAATGCTAAACTAAAATCGGCGAGTAAAATTTAGGGTTATGGTTATGATGCCATGCGATATTGGGTGGCTATTGGGCCGGTTGTGGTTAATGCCTTATTAGATGATTAGGGAAAACTATTTTCGATTAACCGGTTAACCGATATATGTGATATGGTTAACCGTTAACCGAACCGATTTTGGTCGGTTAGCATCGGTCGGTTAACCAAATGTTCAGTTAATCGTTTTTTATGGTTAATGTGGTTAAGTTAAGGTCGGTTGAGTTGGTTAAGTCGGTTAACTCGGTTAAATGCCCCTACTATCATCTAGACATTTATATCCTTTCCGATTTGTAGTATATCCTAGAAAAGTACATGGTTTAGACCTAAAGTTCAATTTATTTGCGTTGTATGGTCTAATGTAAGGAAAACAAAGACATCCAAAGGTTCTTAAGCTAAAATAGCCTGACTTAATCTCATACAGTTTTTCCATAGGACTATTTCCTATAGAAACCTTTGTTGGCAGTCTGTTTATTAAGTATATTGCTGTACAAATGCTTCAGGCCAGAACTTTAATGGCACTGATGCACGAGCTAATAAAGTAAGCCCTGATTCAATAGTGTGTCTATGTTTTCTTTCAACTAGACCATTTTGCTCAAATGTGTAGGGGCATGTAGTTCTATGTACTATTCCCTTTCTTTGAAAGTAACTACTGAGAGTTTTCTATTCTTTACCTCCATCATATTGAATAATTTTAACTTGAGAATTAGTTTGTTTTTCAGCCATTGTTATAAAAAAATTGACTGCGTTGTATGCTTCAGATTTTGTCTTTAAGAAATATATCCAAGTATATCTTGAATATGCATCAACAAAAGAGATATAGTATTTAAATCCAAAATCTGAGCACATAGGTGCGGGACCCTATAAATCAGTGGTAACTAATTTCAATGGTTTAGAGTATTGTGTTGATGAGTCATTAAATGCTAACTTGTGACTCTTACCTATTTAACAGTAAGTTCATATATAAGGTAAGGAAATATCATCAAATGTTATTTTATTTTCGACAAGAATTTGTCTTACAACTTTAGTACTTGGATGACCAAGTTTGTAGCGCCAAAGATCAAATACATCACTATTATTTCTTTTCATACTCAGATTACAGTGATTTTGCCCCTTTGTAACACTGCTGCAGTTAGCTGATTTAAACTTATAAAGTTATTTTTCTGTGTCACCCTGTAGAAGAATATCTTTAGTCAGTATATCTATAATTAAACAATACTTGGGATGAAATTCAAAGTATACATTATTATCAAAAGCAAACTGAGATATACTTATAAGATTCTTTTTTAATTTTAGCACTCTTAAGAAGTTGTGTAAAAATAACTGTCTCTTACCTCCGATATAAGCATTACCAATATGTGAAATTTTGACACACTTATCATTCCCTATGCAAATTGTTGATTACCTCTGTATTCCTTACATCCAAGATTCAAGTTATCAAGATTGCTAGTGACATGATTAGTGGCCCCTGAATCTGGATACCAACAATCATCTTGAACATGCTCTGCCCTTGCAATGTCACTTGTGTTCTGACCCTCGTTATTGTATCTGTCTGACGGTCACTGTTCTGTGCCATATTGACATTGTAGTCGCTGCTTCTTTGATTATTATTGTTTTGATTTGAATATCAAAAGTATCACTTTACAGCAGTGTGACCCATTCTTTCACAAATTTGACACTTTGGCCTATTACTATTATTCCATCTGCCTCTTCTTCTGGATCTGTTAGGGTGATCACCTTTTGTGTTAATTGCTATGTTTTGTTCTTTTTTGATTTCTCTATTTCTGTGATTGGATGTGTAGTTGATTGAGAAGTCAGATTCTTGTGGCCTTTTGTTGTCTATTCTTGCTTCATATGCAAGTAAAATTGAGTGTACATCATCAATAGATAGTAAGACCTTTTGAGAAGCTATAACAGCAACAACTGCTTCATATTCATCACTTACCATTAATATAGTAAAAATTTGCTTTGAATTTGAGACTTTATGATCTGCTGCCTCTAGTAGATTACATGTTGCGTTGATCTTGGATAGATATTTCCTGATTGTGTGGTTATCTTTCTTTATGTTTTGAAGTTATCTTTTATGATGCATCACCTTTGCAGCAGATTGAGTGTTGAAAACTTTTTCAACTGTTTCCCATATTTCATTGGCAGTTTTACATCCTATTACATGAGATAGTAAGTTTGTGTTTATTGATGATAGCAGCCATGAACATATTAGTTTATCTTGCTTGTGATGTTTTATATACTCCTCATTACTAACCGCCTTATCTTCTTGGTCAGTGATGAACGTTGGTGGGATTGAGATAGTTTCAAGAATGTACCCTTCAAGTCCATATTCTTGGATTGCAGTTTTAACCTGAAGCTTCCGCAAAAGATAATTATCTTCATCTAAATGAACTGTCACGAGTTGACTTTGTAGGCTATTGATGGTCTTGACAAGATTCTATGCAGCCGTTGCTATTTGTTGAGAATTGGTTACATTTTTTGATGTTGTTGTATTGGCTTCGTCACCCATGTTGATTTTCAAGACAAGAATGCTGATAATGGAGCAGTATAGATTAAAGTGACGGAAAAGCTGATGGGATTCAATCAATTCTTGATCAAGTCTAAAGTCCCTGAACTAGTAGACGATCACTGACCCTGGTTTGATGCAGCCGCAAAGTTTTAAAAGTTTTGATCTGATATACTTTGCTGGATGACACTTTCTTTTATGTTTAATTTGTGATCAGTTCTTTCTTTTCTTGATCTGAATTTGATTGATTTCTTTGCTGGTTTTCCTTCAAGATTCAATATAGTAGTGTTGATGCAGCCAGTCTTCTTGAATCTGGTGAGGCACAACACTTGTTGAATCTGAAACTCAGATGAAGAGATTTTGAATCTCTCATGAGTATAACTCAAATGATGAAATTTTGTTGATGAGTTTCTTTTTTCTTTTTTAATTTTTGAGAGGATTGTTGTTAAGCAGCAATGACTTTGATACCACGAAAGAATTTCGATGTTTGATTAAATTTACAAACTGATTGTATCACATATATACAGTCAGACAAGCTAGTTTTGTGCAAGTTACATTACGATATTAACATATATTTCGAGTTGGGCTTTTGATGGGCCAAAGTGCTCCTCTTATCCCCTCTGCATTTGTTTGTGAATGGGATACATGCATACAGATACTTTGAGCTGCATACCAAACATTATTTTCCAAAGAAAAAGAGAGAAAAGAAGTAAAAGATAAAGAGTGTATTCACGTTTCTGATATAAAATTCAAATTTCAAACCCAGGAAAGCAGGCATTTGAAGGACAAGTCAAATCAAACCATAAGCAAGCAACGCCGGCTAAACCCTCAAACAGAGAATACGAATGCAGTGAATGCGTGCATTCTGCATCATTCGTAATCTGATTGCAGGCAACCAGTTCATCAGCATTACGATACAGAAACTCGCTGAAAGCTTTGGCTCTTTCTACATAAATTTGCTCCTTCGTCAACCGATACAGTGAAAGAAACACATAAGCATTGCCTGACACTCCATCTGAGAGCCCAATCTTATGGTTTAACCCTCGGTTCCATACAACCTCACCAGCTTCTATAGCAGCAGTTCTGAACTCAAGCTCGCTGGGAAAAACCTGGAAAACGTATTGTTGTTTGAATCACTTGTAAAATATATGATGCAATATATTTATAATAACAAAACATATATACCTGAGCGGCCTTGCAAAGCATGAGGGCAATGCCACCTGCTCCATGAAACCACTGCACTAAAAGGTCCTTCTTACTGCCCTCACTTGAAGGGTAGTTCCCACTATGTCCATGTCTACTTCTTATCAAGTACCTAATTGTTTCCTTCACATCATTTTGATCTTCCATCTTCAGCTTAAAGTGAAGCAAGACATGCAGTATACCGGCTACACCATGAGCAGCTCCCAAATACCTTGTTCCATGCCACCTGTACATTAATGGGCGGTCCATGTTGTCAGAAGACCCTACCCGACCTCCAGTGAAAACTGCATCTACAATGGGATCCAGTACACTAGCAGGCACAGTGCCTGACCCAAGATATTTGTTAATGAAAAGTGCAGCATAAAGAAAACCAGCTCGGCCATGAAGAAGCTCGTATGGCATTCCAAATCCACCGTCTTCAGGTCCCACTGGAAGTGCCCGATCTTCTGCAGTCTAACGTACAAGAAAACGATTTAGTATATTCAAAACTGAATTTGCAAAAATTAAGAATGTTAGGTACGTACGTACCTGCATGAAGAGATGTAAGAAGAAACCACGACGCGGTACGTCATCTCTGTAACTGGCAACTACTGCCCCTAACGCATAAACTCCAGCGTTTCCACGTAAAAAGGTCACAGGCCTGCAGAACATGTATTTTTAGTACAACTTCTTTAAAAAAAAGTTAGCAAAGAAAATACAAGTTACGTACCTAGTGCAATTAGAAGTCATTTTGGTACATGTGTCCACGATGTCACAGCATAAACTGAGATCGTCGGAGTCGCCGGTCACTTGGTATGACTTGAAGCACATCAGAGCTGTTCCAAGCAACCCTGTGTAAGCCGTTGGATCATTGCAACTCTTGCCATCAACCATCCACGTGGCCTTCACTATCTACAAAGCGAAAAAGGAAATTAACTCATACGACTATAACCGAGTTATAAAGCTTTTTGAGCATCTGGTATTTGAATACCTGATTTTTGAGGGAAACTGCAGCTTGGAGAAAATCCGTAGTTGAAACGCCGTCCGTAAGACAGAAATCTACGGGTCCAGTAGCTCGACCATGTTCGGCCTCCTGTACCATCGCCGACGACATAGAACTCTCTATCTGTGTACTATTTTAGGAGCGAAGTGTGGCTGAAAGTAGCTCAGCTGTTTCGAGATTTTTATAGTTTGGAACACCACGTGGAAGTGAATGAGCAGTGGGTTTAGTCGCAAGTGGAGCGAATGAGAATAATGAAAAAACGTGATGTGCGTGGTGGTATGAAGGGGTGAGACGGACACGTCTTAATGGCGATAACTGTTCCCACTCTACAGTCGGTTTCATTATAATCAATTTCAGAAATGGAACGTCACACGTTATTCGCATTGGAATGGAGATATTTTAGGTTGAATCCATATCCATCCAATTTTAGTCTACCCCAGTGATGTTAGAAAATTTGTAGATAACTGTTCATGTGTGCTACTGCTACCTATTGATTCCTTGTAATTAGTGATTTTCTTTTTATAAGGATTAGAGAATTTTGGCACAACTAAACTCAACTTTTCTTTATTGTTTTAATTAGACAGAAGAAATTACAACTGAATTAAGTTTTACAAATTATTCTCTAATCACTAATCGCTAATTAACAAGAAAATTTAATCTCACGTGAATAAACCTAATTTTGAAAACCTTTTCAAAAACCTTCGACTGCAATTTATAGCATAACACTATTTAGGAAAAGAAAATCTTGCAATATTGGAAAATAAATCAGATTTGACCAAGTTTTGTTTCAAAAACTGGTCCAAAACCATGATATTCATCCCTTTAGTCAACTGGACTGCATTTCTGTTTAACTAGATTGTCAATCAGTTAATTAACTTCATTTTGTAAGTCGATTGAAATGGCCCCAAATCGCACTATTTTGGTTCTGAGGTGTGAGAGCTTCAACAACTATTCTACTCGGATGTCACCCGCTACCTCATTCATGAGAGAAGCTTCAACTGCTACATTTTTGCCTACTACGATCTTCAAACCTCAAAACATCGTATCTCTTTCCCCTTATTTCTAATAGCAAACTGTGTTCATTATTGCACTACTAAAGCACTCCTCTTCGATTTGACATATACTACATAATTTTAACACTCAGTCTCAATACAACACACAAATCACTAATCTCGGCTCATAAGATTAAACATAAGTAAAAAAAAAAACATTTTTGGTCTGTGGCACTATAATCTCAAAACCGAACTGATCAAGTTTCAAAAAAGCTCAAACTTCTCTCTACCCTCACTTCAAGCTTAAAACAGAAACCATGCACATGCATAGTGCAAATAAAAAAGCACTAACATTCTTCGATATACTCGATGTAGGAGATGAGCCTATTGATACCGTACTTAGAGAGACCAATGGAAAAATCACCTTATGTTTCACCTACTTCGTTCATATCAATAATGGGTGAGAACACACTTGATATTATCTATTTCAATCCCTGTCCTCATAATTTTGCAAGATTTCTCTCGGTCTACACCATCAAACTGAGCTCTATGACGGTAAGGCATATGTTGCCAAATCATTGGTACGATCATCCTCACTATCAAAGCCCATGGAATCATCAAACTATCAACGAGCTTTCTGTTCTTCAGTCGGTATTTATAGAGCTTGAGCTCCACCTTCATTTTGGACCTCTTCATTGTAACTCTCAAAAACTATGGTGCCATCAATAACACCGCTATCACTCTACATATGGAATGAAAGTGATAGCTTGTACTTTTGTGTGTGGTATGCTTTTGTCCTTATTCTATCATCACTTGATTGAAGCTCTCCTTTCTACAAAGACTTCTCATCAAAACTCACATTCCTGATCATCACAGTCTCCTTGGTTGCTATACACCACAACCTATACCTTTTGATACCTTCACTGTAGCCTAACAAAATATGGTTACTTCCCTTAAGTTTCAACTTATCTTGTCCATCCTCAACATAAGTTGAACGACTAAACACTATAAGCAACGAAAATCTCAACGGTTTTCCTTCCCATGTCACCTTTGAGATTTTCATATTTATGGAAAAGGTCTAACTCTAAACCTACAATCGACCATAAGCTACCAGCCCTCTTGAAATATGTTTAAACCATCACCGTACTGATGACAAATTGCCATAAGAAGTAAACTATCTAAAAGATCCTTTGGATCCACGATAGCAATTAAATTCTTATGATACAAATTCACTAGTATTCCTTAATCCAATGACCTTTGACTACTTCTCTGACTACATCTTTATCATGTTCTTCTACCTATGAAATCGAGTAAATGTCTCTTTTGTGGCCTTCACGAAACTGACCATACCTTTCATGATAAATCATCCACAAACAAAATAAAGTATATAGCTTCACTTAACGATGGCACTTCTGTGAGCTCCCACACATCTAAGTTGACTTACTGTAGAAACTCTGTTTATATATGCCTCTCATCAATCGACACCTATCTCCACTTCCCAATATTGCGCCCCTCACAGAAAGCTCATCTTTGGATGAATACCATCAATCAAAACTCATTTCTTCAATACATTGTAACGACCCGTATATTTTTAATAATTTTATTTGTTTATTTGATATATTTAATTGAAATTTTGAGAAATTGTAAACAATAAAATTTTAAAATAAAAATTTGATATTTGAAATGCATCTATTTTAACATAACAACTGGTAAATTTACATCAGAAAATATGGAAGTTTATTTTTGAGTGTAATTCTATTTTAATTAAAGTCAGTTAATAATTGTCGATAATAAAATATATTCCAAACCTGAATATTTTTAAATAGAAAAATTCTAAATCATCTTCTGACTGAGACGTCATTTTTCGTTTTTCTAAATTCGGACTTTTTTGGCTCCGTCGATCTTATTTTTCTGCGTTTTTGCTGTATTTTCCGCTAGTAGAAAATTCGAATTTTTAAAATTCAATCGTATCACTGATATTTGTATATGTTTTGATCGTCTCGTTGTGGGGATCTCTGTGGTATACTCATTTCTGTGTTTTGATATCTGGTGCTCAGCAAAATCGATGAAACAGATAATCGTATTGGAACCATTTGTGTCTTTGACATTCCCTATCCATTCAAACTTTCAAACGGCTAACTTTACCAACCACTGTCATTTACTATGCAATTATTTTGGTAGAATAAATGGCCATCTGTTTTATATTTTCAAGAATTTTATTTTACTTTTGCTTGTTCACTTTTCTCAATTGTCTACTTCTTTTGGAAAAGCCTGGACATCTTCTCCCTGATCTATCTCTTGCCCATGCTCTTTTCTTTTATTTCGGCCATAAAAATAAAAAAATGTTCTGTTCTCTCCACTTCATCCAGCCACAGCTTTCTTCTTCTCCTCTCCGCTTCGACCACGGCAAACCGCTTTCTTGCTTGCTTTCACCGTTGTGCCAGCCTCACGCGCACACTCTCTCTCTCGCCGAGCGCCTCCACCATTTCTTTACACCTCTGGCCACCGCTCGAGCACACCGCAACCCACTCTTCCCTTCACGCGTCTTCCTCCACCGTGAAGCCATCGTCCTCCCTCCGCGTCCCCAGACTCCACCCACCTCCATGTGCTTCCGGCTAGCATTGCGCCGCTTCAGTCTTGCACCTCAATCACCACCCACGGCCCACTTTTCCTCATACCGTCCACTCCGCCTCCTCGTGAAACGTAAGGCCTTCTCTTCTATGTATAAATAAGTAAATACAAAATGTTATACTTTATATATATATATATATGTATGTATGTATGTATGTATGTATGTATGTATGTTATATATTTCAGAGGTCTGGGTGAATATGTATATGCTTGATTTTAAAAGCTATATTTGTGGATCAAGATTTTGTATGAGTTTTGACACTTCAACTTTTACATGTGTACAGCATAAATTATTGCCCAGCCTATTTTGTTATTATGCGTGCATATTTTCATGTTTATCGTAGTGTATATATATGAGTTATATATATAAGCTTATTTTCATAGTTAAGTTTATATTTAAGTTAGATATATATATATATATATATATATATATATATATATATAGCTTTTACAGTGTGAAGTGTGCAATTTATGGACAGTCTATATACATATTAGAACTTCATATGTGAGTTATACTATTATATATTCTGTTGCTATATAAATATATATATATATATATATATATATATATACAGATTTATGTTAGTTTATATATATATATATATAATATACATTGCCTTAGTAGATGTTAGTTAGAATATACAGACAGTATTATACACCTTGTTGCAGGATATATATAAAGAACATATTAGTTGTTTATGCTTTATGAAGTCACAGTTTCGACTGAAAGATTCCATACATGTTTGCAAACTTGTTTTGTTATATATATATAAATATATTATATATGCGTATATATTTTATTATATATGAAGTGTTCCCAATGTATATAAAGTGCTAAGTAATTTTGGCCGTTTATATATATATAGGCTTATGTATTATAAGTTAGCATTGTGGTATAGTTTTTGTTTTACTATAGCATATATACGTTACAAAGTGTGTGTGTGTGTGTACACGTGATGTAAATGAATTCTGTTTAGTGATTTGGGCTGTGTTTTATATATATAGTATATATGAATGTTGTGATATATACATTAGCTATGTTTGATGTCATCATGACTAACTGTACTACTGAGATTTTGGGATTATATATATATATATATATATATATATATATATTAAGTTATATAAATTTTGTATATATTATATATAGGTTTATAATGGTTTACATTGTAATATGAGTGGCAGGTTTCTTTTACATATATATATATATATAAGTTTAAAACGTATATACATATTTATGTGGTACGTATTTGTTAGTTGTAGGTCTAAGTTGAGTGTTATAAATACAAATATGTTTGTTTGTTTAAAAACTATTATTTTATTTGAAAGTACAAATATGTTAGAGTTTATAAATTATATATATAGTTTGTACAAGTTATATACTGTTTTGTAGCTTTGCTTATGCAAATGCAATGTCTTATATGTATGATTGTATCTACATTTTGAAATTTGATATATATATATATATATATATAATGTTTATATTGCATTTTAGAGTGTGTACATAGATCTATAATATGATCTGTTAATTATGGGTCTTAATTGGCTTAAAATATAATGAGTTGAATTATATGTATATATATATATATATATTGTTTATTTTATATTTGCCTTAAATTAAAATATTGGAAATTTATAAATATAATGTAATTAATAATATATTCTCTGTTTATATCAAACTGATTGATTTTTCTCTCATCGATCCTTATCTATCAGCTCTAGTCATCAAACTCGAGTCCATCATGCTTTGCTTCGAATTCGTGCTTGGATCCGTAGCTCATTTCCGTGTCCAAATTTCTCTAGCCTCGAAAGGTGAACAATCACTCACGATTAATCTTCTTTTATTTATTAAATTTGATTTCAATAGAAACGACAATTGAAATATGCTGCTGTTAGTTATTTACAATGTTATATATGCTATTACATGTATCATTTCACCTGTGACATCTGACACCATTATCTATTATTTATATTAATGATATATGCGTGTTATATTATTACCATATCTGTTATCACTGTCCAAGTTCCCTGTTAGTATAGAATCACTATGGGTTGAAACGATTAACCCAAGCGATTTTCATTCGAATTGAATTTGGGATTACGGGCTGAAATGATATATATATATATATATATATATATATATATACCCGTATATATTTAAATTGTAGATTGAAATGATAAATATCCATACCACTTGCCATAGGATAGGAAATTATATACAGACACCATTGGTCTATGTATAAATAATTTGAAATAATCACTATGGTTTGGAAGGAAATATATGGTTTTATATAAATATCGGTTTTAGATATTATATAAATGTTATTTCATATATAGTTAAATTCATGATTTTAAGCTATGCATAAATTTGTTTTAATATAAAATAAGCTTAATAATAAAGTTTGATTTCATTAAAATATAATATGTTTAAGTATTTATTTAAATTATATTTTAATATAGAGTTTATAATGATTTAATAGATTAAGGTTGAGAAGATAGATTTGAAATTGATTTGAAATTTTATTTAATTAAGAAATATATTTAATTAGAAATCGATTTGGAGCTTATTGAATTTGAGATTTTTAAAGGATAAAATTTTATAACTTGATTTTGGTTAAGGTGATTTAAATGGATATTTCAAGTTTAAATAAGTTAAAGGAAATATTTAGTTTATTTGTAATTTGGGATTTTATTTAAATAATATTGGATTTATTAAGTGAATATTTCAAAACTAAATAATAATAAAGTTAAAATTAAGATATATATGAAATTATCAAATTTAGTTTTGAGATTGTGAAATATTTAAAGCTTTGGAATATATCAAAATTTAAATGTTTTATTTGTGGTTCAAATCTGCATTTGAAATCGATATAATGGTTTATTGAGAACTGAATTGAAATTAATGATTTGAGATCTGATTAAATTTGAAATTTTGGGATTGGAGTTTATTGGAATTGATTTGTGAAATTTGAGGAAGCTATTTTATCATATAAAGTATTTTTAAATTATACTATTTACATATGTTACTTTATAAATTTATTTCACATAAACTATTTTAATATAAATTATTTTAATATAAACTATTTTAAATTATAACTATTTTTATATAAACTATTTTAAATTATAAACTATTTATTTTATATACTATTATTTATATTTGAACAGTTAAGTGGGAAGTGTTCTGATTCCAAAGCAGTATGATTTCTAAATTTTGATTTCCAAAGTATTATGATTTTCAAAGTGTTTGATTTAGAAAGTGTTACAACTTTGAAGTACTAGATTTTGTAAATGGATATATTTGAGATGGATATATTTCAAATGGAAGTGATATCGTATTTATATGGTTTTGAAATGGCAATGATATTTTGGTTTTGAAATATATACTGTTTTGAAAGTTTATTAAATGACCAATCGGTGTAATAATTACGAAGTTATTGAAGAGTTCAGGATCGGTTAGGGACATACTCTCTGTCTAAACCGAAAACCACTTTAATAACTATTATACACGGAATGTGATCCAGAATGAAGTGGTTGGAATGATGACGTTGCTGGATTTGAAGAAAGAGAACGATAATGGATAGCCTTGACACTCAAATTTGAAATGACTTAAACAGGAGCCGTGCCGGGCCAATGAGGTTAGCCACCTCTAAGCGAACACACTTCTTCGTTGATTACTCATTACTTGTTTTTGATTGGTGCGCACCCTTGAATTGGGAGTGTTGTTTCGCGGTGTTGCGATCGTTGCGTCAATGCGTTATCACCAGTCCAGATCAGGAAAACGGTAGTTTCACTACCTAGGGTATTGCCTCATATTCCTTGTCATACACGTATCCCTATGCGCGGCCACTAAGATTTGTTTTGTGTTATGCCTATGGAGTACTCCCTGATAGCCCACTAGTTTACGATGGAGTTTACGGTGCTGTATAGACTATGACGCTTATATAAAATGTGTTAAGGGGGATAATGGTAACGCCTTAATGCTATTTTGATACTTTATATTACTGATAAGCATTATCTACTTAGCGTACACTACTATATATGGATAGTTTACGAATCCTTAGAGGATGGTTATCCCAAACATCTTTTGAGTTACACGTATTTTCAGTTGTTATTTCACTTGAGTTGGATTTATTGATATAAGAATGTTAATCCTGACTCGAGTGTTTTGTGTTTTGCTTTACGCTCGGGTCAGACTGAGTGATATAGTTTTTGCGACTCACCTTTGGAGTTGGGGCTTCGCTTGGAGATCCAGCTATCTATCCAGTTTTCAGATATTTAGTTGATTCCAATTATGTATTCTGATCTTGTATTTGACTATTGTATTCGAGACTTCTGTGTATCTTGTTTAACTCTGTTATATATACAATAGCTTCATGAAGTACTATTCTTTTGTTTCCGCTGCACTATTGTTATATTACTCTGTGTCTGTGATTCTGTGATTATTTATTTCCTGTATATGCTGAGTTTTTTCAAATATAAACTTACAATCTGGTATTTTGAGTAATTCAATTCCGGCATGTTTGGATGCGAATGGTTGAAAATATCAGGTCGTTACGTACATCTTAAAGGACCCAGTTCGTTTTACATTGAGTGAAATAGGTAACTTTTAAAAAATTCCATATTTGGATCTTAACTGATCTATAGAGTCTATTAACTAGTATTGGAGCCAATCTATTTGTTAAATAAATACTATTTTATTCGAATACTTTAATTAATTTTTATTCGAATATACGATGCAAATATTCAATAACATGACAAGATAATATAATGAAGTATAAACATGTGTGTGCATGTGTATTGTGATTTATATCTGTCGTATATACTTATATAATACACTTACATATGCATTTGATAATTTCATATGAATATCAGGGACGTACATGTCTAAGAGTGTGTGTGTTTAAATATAACCTAATGTGTGCGTATTATTTTTTGTGTATTTTTATACACACACATATACTACATGTACACACACAAACACACAGACACACACACATAAAAAAAATATGTGTATATATATATAAACAAACCTATATAATAAAAATCAGATATCTTCAAAAAGTTGAATGTTAGTTGTTTAGTAGAAGATGAGAATAAAATAGATATAATAGATCTGAATCTAATCAAATCAGGTTCTAAAGAGGAAAGAGAAAAATCTGATACATTTAATCGATTCCACCTTCCCGTTTTACAAACACCCAATTAATTTTATATCCCATCTTTGTATAAAAATTATGAAGACCATTATTTTTAAAATCTAAAATCAATTATAAATGACGTCAAAATATGCCTACATCTAATTTTAAATATTGTACGTAGTGGGCCATGGGAAAAATAAAAATAAATCTAAACAATTAATAAAAACGTAAAACCTCACAGCGAAATCAAAAATCAATACAAATAAACATTTTCTCAATAATACAATTATTTTACAACATTATCACATCAATTTACATTTCAGTACATCAATCGTCATTAACTCTTAAATGATATAATCATGGTATAAATGAATATACCAAATTTCTATCCACAACATAGCCTAACAATCCATACTTCCATTTTCTCATCTGCTTCTACCTACAACTTCACAACCGCGCGCGCGCACATGCACACACACACATATATATGTGTGTGTACATATGTATATGTATATGTATATGTATATGTATATGTACATATATATATATATATATATGTATATATGTATATATATGTTTATATATATAAGTTAAAAGAAAAAATGTTTCAACTATGTTTAGACCGCGTCGAACCCTATATACTATGGCCATAGGCTCGGTAACTATTAGATTGGAAAAGACAATTTATGTACCACATTTGAGGAATCAATCCTACGTAGTTCTATTTTATGCTCTTCTTCTATATCCAAATACTTGTTAGTACATTGCAACAATAACATCTATACAGCCACTACAACAATCACATTCAATGCAATCAATGCAATCATTGCAGCCAATGCAAATAGTAAAAGCGGAAAATAATATCCCTACTCATCCATCTCAGAAAATCATCATATGGGGTGACAGTAATAATAGTACACATTCATCAAACACTAATAATATCTAATGACAATCTCAATCCATCAAATAATAAAATCACAATGTGAATATACTTACATACATTATTAATTACCAACTATAATACATCGTCGATGCAAGTATAAATCATCCAGCGTATAGTAATCGCTCCACAATAATAACATAACATCAATATCATTAAATGTCTATTATTCCAACCGACGTTAGTAGTACAACATCCATTGTCAAATAACCATAGAAAACTACCCATCGTCTAGTAGCAATAATGGTAAAATATCATATACTCATCCAAATGCGGTACCGTCATCAAACATTAAACAAACATGATAACTACATCGACAATTAACCATACATTCTACAATCATCCAATTAATATATTTGCATCCATTATCCTTTTACACATAAAATCGTTTATTATTGTTCATTTTAAAGGTTTCACTTATTTATTACATCTTAAACAATAATACTTTTTTTAAAACGATAATATACTGCTATATTCCATTATAGTACTCCATTTTTCAAATACCCCAAAACATTGTATTTTTAATTAAAATTAATAGCTCCACCTAACCACTTTTTAAAACTATAATATTATTTTACATCAAAATAATGATATACATTAAAATTTCTTTAATACCTTCCAAAACTAATTTATTGTTATTTATTTCAAGAATACATAATTTTATTTTAAATCATCAAAACAACTTTTTATTTCTATTTATTTAAAAATAGTAATTTTCTTATAAACCATTTTATAATTATTCAAAGTCTCATTCTAATTTATAAATAATTAACTCTCCAAATATTAATTTAAAATATAATTTTAGTTATTATTTATGAATTTTTCTAGAAAGTCATAAATAATAACCTTATCTAATTCCATGCTTTATTTTCAGTAAAATCCGTTAAATATCTGTTATTTACATAAACTATCCAAAACCCATAGACAACCTTATCTATAATTTACTTATTTTATTTTTTCGTTATTATCCCGTTTACCCCGATTAATTACTCCCAATTCAAATCAGAAGAATTTATTTTAATTAAACTTCCAAAAATACGACAATCAATACAAACTATACAAAGCAATGCACAACCACCAAAATATTATAATAGCCAAACAATCATCCATAGAATACAACAAATATAGATAAATATTATTTTTAATCAATAGTTATGTATTTCTTAGTTTAAAATTCAATTAATAAAATTAAATAGTGCATGCCAACGTGCTTTTTCTAGCAGTCCCCAAACTCGGCAAACCCAGTGTCATATCGTTCAGAATTTTGCCACGAATCTAGTTAAAGAAAACGAGCATGAATCGGAGTTTGTATGCATAATATATCATGATTAAAAGATATAAAATTTTAATTATAATTTAATAACTAAAATAAATCGAATATGCAATACATATTATATCTCTTCTCTTCTCCATCACTAGTACACACGCACCTCGAACCCAACTCATGCCTACTCTCTCTATCGCCCTACCCCTAAAACAGCCACTTGGGCAAGATCCGAGACCACCGATCACTTCCTTCATCCATCGTCGATCTGATGACCCCATTTTGACACCTCCAATGTCGCTAGTGGCCAACCGCTGCAACCCAATTTCACCACCTCCCTCACCAATTCTGGATACCTCGGCCACTTCCTACCCGATCCAACTATAATGATGAACTCCCCTCGTCATCCTCTACAAGCTTGCACCCTCCAATCGATCATCATGCCTTAAAATGTGTTAGAATCTTGTACTTTGATGTTTTGATAGTGACAACTATATAAGTATATATTATATATACTAACCACTTTTGCAGGAAATGATATCACTTATACAAAGAGAAAAACATATCAAAATAAAGACCAAAATGATGCTACAATGTTGTTATCTGTCATAGAGTCTATGTCTAGAGGTAAAAAGTTGTTAAAATCTAATCCACGTGGTGTATATATACACACGATTTTTCAGAAATTGAATTTTCATAAACGTCACAACAAACTTGAAATTCAGCCACAGAACCACCCAGGTCAGCCGACTGAATCTGTGCACGTACACATGAATATCTTTGGATATTGAACCGAGTGAATGACTATATTCAACAGGCTAAAAAATGCCTAAAATGAACTATTTTCTTACTGATTTCAAAATCATCGATTCAGCTGGTTTCCACACTTTATTCATCCGGCTGAATCTGTGTAACGGCTAGTTTTCTTAAAGGCTACCTCTTCTTCGGTGAAGGTTTACATCTCTTAAATAAAGAGTTGCAGTCCTAATTCTCATTGTTCCTTTTCATGAATGATTGCAACAATTAAACTCAATATGAAGCAAATTATTTCATTGTTTTCATCAAAAAATCTATTTGCAATTCTCTTTATCTTTACTATTGAACTTTCAAGCATTCAGTTCCAAACTGCTTTATATTTTTGATCACACGATCATTCAAGAGTATTTTCTTATGATCAAAATTACTTCCTTTCTTAAAAAACTACACGATATACCACTAAGGAGAAGATCATATAAAGGGTGTACGTTATTGACTTATAAGTGCTATTCAAGAGCATATTCAGTCTATTTATATTTGAAGTGCCGTTGTGGTATTTTTAGGCAGTTGAAGTCCTATTTGATTGTCTGGGCGGTTGAATTCTTGTTCAACTGCTCAGGCGGTGTAATACATGTACCTTCGGGTTAAGCGGGGGTATCGATTAAATCCAGAAGGAGTTTGGGACTGGATGTAGAACAGAAAGTTCGAACTATTATAAAAATCTCTGGTGTCATTAATTTTATTAATTTTACTTTTATATTTATATTCCGCACAAGTAAATAGTTTAGTTAATATTTCATATTACACGATCCTTAGTCAAACTTCCATTTGGTATCAGACCAGGTCATCATATAACTGTAACAAAGTTTTGATATTCAAGTAATATGGAAAATAACACGACATCAAGTTTTGTTGAAGGTCAATCCACTGCATGATCGCCACTATTTAATGGTTTAAACTATAATTATTGGTCAACTTGGATGAGAATTTACATGCAAGCAAATGGATATGATACTTAGAATATCACTGAACAAGAATATTTTGTACCTACCACTCCTTATGCACAATGGCCAAATACACAGAAATTAGATGCTACTACAAATGCTAAAGCTATGGGTATGTTGTTTTGTTCCTTAGATAAAAATGAGCTTAATAAGGTTAGTATGTGTACTTCAGCATATGAAATTTGACGCACTCTTAAAGTTACTCATGAAGGTACTAACAAGGTTAAACAAAGCAAGATATCTATGCTTAAAAATCAATTTCAGAATTTTAGGATGAAGCAAGATGAAACCATAAATGAGAAGTATTCTAGATTTCAAGATATATGTAACTTACTTCTGGCGTTAGGAGAAAAATATATTGATTTTGATATTGTTTCAAAAATCCTAAACCTTAATGGATGAGCGGGAATGAAAAGTCTTAGCAATTGAAGAAGCTAACGACATTTCTACCATAAAATCAGAAGAGTTAATAGGAAATCTCATGTCATATGAAGATAATTTGTAGGCAAAACTAGTGCAAGCTTAAGATAGAAAAATAATAGCATTCCAGGATGAAAAAGAAGAATCTGATGAAGATGATATGACGTTTATAGCAAAGAATTTCAAAAAAATTCTAAAATTTAGAATGAACGAAAAGTTTGGGAATAACAGAAACAACAAACCATCATCCTCAACTCTTGCATACTACGAATGCCATAAAAAGGTGCATACGAAGAAAGGCTATCCAGATTGCAAGAAAGATAGAAATAGCTACAAAAGCAAGGGAGATAGATATAAGAAAAAACAAGTTTAGTTACATGGGATGATTCAGATTCCTCTTCCTCATTAGACAGCGACAGTGATAGTGATTCAGAACAAGCCAACGTATTGCTTTATAGCCACAAATCATGATGTAAGTGATCTTGCTTCTGATGATTTAGTTGATATAAATTCCGAGTTATTAGATAAACTAAGAAATCTTAAGAAAAAGTATAAAGATTGACTAAAAAGGCTAAACAAAAATGAAATCAAAGTTGATATGTTATGAGATGAAAAGAATCTTAGAAGAAGAACTTTTTATTTCACAAGGATCTTGTTCTAATATTGCTTCTCAACTTACTATGTTAAGTAGTGAAATCGAGACTCAAAAAGAAAAGAATAATTCATTATCAATAGAAAATCATGAATGGAAATCAACAGTTAAAATACTAGAACTAGATATTACTAGTCTTAAATCAAAGTTAGATAACATTACCAAAAATGTTTCTAACTTTAATAGAAGCAGAGAAAATCTATATAAGATTATAGAAAATTCACAATCCACTTCTAATAAAAAAGGATTAGGATATAACAAACTTACTAAAGTAAAAACTAGTCCTAAGTAGTATAACACTCTATATACAAATGTCAGGAAGAAAAACAATAATCTTGAAAAACCAGTTTTAAAATCTATTAGTAAAAAGAAAACTACATATCATTAGAAATCTATTAAGATTTGGGTTCCAAAGATTAATAACCATTTGATTAGAAATAAGTATATAAAATCTTTTATGACTTATGTTCATAGGAATAAAAATTTTGTTCATAAATGGAATCGTAAACCCTCTTGTGTTTGGCTTTCTAAGATCTAACTCTAAGACCCTAACAAAGGAAGTGGGTACCAACATCATTTCTATATTTTTTGCAGGTATCAAATAATAATATATACGTCTTCCATATATTAAATAATATGTGTTTTTTAATATTTCTCCTATAGATATCTATTTCCTTTTTGTCGATGACAAAGGGGGAGATTAAACTTACGATCATATCAATAGGGGAGTATACACTTAGGGGAGAACTATCTAAAGATTGATTAAATTTAAAATTAAACATACATAGTTGTCATCATAAAAAAAGGGAAAATGTTAGAATCCTGTCCTTTGACGTTTTGATAGTGACAACTATACAAGGTATATTGTATATACAAACCACTTCTGTAGGATGTGATATCACTTGTATAAAGGATAAACATATCAAAATAAAGGCCAAAGTGATGCTACAAAGTTGTTATCTGTCACAGAGTCCGTGTCTAGAGGTAAAAAGTTGTTAAAATATTTTTTAAGGGGTACACACACACATGATTTTTCAAAAATTGATTTTTCAAAAACATCACAACAAACTTGAAATTCAGTCGACTGAACCACCCAACTCGGCCAACTGAATCTGTGCATGTATACATGAATATCTTTAAATATTCAGCCGACTGAATGACTATATTTCGTCGGCTAAAAATTGCCTAAATGAAATATTTCCATGTTGATTTCAAAATTATTGACTCAACTGCTGCCGCACTTTATTCAGCCGGCAGAATTTATATAACGGCTACTTTTCTAAAAGGGTGTCTCTTCTTCATGAAGGATTACATCTCTTAAATCAAGAGTTGCAGTCCTAACTTTTCATTGTTCTTCTTTACGAATGATTGAAACTATTGAACTCAATATAAAGCAAATTATTTGATTGTTTTCATCATAAATTCTATTTGCAATTTCCTCTATCTTTACTATTGAACTCTCAAGCATTCAATTCCAAACTGCTTTATATTTTTGATCACACGATATTCAAGAGTATTTTCTTGTGATTAAAATTACTTCCTTTCTTCACAAGCTACATGATATATCACTAAGGAGAAGATTATATGAAGGGTGTACGTTTTTGATTTATCAGTGCTATTCAAGAGCATACTCGGTCAAATACATTTTTGCTATTTATAGTTGAAGTCCTGTTGTAGTATCCTTAGGCGGCTAAAGTCCTATTCGGTGTCTAGGCGATCGAAGTCCTGCTCAGTTGCTCAGGCGGTGTAATACCTGTTCCTCCTGGGTTAAGTGAGGGTATCGATTAAATTCGAAAGAAGTCCAGGACTGGACGTAAAACGGGAAGTTCAAACAGTATAAAAATCTCTGATGTCATTTACTTTATTTCGTTTACTTTTATATTTATATTCCGCACAAGTAAATAGTTTAGCTAATATTTCATATTACACGATTCTTAGTCACTTTCAAAATGGATGGCCAAGATTTAATTTCTAGCTTCCAGCCACCTCGAATATTATACCCAAAAACGAATGTTGTCAATCTATTCCATTCACCGAGAGCTTTCCAACGGTATATAATTAGATATAGTTAGACACTTTGAATTTTAATCACTTTTAGTCAATTTGCTAAACACCATTAGAGAGCAATTAGGTTTATTTTGGGATTAATTAAGAAAACTGAGGGTAGAGGTGATAGCTACGGTTTCGTATCCTCACTTATATAGTTTGTTAGACTTGAATATGGACTGCGTATCCAGTTTAGTCTGAAACAGCAACGTACGCTGTTTAAACACTTCAACCCCTCTATTTCACAAACCGTAACTCCAAACACATCAAAACTATACATCAAACTGATTGTCTTAGAATGAACTTCGTAACAAGTATAAATAAGATTTCCTATTCATCCTTTAATTAAAAATTCATTTTTAATTGATTTACTATTTTGTAGTGTCAAATTTATAGGTCGTTACATTCTCTCCCCTTAAAAGAAATGTGCCATCGTAATTTTTCAAATGCAACCATCAGCCAAATCAATATGGTCTCGTCATAGGCATAATCACAATATATGGAAAAGTATATTAATTACAATCAACCATCTTTAGTTGTAGCACACAACCTTCACACGATACAATTAATCATAACATGCAACAATTCATTCACAATAATGAATTCAACCCACATATTATAGCAGCACCTATAATTCCTTAGTCATGCAAACTGTAGCATGTGAAACTAACACTCCAATAATAGGTGAAATAATCCCAACCATAGTTGAATTTTATACACAAGTCACAACATGCATCTCAACAATGCAAATGCAACCACGCATAATGTAAATACACAATAAAATTTAGGATGGCCCAAACATGCATGCATAATAAGAATTTGCATAAATCAACAATCAACATTGCTCATAAAAATAAAGCGCAAACACACTAAAAGGGTAATCATCACATCACCATATCAACAAATAACATGTGCATTAGTCCCTATGCCAACTATACATCCATCCAAATATGCGTGTCTTCAATGTCGTCGATGAACTTTCTTATGGTCTCGTTCTTAAAATAATCGGTGTATCGCCTCTTTTTTACACCTTTCAAAATAATTCATGTGAAAACTCATAGCTACCTCTTCAGAATAATATGTGCCTAGTTATGACTACATCCTCAAAATAATATGGCCATCTACTCATGCTGCAACTAAATCAATCTTCAAACCCACATCCTAAGGTCTCTTCTAAATGACCGTCCTCATAAGGTTAATGAACACCCACCATTCTAAGGGTATTTGGCTTTGCAATGATGATACAAATGACCATCCTTACAGGTACATCGAATATTTATCCCCATAAGATCATCAAGGCTGCATGAATATCTGATTCCTTGCCACTTAGATGGATAGGAAGTAAACCACATACGTAAGGTCTAGGGTAATCCATCCACATAAGAACTAAGAATCTACATGATCTGGATGGGCGTCCCATGTACCCCTTCTTTATGAGCATTCATCAAAGTCTTTGGTAAACCTCGACCCCATAGCGCATGTAACGACCCATAATTTTGGTCGTTAGTTTTTGAATATTTAGTTCATTTTAAGTGTTGAATGTGGATTATAAATTGATTTCGAAATATGAAGATTTGGTTGAATCCATAAAATTAGTTATAATTTCAAATATGGCAATTTAATTGGATTTGGATAAATAGTGATTTAATATTTGAAATTAGGATAATTTGTGAATCTGGGTGTAAATAGATATGAAAATGGTTTCTAAAATTTATTTACAGTCTAGTTGGATTAGAATATTAACACTGGACTTGTGAATCAGATTTTTAAAGTCGATAAATTTAAATTTGGGAATTTATACATATTAATTTAATAGCGGGAATTAATATATAGCAATAATGTAAACAATCCGTATTTGATTTAAAAAGAATCAGAATGATTTCTAATATGAATATAAATTCTATATGATTTATAATTAAGTTAGTAAAGTTTTAAAACTGAATTTTTGAATGATTTCGACAATTTTGTAATTGCTCGATTTAATCGACGAGTTAAATAGCCTTCCGGGACACAGTCTTGAAATCCAATAAAACCTATCCCAATGGATCGGTAATAGTGTATTATTATCGGATTTCAAATTTCGTAGCGTTTGGAGTTACCAATTTTTCGTACAGGTGACAAACGCATTGAAATTAAAATCGAAATTGAATATTTTAAATCGATTCAAAAGGCTACCTTCTATATTGTTTGAGCCAAAATTGGTCACAAACCCCAAATATCATGAAAGCACCAGTGTATAAACATAGATCAGTAATATATATCCACAAATCACAGATATAGGTAATGTAGAGAATGATAAATGATGAACAATAGATTTCAAACGGAAAGAAATTGACAGAAACATAGGATTTATTGTGGTTCGGCTATCTCCGGCCTATGTCCACTCCAAAAGTCAATCTTTTATTTATTTTCCTTTCTGGTTACATTTGATTACAGCGATTATAACGAAGAAATTCGAGTATAGCAGTAGCTTAATAGTTCAAAAGTGTTTCCGGCAGAGTCTGGACATCAGATAGCCTAAAGATCCCTTTCTGTAGGCTCTGGGGCTCTATTTATAGGCGTTGGAGGCTGATATCTTGTCCAAACTTCGGGAGGCCCCATTTGGCATGTGAGTGTTGCAACAGCCCGCAAATCCGTACCTCTTGAGTCTACACTATCGTACATCAATTAACACAAGCGGAACAGAAATACGAACCATTAGGGTTAAAGAAGAAGAGGTAGAATAAAGAAGGAACTAGACAATAACAGAATATCACAGTCGCAGCGGAATAAAGTGTAATAGTAAATTATAGATCTTTACAGAAAATGAAACTATATCTGTTTTATACATCATATCATCAGAGTATCTAATACAATAATATTACCAGTCATACAATCATAGTAGCGGATATTTATACTAGTACATATAATACGTCTCCGACTCCAGCTCCTCTCCTGCTCCATAGCATCCTGTCCTGAACATATAGTACTCGGTCTGACCCGTGCATTATAATGAAATAACACCCGAGTCAGTCTGGAATACCAGCTAATAATAATGCATCCAAATTGATTATTAAATTTTCAAAAAAATCCTTTTGAAAACAAAAGCATCTCGTAAGACCACGCCACAAATAAACATGTCGGGTTTTTACCTTACGATAGCTAAAACACTTTTTATAGAAATCCTCTGATATTATAATAGGGTCTATACACAAATACTTATAAAATAACCGAAATTGTTACATTATTAAATTCCAGCTACTAGCCACAGTGTGGGTAATACAAACAAAACTCGTAAAAGTCTCGTAGGGAGAATGGATTTCCAACAATGACTAGGCACTGCGGTACCACCTGTCACAGTACGTGGTCCACATCACAGTACCGAGGAGTACGCCCACTCTCCTACAACACAAGGCCGAAACATCCCATACTGGACAGTTCCGAATAAGATCACCCCGCGGTTGGGATCAGCAACCGTACCACTAAGCCGAAATAAAAAGGGACATCTAGACAGGGATGGCCTTACTCTCAAGTGGGGGATACCCACGAAGCCTTGGTGCATAACCCCTGATTTTCAGTCATTCTAGGTTGATGAGGCTTGAGGCTAAGCGTTACCTTTTTGAACGTTTCACTTAGAATGCCCATCGCCCACCTGACGATGTTCCGAAAGCATTCGTCCATACAAGTCCGTCCTGGGTTTGAACGGAACCGAAGGCATTACTCCTACTACATCCATTTTGGAAATATCCTCAGGATTAGTAGCGACTAGCCCTTGCACTTCACTGCTCCATCTTCGTTTCCGAACACGTTTCACGAAACGTACAAACAGGATCGTAGTGGTTTTCGAGAAATAAATCTCGATCCCGGTCTCTTCGAAACGATCAACGCATTTGTCCAATATTGATAGTCGGTGATTTAACTATCAATTAACATTCACAAACATCCATCACACAATAAATAATTGCCCACATTATTTATTTCCTCAAAATATTTTACAAGATATAATTCCTTTTCAAAATCACTTTGAAACACTTTTCAAATCCAATTTTCTCATGGAATAGATTCTCAAATCTTTATTTCCTCTAAAAACATCCAAGTACCCATTTTTAAAGTTTAAAATAATTTAAATACTTTATTTTTGAAAATATATTAAAACATTTATATTAACACTACTATATACTAAATTTAATATATATATATATATGTATGTATGTATCTAAAAAAACATCTCAAATAAAACTGCTTAATAAAATACAAACTATTATCTTTAAAATAAAGTTAAGTCATACTAAATCTAAAATAAAGTTATGAAACTCTATACAATTTCAAAATAATACTTTGATTGGTTATCCTTTAAAATAAAACCATTTTATAAAGTATAAATAATAATAATATTCTTTAAAACATAATTCTGGTTATCCTTTAAAAATAATTACTTCTAAAACTACTTTGATATATATTCACTTTTAAAATTCTTACAACTTAAATAATCTTTCTTGAAAGCATTCTTTAATATAACTTCAAACTCTAACGTTTCAAAAATCTATTTTAAAAACGTACTTGGCTTTCAGGGAAATACACTTCCATCTTAGAATAACCAAAGAATTCTTTTATCAATCCAATACGTTTTATCACAATTTAAATTTTACGTTCATTCCGTAAAATCCTATACTTTTAAAAGTAACTCCTTTTATTTTAAACACATTGCCATTTCCTGGAAATTATTTTCAACATACGTTTAAAATATTTAAAATAAGCTCTAGATATTATTTTATTGAAAACAATACTTAAGGAAATATATAGGGTTTCCTAAGTATTTTAAATAAAATTTAACTTTTAAAATAAGGTTATTAAATCAAACATTCATATTAAATTTTCCCTTTGAAAACTTAATACTACTTTACTACTTTTAAAAATAATTAAATACCATAATACTTATTCAAATATTTGCTTTCACTTAAAAAAACATTTTAAAATAATATTTCTTTCTAAACATATTTAAACTGCAAATTTATAAATTTGAAAGCTTTCTTAAAACAAAAAAAAATTCCAGGAGAAAGCACACTTCTCATCCTTTAAAATAAATCTCGCTATTAATTTAAACAATTCTCAATTCCCTTTGAAATCAAATTTCAAACACTTGAAATTTTTCAACCCATTCCTTGGATTTAATCTCCTTTAAAATCCTTTACTTATGAATTTCTTTTATATTCTTTAAACCCAATTCATCTATTTACAAGTTGTATTCACCCAATCACAGCACAATACAATTAAAATTTCAATTTAATTTATCACCGCATTTAGATAAAACGCAGCATATCAGGATCTAAACAAATTGTCACAGAATTATAAATAAGGTATATCACAATATAAATTAATTTCTATTTGTGAGGGATCCAGTTGGATCCCTCCAACCTGTTTCCCTGCATCCACAGATATTAGCACAACAACATATATCGATTCAATCATATTCAATCAATCAAGCTATTCATTTAAATATCGACTATTTAAATTAACTAATACTCCAGACGTGAGTGAGTTAAACTCACCTTGGGTTTTCGGCGAGCGTTCAAATTTAAATTAAATCGAACGGCGTTCGATTTAACCTAAATTTTACTTTCTCGGAACGATTCCAGAACTGCTCCACTGCGTAGTACGCGTCTCTGCAATTCCGGTGTCGCCAAATTCGTCCGATTTCGCCCTCGTACGAGAAAGATACGAAATTTATTAGTTTCAATTTCAAATTAAAACAAGAATTTCTATTTTATTATATATTTTCACCGAATCTACCGTGCAAATAAATCAGGCCGCCCATCTCCATCTTCTTTCTCACGAACGCGCGCGTTACAGGTTCTAATCGAACCCATCGCCGTTCCCCTAGGGTTACAAACCGCTCCACGTACGAACTACTCGAGCTTGATCAAAACTCATCACGTGAAAGTTCGATGCGGCCTCCACCTATAGCCAAAACACGGTGAGACTCGATCCACCCAAGCTCGTGAATGACGAGTTCGAACGGCGACCGTCACGGCTTCAATTCTGGCCACCACGATGACTCAAACATGATCTCCACCGCTCAATTAATGAATCTCAACGAGCTTAATGATTTTCTAGTTGAAGGATTTAGCTAAAAATCAGGGGATAAGAAGGAATTTGAAGAAGAAGATGGGAGCACGCCGGCCATCGAAATGAAAAGATGCGGCTGGAAGAAATAGGGTTAAGGTTTGGCTTAGAACGTGTATATATACATATATAAATAATATTTTAATATTAAATCCACTTTAAAGCAACTTTTTCGCACGATCTCCAAACGACGCGTGCCGACAGGCGTTCCTAAGGTTTTACCTACGTTCTGAATACAATGGAACGTGTTTCGGAAGCTAATTTGGTCATATACACAACTTACGAAATAAACGATCAATTTTAAATTAAATCGATTAAAGTATTTCCTAAGTTTTTAAGCTGCCGGGGTCAAAGGACAACTCCGATTGCTACAAAAATTGAAATCCGATAATAACTAACCATTATGGATCCAATGGAACTGATTTCATTGAATTCCGAGACTGTACCCCGGAGGGCTATTTTAAACTCGTCGATTATTTCGAGCGATTTTCAAAATCGTCGAAATCATCTAAAATTTCACTTTTAAAATTTTACTAACTCTATTATAACTTGTATAAAATTTATATTCACATTAGAAATCATTCCAATTCAGTTTAAATCAAAATCTGATTATTTGCATTATTATATTAATAAATTCCATTTTTAAATTAATATAAAATTCCAAATTTATCCAATCGACTTCTAATTTCATTCAACAGTCCAATATTATAATTCAAATCCAATTAGACCTAAAAATAAATTTTAGAATCTAATTTTATATCTATTTACACTCAGAATTACCAATTATTCCAATTCTAATATATTATTATTATTATTCAGATTTTAATTAAATTACTGTATTTAACATTTTAACCAATTTTATTAACTTTAACCAAATTCTTTTATTTCAAAATTCAATTTATAATCCATATTCAACATTTAAAATGAATTAAAGTTCAAATCCGGCGATCCAAAATTCCGGGTCGTTACATTCCTCCCCCTTATAAAAATTTCGTCTCCGAAATTTGCTAAGGTAGAAAGAATGTTCCAAACTCAATAGCAAAACCTACTTAGTGAAATCTCAATTTCACTTTGCTCAAATTATTTAGTTACAAATCGAAATTACTAGCTTCAATTCCTATCCCAAAATCCTTTTTATTTTCAATTGCTATTTCAAATCAACTTTTCATTAATAAAACATTTCAATTTTTCAAAAAAATTCTAACTCCCAAAATTTTCAGAAAATTTTGCCAGAGTCTCCCCTATACGGAGAAGCTTTTGCAATTTCCCAATAGATATAAATATGTATACATCGACCCACACGGTTGGAAAAACCAAAAACAGATCATATTTCCTATTTTTATTGCGTAGGCTTACCTTTATTAGCATTTTTAAAGCAAACAGCTTAATAGTATCGCATATACACACTCCAACTCTATCCATTGCCTCCATACCTGTACTTACTTAAACAAACATATCAGTTTCCAATAATATGAGCATTTATCAACATTCTTTTCATTAAACTAGCCCAAACACATCAATTACAAAGTTTAAACAAGCAAACTTCATAATTATGCATGTTAACTTCCTTTATAAGCAATTTCACAATTTCAACATCATTTTAAATCCTCTTTACAAAACTAAACTTCATTTTATCTCACTCGAACAATTTATATTCAAGTTCATTATATACCCTTCATATTTATTACAACCAATTCATTTCCACTACAATATGATTAACATATGCCTTAGTTACATCTCTTTACTTCAATTCAATTCCAAATTGATTCACAACCAAATTTTACCTTCAATTTGAAATATTTACATTTCTTTCATACTCCATTTCCATTTATTTACAAAATCACTTAATAAAATTTCAATTCATCCCAATTGATTCAAAACACATTTCAAATTTGTTTCTTTAAGCCAATTAAATTTTTGTTTACAACAAAACGACCAATTTCTATGCAAATTTAAGGTTATGCAAGCAAGTGACCATCACTTAAGCTTATAACCATTAAAATTAATTCCAGTTCAAATTTTTATTAATTTTATTCCATTCGGCAATACTTATAACCCACATATTCTTGTTTCCTTGAAATTTTTATTCAATTTCTTTTTCTTACTTCAAGTTCATCATCCAACTAAAGTTTATTTTAATATCATTCCATTCTTCAATATTTATAACTCATACGCCTTTATTTTATCACAGTAAAATTAGTTAAAACCATTTCACTTGCATTTCAATTCTATTTTCTTAACAAATTTACCCCAGACCACATATAAAGCTTAACTTGCTTAAGTTCTTTCAATTTCACAATATTTCTATTTATTTTTATATCAAATTTATTTTATTTTAATTCGATTCTCATTCAATCAAATTTCAATTCATTTACAAATTTTAATTTATCTACTCGATTTATCCCGAATTTTATTAACAATGTGATCACTTAAAATCATGTCACTTATAAGCTCGACCACAACTATTTTCTAATTCCATTTTTCATTCATATTCTCAGATTTTTATTGCCAAAATTAAATCCCATACTATAACTCGACCACAACTATTTTCTAATTCCATTTTTCATTCATACTCTTAGATTTTTAATGCCAAAATTAAATCCCATACTATAACTGGGGTTTTTATTTTTCTTCCCACAATTTCCTCAACAAACCACCCAAATTTCATCCTTGCCGGTACAAATTTCCATATAATTTAGTTTACGCAAAATTCACCTTCAAGCTTCTTTTTATTTAATTTAGCTTACGCTAAATTCATTCTCAAATAATTCCTTTGAATTAAGTTGAGTTAAAATTTATTCATATAATATCCTTCAATTCAATTCTTTTCCAAATTTAATTCAAGTTTAACTAAATTTATTTAACCAACTTAAGTTCATGCTATTTCTTTTACTATTTTAAATAAGAATTTAATTCTATTCATGATTATTTGTAACCCAACTGAATTTTGTTTTTAATACAATCCAATTTTTAACTCAATTCCATTTAATCGAAGTTAAATCCAATTCAATCAAATTTTAATTCTCCATATACAAGTTCAAATTTATTTACTGACTTAAGTTCATCCACATCCTTTATATTTTATATTTTCATTATCTTATTTCAATTCATATTCATTTGAGACTAGGTATGAATTCACCATACCATTCAACTATTTTCCACTTGTGATCATAATTCCATTTTCTATTTATAAGTTCACTAACTTATTTATTTAAAAGGTTATATGGCTCATTCTAATCCATTTACGTCTTATAATCACAATTTCAAATTATATATATATGTGTATCACTGAATCTTTAAGGATACAAATTTTCTTCCAATTTAATTCTTTGCAAATTTTAAATTCACAATTTCAGATTATAATTATAACACTTAATAGTTTATGGGTTCTATTTATTACACAATGACCCATAATTACAGACTCATTTTACATTTCAATTTAATCCAAATCAATTTATTTCTAAGTCCAATTTATTTAACTTATTCCAAGTTAAATTCAAATTTTCCATTCACTTCAATATATTCCATTTACTTCCATTTACTCAAGTTAAATTTTAATTCCAAGATTAAAACTTTCATTTCCTTATTAATTTCATCTTCACCAAATAAGTCCACTAGTTGATTCATTTTAATTTTACACATTGTTTAAATAGAATTTTCCTAGAATTCAATTGCTCGGTTTTATTTCAAACCCTTTTGAAATAATAAATAACTCATACCTACTGGGTATATTAATTCAAATCTCCCTATTCCAAATAATCTTGTTTATATCAAAACAAACTCCCACCCTTTTAAAATTTCCAAAACAACTGGTATACCTAACTAGTCCGATCAATATCATAACCAACCATTTTGGTAGCAATCCATCACTTTAGAAACTCAAAAATGAATTCTAATGATGTGGCCAACATCATCAGGATTATTTTTCAGCGACTGAAGTGAGTTCGGTGCTTCCTTACTTCCCCACATTCATTTCAAAATAGTTTCCATTCAAAAATACTTCCCAAAACAATATTCCATTATTGCCTTCAAACACCTTAGCAGACATTTCAAACATTCCCAAGATTTTAAATTTCCCAAACCTTTGTTTTCAATATATTTAAAATCTTTTTCAAAATCTCCGGGATTTAAATTCTAGTTCAGTTCAAATTTAGTTATTCCTCTTTTGTATAATTTATACTCATGGAATTTATTTGGTTATAACCATTTCAAATTTTAGATTAAATTTTAGATTCTTATTTAATAATATTATTAACAACCAATCAACCAAATATATATAATAATTTCAGAAAATTATTTCATCTACCCACTTTAAAACAATACTATGTCGGTTTATCTTGTTTAAGAGTTTAGAAACCTCTATCGATACGGTTGTACTTCCTGCACCGACCCGAATTCATAAACACTCAACCGATAAGTCAACACAGTATAAAAACAAATTTATATTCACTAACAAGTATGCTCTCATATCTATTAATACACTCAACTCATTATAGAATACTATTGACTCTGTTCAATGAGTAATTTCCCCACCAAAGCCTAGATTGTCACCAACCTAAGCTCTGATACCAAGTGTAACAGCCCGCAAATCCGTACCTCTTGAGTCTACACTATCCTACATCAATTAACTCAAGTGGAACAGAAATACGAACCATTAGGTTTAAAGAAGAAGAGGTAGAAGAAAGAAGGAACTAGAAAATAACAGAATCTCATAGTCGCAGCGGAACAAAATATAATAGTAAATAATAGATCTTTACACAAAATGAAACTATATCTATTTTATACATCATATCATCAGAGTATCTCATACAACAATATTACCAATCATAAAATCATTGCAGGAAATATTTATACTAGTACGGATAATACGTCTCAGACTCCAGCTCCTCTCCTGCTCAATAACATCCTGTCCTGAACATATAATACCCGGTCTGACCCGAGCATTATAATGAAATAACACTCGAGTCTGTCTGGAATACCAGCTAATAATAATGCATCTAAATTGATTATTAAATTTTCAAAAAAATTTTTTGAAAACAAAAGCATCTCGTAAGACCACGCCACAAATAAACATGTCGGGTTTTTACCTTACGATAGCTAAAACACTTTTTATAGAAATCCTCTGATATTATAATAGGGTCTATACACAAATACTTATAAAATAGCCGAAATTGTTACGTTATAAAATTCCAACTACTAGCCACAGTGTAGGTAATGAAAACAAAACTAGTAAAAGGCTCGTAGGGAGAATGGATTTTCGACAATGACTAGGCACTACGGTACCACATGTCACAGTACGTGGTCTAGATCATAGTACGGAGGAGTACGCCCGCTCTCCTGTAACACAAGACCAGAACCATCCCTTACTGGACAGTTCTGAATAAGATCACCTCACGGTTGGGATCAGCAACCGTACCACTAAGCCGAAATAAAAAGGGACATCTAGACAGGGATGACCTTACTCTCAAGTGGGGGCTACCCACGAAGCCTTGCTGCATAACCCCTGATTTTCAGTCATTCCCGGTTGATGAGGCTTGAGGCTAAGCGTTACCTTTTTGAACGTTTCACTTAGAATGCCCATCGCCCACCTGACGATGTTCCGAAAGCATTCGTCCATACAAGTCCGTCCCGGGTTCGAACGGAACCGAAGGCACTACTCCTACTACATCCATTTTGGAAATTTCCTCAGGATCAACAGCGACTAGCCCTTGCACTTCACTGCTCCATCTTCGACTCCGAACACGTTTCATGAAACGTACATACCGGATCGAAGTGGTTTTCGAGAAATAAATCTCGATCCCGATCTCTTCGAAATTATCAACGCATTTGTCCAATATTGATAGTCGGTGATTTAACTATCAATTAACAATCACAAACATCCATCACACAATAAACAATTGCACACATTATTTATTTCCTCAAAATGTCTTTACAAGACATAATTCCTTTTCAAAATCCCTTTGAAACACTTTTCAAATCCAATTTTCTCATGGAATAGATTCTCAAATCTTCATTTCCTCTGAAACATCCAAGTACCCATTTTTAAAGTTTAAAATAATTTAAATACTTTATTTTTGAAAATATATTAAAACATTTATATTAACACTACTATATACTAAATTTAAAATATATATATATATCTCAAATAAAACTACTTAATAAAATACAAACTATTATCTTTAAAATAAAGTTAAGTCGTACTAAATCTAAAATAAAGTTATGAAACTCTATACAATTTCTAAATAATACTTTGATTAGTTATCCTTTAAAATAAAACCATTTTATAAAGTATAAATAATAATAATATTCTTTAAAACATAATTCTAATTATGCTTTAAAAATAATTACTTCTAAAACTACTTTGATATATATATTCACTTTTAAAATTCTTACAACTTAAATAATCTTTCTTGAAAGCATTCTTTAATATAACTTCAAACTCTAACGTTTCAAAAATCTATTTAAAAACGTACTTGGCTTTCAGGGAAATACATTTCCATCTTAGGATAACCAAAGAATTCTTTTATCAATCCAAAACGTTTATCCCAATTTAAATTTTACGTTCATCCCGTAAAATCCTTTCCATACTTTTAAAAATAGCTCCTTTTATTTTAAATACATTGCCATTTCCTGGAAATTATTTTCAACAAACGTTTAAAATATTTAAAATAAGCTCTACATATTATTTTATTGAACACAATACTTAAGGAAATATACAGGGTTTCCTAAGTGTTTTAAATAAAATTTAACTTTTAAAATAAGGTTATTAAATCAAATATTCATATTAAATTTTCCCTTTGAAAACTTAATACTACTTTACTACTTTTAAAAATAATTAAATACCATAATACTTATTCAAATATTTGCTTTCACTTAAAAAAACATTTTAAAATAATATTTCTTTCTAAAAATATTCTAAACATATTTAAACTGCAAATTTATAAATTTGAAAGCTTTCTTAAAATAAAACAGAATTTTCAGGAGAAAGCACACTTCTCATTCTTTAAAATAAATCTTGCTATTAATTTAAAAAATTCTCAATTCCCTTTGAAATCAAATTTCAAACACTTGAAATTTTTCAACCCATTCCCTGGATTTAATCTCCTTTAAAATCCTTTACTTATAAATTTCTTTTATATTCTTTAGACCCAATTCAACTATTTATATTTAAAATTTCCAGGTTGTATTCACCCAATCACAGCACAACACAATTTAAATTTCAATTTAATTTATCACTGCATATAGATAAAACGCAACATATCAGGATCTAAACAAATTGTCACAGAATAATAAATAAGGTATATCACAATATAAATTAATTTCTATTTGTGTGGGATCCAGTTGGATCCCTCCAACCTGTTTCCCTGCATCCACAGATATTAGCACAACAACATATATCGATTCAATCTTATTCAATCAATCAAGCAATTCATTTAAATATCGACTATTTAAATTAACTAATACTCCAGATATGAGTGAGTTAAACTCACCTTGGGTTTCCGGTGAGCGTTCAAATTTAAATTAAATCGAACGGTGTTCGTTTAACCTAAATTTTTACTTGCCCATAACGATTCCGGAACTGCTTCACTGCGTAGTATGCGTCTCTGCGATTTCCGTGTCGCCAAATTCGTCTGATTTCGCCCTCGTACGAGAAAGATACGAAATTTATTAGTTTAAATTTCAAATTAAAACAAGAATTTCTATTTTATTATATATTTTCACTGAATCTACCGTGCAAAGAAATTAGGCCGCCCATCTCCATCTTCTTTCTCACGAACGCACGCGTTACAGGTTCTAATCGAACCCATCACCGTTCCACTAGGGCTACACACCGCTCCACGTGCGAACTACTCGAGCTTGATCAAAACTCATCACATGAAAGCTCGATGCAGCCTCCACCTATGGCCGAAACACGGCGAGACTCGGTCCACCCAGGCTCGTGAATGACGAGCTCGAACGGTGACCGTCACGGCTTCAATTCTGGCTACCACGACGACTCAAACATGATCTCCACCGGTCAATTAATAGATATCAACGAGATTAATGATTTTCTAGTTGAAGCATTTAGCTAAAAATCAGTGGATAAGAAGGAATTTGAAGAAGAAGATGGGAGCACGTTGGCCATCGAAATGAAAAGATGCGGCTGCAAGAAATAGGGTTAGGGTTTGGCTTAGAACGTGTATATATACGTATATAAACAATATTTTAATATTCAGTCCACTTTAAAGCAACTTTTTCACACGATCTCAAAACGACGCATGCCAACAGGCGTTTCTAAGGTTTACCTACATTTCGAACACAATGGAACGTGTTTCGAAAGCTAATTTGGTCATATATGCAAGTTACGGAAATAAATGATAAATTTTAAATTAAATTTATTAAAGTATTTCCTAAGCGTTTTAAGCTGCCGGGGTGAAACGACAACTCCGATTGCTACGAAAATTGAAATCCGATAATAACTAACTATTACGGATCTAATGGAACTAGTTTCATTGAACTCCGAGACTGTGCCCCGGAGGGCTATTTTAAACTCGTCAATTATTTCGAGCGATTTTCAAAATCGTCGAAATCATCTAAAATTTCACTTTTAGAATTTTACTAACTCCGTTATAACTTGCATAAAATTTATATTCACATTAGAAACCATTCCGATTCAGTTTAAATCAAAATCTGATTATTTGCATTATTATATTAATAAATTCCATTTTTAGATTAATATAAAATTCCAAATTTAACCAATCGACTTCTAATTTCATTCAACAGTCCAATATTATAATTCAAATCCTATTAGACCTAAAAATGAATTTTAGAATCTAATTTTATATCTATTTACACTCAGAATTACCAATTATTCCAATTCTAATATATTATTATTATTATTCAGATTTTAATTAAATTACTATATTTAACATTTTAACTAATTTTATTAATTTTAACCAAAGTCTTTTATTTCAAAATTCAATTTATAATCCATATTCAACATTTAAAATGAATTAAATGTTCAAATCTGGCGACCCAAAATTCCGGATCGTTACTAGTGGGCCCACGTGTTCGATCATATGAAGTTTCGGCTCGATCCGTGATCGATACAAACCAATTTCGTATCGATCAAGATTTTGTCCAATCGAGTCAAAACTTGGCGTGAATATTTTTTAGCTTGTACATAAGCTCCTGTGAAAATTTCATAACATTTGAACTTGTAGATCTCAAGATATGATCGATACGAATTGTAGCTCTCTTAATGTCGTTCGGTTCGCATCGATCAATTTGAATCGACTCTTATTTGTCTCGATACTGAGCACGTGCGCATCGGTGACATGGTCCTATCTTCGAGGCTCGATCCATTTTCCATGTCGCATTGAACGCTTCTTCCCTCGAATCGTGGACGCTCTTCGTTCACATCCACACTTCGCGCTCACTCGTATCCATGGTTTCGCAACGTTACATTCACATCCATCAATCTATGCCCCTTTTCGTATCGATTCCAGGAGTATATTTAGTGTCGATCCTGTAAGTGTAGATCGATACGAAATGACCATAGGGAATGCGCTATTGGTCGATCGAAAAGAGCATGATGGGTACAAAACAGGGGCCAACGGATGGATACGAAACTCGATCTTAGGATGGATACGAATGAGGCCTTACTCGATGGATATGAACCAGAGTAGCTCCTGATGGATACGAAAGTATCAATTTCTCCACAACTGATACGAAAGCATCGATTCGAAGCACGCTGCCTGTCTCCATCCTGACTGATACGAACATCATCGATTCGAGCCCATGCTGATCGATACGAACAGTATCGATTCGAAATGCTGCCTGTTTGATCAATACGAACAGTATCGATACGAACCATTTTTCATGTATTTTACCCATCCATATCTCGAGCATACGAACTCTGACTGACCTGAAATTTGAAACGTAGCCTCTCTTACCCCAGTTCATCATTCCCAATCGATTCCGTCTTAATTGAAGCTTGGCCATATTTTAACGACATCAATCGTAGCCTTATTTCCAATCGATTTCCAATCCTGATAGCCATCCTTCTCTAGCTAATTTGTTGATATTCTAGCTTTGACCAAAGGGTGGGATAACATTTTCCCCTCAAAACATACCTTGTGATAAGAAGGTGTGTTTTTGAATAGTTTCGAGACCGATATCCGAAGTCCATATTCCATCCATAGCCACACCATCTGATTCATAACCCAAACCGTTACCAAGCCATCCTATCCGAATGCGTCGTTCTTGACTGCTCCGAGCCGATGTCCGATTCCATATCCATCTGAACCCGATAAATGGTTTCTAATCCATACTTATCCAATAACCAATAACCAAATCCAAGACCTCTCCAGGTCGATATCCGAATCCGTAACCTCTTCGAGTTCTTGCCAAGCGCTATCCACACTTGACGATCGTGGTCTAGTGTCCCTGAACGTTGAATAATTCCATGGCTCAAGTCCTAAGCCAAATCCTGGTCACTTCGGACCCTTGTTGAGTATAGTTCATACCCGATGACCTGAAATAATAACCAATAATATAAGGCCTAAGTCCTAGACCGAATCCTGGTCTCTCCGGACCTGTCACGACCCGAATTTCTACGTTCGAAAATGGACACCCGTATTTCACATGTACTCGAATGCCGTAGATTCAACCGTTGAAATCTGATTCGCGCCGGAGCTTATAACACATTAAGTATAACAACACAACGGAAGAAAAATATAATATCATTGATATATAACAGATACAGTATTTGATACAATATGATATCAATATCATAGATACAAGATAACAGCGGAAAGAGATAACTCCAAAAGACAATATCTTCAGAAGACCACAAGATAGATGCTCCAAAAAATAGCAACTCCATTGCCAAAGTTCCAAAGACTCCAAAAGCTAGATTCACCAATATGCTTTCCAAATGCGAAGCGAGAAACCCCCACCACGTTGAATTAAGCAAAATCAGCCTAAATGCTGAAGAGTAGCAAATGCGATCGCCAAATCCAAAGGCTTCGAAGGCTATCGAATCTACACCTACTATTTGATTATTTGAAAAACCCAACTATAGACTGCCTGTGTGGAAAATTGTGGGCACCTAGAGTTTAGGAAGGGAACAATAAACTCTGGGTCAGTCATGGGACTGGTATGAGCAAACAAAAACAGTTTATCTTTAACAAAAGCGAAACAAATGAATTTAGAATTGAAATCTGTAATGCTTTTTGGAAAATGAAACTACCATAAGGCCTCCCGCCGTACACACCATGCAAACGCAGAATTGGAGGAGATTTCTCCTTATGATAGTCAAGCATGCTTGATACGCAAAATCCTTTTTGATGTTATTATTAGTGCATAGTGTAGAAAACATTTCGAAAGTATAATATTAATCTTAGCCAGCATACAACCATTATTATATGCCTACTATAGCTGCCATCTAAACAGTAGGGCACCATCATAAGTAAATGGCAGGTTATACAACTAAAACCGTACAAGGCGTGTATTGGTGATTGGATTACCAACAAATGGTCAGGCTAAGGAACTTCTTATTGCCACATGGGAACACCTCTGGAGGGATGCCCCGAGAACCAACCCGGATCTCTGCCAACATAAGGCCGGGTTACCCCTGCCCGGAATTAACATCTACAAGTATGCCATCCCCGATCGTTTACGACCTTTATCCGAGCGCTCAACACCAACAAACACAAAGTAATGTATTTGTAGTGACCACATACGTTAAGTATCTGGGCTCCATACCATGATACCACCCTTTTCCAGAAGAAATGGACATACCCTTGGGGCGGACCCCTGATAACCTTGCCGATCTTTCATGTTTCGACCATTTTCGAGGTGTGAGGTCCGATGAGGTCTCATCCACAAATCTACGCTTTTCACAAAGCCATGATTCTATCAACAAATGATCGACAACACTCAGCAGAACTCAGCATGCCGCACTACCAAATTGGGAATGTATCACTAGTAACCATCAACTACATAACCTTTGAGCTCACACGTCTCAGAGAAGGTTGTTAAGCTAAGAGAATAAATCTCCGTCACCAAATAGAAATGTATTTGATAGAAACCAGCTCTACATCTCAAAGTGTAATGTTAGACATACATCCATACAAGTCTGTTCCGGGTTCGAACAGAACCGAAGGGACTTCACAAAGAATCCCTTGCAAATCCGGATAATCCCTAATCACGTCCAGATTTCCCATCACAAAGGTGATCAAATCTCCATATCGGGGACCAATCGATGCAAAGACATTCGATGGGTTATCCTTTCGCTTTCAAAAATATCCGGTCTTCACCGCCAGTCTTCAAATGCTATCCATAACGTTGTATCATTATTCGAAATGGGTTTTATGACACAAAGGTCCTCTCCCGGCTAAACCGAACAATGAGTGCTCAATTTTAAAAACATATAGATACTGGGATCTCAGTACCCAAAACCTTTCTTCAAATAGTTTAAACAAATTGCCATTTCTAATCTTTTAAACAGAAAGTTTCATTTCACAAAGTTCACCAATCTTTCACAAAAACTCATTCATAGCCTTTCAAAACAATTTCCCTTTCAAATTGGATTAATTCATCCAATCTTTAAATCAAGGATTAAATTCATAGCTTTCAAAAACATTTTTAAAGATTCATAGCTTTCAGAAACAATTTTTCATTTCAAATCTTTTATACAAAAGATACACCTTTTAGATCCTCTTCAATTTCAAAACAAAGTTCAACAATCTTTCACAAAGATTTATTCATAGTTCCAAAACAATTCTATTTCAAACTTGAAACCTTTTCAACATAAATTGGAAATCATTTCTTTATATGAAAGCTACAATTATTTGAAAACAAATAGTTTTTGTTTCGGAAAAATCCGTTTGCATTTGCACAAGTTAAAGCTCTTCAAGTGTAAAACTTGGGTTAAATTCAAATTCCCAAAATAATATTTATAAAACGATTTAAAACCCATATAAACACATTTATAACTAGTATAACCTTTTTAAACCATAATTTCCAAACATAGGATTCAATTTCAAATCTTGAATTCAAATTCAAATCAACTATTTAAATTTCAAAACTTTATCAAGTCATTCAAAATAACTTTTATCTTTAAAATTCCTTTTCAGAAGCTTTTTATATTTAACCCAACTCCATTTCCAAAACTATTTTGGATTCAAGATTCAACTTTAAAACCATTTCAAAAATCTGTGACTTAACTAATTTCCTCGTGCAATCCATATTTGTGTGTGTAAGGTGTAGTCCAAGGGTTTCACACAATAATGCAACATCATCAATCATCACAGATTCAATTATATCAATATCGATAAGCGGTATAATCTGTAATGCTTATCTTCATACACAGGTTCATAGATAATTAATATAAATTTATTATAGATAAATAAATTGCATTCATCACAGCTCAAGACAAAACAATTCAAGTCACAAAACATCATACATCAGGGATATCAAACAATACAAGCATTCAATACCATTCAGACATCCATAAGTAAGGTCAATTAATTATCTGATGAAGTTAAATCAAATTAATTACTTATGAATAAACTACTAATCCTGGTTAATTAATATTAATTAATTACAAACCATCTTAATTAATTAACCTTTAATCATTTATTAATTAACCTCAGATGATAAATCAATCAATCTTTAATTATTAATTAATTAACCTTAATTAATAATTTAACCAACCTTTAATCATTAAATAATTAACCTTTAATTATTTAATTATTCTTTAATTAATTAATTAATTAATCCTTAATTAATTATTATTTAATTAATTATCCTTAATTAATTAATTACAATAAGTGATTATCCTAATCACTTATATTAATAAATCAGAAATTAATTATCGCTTGATTAATTAATAATTAATCATTAATTAATTACATTTAATTAAGTAGTTATCTTTTAAGAATTAACTACCTTTAATTACTTACATTAATTAATCTTCTAATTAATTATCATTACACAAATTAATTATCACCTTAATTATATTAAGTAATTATTATTAAGGATTTACTAAAAATCTTAAATAAATCAAAAGATAGACCATTTATTTTAATTACGGTATTTAAGTTTAATTAGGTAAAACTTTTGTAATTAATTTTCCATTATATACAAATTTTACTTGAAACCCTTTCAGTTACTTAAAACTATTACATTACATTGCTTAAATTTATTTAAAATAAACTTTAAAAATAAGTTTAAAATAATAGGTATATATAATAAAATACCTTAAATTTAATAATTTGAACATAATTTATTTTTAAACCTTTAACAATTTCCAAAATCAAAATAAAATATTTCTTAATTTTTTTAAGGATCAAACAAGAAAATGTTTAACTTAATTTAATAAAACTTATTCAAATTTAAAATTCAAAGCTGATATATTTTAAACCTAAGACCACTTCAAATTCTCGAGCTATTACACGTTTTACCCGAGCTCTCATATTCCCATCTCTTCCCTGAGTCAAAACACTAATATTCCCGAGCCCATCTCCAAGTAACCCACCTTCTTCTTCTTTCCTTTAAATTGTGATTTGTTTTAAATTTTAAACCTGCTACATTGCTAAACTCATGCGAATGCCTCGAAGTCAAACTTGAAGGCCAACATATTTACCTATACTGGCATGTTCATACCACACAAAGATGTTCATCTATTTCTAAGAAAAAAAATATTCATACCAACATTTTCACATCATCAACAACATCACAAAGTATCAAAAAAATAAAAAAAATAGTTTACTCACCTGATAAAATTGAAGACAGAGGACAAAGCCTGTCATGATGAACAGAGAACAGTTTGAAAATGAATGTGAAAAGCTGGTAGTTGTTTTTGATCTAGATGAATTTGTATGCTACAGGGTTTTAAGATGCTTGTTGAATCTGAAGTTTATTTCCAGATTAAAAACTTGAAGATCGATTTCTTGATTTCCTTTTACTCCTCACTGTTTTGGTCTCCAGGTTTTCTATTTGAATCTTTGCATTGCTTTCTTGCTTCCAGGCTTTTGATTTATCTTGTTTTGATTTATACTGATTTCAGATTTGAACTTGCATTTTCTTTTCTAGGTTTGAAAGCTTTGATTTTGTTCCTGGTTTGTGGCTTATTCCAAGGTTGATGCTGAGATGATCCCTTTTTCATTGTTTCCAATTTCATAGTTTCCAAATTGAAACTACTTTTGTTTTGATCTGTTTTTGATTTTCTTTTGTTTCCTTTTGATCTCTGTTTGTTTTTGGTTTTGATGTTGACATAATTTGGTTTGTAGCTTTTGTTTTTCTAGTTTCCAGTTTTTTTATTTTTTTTTATTTTCATATTTGTGAAATATGAAGATGAAAGAAAACTTGAGGAACATGCATTAGCCTAATCTTTTCCTCATACATTATAGTTAAAAATTTAATTTAAGAGAGGATTTAATTGCCACTTGTTAAATCCATGATCTCTTTAGTTAACACTTGTTTAAATGCATGTATTTATGTTTTACAAATGTCTAAATGAAATCATTTTGTGTTAAAACCCCTATTTTTTTTAAATAGTTTTACAAATTTTGTTTTAAACCTTCTTGTTATTATATTTACAAAACAATCCTTTTTATATTATTTTATTCATAAATTTATCTTAAACCCTTATGTTATCAAAATTTACATTTGTTCATTCATTTATATTTACATAATTTTTTTAAGAGAAAAAGATTTTAAAATCTTAATTATACATTAATAAGTAAATCACATATACATATACATATTAAAATTAGAAAACAAACTTTTATTATTTTTAAAATATAGAGTTTTCAAATCCAAATTTCAAATTTAAATTTTTTTATTTATATATGTTTTCTTATTAATTTCCAAAAGATATGTATAATTTAAATTTTTTTATTAATTCTTGTAATCCGAAAACAAATTCAATCTATATACATATATTTATCCAAATTTTCAATTTAATCCACAATTAAATTTATAATCAATATATTATTCAAAATATTTATTTCTGAATTTCCAATTAGAAATTCTATTTAAAAATCATATTTATATATATTTATATTAATAAACAAACAAATATTTATTTAATTTGAAAAATACCAAATTAATTCACAATTTACTTTCAAAAAATTATTTAATTACCGAATTAAATTCGATTTAAAAATGGGAATGTTACAGGACCCTTGTCGAGTATAGTCCATACTCGATGACTTGAATAAGTCGATTCGCCATGCTCGGACAAAGCGACTTACCTCTTGCCAAGTATAATCCATATCTTATGATCATTTACCAAAAACTAGACAAAAATCTAGTGAAAATCCAATCCAAAATCCAAACCAAATCAGAAAATCAAAAATCCACATTCGAAATCAAAACCAACATCCAAACATGAGAACAATCATCCAAACAGAAGTCCAAACCAGAAAACAAACAGTATCTAGAGTTTAAACCAAATTCCAAAACCAAACTAGAAACATGAGTATCCAATCCAAAAAAAAAACAGATTTCACAAACCATGGCATCATGGTCTGTCATCATTTAGAGCATGCCTAGGGGCCATCTCCGTCCCCGTACATGAGTAAATGACTTGGTCGTCTTGCCCGCAGTTCGCTACTTATTTCATACTATCCCAGTCAATTAATAACCAATCGACCATCATTCCTGGGCCTCGCACCGCCATTGTTTGAGGTAGATGGCGGTTGCTCCTACCTTACTGCTGCATTTCGAGCCCCGACGTATTGTCGCAACTGTCCATTTCTTACATGCTCCTCAATTATGTCCTTTAAGTGCCTGCAGCTGTTGGTATCATGCCCGTCCAAATCGTGGAAGAGACAGTTCCTTCCTGATGCCCTTTCATGTTAGGAAGGTTCTCTCCTAGCCAGCCTTCGGTAGGGAAGGCGATTCCGGGTCTCCACGAATATCCGTTCTAATGTCTCATTCAATTTTGTATAGGTGGAGAATTTTGGCTCTCTCCATCGCTTCTTAGCTTTTCCCGCTTCATCATCCAGCTTTCTTTTTCCTTTATCCTTATCCTTATCCAAGATTCCGTCGGATGGCCCTCCATCCTCAGCCACAGTCACCTCCTTTGATTTCATATTTGAACATGCATCTTCCTGCCAAAGGAATCTCTCAGCTTTGTGAAAGAATTTCCCGAGATCCAGTGGTGGATCTTATATTAGAGATACTTTGAAATCCGAATCCTCTCTGACTCCTGATACTGCTTCCATTAAAACCATCGATGGATCCGGCTAATTCACCGAAGCAACCGCTGCATTGAACCGAGTTAAGAAAGCTCTGAATGGTTCATCTGTTCTTTGCTTTATTGACATTAGCGTCATCACGTTCTTCGGTCTTTTAATATGAACCCGAAACTGCTTTAGAAACCTATCCATCAATTTTGTCCACGTCCCGATAGATCCCTCTTCCAGCTGCCTGAACCACATAGTAGCTATGTCCGTCAAGTACATAGGAGAACATCGGGCCATAACTTCTTCCGATGCCCCCAGCACTTCCATGTAACTTGTATATCTCATCAAGTGATCAGTTGGATTAGCTGTGCCGTTGTATACCTCCACCATAGGTAGCTTGAACTCTGGTGGGTTCCGAGCCATTCTGATTTCACGAGTAAACGGGATCCTTTTTACTCCTTTCAGATCTCTATTGGTCAGCCTCCATGCATAGTTCGCCTGATAATCTCAGTCAATCTAGCATTGTTTGTCAACGATTGCTCCCGAGTCCCCAAGGGAATTCCGGTACATACTCTTCATCCCGCGCTCCTACATTCCTGCCAGCATCTCCTTGTGCAGTGTCAACTGGAATTTCTTCATGAATCGGTCCATCGTTACCAGTGGTGTACCCCCGAGCCTGGGTCCATCCGGATTAGCAGGTGTATGCTGATTAGGGATTGTGCCTTGTTGAGCTGCTCCATTCGATTGCCTATTTGGCCCTTCCTCTCCAGCTCCGTGGATCTGAACTCCTAAAGCTCTAGCTGCTCCTGTTTTTTCAAACTGTCTGAGGAGGTTCTGCATCATTTCCTCTCGCCTTTTCAAAAATTCTTCGTGCGTTGCTCCCATCATCATTTCCATTTCATCTCGGGTGATGAAAGCTGAAGTCTGATTGGCCCCTGAAGAAGCCTCCTGGCTTCCTTCATGTTGACTTCTCTCTGTTCTCTATCTTTTACTCAATTGCCTTGTCATAGCGTTCTAGATCTGAATCCTTAAACCTTCAAATCTGAACTCCAAATCTGGTATAGCAGGTGCTAGTTGCTCTCAATGAAAGCACTAAAGTGTTTGCGCCAAAATTGGTCACAAACCCCAATATCGTGAAAACACCAGTGTATAAACGCATATCAATAATATATATCCACAAATCATAGATATAGGTAACGTGGAGAATAATAAATGATGAACAATAGACTACGATCGGAGAGAAATTGATAGAAACATAGGATTTATAGTGGTTCGGCTATCTCCGACCTACGTCCACTCCAAATGTCAATCTTTTATTGATTTTCCTTGCTGTTTAAGTTGATTACAGCGATTATAATGAATAAATTCGAGTACAACAGTAGCTTAATAGTGCAAAAGTGTTTCAAGCAGAGTCTGGACGTCAGATAGCCTAATGATCCCTTTTATGTTGGCTTTGGGGCTCTATTTATAGGCGTAGGAGGCTGATATCTTGCCCAAACTTCGGGAGGCCCTTCTGGCACGTGAGTGGGCCTACGATATCGATCTCATGAAGTTTCGGCTTGATTCGTGATCGATACGAACCAATTTCGTATCGATCAAGATTTTGTCCAATCGAGTCAAAACTTGGTGTGAACATTTTTTAGCTTGTACGTAAGCTCCTGCGAAAATTCATAACATTTAGAATTGTAAATCTCAAGATATAATGGATACGAATTGTAGCTTTCTTGATGTCGTCCGGTCCATATCGATCAATTCGAATCGATGCTTATTCGTGTCGATACTGAGCACGTACGCATCGGTGACGTGGTCCTATCTGCGAGGCTCGACCCATTTTCCATGCCGTGTTGAATGCTACTTTCCTCAAATCGTGGACGTTCTTTGTTCGCATCCACACTTCGCTCTTACTCGTATCCATGGTTTCACAACGTTACGTTCGCATCCATCAATCTATGCCCCTTTTCGTATCGATTCCAGGAGTATATTTCATGTCGATCTTGTAAGTGTCGATCGATACGAAATGACCATAGGGAATGCGCTATTGATTGATACGAAAAGAGGGCGATGGGTACGAAATAGGGGCCAACGGATGGATACGAAACTCGATCTTAGGATGGATATGAATGAGGCCTACTTGATGGACATGAACCAAAGTAGCTTCTGATGGATACGAAAGTATCAATTTCTCCATGACCGATACGAAAGCAGCGATTCGAAGCACATCACCTGTCTCCATCCTAATCAATACGAACATCATCAATTCGAACCCATGCTGATCGATACGAATAGTATCGATTCGAAATGCTGCCTGTTTGATCGATTCGAACAGTATCGATACGAACCATTTTCCACGTATTTTAACCCATCCATATCTCGAGCATACGAACTCCAATCAACCTGAAATTTGAAACGTAGCCTCTCTTAGCCCTCTTCATCATTCCCAATCGATTCCTTCTTGATCGGAGCTCAGCCAAATTTTAACGACATCGATTGCATCCTTGTTTCCAATTGATTTTCAATCCTGATAGCCATCCTTCTCTAGCTAATTTTTTGATATTCCAGCCTTGACACAAGGGTGGGATAACACACAAATGATTGAATGGGTCCCGAAACACGTTCCATTGTGTTAGCAATGCGGGTAAAACATTATAAACGCCAGGCGGCATGTTTCGATTGGAGTTCGTTCGAAAAATCAAGTAATTTGTGAAAATAATATTAAATTAAAAAATAATCATATATCTATATATAAGCCGTGCATAGTAGCCGAACCCTAGTTTTAGAGAGAGTCGTCGTTCTTTTTATCAACGGCCCAAATACTCTTCCCTTCTCCCTCAATTTTCTCTCCATCCACACAATAATTTCCAGAACTTTCTAAACGAAAGTTGTAGAGCTCTTCGAGGCGAGCACATCCAACGGTGGATCTCGATCATCGTCGCCGTTGAAGCCAGGATTGGCTCGCATTTGTTTAGACTTTGGGGGAAATTTTCACGGTAAAGATAGCTCAATAGGTGACTGGACTTGGGCTTGGGGCATGTCGCGCGTAGGGTGGTCAGACGGCAGTGATCGTTCTTGCTCCGGCATCCTAGGGGTGATACGGCATTCGATTTTTGGTCGCCTGTCTATGGGTTGCGTAGCTTGGAAGATGATCGCGATGGAAGAAGGAACCGTATGCGGTCACGATTTTGGAATTTTGATTAAGCGGCAAAGATCTTTCTGGTATATAAAAAAATTGTTTATATAAATTATATTCAAATGTTTAATAAGTCATATCTCTTGCATGCGTGATCAGAAATTGGTGAAACAGGAAGCGCCGGAATCGCTTTGACGAGTGCTACGAAGCGGAGTAGATCTTGGAATGATTGGAGCACGTGAAAATTTTAGATTAAATCGTAGGCGCTTGATTTAATTTAAAAATTGGAACACTCGGCATTTTAAACGCAAGGTGAGTTATTCTCACTCACGTCTGGATGACTAGTTAATTTAAAATAGTTTAAAATTTAAATTATTGATTGATTCATTGATTGATTGGATGTAATATTATATATAGTAGTGTATATATATTGGAATGATTGATATTCTCGCATTATATAGCGGATGAGACCCTATGCTCCCCGCATAATAGCGGATGACCCTATATACCGTGATACCCCCCTCGAAGTGGGATTGGTATTTTTATATTATGTTAACATCTATAGATGCAGGAAAATAGGTTGGAGGGATCCAACTGGATTTCTCAAAATATTGGAAATTATTTTCATAACTGTGATATGTTTTATTTGATAATCCATGATAGATTATATTGGAATTTAAGTTATTCGATGCTCTGGTTTGGATGAATATATATATATTGGTATTTTAAAATATATAAATATAATGAATTGGGTTCTTAAAGGAAATAAAAAGAGAATTTTGGAATAAAGAATGAAATTGATGTCTCAGATTTAAATAAGGATTTTAAATCATAATAAAGGGTGAATTTGGTGTTAAAGGATTTTGGAATTAATTTGGAAAAATCGAGAAATAAATTTTAAAGGGAATTTGATTCAGGAAATCAGTTTGAAATTGATTAAGTGTTTTGGAAACTGTGATTTAAAGGATAACGAGGAATGGAATTTATAAACTGGGTTTACAAATAAAGTGAAATATTTATCGGTGGATAAATCTGAAGTATAGATTCACGGTGTGAATTTATAAGAAAAGGCAATTCGTTTTTTCAAAAAGGGTGATTTTATTTTTAAAATGTTGGAAGGTGTATTTCCTGAAAAGCTAAGTATATTTTTCAAAAGAAGATTTCTAAGTATAACTTTAGGGTTTTTAAATTGTTTTAAATGAATGTTTTAAAGAAATTTATTATTTTTAATTGTTTTAGAATTTTGAAGTAAATATTTTCCAAATTAATTTTAGTAGTAATTATTTCAAAGGTTGAATTAGTATTATATTTTTAAAGAATATTTTTTAATATTTATACTTTATATAGAAATTTTATTTTAAAAATAGTTTGTGGCTTAAGTTTTACTTGGAAAATTATTATAGAATTTCATAACTATTATTTTGAGTAACAAGTAGTTTTATTTTTAAATGTTTCAAGTATATATTTTTGAGTAAAGTGGTTTAAATTATAAAAATCTAATTTTTATAAGACTGGATGTTTCTCGGTGGAAATAAAATAATTGGTTGAATTGATTGTTTATTTGATAGTTAAAAAATCTACTATCAAATATGGACCCAAATAAGACTTTAGAAATATCTAGGAGGAGTACGGGAATCATATGGTATAGTTACCGTTCGAGGTGCTATACTGTACGTATAAACTCGTTCGTTCTTCTAGGACATTTATAAGAAAATCCATCCACTAACGGTTAGAAGGCGAACTCCGATCTTATATCCGTCTGTGTATTTACTAATGAACTGGGGTTGAGTTCACCAAGAAATAGCGAACGTTGTTTCGAAAAGACCGAGATCAGATTTGTGATCCGAAAACCACTTCGATCCAACGAGTACGCTTTCGTGATGAAGACAAGAGCTTGGAGTCGAAGATGGAGCAGTGAAGTGCAAGGGCTAATCGCTACTAATCCTAAGGGTGATTCCAAAATGGATGTAGTAGAAGTAGTGCCTTCGGTTCTGTTTGGACCGAAAACGGACTTGTATAGATGAATGCTATCAGAACATCGTCAGGAGGACGATGAGCATTCTAAGTGAGATGTGTTCTAAAAAGGTAACGCTTAGCCTCGAGCCTCATCAACCGAGAATGATTGAAAATCAGGGGTTATGCAGTAAGGCTAAGTGGCTGGAAACCAATTATGGTAAGGCCATCCCTGTCTAAAGATCCCTTTTTATTCGGCTGTGTGGGCGGTTGTTGATCCCAACCGTGGGGTGATGTAACGTCCCAATATTTTCAACCATTCGCATCCGCACATTGTCGGACTTGAATTGTTCAAAATACTGCGTTGTAGAATAAATTTGGCAAAACTCAGAATATACAATAAATAGATCACAGAATCACATACACAGATATCAGAATCTCGCAGCGGAAATTAAAAATTTAGTGGTTCATGAAGCCACTGATATAACTTCAACAAAACAGAACTTACATTGTCTATAATCCTCAATACAAATTTTAAGACATAAATAGAGATAGAGTCTTCAAAGTCTTGAATTCCAGAAAAAATAAAGGCTGAAACAACTTCCAGCAGCGCGAATGATCTACTGAGTGTCCTAGCTACGGAGAAGAAATTGAAGCTGCAACTCAGGCTGACCCGAGCGTAAAATAAAACATAACACTCGAGTCAGGACATACATACTTATATAATATAAGCTAATTCAAGTGTACTGTAATATAGAGCAAGTAACTTAAAGGATGCTTGGGACCGCCCATCCTCTAAGGATCCGTCAAACTATTTACTATGTAGTATATTGCGCTATTATACTAGTGTCTATTTATAAAATAAACTTACTTTTTAATAGCGTTAAGGGGTTACCCATATAGCCCTTAACACGTAATAGTCCCAGTAGTCCATCCAATATCATAGTCCCTCCTGATCGGGAAGCCACTAGAGGATACCACACGGGCTACGGGAGAAAACCAAACTCGTACAAGGCGCGATAGGGTAGGTGACACGGCACAACTAGGCAATGCCAGGGTAGATATACCAATTGCTATCCAGGCTGATGGTAACGCGCAGCGCGCAGCTGCCGCCCACCTCGAACTAACTCCCCCAAAATCAAAATATAGAAGTGGCCACTGAATCAATCCAAGATCATAGTATAATATCGAAGAGGAGCGTCCGATCAGAGGAATGACCTCATTGGCCTGGAATTGCTCCTGTTTTAGCCACCTTATGCCAACTCACGGGAGTCGGGTCCACGTATTTACCTTACAGGAAACGCCACCACCGACCTACTTCATTCTGGAATCTCCGCCGCGTACACGGTTGGTCAAAGTGGTTTTCGGTATCGACAGAGAGTATGTCCATATCCGATCCCGGTCTCTTTGCCAACCCATCGTTATTATAACCCGTGGTCATTTAAAACATTTTATACTTTAAAACCAAAATAAACATTTCCATTTCAAAACTATAAATACGATATCATTTTAAAACCCAAAACAATATGATATCGTTATATTCAAATATAATTCTTTCCAAAAACCATACTGCTTAAAATTTATAATATCTGGAAGCCAAATATTTGAAATATATCTTCAAAACATAATATTTGGAATTTTTACTTTAAACCATAACTCCCAACACACAAATGGTTTGGATATTCAACGGTATATAGAATAAATGGTTTAACTTTATGGTTACTTTGTGAAGAAGATAATTTATATAGTTTTACAAATATATTTCTTTATTTAAAGTTTAAACCATAATTTAAATATCACTTTATGTCCCCAAATCCGTTACAATTCCTATATATATATATATATACCCAATTGGAGTATTTCCTATTCAAAACTAAGTTTGGATTTTATTCTTTCAACAAATCAATGTTTTATTATTTAGTCTTGAATATTCCCATAAATTCCATAAATAAACTCCCAATGTTAGTCATTTAATATCTTCAAAATTCACTTAATACTAGAATATTCATCTTAAATTTATTAAGGAAAATCCAGTTATAAATATCATATCTTAAGATTTTCCAAAACTTAACATAAAATAAAATTTCTCAAATTCCATGAGTTTTAAAACAATCAATTCTAGATTCTGTAGCACTTAGGAAATGCTACCTAAAGTTACGGGTAAAACTAGTCCAATTTCAAAAAGACCGCATTTCTAAAAATGCTGTAGCAGATTGATTAACTAAATAAATATTTCCAAATATAACTTATTTATCTATTTATTTATTAACATTTATAACTCATTCAAAAATTAAAATAAAATCCTTTAAAGATATTAAATCAAATATTTAACTTCCAAAATAAATTTTTTTTTAAATATTTCAGAAAATATTATAAGAACCACGGGCCTGTATATAGTTCTCTAGCCTAGGTCAAGTGATACGGATTTATATCATTTCAACCCGTAATTTACAAAACCCCGGGTTCTATCATTTCAAACCCGCAATCCCAAGTTATCAGTTAAGCAGTTAACAGACTAGTTTAACAATAATCATTATTTCAGCCCATAACAATCCAACTTTAACAGGGAACTTGCAGTGGTGATTTAAGCAGTAAATAACAATTAATAATATAACTGCAGAAATAATATAACAGATAAATAACTGATGAGATGTCAATTTAAATGGGTTCATCATTCTACATCATACTACAGACAGATAATATCTAAATAGAATGTTTACACATACACTTGCGATAATTTACACAATATATGTACATATGTCTGGTGAGAAAAACTCACCTGAAAGTTGCAGAAAATTTGAATACAAAACGACGATTCACCGATAAAGCACGACAGAGAATAACGATCAAATTCTTCTGACGTAGATTCAAATCTAGAACAAAATTTCAATTATGGAATACGTGACTTAAAAATTTACGATCAAAGAAAATGAGAATAGAACGGGGTTTGTTTGCTTTGCTCGACCACTCCACCGTGTACCGTGACCAAAACATACCCTAAACGAGAACCGGGTAACACTAAACTACGACAAAATTTCTAAAGGCTGACTGACAGAAGGTGAAGTTTTCCTACTCTATACTTTGTACATGTGCACACTCGTATCCCATGCAAACTCACGCCATGAATAGAACATAACACTTCCCTGTGTCCAAAATTTTTACCCTGAGAAAAACTCAACTGCTTCGGGCCAAGCAAGTCGTTGCTTCGAGTCAGCACCTATATTGCTTCGAGTTAAATATGTCAAATCTACGGGTCATATGCAAAACTGGTGAACACTTATCCCTATTTCTCTGTTATCCGAATACTTACAGATGCCCATGTTTGTGTTGCCCAACTATCTTCTAACTCATATTTACTTCTAGAATTCAGCTTCACCATCAGATTTTTTTTTTTTTCTTTTTTTTTTTTCTCTTTTTTTTTTCTTTTTTTTTTTTTTAAAACCTAGTTGTTCCCCATTTCTACCCAGGCTGATACTAACTAAATATGCAGGCATGTATTACTAAATATGCAGACATGCACAACAGGGATGAAGTACTAACAGTACATAAAATGGAGATGAAGACTTCAACACCCAGGAAAACAATGACCAGACCAAAGTGCAACATTATGGATGCAATATAGATATGAAACTGAAACATATTAGATAATGTAAACTGGAATGGATATGAAGACTGAACATATCAAAAATTTTGAAAATACAAAGTTTCAAAATGAACCCAATAGGCTACAGTTACAAAACTCAAGTGAAGCAAATAATGCAACAGTAGCAGGTATATATGAATACAACCTCAATGCAGACAAGCAGACACACTATCTACATACATATATAACATCAAGCTATGATTCAAACAACAAGATAACATATGGTTTCAAGGGTCTGTTCATATTGTAAGAGCAGAGATATGGGATGCAGACAACTAAAGCATGGTACGAAGCAACATGTAACATTTCACATTTTATCAAAGTAATATAAGACAGTAGTGTGCAACTTGACATGCAAACTGCCACAAGACCAATTCAAGTGAAAATACCCAACTCAAATAAACCAACTAATGCAGACTGTCAAAAAAAAATGGATCAATAATGCAACCAGGTTATAAGGGACAAGCTATTAATACCTGTACAAGACTGCAACAATTCGAATGAGGGTGAACTCAAATGCATACAACAATTCAAAGTGCAAAGTGAGGATCATCATGCATGGACAGTGCAATGTGACTGAATACAAGTCAATGCCAAGAAAATGCAATACAAATAGGCAAACAAAATGGAAATGAAGACTGGAGCAACATGAGGCATGCAATACTCAGTACATATCTTTATTACAAGAACAATTATGCACTTCAACTACTTAGTTAAACAAAATATTTTAGTAGCATCTGCACTTACCAACTTATCAATTTAAAAACAAAAACTTGGTGCAGCTGTTCTTATCAGTTTAAATCAAAAATTGATATCATTTGTTCTTAACAGTTTAAACAAAAAAAAAAAAAAAATCAAATAGTATCTGTTCTTATTAGAATTAAAACAAAACCAAGTAGTATCTGTTCTTGACAATTTTAAAACAACCCAAATAGTATCTGTTATTATCAATTTAAAAAGAACAAAGTTATGAAAGTATTAGTGGTTATCAATTTAAAACAAATCGCAATTACTGTCTGTTCCTACCAGTTTAAAACTTAAAACTAATAACATCTATATCATAATCATATGCAGACTTGCCAAACTTCCTAGCCTAGACAACAAGTCACAGATCTACACACAAATTTTATGGACATAACTCGTACAACATGGGGAGGCCGAGCAAGGTGATGAAGAAAATCAGAAAATGAAGAAGAAGCAAATCTGGACGAAAGGAAAAAATGCTATTACCTGATAGATCTCGGGCTCAAGAAGGAGGCAAGGCAGAGCGAATAGTGGAAGGGAAAAAGAGCTGGTGTAAATATAGATGATGTTTGTGAAGTTCCATGGGGATCATAAGTGTAGATAACGCATCAGTTTTTAAAGAGCTTTTTCATGTGTGATTGTACTTTTGATATGTATATAGGCTATGAATAGGTGCATAGTTCGAACGTTATATAGTAAAACTTAATTTTTGAGGCATCAGTTTCTTTTACTTACGTGATTTAAGGAATGGGATAGATATATAGTGGTTTGAATGTAACTGATGAGCTACATCAGTGGAGGAGATAAATCAATAGTTATAATTTATGCGAGATGCCAGAATTGCAAGCCTTGATTTGTTGATAAATAGTGGTTTAAATCTTTGTATGAAAATATGTGTGAATGCAAAAGTCAGTGAGTTACATGGCTGAAAGGAAGGAGTGCATCAGTTATTCTTTAAAAATAGGTAAGAGGTTCGAACGTTTCTAGTAGAAAACTTGATTTTTATACTGACAAATATTTGGACCATGCATTTGATTCGTCTCAGTTTTATTTGTTTTCTTAAGTATCAGTTTTATTTTTAACTGTGTAAATATGAATACGTGTGTGATGATTCATTTATTTTTAAATAAATTTTGATTTGTATTAAATATGTTTACAAATGTATTTGGACGTTGCAAAATTGGAAAAATATGATCTGTGGCAAGATCAGAGGAAGAGCAATCAGTGGTTTATGACATCAGTTACAAAAGGAATGAAATAAAGGGAGGGACCGAGAGTTACACCACATATAAAGTTTAAAAATATGTAAATATGAATGCGTGATTTCAGCATGCTTTAAATCCCTTATTTAGTTTGATTAAAATAAATGAAATGGCCAGACTTAAGAATTAATTTATGAAAGAAAACTGACATGCGGAGGCAAGTGTAAATGAGTATATTACGTGATTAAGGAAACCCCTGATTTAGCATGTCACATAAGAATGGTAAATGTTAACCGTTTCAAATAATTAACAATTTCTAACCTTGCACTTGAATGTTTTAAACTGTTGCACGGTCAAAGGGAGAGAGAGCTATTAGTTTATAGGAAGGTAAATGTGTTATATGCGTGATTTAAGGTAGAGCCATTTGCAAGCAGAAAATGGGAAAGGTTGGAATTTGCTTCCAATAATATGTCTTGGCTGTAACGCAAAAGCTTGGTTTAAGGCATACGTTGATTTATCTTTAGACATGCAAACTTTTAATATCCCATTTGTTGCAAACTAAACAGTGTGATATAAGATTTAGGCAGTTACACAACTGGATTTAATGTATGCGTGATTTAAGTTTGATGGCTGATATAAGTGCAAAGGAAAAATATCAGAGAGGGATTTGAACGTTACTTAAAAATCAAAACTGAAACGGAAATTTAAAAGAGGGAGAGTTGATTTTCTTAGATGTGAACGGTAACAAAAAGATTTGTACACAGGGGTTGATTTTGCACTGATGTAGGGATGAACGTATGTAATACAATTTATTTTATCAATCGGTCAGTTAACGAATAATAAAATAATGTTTGGTATAAAATCACTAACTGATGTTTCTCTCCAAAAATATTTGGAAACACGATTTTTACACTACGTTAAACAGACGCAGTCAAAAATATCAAAAATTTCTGTAAAATAACATTTTAAAAACACACGTTTTATTACGTTGCTTTATACCCTAAAATTTGACGCGTCTTTTAAACGCGAAATTTTACAGTTTAAACATAGCTTAAATTTTTTACAGTTAATATTAAATTTTATTGACATATACAATTTTATAAAATATATCTTCAAATTAAATAATTAACTATATTGTTAAACACAATTTATATAAATACATTTTTAAAATTAAATAATTAATAATAAAATAAATATCTAAAAACTAGGGCTGTTACACTCTCCCCCACTTAAGAACTTTTCGTCCTCGAAAAGGAACGAAAGAAGAGAAACAAAGAAGATAAGCTAGATAGACAAGAATCTTAAACGGATAGTTCCGGATTTGAAGCACGAAGAAGGTTCTCTAGAATTGGTTTTACCCCTTCAATTTGACTGTCAGTCTATGGGTGCTCAGCGGTGCTCAGGTCCCGATGAGTAACAAAGATCTCAAAGATTATAGAAAGATTTCTAAATAGACTGGTATAAGCGATAGCATCCCAATCCGTAGCAGATAAGGAAACCAAGGACATTTAAAGATAGTTCAAAACAAAATAAGATAATAAATTTGAGATCATAATATTTTGAAAATCATTACGATTTATAGATATTATCATTTGGAAATCATACTACTAAAATCATAACCCTTTTAAAATAATCTTCATTTATTCAATTATAAATTTTCAAACATTATATTTTTAGAATAGCAGCACTGATAATATGTTATAGTAGATATGATAGTATTCCTAATCAGTTTATTATTTTCTTAACTCTAAATTCTTAACAAATATCCTAACCACTTTATTTGAAATACCTATTTTAAAAAATAAGATATTCCTTCAATAAAAATTTTTATCCGAAACCCAAAATCTCAATTATCAAATTTAGCAATATTAGAATATGTCCTAACTATTTAAATCATAATTATTCACTTAGGGAATAACTTTAATTAGAATTTCTTAGTTAGATTTAAGGTTCCATGTTAAATCAACTTTGATTATTAGGTTCCTTTGAATAAATTTCTTAAATTCCTTTTTCTATATCTACCTCTATTTATCTTTTACAACTAAAATTTTAGTGTATAACATTTATTATAACCACCTAAATTTTAATTATAAAATCCCCTTTTTATAATGTATATTATCCAATTACATTGTTAACTTTGGAAACTCAAGGTAAGTTATATTGAATGGAATTGAGTATTATACAACTAAACTTTCAAATTCAATTATTTCCTGTTGGAATTTCTTATTCAAATTTATTTTTATTAAATTATTCCTCAAGATAAAACTTAAGAATTAAATTTCTGATTCTTCTTCAAACCATTTAGAGATAAATAAATATATATACATAATATGTCAAATCAAATATAAATTATATATATTAAGTCATACTTTAGAAATTCAAATCAAAAATCTCAAGGTACACTGTAGCCAGACCACAGGGTGGTCCCTTCACTTCGAAACTCGAAAATGAAAGTCGATGATGCTGCAGTCATCACCGAAATTATTTTCCAGCGACAAAGAGAAAAGCACTAGATTTTAAAAAATTTCGGAAACAAATTTCTATTCGAAAATACTTATTATATCCTTTTAAACTTTAAATACAAGGTTTGAAATCATCGGAAGTTTAATTCTCAAGTTCTAGTTTTAACTTCATTTCTATTTGTAACCATTGTTTTATAGTTCAATTATTTATATATGACAAAACACATGGCTTACAAACTCATATATAAAATCAAAACTATTATCTCTTGACAACTAGTCAAATTAATTATAGAGTTCTGAAAATTATACTTATATATATATTAGATTTTATTTTCAAATACAGAAATAAAACTTTCAAGTCAAGGATAGTGATTCAAATTTTTGATGAACTCAAATCAAATAGAATTCAAGATGAGTTGAAATCAGAAAATCCGGTGATTAAAAATCAGAATAAGGAAACTGGGTAAGTCTATATAATCGCGGACAACCTTGACCGGGTCAACCGTGACTTAAAGAATCGGATCGATGTGGTTGGGGTAAATCTACATTTGATCCGAAGAGGTAGAGTTCGGAATAACCAAAGATACTAGCATATAAACCAATGATAAATATAAATCTCCGGTGAATAAATGCTAATTGTAAAGGAGTTTCACCCCTTTATTAGAATGATGGCGAGACCGCAAATTTACTATGAAGATCATTCGAAGTGGAGTTATGGAATACTCCAGAATTTAAGGAAGATGAAAAGTGAGGGACACGAATGAACTTTGGAACCGTAGGGGACGTTCCAGAACTCGAAAAGAGAATGGTTCAATCTCTAATGAAGGTGATTCTGTAAATCCAATTTACCATATATTCTAAGTTTTGCCTAGAACCAAAGCTCTGATACCAAATGTAACGTCCCAATATTTTCAACCATTCGCATCCGCACATTGTCGGACTTGAATTGTTCAAAATACTGCGTTGTAGAATAAATTTGGCAAAACTCAGAATATACAATAAATAGATCACAGAATCACATACACAGATATCAGAATCTCGCAGCGGAAATTAAAAATTTAGTGGTTCATGAAGCCACTGATATAACTTCAACAAAACAGAACTTACATTGTCTATAATCCTCAATACAAATTTTAAGACATAAATAGAGATAGAGTCTTCAAAGTCTTGAATTCCAGAAAAAATAAAGGCTGAAACAACTTCCAGCAGCGCGAATGATCTACTGAGTGTCCTAGCTACGGAGAAGAAATTGAAGCTGCAACTCAGGCTGACCCGAGCGTAAAATAAAACATAACACTCGAGTCAGGACATACATACTTATATAATATAAGCTAATTCAAGTGTACTGTAATATAGAGCAAGTAACTTAAAGGATGCTTGGGACCGCCCATCCTCTAAGGATCCGTCAAACTATTTACTATGTAGTATATTGCGCTATTATACTAGTGTCTATTTATAAAATAAACTTACTTTTTAATAGCGTTAAGGGGTTACCCATATAGCCCTTAACACGTAATAGTCCCAGTAGTCCATCCAATATCATAGTCCCTCCTGATCGGGAAGCCACTAGAGGATACCACACGGGCTACGGGAGAAAACCAAACTCGTACAAGGCGCGATAGGGTAGGTGACACGGCACAACTAGGCAATGCCAGGGTAGATATACCAATTGCTATCCAGGCTGATGGTAACGCGCAGCGCGCAGCTGCCGCCCACCTCGAACTAACTCCCCCAAAATCAAAATATAGAAGTGGCCACTGAATCAATCCAAGATCATAGTATAATATCGAAGAGGAGCGTCCGATCAGAGGAATGACCTCATTGGCCTGGAATTGCTCCTGTTTTAGCCACCTTATGCCAACTCACGGGAGTCGGGTCCACGTATTTACCTTACAGGAAACGCCACCACCGACCTACTTCATTCTGGAATCTCCGCCGCGTACACGGTTGGTCAAAGTGGTTTTCGGTATCGACAGAGAGTATGTCCATATCCGATCCCGGTCTCTTTGCCAACCCATCGTTATTATAACCCGTGGTCATTTAAAACATTTTATACTTTAAAACCAAAATAAACATTTCCATTTCAAAACTATAAATACGATATCATTTTAAAACCCAAAACAATATGATATCGTTATATTCAAATATAATTCTTTCCAAAAACCATACTGCTTAAAATTTATAATATCTGGAAGCCAAATATTTGAAATATATCTTCAAAACATAATATTTGGAATTTTTACTTTAAACCATAACTCCCAACACACAAATGGTTTGGATATTCAACGGTATATAGAATAAATGGTTTAACTTTATGGTTACTTTGTGAAGAAGATAATTTATATAGTTTTACAAATATATTTCTTTATTTAAAGTTTAAACCATAATTTAAATATCACTTTATGTCCCCAAATCCGTTACAATTCCTATATATATATATATATACCCAATTGGAGTATTTCCTATTCAAAACTAAGTTTGGATTTTATTCTTTCAACAAATCAATGTTTTATTATTTAGTCTTGAATATTCCCATAAATTCCATAAATAAACTCCCAATGTTAGTCATTTAATATCTTCAAAATTCACTTAATACTAGAATATTCATCTTAAATTTATTAAGGAAAATCCAGTTATAAATATCATATCTTAAGATTTTCCAAAACTTAACATAAAATAAAATTTCTCAAATTCCATGAGTTTTAAAACAATCAATTCTAGATTCTGTAGCACTTAGGAAATGCTACCTAAAGTTACGGGTAAAACTAGTCCAATTTCAAAAAGACCGCATTTCTAAAAATGCTGTAGCAGATTGATTAACTAAATAAATATTTCCAAATATAACTTATTTATCTATTTATTTATTAACATTTATAACTCATTCAAAAATTAAAATAAAATCCTTTAAAGATATTAAATCAAATATTTAACTTCCAAAATAATTTTTTTTTAAATATTTCAGAAAATATTATAAGAACCACGGGCCTGTATATAGTTCTCTAGCCTAGGTCAAGTGATACGGATTTATATCATTTCAACCCGTAATTTACAAAACCCCGGGTTCTATCATTTCAAACCCGCAATCCCAAGTTATCAGTTAAGCAGTTAACAGACTAGTTTAACAATAATCATTATTTCAGCCCATAACAATCCAACTTTAACAGGGAACTTGCAGTGGTGATTTAAGCAGTAAATAACAATTAATAATATAACTGCAGAAATAATATAACAGATAAATAACTGATGAGATGTCAATTTAAATGGGTTCATCATTCTACATCATACTACAGACAGATAATATCTAAATAGAATGTTTACACATACACTTGCGATAATTTACACAATATATGTACATATGTCTGGTGAGAAAAACTCACCTGAAAGTTGCAGAAAATTTGAATACAAAACGACGATTCACCGATAAAGCACGACAGAGAATAACGATCAAATTCTTCTGACGTAGATTCAAATCTAGAACAAAATTTCAATTATGGAATACGTGACTTAAAAATTTACGATCAAAGAAAATGAGAATAGAACGGGGTTTGTTTGCTTTGCTCGACCACTCCACCGTGTACCGTGACCAAAACATACCCTAAACGAGAACCGGGTAACACTAAACTACGACAAAATTTCTAAAGGCTGACTGACAGAAGGTGAAGTTTTCTTACTCTATACTTTGTACATGTGCACACTCGTATCCCATGCAAACTCACGCCATGAATAGAACATAACACTTCCCTGTGTCCAAAATTTTTACCCTGAGAAAAACTCAACTGCTTCGGGCCAAGCAAGTCGTTGCTTCGAGTCAGCACCTATATTGCTTCGAGTTAAATATGTCAAATCTACGGGTCATATGCAAAACTGGTGAACACTTATCCCTATTTCTCTGTTATCCGAATACTTACAGATGCCCATGTTTGTGTTGCCCAACTATCTTCTAACTCATATTTACTTCTAGAATTCAGCTTCACCATCAGATTTTTTTTTTTCTTTTTTTTTTCTCTTTTTTTTTTTTCTTTTTTTTTTTTTTAAAACCTAGTTGTTCCCCATTTCTACCCAGGCTGATACTAACTAAATATGCAGGCATGTATTACTAAATATGCAGACATGCACAACAGGGATGAAGTACTAACAGTACATAAAATGGAGATGAAGACTTCAACACCCAGGAAAACAATGACCAGACCAAAGTGCAACATTATGGATGCAATATAGATATGAAACTGAAACATATTAGATAATGTAAACTGGAATGGATATGAAGACTGAACATATCAAAAATTTTGAAAATACAAAGTTTCAAAATGAACCCAATAGGCTACAGTTACAAAACTCAAGTGAAGCAAATAATGCAACAGTAGCAGGTATATATGAATACAACCTCAATGCAGACAAGCAGACACACTATCTACATACATATATAACATCAAGCTATGATTCAAACAACAAGATAACATATGGTTTCAAGGGTCTGTTCATATTGTAAGAGCAGAGATATGGGATGCAGACAACTAAAGCATGGTACGAAGCAACATGTAACATTTCACATTTTATCAAAGTAATATAAGACAGTAGTGTGCAACTTGACATGCAAACTGCCACAAGACCAATTCAAGTGAAAATACCCAACTCAAATAAACCAACTAATGCAGACTGTCAAAAAAAAAATGGATCAATAATGCAACCAGGTTATAAGGGACAAGCTATTAATACCTGTACAAGACTGCAACAATTCGAATGAGGGTGAACTCAAATGCATACAACAATTCAAAGTGCAAAGTGAGGATCATCATGCATGGACAGTGCAATGTGACTGAATACAAGTCAATGCCAAGAAAATGCAATACAAATAGGCAAACAAAATGGAAATGAAGACTGGAGCAACATGAGGCATGCAATACTCAGTACATATCTTTATTACAAGAACAATTATGCACTTCAACTACTTAGTTAAACAAAATATTTTAGTAGCATCTGCACTTACCAACTTATCAATTTAAAAACAAAAACTTGGTGCAGCTGTTCTTATCAGTTTAAATCAAAAATTGATATCATTTGTTCTTAACAGTTTAAACAAAAAAAAAAAAAAATCAAATAGTATCTGTTCTTATTAGAATTAAAACAAAACCAAGTAGTATCTGTTCTTGACAATTTTAAAACAACCCAAATAGTATCTGTTATTATCAATTTAAAAAGAACAAAGTTATGAAAGTATTAGTGGTTATCAATTTAAAACAAATCGCAATTACTGTCTGTTCCTACCAGTTTAAAACTTAAAACTAATAACATCTATATCATAATCATATGCAGACTTGCCAAACTTCCTAGCCTAGACAACAAGTCACAGATCTACACACAAATTTTATGGACATAACTCGTACAACATGGGGAGGCCGAGCAAGGTGATGAAGAAAATCAGAAAATGAAGAAGAAGCAAATCTGGACGAAAGGAAAAAATGCTATTACCTGATAGATCTCGGGCTCAAGAAGGAGGCAAGGCAGAGCGAATAGTGGAAGGGAAAAAGAGCTGGTGTAAATATAGATGATGTTTGTGAAGTTCCATGGGGATCATAAGTGTAGATAACGCATCAGTTTTTAAAGAGCTTTTTCATGTGTGATTGTACTTTTGATATGTATATAGGCTATGAATAGGTGCATAGTTCGAACGTTATATAGTAAAACTTAATTTTTGAGGCATCAGTTTCTTTTACTTACGTGATTTAAGGAATGGGATAGATATATAGTGGTTTGAATGTAACTGATGAGCTACATCAGTGGAGGAGATAAATCAATAGTTATAATTTATGCGAGATGCCAGAATTGCAAGCCTTGATTTGTTGATAAATAGTGGTTTAAATCTTTGTATGAAAATATGTGTGAATGCAAAAGTCAGTGAGTTACATGGCTGAAAGGAAGGAGTGCATCAGTTATTCTTTAAAAATAGGTAAGAGGTTCGAACGTTTCTAGTAGAAAACTTGATTTTTATACTGACAAATATTTGGACCATGCATTTGATTCGTCTCAGTTTTATTTGTTTTCTTAAGTATCAGTTTTATTTTTAACTGTGTAAATATGAATACGTGTGTGATGATTCATTTATTTTTAAATAAATTTTGATTTGTATTAAATATGTTTACAAATGTATTTGGACGTTGCAAAATTGGAAAAATATGATCTGTGGCAAGATCAGAGGAAGAGCAATCAGTGGTTTATGACATCAGTTACAAAAGGAATGAAATAAAGGGAGGGACCGAGAGTTACACCACATATAAAGTTTAAAAATATGTAAATATGAATGCGTGATTTCAGCATGCTTTAAATCCCTTATTTAGTTTGATTAAAATAAATGAAATGGCCAGACTTAAGAATTAATTTATGAAAGAAAACTGACATGCGGAGGCAAGTGTAAATGAGTATATTACGTGATTAAGGAAACCCCTGATTTAGCATGTCACATAAGAATGGTAAATGTTAACCGTTTCAAATAATTAACAATTTCTAACCTTGCACTTGAATGTTTTAAACTGTTGCACGGTCAAAGGGAGAGAGAGCTATTAGTTTATAGGAAGGTAAATGTGTTATATGCGTGATTTAAGGTAGAGCCATTTGCAAGCAGAAAATGGGAAAGGTTGGAATTTGCTTCCAATAATATGTCTTGGCTGTAACGCAAAAGCTTGGTTTAAGGCATACGTTGATTTATCTTTAGACATGCAAACTTTTAATATCCCATTTGTTGCAAACTAAACAGTGTGATATAAGATTTAGGCAGTTACACAACTGGATTTAATGTATGCGTGATTTAAGTTTGATGGCTGATATAAGTGCAAAGGAAAAATATCAGAGAGGGATTTGAACGTTACTTAAAAATCAAAACTGAAACGGAAATTTAAAAGAGGGAGAGTTGATTTTCTTAGATGTGAACGGTAACAAAAAGATTTGTACACAGGGGTTGATTTTGCACTGATGTAGGGATGAACGTATGTAATACAATTTATTTTATCAATCGGTCAGTTAACGAATAATAAAATAATGTTTGGTATAAAATCACTAACTGATGTTTCTCTCCAAAAATATTTGGAAACACGATTTTTACACTACGTTAAACAGACGCAGTCAAAAATATCAAAAATTTCTGTAAAATAACATTTTAAAAACACACGTTTTATTACGTTGCTTTATACCCTAAAATTTGACGCGTCTTTTAAACGCGAAATTTTACAGTTTAAACATAGCTTAAATTTTTTACAGTTAATATTAAATTTTATTGACATATACAATTTTATAAAATATATCTTCAAATTAAATAATTAACTATATTGTTAAACACAATTTATATAAATACATTTTTAAAATTAAATAATTAATAATAAAATAAATATCTAAAAACTAGGGCTGTTACAGGTGATCTTGTTCGGACTATCTAGTGGGGGGTAGCTCCGGTCTTGTGTTACGGAGGATTGGGAGGGGTCCTCGGTACGCTGATCTGGACCAGGTACCGCGACAGGTGGTACCCCAGTGCCTAGTCATTAGTTGGAAATCCATTCTCCCTACGTACCCTTTACGGTTTTGATTGTAGAGCCTAGTATTGCTGGAATTTAATGAATGTAACAATTTCATCTATTTGAATAAGTATTTTTACTTAGACACTATTATAATATCAGAGGATTTTATAAGAAATGTTTCGGTTATCGTAAGGTAAAAACCCGGCATGTGGTCTTACGAGATACCTTTGATTTTCAAAGGATTTTTGAGACTTTAATAATTAAGTTGAGTGTATTTTCTCATGTTGGTTTTCCAGACTGACTCGGATGTTATTTTATAATAATGCTTGGGTCAGACCAAGTATTATAAATTCAGGATAGGATGCTGTGAAGCTCAGGAGTCGAGCAAGATGGCGAGACGTATCACACATACTTAATGTATATTCCACTGTGCAGTATAAGCCATGCATTCAGTTGTGGTGATAGGTTAGTATAACTGTCCAGTAATTTGTTATTGATTTTGTTGTACTCTGATGTCGTAATGTATAAAACAGATATAGTTCTTTTTGTATAAAGATCAGTCATTTATCTATTATTTATTGTTCCGCTACGATTGTGAGATTCTATTGTTTTATTTTCTCTTCTTCTACCTCCTTTTTTCTTTCCCTTAGTAATCTGTCTTTTCCGGCACTGATCGTTTGGCATATTATACAGTGGCGTATATGTGTCGATTTTTGACGGTCGAGATGGATGGGTCGTCACATGTGGTATCATAGCTTAGGTTGGCGATAACCTAGGGTTTGGTGGGGGAAATACTCGTTAGAAATAGAGTCAATAGTAAGCTAGAATGAGTTGAGTTTATTAATAGCTATGAGAGCGTAATTGTTAGTGAATATAAAATTGTTTTTATATTATGTTGACTTATCGGTTAAATGTTTATGAATTCTGGTCGGTACGGGAAGTATAACGGTATCGATAGGGTTTTCTAATTCTTAAACAAGATAAACCGACACGGCGTTGTTTTAAAGTGGGTGAATGAAATAATTTTACCCAAAATTATATTTTGATACAAAAGAAATAATTTTCTGAAATTATTATATTTATTTGGATGTTTGGTTGTTAATATTATAATCAAATAAGAATCTAAAATTTGAAATGGTCTATATTTATAACCAAATAGAATTATGTAAGTATGAAATAAAACAATGGAACATAATCAAAAATTTATTTAAACCAGAATTTATGTGCTGGAAATTTTGGAAAATGTTTTTAAATGAATTTGAACAAAAAGTTTGGGAATTTTAAATCGTGGGAATTTTTGAAATGTTTTCCAAAGTGTTTAAAGAAAATAATGGAGTATTATTTGGGAAATATTTTTGAAAAAAAATGTTTTGAAATAAATTTATGGAAGTAAGGAAGCACTGAACTCATTTTAGTCGTTGGAAAATAATCCTGGTGATGATGGCCACATCATCAATATTCATTTTCGAGTTTCTAAGTGATGGATTTCCACCGAGGTGGTTTGGTATGATTATTTGTTTGGACTTGTTTGAAAAACAAGTTTTTTTTTGAAATTCCAAAGGGAAATTGTTTTGGTAAAACCAAGTTGTTTTGAAATTCGAAGGTTTGATTTGATACACCAGGAGGGTATGTGTTAATTATGATTTCAGAAAGGTTTTGAAATAAAACCGAGTAATTGAATTCTAGGAATTCTATTTAAGTGATGTGAAAAGCCAAAAGGATTCGTTATTGAATTTATCAAATGAAGTTAATCCAAATAAGAAGAAAAACAGAACTGGAATTAAATTTAACTTGAGTAAATCAAATTGAATAAGATATATTGGAATTTAATTTAAGATAAGTTAAATGAAATTAAAGTTGGTTTGGATTGAATTGGATATTAAGTAGGAAAAGTAGGATAATTGAATAAGCATAAGTACAATTACTGCATGGAATGATACACTTAAGTCCGTAAGTGAAATAAATAATCCAGAATTATGGATATAAGATGTAAATGGACTCAAGTGAGCAATATAAGATTTTGAGTAAATAAGTTGGTGAACTTATGAATAGAGCAATGGAATTGCAAAAACCTAAATAAAATGGTTGGGTGTTATGGTAAAAGAAATGGTATGGATTTAAGTTGGTTAAATAAAATTTAGTTGAACTTGAATTAAATTGAAAAAGAATTGAATTGAAAGGAAATTTAATTAGGTTGAAAATGATATTGAATGAATTAAATTCTTACTCAACTAAATTCAAAAGAATGGTATGAAGATGAATCTAACATAAGCTAGATTAAAAAAAATTGCATTGGAATGAATAAATTTCGATAGCTTATGAAAAGAGAAAAATTTAAAAGTAAAATAAAACCCAAAGTAAAATTTGCTTGATATTTTGGTAAATGAAATAAAAATCAAATTTTGATTTAAGATTTGGAAGTGAACTATTTGGTAACTAGCTAGTTAATGAAATCTGAAATGGAACTTAATGTGGTTAAATAGAAGTTGAATTACAAGTTATGGTGGAGTTTGGAAATAAAGCTTGAGTTATAATTAGAATTCGACACATATTGTGAATGAATTAAATATGATGAAAATATTGTCGAATGAAATGAAGTTGGATCAAAATAGAAATGGTTTGAGCTGCAAATAAATCCAATTTGGGTATAGAATAATTGAAATGGCCATGTTATTGATAAAATAAATTCATAAATGAATTGAGAAGGTGAATTAAAATTTAAAATGGATTGAGTAAGTAAACTAATTGAATTAAAATTAGTAAACGAATTGGAATTTGATCGGATAAGAATCAAATTAAAACGGAAATAGAATTGAGGCAAGAAGAAATGGAATTACCATGGAGTTGAAATAACTTAAGTAAATTGTGTTGTCGAGCTTTATGAAAATGGTTTTGAATGGAAATGAGAATGTATGGTTCGTGAGTAATTCAGAGTGGAAGTGAAATTAATATAAATTGAGTTGGAATTAATTTAAAAATGGTTATAAGCTTAAGTAGTTGTTATTTTCTTAAATAACATCAAATTTGCATAGAAAATTAGTTATTTGGTCGCAAACGGAAGTAAATGAATTAAAAGAAGTGATTAAAATTGGTTTTTGAATCAATTGGAATGAGTATAGGTTTTTTTCAAATTAAAAATGAATTGAATATAGTGAACTTGGTTGTAAAACAGTTCGAGTGGAATAAAATGATATATAAAATCCATAGAAAGGAATTAAATTAGCGTTGAAACCTTTTAATTGTTGTGAATATGTAATTAGCATTTGGGATGTGAAGTCTATATCTTTGGCTGGTTGAGCAAGTGAGCTGTTGTTAATTTTTCATGGTTTTGGAAACTATGTGCATGGTTGAGTAAGTACAGGCACATGAGGCTATTGGATAGATTTTGGGTTGTGTAGATGCATAATAAATAAGCCGCTTGCTTAAAAAAGCTAAATAAAAGGTACGCCTATGCAATAAAATTAAGAAATGATAATACATTGTGATATTTTTTTCCGACCGTGTGGGTCGATGTATATATTTCTATCATATTTGTGACATTGTAAAACGCTCTCCATACAAGGGAGACGTTGTCAACAAATTTTGGAAATTTTTGGTGTTAGAATTTTTTTGAAAGTTTTGAAAATTTTGGATAACTAGAAAAGTTGATTTTTAGAACGATGTTAGAAATCAAAGTTTTTGAGTTAGAAATGGAAGCTAATGGTTTTGGATTAAACTAAAGGGTTTTGAGAAGTGAATGTAAGTTTTAATTAAATGGATTTTGGGTAAGTTAATGGGTTTGGGAGTATTTTCTACCTTAGCAAATTTCGGGAACGAAATTTTTATAAGGGGGAGGGGGGAATATAACGACCCGGAATTTCGGTCGTTAGTTTTTGAATATTTAATTCATTTTAAATGTTGAATGTGGATTATAAATGATTTTGAAATATGAAGATTTGGTTGAATCCATAAAATTAGTTATAATTTCAAATATGGCAATTTAATTGGATTTGGATAAATAATATTTGAAATTGGGATAATTTGTGAATCTGGGTGTAATAGATACGAAAATGGTTTCTAAAATTTATTTATAGTCTAGTTGGATTAGAATTTTAACATTGGACTTGTGAATTAGATTTAAAGTCGATAAGTTTAAATTTGGGAATTTATACATATTAATTTAATGGTGGGAACTAATATATAGTAATAATGTAAATAATCTGATTTTGATTTAAAATGAATAAGAATGATTTCTAATATGAATATTAATTCTGTATGATTTATAATTAAGTTAGCAAAGTTTTAAAAATGAATTTTTAAATGATTTTGACAATTTTTGAAATCGCTCGATTTAATCGACGAGTTAATATAGCCTTCTGGAACACAACCTCGGAATCCAACGAAATAAGTCCCATTGGATCCGTTATAGTGTATTATTATCGGATTTAAAATTTCATAGCGTTTGGAGTTACCGTTTGTTCGTACAGGTGAGAAACGCATTGAAATTAAAATTGAAATTGAATATTTTAAATCGATTCAAAATGATATCTTCCACATATAATTGAATTGGGTCTCAAAACATGTTCCATCGTGTTCGAAATGCGGGTAAAATATTATAAACATCAGGCGGCACGTTTCGATTGGAGTTCGTTCGAAAAATCAAGTAATTTGTGAAAATAATATTAAATTAAAAAATAATCATATATATAAGCCGTGCACAGTAGCCGAACACTAGTTTTAGAGAGAGTTGCCGTTCTTTTTATCAATGGCCGAAACACTCTTCCCTTGTCCCTCAATTTTCTCTCCATCCACACAATAATTTCCTGAACTTTCTAAACGAGAGTTGTAGAGCTCTTCGAGGCGAGCACATCCAACGATGGATCTCGATCATCGTCACCGTTTGAAGCCAGGATTGGCTCGTGTTCGTGTCGACTTTGGGGGGAAATTTTTATGGCAACGACAGCTCGATAGGTGACCGGAGTTGGGCTAGGGGAGTGTCGTGCGTAGGGTGGTCAGACGGTCGTGATCAATCGTGCTTCGGCATCCTGAGGGTGATACGACATTCGATTTTTGGTTGCGTGTCCATGGGTTGCGTAGCTTGGAAGATGATTGCGATGGAAGAAGGAACCGTATGTGGTCACGATTTTGGGATTTTGATTGAGCGGCCGATATCTTTCTGGTATATAAAAAAAATTGTTTATATAAATTATATTCAAATGTTTAACAAGTCATATCTCTTGCATGTGTGGTCAGAAATTGGTGAAACAGGAAGCGTCAAAATCGCAGCGACGAGCATTACGTGGTGGAGCAGATCTGGGAACGATCGGAGCTCGTGAAAATTTTAGATTAAATCGAATGCGCTAGATTTAATTTAAAATTGGAATGCTCGGTATTTTAAACGCAAGGTAAGTTAATCTCACTTATATCTGGATGACTAGTTAATTTGAAATAGTTTAAATTTTAAATTATTGATTGATTGATTGATTGATTGGATGTGATATTATATATAGTAGTGTATGTATATATATTGGAGTGGTTGATATTCCTGCATTATATAGCGGATGAGACCCTATGCTCCCCACATAATAGCGGATGACCATATATACCACGATATCCCCCTCGAAGTGGGATTGGTATTTTTATATTGTGCAAACATCTGTGGATGTAGGAAAACAGGTTGGAGGGATCCAACAAGATTTCTCAAAATATTGGAAATTATTTTCATAACCGTGATATATTTTATTTGATAATCCGTGATAGATTATATTGGAATTTAAGTTATTCGATGCTATGCTTTGGATGAATATATATTTTGGTATTTTAAAATATATAAATATAATGAATTGGGTTCTTAAAGGAAATGAAAAGAGAATTTTGGAATAAAGAATGAAATTGATGTCTTAGATAAAAATTGGATTTTAAATCATAATAAAGGGTGAATTTGGCGTTAATGGATTGTGGAATTAATTTGGATAAATTGAGAAATAAATTTTCAAGGGAATTTGATTCAGGAAATCGGTTTGAAATTGCTTAAGTGTTTTGGAAACTATGATTTAAAGGATAATGAGGAATGGAATTTGTAAACTGGGTTAACACATAAAGTAGAATATTTATCAGTGGATAAATCTGAAGTATAGATTCACGGTGTGAATTTAAAAGAAAAGGCAATTCGTTTTAAAAATAAAATGGTGATTTTATTTTTAAAAACTTGGAAGGTGTATTTCCTAAAAAGCTAAGAATATTTTTCAAAAGAAGATTTCTAAGTATAACTTTAAGGTTTCTAAATTGTTTCAAAAGAATGTTTTAGAGAAATTTATTATTTTTAATTGTTTTAGAATTATAAAGTAAATATTTTTCAAATTAATTTTAGTAGTAATTATTTCAAAGGTTAAATTAGTATTATATTTTTAAAAGAAAATTTTCCATTATTTATACTTTATATAGAAATTTTATTTTTTAAAATAGTTTGTGGCTTAATTTTTACTTGTAAAATTATTATAGAATTTCATAATAGTAAAGTGATTTAACTAGTTTTATTTTTTTAATATTTCAAGTATATATTTTTTAGTAAAGTGGTTTAAATTATAAAAATCTAATTTTTATAAGACTGGCTGTTTTCGGTGGAAATAAAAAAATTGGTTGAATTGATTGTTTATTTGATAGTTAAATAACCGATTATCAAATCTGGACCCAAATATGACTTTGGAAATATCTAGGAGGAGTATGAGAATTATATGGTACAGTTACCATTTGAGGTGCTATACATATGTATAAACTCGTTCGTTCTTCTAGGACGTTTTTAAGGAAATTCGTCCTCTAACGGTTAGGAGGTGAACTCCGATCTTATATTCGTCTGTGTATTTCCTAAAGAACCAGGGTTGAGTTTACCGGGAAATAGCAAATGTTGTTACAAAGATACCGGGATCGGATTTGTGATCCAAAAACCGCTTCGATCCATCGAGTACGTTTTCATGATGAAGACAAGAGCTTGGAGTCGAAGATGGAGCAATGAAGTGCAAGGGCTAATCGCTACTAATCCCGAGGATGATTCCAAAATGGATGTAGTAGGAATAGTGCCTTCGGTTCCGTTCGGATCGGGAACAGAGTTGTATGGATGAATGCTATCAGAACATCGTCAGGAGGACGATGAGCATTCTAAGTGAGATGTGTTCTAGAAAGGTAACGCTTAGCCTCGAGCCTCATCAACCGAGAATGACTGAAAATAAGGGGTTATGCAGCAAGGCTAAGTGGCTAGCAACCAATTAGGGTAAGGTCATCCCTATCTAGAGGTCCCTTTTTATTCGGCTATGTGGGTGGTTGCTAATCCTAACCACGAGGTGATCTTATTTATACTATCTAGTAAGAGGTAGCTTCGGTCTTGTGTTGAGAGGATTGGGAGGGGTCCTCTGTACGCTGATCTAGATCAGGTACCGTGACAGGTGGTACCCCAGCCTAGTCATTAGTTGGAAATCCATTCTCCCTACGTGCCCATTACGGTTTTGATTGTAGAGCCTAGTATTGCTGGAATTTAATGAACGTAACAATTTCAGCTATTTGAATAAGTATTTGTACTTAGACACTATGTAACAACCCTGTATTTTATAATTATTTTATTGTATATTTTAATTATTTTAATATAAAATTATGATTTAAAAACTTATTTTACTTATTTGGAATGATTAAATTTTATTATTTAAATATAAATCTTGATTTTATATGAGTTATAATTCCAAACTTGTGTAATTGAATATTTGCCTAAAATGCTGATTTTGGTCAAAATAGTCAAACTGTGACTTTCAACTTAAAATTTTAAAAATTTAATTTTTTTCTTTTATTATGAAAGTACATAAAATTCTAAGAACACCACTTTTCGTTTCGTTGAATTTGGATGTAAATTGCGAAAGTTATACCCTTTACAATATTGTGCGTATATAGGGTTATTTACAATGACTATTTTAAATTGTATAAATTACTTCTTCTTTGTTATATTTTATTTTAATATGTGATAATATGTTATATTATGTATATTTTGACTTTTAAGTATTTTTAAAATGATAATATAATTTTTCTAAAGTTTATTTGAATTTATAAAGCCTAGTTGGTATTTTCTGCATTTTTCTTTATTTAACTTTCTATTTATTAAAAATTAAATTATTAGTTTACCTTGAAAATGTTTTAAAACCATTTTTTATTCAAATTTTGTGTTAATTTTTTTTTTGTGAAGTAATAAATTTTCCAAAGTCATTGGAGATTTTCTTGTAATTTTTATGTCAGGGTTGCTATTTTTAAGCAATTTCTTATTTCCTTTTTCTATTTTACTTAAAATAAATTATTTATTTTATTTTATTCTTACTTAGTTTCGGTTTTAAATAACATTTCTGAGTTTATTTTGTTTTTATAAAATTAAAAAGAAAAGGAAATGCAAAAGGTTTAGAAAGTTAAGAGATGTTAAAAGCCTGAAACGTAAAGACGTTTTATCCGTTTCCTTTTGCAATTAATACATCAATTCATCTTATCCATTCCTTTCCTCATCCTTTGCAGCCGACTCCCTCATATTTTTCATGAATTTTCAAGCTCCAAAATCCTAAAAATCATGGCCTCCATCTTGAGAAAAAATCCGGTAATGGCTACATCCTTTTTCTACATTTTTCTTCTCATTTTCTATGTATTTTGTCTAGTTTTCTATGCTTTCTGGATTGGCCTCTACCACCCACCATCACCACCATACTCTCCACCATCCCCTACCACTCTTCCTTGGCATCATCTCCAGCCATCATTTCAGATCCATCCATGGCCACACCTCACTTGGTGACAAAACTCCACAAAATTGCAAATAATGTCCAAAACAATGCATTAGCCACCACTATTACTTCACCCCTTTCATCCACCACCTTGGCCACCACCATAGGCCGCTACCACCACCTTTTCCAGACCTCCCCACACCCCTCCATCTACTGTCCAAACCTGTACAAGTATGGCCAAGCCCCTCTTGACCCAAGGCCGAGCCTTGTTGTGCTCAAAAACTTCATATGTGTTGCCTTGACCAATTGTATGCTTCATGTTATAACCCTACCACTCCATACTCCTTCTAGCCGTGAGTTATGGTGCCAAACCTGAGCTATATCATCATCATGGCTGAACCCAAGAACCTCCTAGGCCAAGCATTTGAATGGTTAAAGCAAGGTCAAGTAATCTATTCCTTTGTTGCTTCGTATTTTCATTGTTTCAACATTGTTTTGCGTTGAATATTTATGTGTGTATTGTCTTGTTTTGGTTATTGTTTACAAGACAAATATCAAGGCTCTCCATTCATTCAAATCAAAAGTCATGCTATATCGTGCTTGTCGTGCTTTTGGAATCGCACTTGTGTTTGTTGTTTTGGTCTTCAGCTTGAAAAAGTGAGTCTTTCTCACTCTGACATTTATACTTATGAAAAGTGAATTGATGACAAGTGTTTAGTAATATAAAATGTTTATGCAAGTTAATGATGATCATATGATATGCTATGCCATGTTATTACCATATTATTACCTTGTCAAAACTGTTAATTTTCACCTGACATCTGATATATGACTGTATATTGTGATATTGACCTTGTTTATATTATTTCTGCATTTGATCACACTGCAAGTTCCCTGTTAGAATAGAATCATTACGGGCTGAAATGATAGGCCTGATTTATTTTATTTAATTTATTTTAACTTGGGATTGCGGGTTTGAAATGATAAAACCCGGATTTTCTTTGTAAATTACGGGTTGAAATGATATATTACCCGTATCACTTTACCTAGCGTAGAAAATTTTATACAGGCCCGTAGTTAAAATATGCTTTTCTAAAAATTTTAAAATATTTTAGAAATTTAATTATTATAATATTTTGATTTGAAATTTAATAAAAAAAAGGATTTTTTTAAATTATTATTGATTTTCTGAATAATTGTAAGTGAAATGAATTAATGAAAAAGTTAGAAATTTTGAACGTAAGTTATTTTTGAAATTTTGATTTAATTATAATTGGAAATTTAATTGAATATGAAATTATGATAATTTGAATTTAAATGAATTTAAAGTGATTTTTATATCATATTAATGATTTTAATAAAGTTGAAATGTGAAATGAATGAATATTGTAAGTTGAAATTTTGAAATATAACTAAAACTGGAAATTTGTGAAATTGACGTAAAAGTGAACTTTTAGTTAAGTAAATAAAAATAAAACAAAGTTATATTTGAGGATTTGGACTTAAGTGTTAAGTTGAAATTTAATGTAATGGATTTTAAAAATTCAACATTGCAATTTAATAAGTGAATTATTGTTAAACCTTGATTTTTGAATGGAAATTTAACTTTATAAAATCATGAACTTGAGGAAAATTAAATGATGTTTATAAATGTGAAAATGTATGATTTTATAAGTTAAAAATGTTTTTAATAAAAATATAATTGGTTGAGAAATTTTATTGAATATTTGAAGTTAATTGAATGCATTTTTGAAATGCTATTAATTACAATGTAAATGATATTACAGCATTTGTAAACGCTGTAGTTGATGATAATGAACTAAAAAGCTAAATTGAATTAAAAGCTATTATAGCAATCTTTGTTAGTGCTATAATTTTTGAATTTAACTAAGTTATTCGAAATTTAAGTAAACCTAGTATAACATTTTAAAATGTTGTCTTTTGCTAAATTGAACTGTTTTGAATGTAACTTTCCGTATAAGTTTTCTAAATAATGCGAAAAGTGAATTTTCACGGTTTTGATAAACTTAAGTGAATAAATAAACTTTGGAAGTTGAAATTTTTGGAAATTTAATAATTTAATTATTAAACATGATAACTTCATTGAAATGATAAAAAAGAATTTTTGGAATATAAACTGTTTGAAATATGAATTGAAATGGTATTTTAGATTGAATAAAATGAATAATGATTTGAAATGAATGAAGTTTGAAAAGATACGATATTTTGATATATTAAAATGATTTGAAACGAAGTTTTGAAAGGATATGATATTTTGATATATTAAAATGATTTGAAACGAAGTTTTGAAAGATATGATATTTTTGATATTAAATGATTTGAAAAACGGAGTTTGAAAGATAGGACATTTTGATATTAACATGATTTAAAAAGAAGTTCTGAAAGATATGATATTTTGGAACTGAAAGGTAGTGTTGAAAGGGTATGAAAATTTAATATATTGAAATGGTTAGAAATGACTTGATATTTATTTTGATAAATATTTGAATTGAAAGATATTTTACGATGATATATTGAAATGGTTTTGGAAATGATTTAATCTTTATTTTGATAAAGATTTGGGTTGAAAAGGATATTTTATTTTGAAGTATAAAATATTGTTTTAAAGTTATAACTAGGGTTATAATAACGATTGGTTGTTAAAGAAGCCGGGATCGGATATTGTCTTATAGCCGGCCAATACCGAAAACCACTTTAACAACTGTGTGCGCGGTGGAGATTCCAGAATGAAGTAGGATGGTGGCGATGTTCTCGAGGTATATTACATGGACCCAACTCCCGTGAGTTGGCATATATGACTTAAACAGGAGCTATACCGGGCTACACAAAGAGTCGCACCCTTTCATCGAGCATGCTCCATCGGAAACCATTCTATTACTTTTGTGATTCGGTTCGGTGGCGTCACTTTTGATTCGGGGGTATTGTTCGAGGTGGGCGGAAGCTGCTGGCTTGCCGTCACCACCGGTCCGGGAGTGCAAACGGTGTATCCACCCTGGCATTTCCTTGCGTGCTGTGTCATATCCTTATATCGAGCCCACTACGATTTTGGTTTTAAAGATCCGACCGCGTTAAGGTTCACCATCCCCTTAACGCTATTTTCTATATGATTATACTTTACTGATTAGACACTACCGTATATAGCGTATATTACTACATAGTAAATAGTTTAACGGATCCTTAGAGGATGGGCAGTCCCAAGCATCCTTTAAGTTATTGATGCATTTTGTTACTGTTCACTTGATTTGATTTACAGTTTATAAGTATTTATTTCCTGACTCAAGGGTTTTGTGTTTTGCTTTACGCTCGGGTCAAATTGATTGAGTTAGCATTCAAGATTCACCTTCGGCGTTGGAGTTTTCCTTGAAGATCCAGCCATCTATTTTGTTTCAGTATTTAGCGGTTCAGTGATGTATCTGATTTGTACCTGATGTATCCTGTTACTCTTCTGTTGTATCTTATTTAGCTCTGATGTATCTTATATTTTATATAGTAGCTTCATGAACTACTATCTCCTTTTCTTCCGCTGCATTTTTATATACTCTGTGTCTGAGATAAGTGATTTTTATTTACCGTATATTCTGAGGTTTGCCAAAATTTTATTTACAACACGGTATTTTGAGCAATTCAATTCCGGCATGAGTGTCTGCCTATGCACTTATAATGGATGCGAATGGTTGAAAATACCGGGTCGTTACAGTTGGTATCAGAGCTTTGGTAGCTCTAGGCAAAACTCAGCATATGGAGTGAATGTATTTACAGAATCACTTTCATTCGAGTTTGAATCTCTTCCTTTTTGACTCAATCCTCTTGAATTTTGGAACGTTCCCTACGATTCCAAAATCCATTCGTATCCTTCACTATTCATCTTCTTTTGACTCTGGAGTATTTCATAACTCCGCTTCGAATGATCTTTATAGTAAGTCGGCAGTCACGCCAATTTCAAATTGAATTGAAAAAAAGGGGAAAACTCCTTTACAATTAGCATCGATTCACCAGAGATTTATATCTATCCTTGGTTTAGATGCTAATATCTTTTGTTATTCCAAACTCTAACTCTTGGGATCGAATGTGGATTTACCCCAGAAAAATCCACATTTGATCTTATTCTTTAAGCCACAGTTGACCCGGTAAATGTTGCCCGTGATTTATTTAAGCTTATCCACCTCCCTATTTTGTTATTTAATCATCTTGTCTTTTGTTTCCAACCTATCTTCAAACATTGTGAATTATACTTGTAAATATATGTTTTTTTTTATATATTGTGTTGTTTGAGTTGTTGATGTTGATTTGGGTTTCCAATCGATTCGTCTGATCAACGATATCGATAGGATTTCTAAAACACTTTGACAGAACAAACTAACACAATATTATTTTAAAAAATTTGGTTGATGAAATAAATTTTGATATATAAGTAAATTTATGAAACTTAATAAACTGATTTAGATTGATTATTTGAAAATGATAATACTTAATTTACCATTTATTGTTCTATAAATGAATTTATAGATAGTTATAAATTGATTTGGGAATTGAAAAGAATTTAGAGCAAGAAATTTGAGAATTTAATTTCTGATGGTTTCAAACTTTGGTTTAAAGTTTTAAAGGGTTATATTATTTAAAGTATTTTGAATAGAATTTGTTTTCAAAGAATTTTAAAGGTTTAAAATTTGTGCTCTTCTCTTTGTCGCTGGAAAATAACTTCGGTGATGATCGCGACATCATCGACGTTAGTTTTCGAGTTTCGAAGTTAAGAGACTGTTCTGTAGTCTTGCTACAGCTTTGTTTTGGGAAATTTAATTGATTTGAATTTCTAAAATATGACTTGATTTATAATATATATAGATATATGATTGAAATTTGATTTGAAATATTATATATATATATATTATTACTTATCTCTAAATGGTTTGGAGAAATCGGAAATACAATTCTTAAATTTTATTTTAAATAATAATTTCATTTATAAAAAGAGAATCAAAAATTTGGATAAATGATTAAAACTTGAGAGAATTGAATTGGAAAGTTTTATTTGTATAATATAATTTCATTCAAATATAACTTACCTTAATTTCAGAAGTTAAAAATGTAATTGGATAATATACGATATAAAAAGATTCTATAAATAAAATCTGAGTGGTTATAATAAATGTTATACACTTAAATTTTAATGATTAACAGGGGTAAATATAATAAAGGGTAATTGAATAACTTACAATAAATTAATTTTAAAAGAACTAAGAATAAAAGAAAGTAGTTATAATAAGTGTAAGTATGTTTAACATAAGTGATAAATATATTGAGAGGAATAAATTTAATTTTGATTAGGAATAAAGAAGAATTAAATTTATTAAGTACATTGTGAGTGCAATAAATGATTATTTTTCAAACCCATGGTTTTAAAAATGGTTAATTTTAGATGATTGGATAATAAGATAATGAAATTTGAGATAGTTAAGATTTATTTAACTTGTGTAAAGATTTATTCTCTGTTTAAGTTGAAATCTCCATGCTTTCAAATTCATTTCCTTATTTTGTTTTTCAAACTATCTTTTGGTTGTCCTTATCATCCTTATCTTACTATAGACCGGTATAGACATCTTTCTATAATCTTTCTGTTTAGAAATCTTTCTATAATCTTTGATAGACCTTTGGTAATCATTTTGAATCCACCTTTTTCGTGCTTGTGTTCTTGATTCTGGAGGATCTTGGAAAGATCACCTCCACCTTGTTAAACTTACCTATAACAATAGTTATTAGGTATAACTTCAATCTTCTTGTCATCTTATCTTAATCCTATTTCACTCTATCTTTTCTGCGCCCTTCCATACCTCATTCCTTTTCGGGGACGAAAAGTTTTGAGTGGGGGAGAGTGTAACAACCCTGTATTTTATAATTATTTTATTGTATATTTCAATTATTTTAAAGTAAAATTTTGATTTAAAAACTTATTTTACTTATTTGGAATGATTAAATTTTATTATTTAAATATAAATCTTGATTTTATATGAGTTATAATTCCAAACTTGGGTAAGTTGAATATTTGCCTGAAATGCTGATTTTGGTCAAAATAGTCAAACTGTGACTTTCAACTTAAAATTTTAAAAGTTTAAAATTTTAATTTTTTTCTTTTATTATGAAAGTACATAAAATTCTAAGAACACCACTTTTCGTTTCGTTGAATTTGAATGTAAATTGTGAAAGTTATACCCTTTACAATATTGTGCGTATATAGGGTTATTTACAATGACTATTTTAAATTGTATAAATGACTTCTTCTTTGTTATATTTTATTTTAATATGTGATAATATGTTATATTATGTATATTTTGACTTTTAAGTATTTTTAAAATGATAATATATTTTTTCTAAAGTTTATTTGAATTTATTTCAATTTATAAAGCCTAGTTGGTATTTACTGCATTTTTCTTTATTTAACTTTCTATTTATTAAAAATTAAATTATTAGTTTACCTTGAAAATGTTTTAAAACCATTTTTTATTCAAATTTTGTGTTAATTTTTTTTTTGTGAAGTAATAAATTTTCCAAAGTCATTGGAGATTTTCTTGTAATTTTTATGTCAGGGTTGTTATTTTTAAGCAATTTCTTATTTCCTTTTTCTATTTTACTTAAAATAAATTATTTATTTTATTTTATTCTTACTTAGTTTCGGTTTTAAATAACATTTCTGAGTTTATTTTGTTTTTATAAAATTAAAAAGAAAATGAAATGCAAAAGGTTTAGAAAGTTAAGAGATGTTAAAAGCCTGAAACGTAAAGACGTTTTATCCGTTTCCTTTTGCAATTAATACATCAATTCATCTTATCCATTCCTTTCCTCATCCTTTGCAGCCGACTCCCTCATATTTTTCACGAATTTTCAAGCTCCAAAATCCTAAAAATCATGGCCTCCATCTTGAGAAAAAAATCTGGTAATGGCTACATCCTTTTTCTACCTTTTTCTTCTCATTTTCTATGTATTTTGTCTAGTTTTCTATGCTTTCTGGATTGGCCTCTACCACCCACCATCACCACCATACTCTCCACTATCCCCTACCACTCTTCCTTGGCATCATCTCCAGCCATCATTTCAGATCCATCCATGGCCACACCTCACTTGGTGACAAAACTCCACAAAATTGCAAATAATGTCCAAAACAATGCATTAGCCACCACTATTACTTCACCCCTTTCATCCACCACCTTGGCCACCACCATAGGCCGCTACCACCACCTTTTCCAGACCTCCCCACACCCCTCCATCTACTGTCCAAACCTGTACAAGTATGGCCAAGCCCCTCTTGACCCAAGGCCGAGCCTTGTTGTGCTCAAAAACTTCATATGTGTTGCCTTGACCAATTGTATGCTTCATGTTATAACCCTACCACTCCATACTCCTTCTAGCCGTGAGTTATGGTGCCAAACCTGAGCTATATCATCATCATGGCTGAACCCAAGAACCTCCTAGGCCAAGCATTTGAATGGTTAAAGCAAGGTCAAGTAATCTATTCCTTTGTTGCTTCGTATTTTCATTGTTTCAACATTGTTTTGCGTTGAATATTTATGTGTGTATTGTCTTGTTTTGGTTATTGTTTACAAGACAAATATCAAGGCTCTCCATTCATTCAAATCAAAAATCATGCTATATCGTGCTTGTCGTGCTTTTGGAATCGCACTTGTGTTTGTTGTTTTGGTCTTCAGCTTGAAAAAGTGAGTCTTTCTCACTCTGACATTTATACTTATGAAAAGTGAATTGATGACAAGTGTTTAGTAATATAAAATGTTTATGCAAGTTAATGATGATCATATGATATGCTATGCCATGTTATTACCATATTATTACCTTGTCAAAACTGTTAATTTTCACCCGACATCTGATATATGACTGTATATTGTGATATTGACCTTGTTTATATTATTTCTGCATTTGATCACACTGCAAGTTCCCTGTTAGAATAGAATCATTACGGGCTGAAATGATAGGCCTGATTTATTTTATTTAATTTATTTTAACTTGGGATTGCGGGTTTGAAATGATAAAACCCGGATTTTCTTTGTAAATTACGGGTTGAAATGATATATTACCCGTATCACTTTACCTAGCGTAGGAAATTTTATACAGGCCCGTAGTTAAAATATGCTTTTCTAAAAATTTTAAAATATTTTAGAAATTTAATTATTATAATATTTTGATTTGAAATTTAATAAAATATAGGATTTTTGTAAATTATTATTGATTTTCTGAATAATTGTAAGTGAAATGAATTAATGAAAAAGTTAGAAATTTTGAACGTAAGTTATTTTTGAAATTTTGATTTAATTATAATTGGAAATTTAATTGAATATGACATTATGATAAATTTATGATAATTTGAATTTAAATGAATTTAAAGTGATTTTTATATCATATTAATGATTTTAATAAAGTTGAAATGTGAAATGAATGAATATTGTAAGTTGAAATTTTGAAATATAACTAAAACTGGAAATTTGTGAAATTGACGTAAAAGTGAACTTTTAGTTAAGTAAATAAAAATAAAACAAAGTTATATTTGAGGATTTGGACTTAAGTGTTAAGTTGAAATTTAATGTAATGGATTTTAAAAATTCAACATTGCAATTTAATAAGTGAATTATTGTTAAATCTTGATTTTTGAATGGAAATTTAACTTTATAAAATCATGAACTTGAGGAAAATTAAATGATGTTTATAAATGTGAAAATGTATGATTTTATAAGTTAAAAATGTTTTTAATAAAAATATAATTGGTTGAGAAATTTTATTGAATATTTGAAGTTAATTGAATGCATTTTTGAAATGCTATTAATTACAATGTAAATGATATTACAGCATTTGTAAACGCTGTAGTTGATGATAATGAACTAAAAAGCTAAATTGAATTAAAAGCTATTATAGCAATCTTTGTTAGTGCTATAATTTTTGAATTTAACTAAGTTATTCGAAATTTAAGTAAACCTAGTATAACATTTTAAAATGCTGTCTTTTGTTAAATTGAACTGTTTTGAATGTAACTTTCCGTATAAGTTTTCTAAATAATGCGAAAAGTGAATTTTCACGGTTTTGATAAACTTAAGTGAATAAATAAACTTTGGAAGTTGAAATTTTTGGAAATTTAATAATTTAATTATTAAACATAATAACTTCATTGAAATGATAAAAAAGAATTTTTGGAATATAAACTGTTTTGAAATATGAATTGAAATGGTATTTTAGATTGAATAAAATGAATAATGATTTGAAATGAATGAAGTTTGAAAAGATACGATATTTTGATATATTAAAATGATTTGAAACGAAGTTTTGAAAGGATATGATATTTTGATATATTAAAATGATTTGAAACGAAGTTTTGAAAGATATGATATTTTTGATATTAAATGATTTGAAAAACGGAGTTTGAAAGATAGGACATTTTGATATTAACATGATTTAAAAAGAAGTTCTGAAAGATATGATATTTTGGAACTGAAAGGTAGTGTTGAAAGGGTATGAAAATTTAATATATTGAAATGGTTAGAAATGACTTGATATTTATTTTGATAAATATTTGAATTGAAAGATATTTTACGATGATATATTGAAATGGTTTTGAAAATGATTTAATCTTTATTTCTATAAAGATTTGGATTGAAAAGGATATTTTATTTTGAAGTATAAAATATTGTTTTAAAGTTATAACTACGGGTTATAATAACGATTGGTTGTTAAAGAGGCCGGGATCGGATATTGTCTTATAGCCGGCCAATACCGAAAACCACTTTAACAACTGTGTACGCGGTGGAGATTTCAGAATGAAGTAGGATGGTGACGACGTTCTCGAGGTATATTACGTGGACGCAACTCCCGTGAGTTGGCATATATGACTTAAACATGAGCTATACCGGGCTACACAAAGGGTCGCACCCTTTCATCGAGCATGCTCCATCGGAAATCATTCTATTACTTTTGTGATTCGATTCGGTGGCGCCACTTTTGATTCAGGGGTATTGTTCGAGGTGGGCGGAAGCTGCTGGCTTGCCGTCACCACCGGTCCGGGAGTGCAAACGGTGTATCCACCCTGACATTTCCTTGCGTGCCGTGTCATATCCTTATATCGAGCCCACTACGATTTTGGTTTTAAAGATCCGACCGCGTTAAGGTTCACCATCCCCTTAACGCTATTTTCTATATGATTATACTTTACTGATTAGACACTACCGTATATAGCGTATATTACTACATAGTAAATAGTTTAACGGATCCTTAGAGGATGGGCGGTCCCAAGCATCCTTTAAGTTATTGATGCATTTTGTTACTGTTCACTTGAGTTGATTTACAGTTTATAAGTATTTATGTCCTGACTCGAGGGTTTTGTGTTTTGCTTTACGCTCGGGTCAGATTGATTGAGTTAGCATTCAAGATTCACCTTCGGCGTTAGAGCTTTCCTTGAAGATCCAGCCATCTATTTTGTTTCAGTATTCAGTGGTTCAGTGATGTATCTGATTTGTACCTGATGTATCCTGTTACTCTTCTGTTGTATCTTATTTAACTCTGATATATCTTATATTTTATATAGTAGCTTCATGAACTACCATCTCTTTTTCTTCCACTGCATTTTTATATACTCTGTGTCTGAGATAAGTGATTTTTATTTACTGTATATTCTGAGGTTTGCCAAAATTTTATTTACAACACGGTATTTTGAGCAATTCAATTCCGGCATGAGTGTCTGCCTATGCACTTATAATGGATGCGAATGGTTGAAAATACCGGGTCGTTACACACTATTATAATATTAGAGGATTTTATAAGAAATGTTTTGGTTATCGTAAGGTAAAAACTCGGCATGTTTATTTGTAGCATGATCTTACGAGATACCTTTGATTTTCAAAGGATTTTTGAAACTTTAATAAATAAGCTGAGTGTATTTTCTCACGCTGCTTTTCCAGACTGACTCGGGTGTTATTTTATTATAATGCTCGGGTCAGATTGAGTATTATAAATTCAAGATAGGATGCTGTGATGCTCATGAGACGAGCTGGATGACGAGACGTATCACACGTACTTAATGTATATTTCGCTGTGCAGTATAAGCTGTGTATTCAGTTGTGGGGATAAGTTAATATAATTGTCCATTAATTTGTTATTGATTTTGTTGTACTCTAACGATATAATGTATAAAACAGATATAGTTCTTTTTATATTAAGGTCAGTCATTTATCTATTATATATTGTTTCGCTGCGATTGTGAGATTTTGTTGTTGTTTTGTTTTCTCTTCTTCTACCTCTTTCTTTCTTTCCCTCAACAATCTGTCTTTTTCGGCACTCAATCGTCCGATATATTATACAGTGGCGTATTTGTGTCGATTTTCGAGCGTCGAGAAGGACATGTCGTCACAGTGCACATCCAATAATAGAAACACCTCATCGTCCTACCCACGAGCTCCCCTCCTTGGACTCATCCTCATAACCAGACACATAACCTATAATCCGACTTAACGACTATATAAGTGAGGCCACGCCAGCCGTGATCTCTATCTTTGTTTTTCTTTTCTAATCCTAAAATTGCTTAATTATCTACTAATGGTGGATAATTATTTCTAATATAAAAAGTGATTTAAATTTCAAAATGTCCAAACCATATCAAATTATATGTCATTTTTAAGCTCTCGATGAGCAAGGTAATGGCAAGTATTTTTTTTTAAAATAAGCTCGAGGTAGTTGATAAATGATGGTTAACGGCATGGGCGGTAGATTAGGATTCCTAAAAGTGGGCATTTTCAAAATATGGTGAATTAAGGGGGCGAGGTTGGTAGCAATAGGTCGAGGTTGAGATCTTGTCTCACTTTGGAGAATTAATCAACAAAGCGTTGGTATTTGTACTAAAAAAAATCTGGCTTTAGTTACACTTATTAGCAGCGCTTCAAAGGTAAATGCAACTATTGTTATTTTATTGGTATATTAAATTTTCACCAACGATGGCAAAAGTTTCCGCCCTTCCCGCCATTAGCAAAACAATTTTACGTTTTTTTTCATTTTCACATTTCCTTCTCTACATTTTCCCCTTTCGTTTCACAATAATTCTATCTGCTACTGTTCGTCAATATTAAACCAAGCCCAATGTTTCATTTATTGTTGTCGTCGGATACTGCTCTCCATCAATCCACTCATCTCCCCATAGCAGATCGACCCTCCTTCATTCTACTACCATTTGTTTCAGATTTCTACACGAACCCTAAGTCGGTATGGATTTATGTATGTATTTTGTGGCTATATACAGATTTTATGCGGTTTGATGTGGATTTTACATATGGATTTCTACACAAACCCTACTTTTAGAAACCCTAATTGGTGCGCAAACACTAATTTTATATATGGATATTATAAGGTTGATATGGATTTTATATGTGGATTTCTGTATAAATTTTTCTGTTAAAGGTTGAAAATAATATGACAGACATTGGGAGTTCCAATTTTGAGGCTTGTACAAGCTGCTAATTCTGTTTCTATAATGCTATATTTGTTACATCTTTTTATGGCTACTTTTATGGTTTTTTCTCGGTATACAAGTGACTGATTAACAACGAAGATGCAGATATGTTTGTCAAAGGGTTTGGGTGCACTAGTTGGATCTGTTGTTGGTTCAGAAAGCTTTATTGCCACGGTAATATACATTTGAGTCTCAAAACTGAATAGTGCGCTAATTGCTTCAACTTTATTTATTTAGCTACTTATTAATTTTTTTATTTTTTATTTATTTATTTGATAAGCGAGATGAGTAAGGAAAATATTAGGAGGAGGGACGAGGAAAGTGGGAGTATTAACAGTAGCCACTTATGTTGCTATAAAAGACAATGTTTGCAAACTTGCTGATGATCAAAAGAAAGCTAAAATACTTACAGGTTTTCTTCTTGACCTTCTTTTTTAGTACGATGACGAAAGAACTTATGTTATAGCTATTGACCTGATGATTTTACATGGTTTAATAGGGCACTGAGTTTTGAATATGAAAGCATACTTTGTAGCTTGTGAGTTAACTTGAATTTTGTTTTCGCAACAGTTGCATTTTCAATAATTCTTTGATCTTGATTGCTGCAAGTTACATCGTCTAGACTTCTGCTTCATCCACTTTTAACATAAATTTCCTCCATTTTATTACATTCTTCAGTTTCCTCAGACCCTTATGATTTCTTCAAACAAACTGATATATTTAAATTTGTCAAGAATAGAAATGCATAAAAATATGAAAGTAATACATCAATAAAGAAGATTTTATAATGCATTATGAACAAAATTTTCTCCTTGATCCTTCTTTATTTGTTTATATGGATATAATATTACTTAGAGTTTTCTGGTGAACATAACTTGTATAAACATACTACAAAGAATGAGAAGATGTCATTTAAACTAATAATAAATTTATGAAATAACTGAAACTATCATATGCATACCTAATCTCCATCTTTAATCCCAAATCTTTTAATATTGCTCTATCATTGACAAATTTGTAATCCTAGAAGCTTAAGCAAAAATGACACCAAACATGAGACATGTCATATTAATTAAACAAAATAAAATGAGGGTTTAGCTTATTTTTAACAGATGTAGCCATTTTACTTACCAAATGGGGAAATGAAATTTTACTATGAAATCAATCCATTGTCTTCCTCTGTATGATCTCAAAAAAAATCTTCTATGGTTGTCTTCAGATCAAATACAGTCGCACTTGCCATAGTTTCACTTCTGTGCTACATAATAACATCGTGTGATATATAAAGTTAGAATATAAAAAGATTTGTATATGTGCATAAAAGCATGTACACACAATACTGGTTATCTAGAAGCTTAACTATAGTATTTACGTGTTACTTTGCAAGCATGAACCTAGGAGATATAACAAACTATAAACAAAGCATTGTAATAATGGAAGATTATGAATGATAATGAAATTGCTCGTTCTCCATTTTAAAGTATATAAGATATGATAAATGTTCATATAATGGCAATGAAAATTTTGTGTCCATTAGAGGTAGATATAACCAAAATTGAATGTTTATTTATCAAAGCCATTTAATACCTTAATAAAATATTTTTATGAAAATTCTCTTTGTTAAGGCATATACAGAGTGAAATTGTTTTGTAAATGATAGTTTTCTGCTTGGATCTATAAAAATTGACCACAATTGGTCGAGAGCTATAACATAGTCAAGAGTAGATATGTCTTGCTTTATTTAAATATATGACGAATTACAAACTAACTCAGACATATTTGTTCCTATTTCTATCATTTCATCGTAACTTTCATGTGCTTATGTAGAAAATGTTTACTTTTCAATTATTTGATTAGATGGTTATTATATAATTCAACTATGGTATAACCATTACCACCAGCACTGAAAGGATCATGTAATCCTTTTTAGATAATATTATAAAGTAGTTGTAGGTGGAAGAAAAATGTGGAGAGGAAATGAAGTGCTTGTATTATGCTTATTGTTACACTGGTCCTGTATTTGGTAAAAATTGTATCAATAATTTTCGTCAATATTTCAGTGTTCATCATACCCTTTTGTTTGATGGTCTAGTCCTTTTCTTGAATTGAACAGTAAGATACCCAATCTTGTGTCTAGTAGGTGACCAACTTGCATCTCTTTTATCGAAGACCTAGATTTAACACATTTATTTAGCACCCTTGATCAATCAGGTTATAATTTTAACCCCGTACACGATGAATGGATGTGATGTATTCCCTATATCATGATAGTGTTAACGTAACATAGCATGAGTTATTTTCTCTGATATAATGAATGGTACATTAATGTTTTTGTTACAGTCAATTGTATATTCAACTAATGTTAGTTGTTGATAAATTACACTCACATGTAAAATGTAGGTGTACTGTAACTTCCAGTGGAATTGCTTTTCTAGAATACGATTAAATCAATCTACTGAGCTTAGGGAGACCATTACTATTGAGCCAATATCTTAACCATCACATATAATATGATGATGTTATATTTCTACTAAATATATCTGCAAAAATTTGGCAGGTTAAGCATAAAAACTTCTGTTTAAAATGTTAAAATTGGGTGTCAAACCCATAATATGTGAAAAACTTACCAAGGGAAAAAGTAATGGTTTATTTTAAAATTCAGTTAAAACTAATGTGTCGTGTTTCTTTCATGTGACATTATGGAATGATAGTGTCAATAAGCAACAATCACGATGACAGAAGATCGCAGAGTTACTGGAATTCCTAAATGGACCCAGTTTTTGCAAATGAGAATGCTTGTAAAAGATGGAGAAACACGCCTTTATGGTTGTTTTATCAGTTCAATTTATCTTCTTCATGTGTGTATGTGTGTGTTTGTGTGTGATTTTAGTAAAACATGTGACACATACATACATGTAGGTATGCGTCTCAATCGTATATTGGGGAACAAATTTCTTGAAGTGCAAGATTCTCGGTTTAGCTCAGAACCATATATTAGCCAAGTTGTTCATGTACTAAGAGAATGCACATCAGCATTTGCATTATTGTCCAGGTCATTTTCTTTCCCAATGTTGAATGCATTATCATCTTTTGGCATTTGTAGTTGTATTGTTTTCCTATTTGTGTATGCATTTTTGGTGACAAAGTTTCCAAGTGAAATTACAGACATGGGATATGGGATGTCATTAGTGTAAAAAAGGCCGTACAGTTTATCCTTCAGGTATCAACATATGCCATCGTATACTTACATGGTTACATATTAAAAGTTTATCCTTAAGATTTGGATTGTGCAGATGAAAGATATATGTAGTTCTGTAGATGAGAACTATGCAGAGATAAATGGAAAAACATGTACTAGAAGAAGCCAGAAGATTGCATACAAAGGATAATACAAGTGTAATATTCTTGGATTTTGATTCTATAAGAAAACCTCTGTAATATTCATTCTTAACCATTACCTCACTTATAAAGTTATGCATATGACAAGTAATTCTACTTATATATATGACAACCAGTTTTGAAAAGTAATTCTATTAGATATTGAAGCACTAGGAGATTGAGGCACTAATGATAGCAAATACTTTATTAGTATTCTAAGCGACTTAAAAGCTATAAGTTTTATAAACCCATACTAAAAAAATTATAAGATGGGAAATTCTACAATTTTTGAGGATGTTGAGTTTGGGGGGAGAAATAAAGTAAAGATCATTGTCTTTAAGAAGAATCATTATCTTCGATTCAACTACAGTTACTTCTTCGGATAATGTATAGGATTTAGTTCCTTTCATTAACAAGAAGTAAATGAAGAACCATAATAAGACAATGTTAAACAAAATTTGAAGGTATGTATCATTGTCTTTAAGGAGAATCATTATCTGAAGTTACTTCTTCGGATAATATATAGGATTTATTTCCTTTCATTAATAAGAAGTAGATTAAGAATCATAATAAGACAATGTCAAACTAAATTTTCTTAAAATTAAGGTTAATGTTTCAAGAAATCAAACGCAACAACCTCAAAATGTAAGGCCACTAAGGAAATCCACTTGAAAAGAAGAAATACTATTCCGATGATTATATAGTATTTTTTTAATAAAGATAAATCTTGGATTGGTGAAGATGATTCTTTGGGCTTGCATCAATCGGTATAAGGTACTAATTTGAAATGTGGATTTAAGGTATGAATATATAGTCCAAATCTATAAGGATAATAAAGTTTGAGATCTTTCTTACCACCTTAAGGTTGCAAGATAATTAGTTTTGAATAATTATTCAGAACAAAAATGGATCAAGTGGGAAATGTATAAGGCTCATTACATAAAAGACTATAATAAAAAGGAAAACAATGTTTTATTTTTAAAGAGACTTTCTCTTTGGTTTTACTAAAAGACTCTTTAGATTTGTTTTGAAACTTGTTGCAGATTATGATTTCAAGCAATATTGGAGGGATATTAAAGTCGTGTTACTCAACGGAGTCATTGATGAAACAACTAAGAAAACCACTTATGGATTACCCTTTTTGCACTAGGAATTCAAATACACCATAATCAACCATGGAGTGCTATTTGGATTATCACCAATGTGACGATCCGACTTTCTACACCTAGAAAATCGCATCATCAATTAAGAAAGAAAGGGATAGAAGAAGAAAAGAAAGAAAAGAAAGAAGAAACAACACTAGAATCTCAACAACGGAACGAATAAATTATATTAATAACATAAAATATTATATAGTTTACAACCACTATCAGAGTACACAGATATACAACACATACTAGACAGTTATAAACAACTGTCTAGTATTTACAACATAATACAACTCAGAGACAATCACAGATCACACAGCGGAATACTATATATCTAACGCAGAAGCCTCCTGCTCCATAACTCCTCCAATATTCGTCAAAGCTAACCTGAATCCCTTTGCTACTCGTAAAAATTTGAGTACCCAAGAGTTTAAGAAAACAAAAGAATAAACTCCGTGTCAGACATGGGTCTGGTGTGAGTAACAGGTTAAAGTTGCTTAATTTTGAAAATCCTTTTAAAAGAAAGCTATCATGTAAGACTTCCCACACATAAACATGGAAAAGTTTTTACCTTACGCTAACCAAAACATTTGATAGGAAATCCAGTGATATTATAATAGGGTCTAGGGTTTTCAAGTAAATATGAAATAGCCGAAATTGTTACATTATTAAATTTCAGCTACTAGCCACAAAAGTGGGTAATACAATCCAAACCGTTGGCACTTATTGGATTGTGGATTCCATACAATGGCAGGGCTACTGGGGTACCGCCCGTCACAGTACGTGGCCTAAATCACCGTACCGAGGAGTACTCCCACTCCCCTGCAACACAAAGCCGGACCCATTCCTTACTGAACAGCTTCGAACAAGACAACCCCGCAGTTAGTGTACATCCAACTGCCCACACAGCCGAAATAAAAAGGGACCTCTAGACAAGGATCAATCTTGCTCTCCAGTGGGAGCTACCCACGAAGCCTTGCTGCACCTCCCCTGTTTTAGCCATTCCCGGTTGATGAGGCTTGAGGCTACGATTACCTTTAGAGGACACATCTCTTAGAATGCTCATCGTCCACCTGACGATGTTCTGAAAGCATTCAATCCATACAAGTTCGTTCCGGGTTCGAACGAAACCGAAGGCATTATCTCGTTACACTCGTTTTGGAATCACCCTCAGAGTTAACGACGATAACCCTTGCACTCTAAATCACCATCTCGAATCTATAAGCACTATTCCGTCAACTCATTACGGAATCACCCACAGAGTTATACTGACGTATAGCCCTTACAGCTCGAGTCTTCACTCGCTCCACTTGGATTAACGACCTAACGTTATTTGGAATCGATGTGGTTTTCGGATATCCAAATATGGAAACCCGATCCCGGTCTCATCGAAATCCAAAGCGTGTTTTTTAAGGCCAAGTTGTTTTAAAGGTTTAAAACAATTCAATTATCTATATATGCAAATAGATAAATCATAGATCCACAACAGATAATCAACATTATCATCATATCAGATAAACCATACTATCATTATTCAAAAAGATAATCTATATCAACATCACCATGCAACCAATGCATCCAAATCACTCAACATTATCTATCTCGTATCTGAGATTCTAACCATCCAAAGCAAACAACACTATCCAATCATATAAGCCATGATTTATAATCACACCAAAATAATTAATTTAAAATGAGTTAAATTAATTATATCATTCTATTAATTTAAAGTAAATTAAATTAATTACTTTACCAATATCATCCTTGCTTATCATTATTAATTAATTATCAATCAAATAATTAATCATCATCCAATTATTCATTTTAATTAATCATCCCCGATTAATTAACTCTTAATTAAATTCAAGTAATTATTTACTAATTAATTTCTCAAATTAATTGTATTTATCCAAATACAGTAATTAACCTTTAATTACTTCCTTAATTAATTACCTAAATTAATTATCTTTAATCACTTATTATTGATTAATTAATCTTAATTAATTAATCTTAATTACATCATTAATTATAATAATTAATGATCTTCTAATTACATTTTCAAATTAAATTAATTACATTAAGTAATTAATCTTTATTTAAATCATAACTGTTAATCACCCTTGATTAACTCCATTCAGTAATTATCTACCCTTAATTACTTCACTAAATAAATTAATTACTCATTAATTAATTATCTCTAATTAATTCCTTGATAAATTTACAAGTAATTATACTCAAATTACTTTTATCAACAAATCACCTTCAATTAATTACATATAGTAATTACTCATTAATTACTTTCCCAAGTAACTTCTCTTCACTTAATTACATTAAGTAATTATACTTCACAAATCATGAAATAATTAATTTAAATTAATTAAACTAAATTAATTAACTTAAACTAATCTAATTTAAAATCAATTAATAAGTAATTAATTCCTTAATTACTTCCATAAGTAATTATACTTAGTAACTTACACAATTGATTATTTTTAAATTAATTAATCTAATTAATAATTAAAATTAATCACATTAATTAATTATTAAATAATCCTCAGTTAATGACCTTCATTAACTATTAAAAATTCATTAATTATTTTCTAAAATAATTAACTTATTTTAATTATTATTAATTAGAAATTAATTAATCATTAATTAATCCATTAATTAATCCCTAATTAATTAAATAATTAAGTGTTAATTAAGACTTAATTTATCCATTATTACTTGTTTAATTAATTATTAATCATTAATTAAAAACTAATTTATTTATTTAATTATTCTTAATTACAAGTTAATTATTCAAAGAATAATTAATCCTAAACCCTTAAGATTAAACCCCTAACTACCTTAAGTAATTATTAATTTCATTAATTTATTAAATAAATTAATTATTCATTTAATTACTCTAATAATTAAATGAAATATAAAACATTAAATTATTACTTAACTTTAACAAGTTTTAAATTCAATCTAAAACCTTTAATTTCTAAATAATACTTTTATTATAAAAGAAATTTTACAAAGGTCAAAACAAATTTCTTTTAAAATTAAAACCATTAAAATTTTTACATTATCAATCAAATTTGGTTTAAACACTTAAATTCATTTTAAGCCAAAGATTCAAAATTAGATTTGAATCAAATTTAAACTTTATTTAAACATTACTTCATATTTCAATTTCAAATTTAAATTCAAATTTCTTTTAAAAACATTTAAACAATAAACTCTTTCAAAGTTATTTTAAAGCAAATTTGAATTTAAATACCTAATCATTTCCAACTTTAAGATTCAATTCAACTTGAATCTATAATTTAAATTAGATTTAAAACTTAATTTAAATCTTGCTTCCATTTTTAAATTTAGTTTTAAATTTTGAAAACAAGACAAGTTTTCAAACTCCAGCAAAATAACCAGAGCTAAAACTAAAATAACTCGAGTAAACTCGAGAACATATCCCTTTGAATTCATTCATATTTAAATATAGTCAGCTTCTTTTTCTTTTTTTTCAAAATCCTGTACTGACAGGATTACTCATAAACCTGAAACCCATCAATGCTTCAGCCCACAACAACAGTTTCCCCGAGTCCCAAACCCCACAGCTTCGAGCAAAAATATGCGACAACCCGAAACACTCTCGAGAGACCCTTCTTCCCCAAAACAAACATCTGACATTCCAAGAATCATGTGCACCTGCACCACCGGAGCAATCACCTCCGACCCCTCGCGACCCCCTACGCAAGTCACTGCTCATCATCAAAAGCCATTCCGACCTTCGATTTGAACGCAGAACCCCTAATTCGAAATCGAGCATTCAAGCTCAAACAGTAGCAAATGTCGCTACAGGAATTTGCCTCAATCTCATATTTCCGATCATCAGAAAATTCCACCTCCGGCCACAGCTAATTCCACACCCCATCTATCATCAACTCAAATCTAGGAAAGCTCGATCATTCATAGAGGCCGCAACAATCGATTTTTCGAGCAAAAGAAAAACTAGGGTTATAAAGTTAAATCCTAAATCACCATCACCACAATGCTTAAATCCTCTTCCCCATAATTTTCCCTGAAAACCACGATCACGCTTCTACCTCCTGGAAGAAATCCGATCTTCCATAGCCAGTGGACCACCAAAAATTGCTCAAACATCAATTTTAGTTTAAACAAGGATAGAGACTAAATCCTAATGCTAGAAATTAATATTTTAGTTTTAAAAATCACCATTTGGTTTAAGAATTCAACTTACATTCCTGAATTTATAAATTATGGTATTTGAATTTTCATATTATTACACATGCACTGTTATTTTTGAATTTCCAGAAACAATACAAATTTTATTATATATTAAATAAGATTTTAAACATTACTTATGTTACTAAACCATATATTGCTTGAATCTTAAACCTTAACAAAGATTTGAACATGAGATCGTGATTTTGATCAAAATTTAATCCTGGAATTCTGGAACAGGCAAGAACACAACACTACCCATTCATGCATTCAGAAACCCAACATTTATACAGAGAATTTTATCATATTCGACCACTTCAAACGTGATTATCACAAGAATAAATCAAGCAACTATATTTACTAAGTTTATTTTAAAAAATGTTACTCACAAATTTTATTTTTTTGAGCAGAGCACCCTGTTTAGATAAGCCTGACCCTGAGTTGCTTCTCTTATATTTCAAACTTTAATTCCAGATTCACTCAAATGCTTTGCTGCAATGCTTGCATCCTGAATCACATGCATGCTTCTTTAATACTGCAAATGCTTAGCTGAAATGCTTGATTCCAGACAGGATGCAGAGATTTCCATTGCATGCTTCCAGGTTTTTGGATGTTTTACAAAACAGAAATGTAGGGTCTCAGTTGCATGCAAGTTTTTGATGCTGCAATTTGATTTTCAGATGCATGCATATTTGGTTTCAGGATTATACTTTGATTTGTAGAGTGAAATTTTCAGATATTTTTGGTTTTGAAAAAAATTTGCATTACAGTTCTGAAGATGGTTTTGGGTTTTGAAGAAGATTCAAACAATTTTTGATTTTGTTTATGAGGAGCTTATTTAAAGGAATTCTGTTTTTGCATGTATATGATTTCAGATTTTAGGTGGTTTGAAAAAGATGATTTCAGCTGAAGATTTCTTAAGTAATGGAGAATAGAAAAAGAATAGAATGAGGGAAAATGTTTTTATGTAAGAAATGTTATTTTATTTTATTTTTATTTTTTTGATTTCATTAAATTAGAAGAAAAACTAAAAGGACACTTGTTTAAATTTTTAACATTTGTCTCTTTGTTTTAATTAATGGCTTACACATGTCAATTTAAGTATTAGGAGATTAACACATGTATTAAGAATATTTTAGTTTAAAATTGTTTATAAATACTTTAAAACCTCCATTTATCATTCTTATGTATATGTAAATGAATTTACCTCTTATTAAATTAAAAAGAAATGAAAACAATCAAATTGTAAATATAAGCTTATTCATATATTTAAGTGTTTATTCTTTTAAAACATTAAATTCAAACTTAAATTAATTTATCAAATCCAATTTTAAAAATCAAGTTATATATAGATGCACATATAACTCTTATTAAAATAACAAATCCTATTTCTAACAAAATTTATTTATGTCTATAAAAACTAAGTATTATCATTTTTATTTAAAAATAACAAATAAACAATTCTAAATAATTTATAAAAGAGATTATAAATTACTTTTATTACTTAATAAATTAAGACATATGTAATTTGTATTTTAAACTTCTTATAAAATTTCAAGCAATACTTTAAAAAGAAAATAAAACAAAGCTTTGATGTTAAACAAATTTAACTTCAAATTTAAGTTAATTAAAATATAAATCTAAACAAATAAGATTTTCCTTTAATATAAACCATATAATTATTTATCAAATTGTCTTGAAAAGTTAAATGTTAAGTTTAAATCAAATTTCCAATTTACCAAATATACATTAGAGTTAGAAAATTAATTCAATTACTAAATTCAAAATCAAAGTTTATCGATTTACAATATATAAAATTATATATTATAAACAGAAAATAATTTATTTAGCTTTAAAATGATAAAATCCACCAATTTAAATATTTATTAAAAGAAGATTATTAAATCTATTTGAATTATTATTAACAAAATTATCAATATCAATTTAATTTTAATATCGATTATTAAATTGATATTGTCAAAAATTCCGGGATGTTACAGCCAAAGGGATAGGCGATAAGGCTTTAAAAAAAGGGGGGAGGAGGGGTAGGGGGTATGCAAACTGCAAATCAATTCTCTTTTGCCAAAATAGACAAATGTTACAACGACTGACTTTTTTGGATGGTTTAAATCGACAATCAACCACTCATGCCAAACTCAAACCATTCAAAAGAGAGGATTGTTATGGGGTAAATAAGGAAAAGAAGAGGAAAGAAAGTAATAAACAAAACATAGAATCTCATAGTGGAATGACAAAGTTTAATAATCAAATAAACAGTTCATGAAGCTATTTTACAAATAGCATTTGATTACACTTTTACAATACAGATCAGAGTGACAAGCAACATAAATAAATAAATAATGCAACGGAACAATATGACGCAGTGGAACATATATGAGATAATATAGTATACAAATCTCCGTCTTCGTCCTCTAGAAATAAAGTCTTCAATACACTGAAAAGTTTGGGCTGACCAAAGTATAATGAAAAGACAAAACACTCGAGTCAGAACTAAAAAAATCTTACGTAAGTTAAACCAAAAATAAATAAATATGAGTGCAATGGCTTCAACGATGTTTATGGGGTTTTACATCTCCTATCAAGTGTCTAACGTGCGTGCAATAACTCAAGAGATGTTCGGGATTCCATCTCCTAAGGATCCGTTAAACTATCTACATATATAGTATAATACGCTAATATAATAGAGTCTACAATAAAGTAAAGTATCAAAATATCGTTAATGCGTTACTTATATCCTCCTTAACATATATTTATATATTCCCGTAGTCTATATAGTACCGTAATTCCTCTATAAACTGGAGGGGTATCAGAGAGCACTCTATAGGTACGGTACAAACCAAAGTCATAATGGGCACGATAAGGCATGTGACAAGGCACGCGAGGCAATAATAGGGTAGGATTCTACCGTTTGCAGAACCGAGCTAGTGGTGATGCATAGCAGCTACCACCGCCCACCTCGAAACATACTCCAATAATCAAATCGAGGGGTGGCCACCAAATCAATCACAAAGCAGCAGATATGGTATCGAACAAGCATGTCCGATCGGAGGTGCGACCTCACCTGGGCACAGGTGTAGCTCCTGTTTTAGTCACATCAAGCTGACTCGAGGGAGTCAAGGCTATGTTAATACCTCATACAGAATCGTTTGCCAAACCATCCTACTTCATTCTGAAATCTCCACCACGTACACAGTTGTTAAAGTGGTTTTCGGTATTGGCAGAGAGTATGACAATATCTGGTTCCAGTCTCTTTAACAACCAAACGCTTATTTCACACCGAATGGTTCTTTTACATTTCCAAAACCAATTCATAACTGATATCAAAATATCATATTCAATTCAAACCATATCACTTCTGAAATCATATTCATTTTCGAAATCATATTCCAAAATAGGTTAAATTCTCATTTCAGAATCATCATATTTCTCAAATATGTCATTTCACTAGAAAATATCACTTTCAAATTCCAACGTACGTTATAACATCATTTAACCATATTCGCCTTTAAATCAGGGATTAAAATATAAACAATTCAACTTTGCACCGTTTGAATTTTTGAAATTAATTTAGATAGTCATAAATAGTTTAAATAGTTTAAGATAGTTTAAAGTAGTTAAAAATAGTTAAATAGTTTAAAATAGATTACAATAGCTTAAAATAGTTTAAATAGTTTAAAATAGATTAATTAGATTAAAATAGTTTAAAATAGATTATATAGCTTAAAATAGATTAAAATAGTTTAAAATAGATTAAAATAGTTTAAAATAGATTAATTTTCTTAAAATAGGTTAAAACAGTTTAAATGGTTTAAAATAGTAAAAAAAGATTCAATATAGTTTAATAGTTTAATATAAAATGGTTTGAAAATCTAAATAAATCTGAATTTAAAATTAAATATTTTTTTAAACAGTTTATATTAAAATAATTAATTTGAAAGTAATATCAAATTAAACTATTTCTTCCAATCCAACAAATCTGGACCATATCCAACTTTCAAATTAACAATTAAATTTTTATCTTTTAGTCCAGATTCTCTATAAAACCAATTAAATCTATGTCGATTTCAAATCCATGTTTGAACCATAAATTTAAACTTCTTCAAATTTAGTAGATTTCAAAGTTCAAATATTCAAACAATTTCAACAACTCAATTTCGACAAATTTCATTTATATTTCAAAATTGAACTTTGACATTTCTATTTAAATTATTTTAAACAATTCATTTGAACGAGTTTCAATTTCAACATCTAAAGCTTGGATTTTCAAAATTAATTTAGTTTATATAAATCACATTTTATTTCAAAATATCATTTAACTGGATTCAAAAATTCAGGATTTTAAAAATCATTTAATTTAATCAATCCGATGTCCGTATATAATTTTCTACCCTATAGTCAAGTGATATGGATATATATCATTTCAATCCGTAATAATTTAAATTTGCGGGTATATATCATTTCAATCCGCAACCCCAAGTTAAAAATTCAGAAATCCATAAAATCGCTCGAGTCTATCATTTTAACCAATAATGATTTTTCCCTAATCTATTGATCGTTCGGTTATTTATCATTTCAATCCATAGTGATTTTCCTAGCAATAACTAAAGGAACTTGCAGTGTGATAATAATATATAAATGTAACATCAAGCCATCCAATATGAACAATTAAATATCCATCTCAATCATCATACAAATCAACCAACAAATAACAGCAATTGACTGATTATCAATAACAGGTATTAACTGCCAAATTAAAAATTCAATATTAAATTAAATGGCGATTAAATTCAATAGAAGTCAGATTTAACGGGGTTGATAATTTAAATATGCCAAACATCGACCAATCAAATTCTAATCATATCATAAATTCAATTTAACTAACATAAGATAATTTAGTAGTTGTGAGTGGGTTAAAACACCCACCTTTAATTTTCAATCGATTTTAAATCCAAAAATAGCCCAAATGTAACAGCCTTAGAATTCGACCAAACCAGTTCCATAATGTCTGGATCCCGATAAGATCGCAGTGGAGAAAACCGTGCGTGAATCGGAGCTCGTATGGAAATATTATGCATGTTAAAAGATATAAATTTAAATTTTAAATTAAACAATTAAAAGGGAAATGTTGTAATTTCGATTACCTTTCCTCAGCCAAACACGAGCCCTACTGTCATGATCTAAGCTCAGCCGCCACAATAACGTTAGAATGACGCCGCCTATGGCAAGTCAAAGCCACGCCGAAAACCCCCAATCGAACCGCCGTCGCTAGCACAGCCTCCACGACCACGAAGCCCCGTCCTTTGATCGCCATCTACGCCATAAGAGAAGCCGCCGCCGTTAAATTTCCAACCCCAATCCAATTTTTCACAACGATCAAACCAATGATTAGACAAACGACCAATTCCGATGAACTCCCTACGCCAACCTCCTTTTATAACCATACCCTCGAATTGATGATCTATCGACATTGATCAACCATCAAATGAACGGCTGAGAATGCTTTGGTCAATTTCGGACAAACTGAAAGTCGATAGCAAAAATGAACAGAAGATTTGGTTACGCTCGTCGAGAGCTTTCCAATGATATATAATTTGATATAGTTTTAAGGAGTTTAATTTTCGATTTGAATTTGAAATTGAATTAGGGTGTGTAATTGGAATTTGGTGTCTGCCATTAGAAGAAGGAAGTACAGATAGATAGTATTGTACATACAGGTAGAAATAAAAGGGTGCTAGGGTAGGAAAGAAACTATATACATAGACAAGGCCCGATAAGAATGAATGAACCTATCAAATTGGTTCGAAATGATAATAACGACCTGAAAAGCCTGTTCCGCTTTCGAAACGAAAGTGGGTCATCTAATATATCATAATAGATGTTTTCAATATTTTTAAAACCAACGGATCGGTTTCAAACCGAAATTCCATTGTATACAGAAGTTAGCTTTTAAAATCAGCTTATTTTATATTGAATTCATTAAATTGATTTGTACGCGTTTCGAGCCTGCGTGATCAAACAACAAGTCCGATCGCCACGAAAATTAAAATCCTATAATTATTCACTGTTACGGATTCGATGAAACTGGTTTTGTCAAAATCTAAGACAATGGCCAAAATGGCTATTTTCACATTAATTAAATTATTATTAAATTGGTTTATTCACCTTTCAAATTCAAAGTAAATAGTTGACAATTTTCATCATTTTCGGATTACCTAGCATTTAAAACCTTTTAAAACAAATTTCTATGTCAAATTCAATATTAGGTATAGCACAAATTACAGCGTTCAATTTCAATTGAAATAAGTTCATTAATTATAATTTAACTTTCAAATAAATTCATTTATTTTGATTTACATATTATTATTCAATCAACAATAGCTTATAAATTTGATTAACATAAGTATACATTTTTATTACATCAATATTCTATAGCTATCATTTTAATTCATATTAATTGCAGTATTTAAGTAGATTAATTACAATTGATTTCCAATTTAATTTCAACGGATTAAATAGTGGAATGATAATTTAACAATTATTACAACTTACCATTTCAATTACATTCAATGTTTATTGTTTAAAAACCAAGCTAATCAATTCACATGCTGATTAAACATTCTATATTAACCAATTTCAATTAATTACGTACAATTTTACCATTAAATACAACATTTGGTTTATTTCCTTATTTACGTTCTCTAACCAAATTAACTTTACAATTACTTGAAATTACATTGAAATAGTTGCCAATAACATTCAAACAATCAATATTAAGTCAAATTCTAGTTATTTTCTTGTATTTAAATCTTAAATTTTATTTCTTGCAATATTAATTTCCAAAGTCTTATTGAATTTAATATTTTTAATTATCGAAAAATACGGGTCATTACACTCTCCCCCACTCAAAACTTTTCGTCCTCGAAAAGAAAAATGAAGAAATTAAGAAACTAACTTATTATTCAAAGTATTTAATTTATAAATAATTAATTTACATAATTAAGTATTTAAAAAGGATATATCAATTTATAAATAATTAAATCCTTCATATTCAAGTTAATAAAAGTTCGAAAATATTTCCACTTTTTCAAAATTTTCTAAGTCCAAAATTTATAAAATTTTGGCAGAGTCTCCTTTGTACGGAGAAGTCCGGGAAAATAATTATATCAATAATTACAAGATGTATATCATATTTCAAAAAAATAAACATCCCAAACCATGGGAAAAGAAATATATTATCATTATAAACCATAATTTGAAACATACCTGTTTGTCGGGCAAACAATGCTTTATTTATGAATCCAAAAGTAGTAGCTGTTACCTCCATAAACTTGTATTTCACTTATATAATCCAAAGAGGTTAATAATTATGTAAAAGAGTAATATTTAAGTTGTTTTAATTTAATAACAATTGCAAATCACATAAACATAGGCAAACAGTACAACCATTACATGCAACAAAAGAATCAATTATACATCCATATCAACCAATACTAATGGTTTGTCTAGGTTCAGAACTTTTAATTGTACAAGGGTGATAAACAAACTATCAAGTGTACCCTACGCTCAACAGCCTTAGATAATAACTTTGTAGATTATTTATACATCCTTATACAGTTAGAAGTATCCTTTTCCAAACATCCATAAGCCAAACCAACCAAGAATTTCAAGTATTATTTAAGTTCAATCTTATTAATTTCTTTTCATATCATTTACTGTTCATATATTTTCATTCATTCATACAATGATTATTGTATTAATTAATTTATCTTCATCACTTACTAGATTTATTTCTCATTTTTTATTTTAGATCATTATCGAATACATGTTAAAGTGTTACATACATTTCATTTTAGTTTATTTCACAATTATTATTTACTTATAATCCTTGATATCCATTTTAATATTAATATTCATCATTGAGTCATTTCAGTCATTTTCTTGAGTTTATATCATTTACATAAATAGTATTTACCATTTTACTATCAAATCTAATTACAAGCATTTCATAATATTAACTTATGTTTATAACATTTCTTGTAACATCAAAAACTCTTATTTATAGAAATAATTCCATTTTAACACTTTCATTGCTTAAGTTTAACTTGTATAATATTCTATTACATATTCTATTTAACATTACAACTTTTTTATAACGACTTGGAATTTTGAGTATTTGAAACTGGAATATTTAATGGATTTAAAATATTTAAAAGTTAATTTTTGACTTGAATTTCAAATATAACCATTTATTTTATAATTAAATTATTTAATTTCATAGTTCGAAATTTGGGTAAATTGTTGAATCTGGAGTTTTAAGCCAGTTAAAAATAATTTGAAGGCCTATAAAATTTATATTGTTAACACTGAAGGCAATAAAAGCTTTAAAATTTAATTTAAAAAGTGATTTATTTAGTTTTAAAAATATATCATTTAATTTAACATTTAAAAATAGGCTTTCGAGGCACAGTCTCGGATTTCGACGAAACTAGTTCCATCGGATTTGTAATAATGTATTATTATCGGAATTCAAGTTTCGTGACGTTTGGAGTTATCATTTGGTCGTACGGAATATAAATGCATTGATATTTATATCGAAAATTCAATATAATAACTAGGTCCAAAAGCTATCTTCTCCATACGTTCAAATTAGGACTCGAAACCTTTTCCTTTGTATTCGGAATAGGGGTATAATATTATGAACACCCAGCGGCATGCCTCGATAGGAAGTTGAGATTTCAAGCTATGGATTCGTGACGATTTAAAATATATATATATATATATATATATTACTGATTGACATATATTCACATAAGAACTTTATCCTCTCACCTCAAGTCACTGTAGCAAGTTGGTTCAAGCACGTTTACATCTCTTTCTGTCCCCCATTCTCCTTTTTTAAAATGCAAACGGTTTGAAAAAAAAGTATGAGAAAAAATAAAAAAATAAATGGCCGAACAAGAAAACTGTAATGTCCTTCTCATTCAAAACAAATCGAACCCGTATCACAAAGGCCAATTCAAGATTCGATTTCCTCCTCCGATTCATCTCTTGCGAAAAACTGAAGCATTTCTATCGAAGGGGTCTCGTGAATGTAGCGACGAGTGGCAGCGTTCAGGCAAGAATCTCGATGGCAGGGTCCGCGGTAGAGAGGGCTTTAGATCGGCAGCTGCTGGTGGTGGGTCCTCGAGAAAACTCAAGTGATGTTGTATTGCGACTTGGTATTCGATTTGGGGAGGTGAGTTCGAAAGACGTGGGGGCTCGCAACATCGATTAAGGAAGCGGAGTCACCATCTGAGGTTCGACGTCGGGCGGCTATGGACGATCGAGGGGAAGGGTTACGGCGGCGCACGTAGGTGATGGTCGACTCGGGTGGTGCTTGCTGGGGAAGGTACTTCATGTGATTAGTTTAATTTTATTAAATATTGGTTTAGATAATTATATTATAAAGAAAAGTATATAATAAGAAGAAGATTTTTTCTAAAAAACGAAAATTTTAAAATGTTTTGATTTGAAAAACAAAGAATGGAAAAAAATTAAAATTAGATTTTGGGAATTTATATAGATGATTTTGATCCCTATATGTGGTTTTCAAAAAAAGATAAATTTAATTAGTTAAGACAGTTAAAAATTTCGAGTAAACCTTAATTCAAACAAATTTAATTATCTTGATGTTAATAAAAATCCGTAATTTTCTTGTACGAGGTTTAAATCGAACGTGATCAGCCGTTTGAATTCATAGTATTGGGATCTACGTGATGGAGTTAATATTAAAGCGGATTGCAATTAATAACCAAGGTGAGAGAAAAATTCTCACTCGTTTGAATTATCGGATTTATTTTAAAAATATTTAAAATAAATTCTTGGATGTCTGGTTGATTAAATAATTGTCTGATGAATGATATAATATATATAGTAGTATATATATTAGTATTTTGAGTGATTGATATTCCTGCAAGTATATAACGGATGAGACCCTATGCTCCCCAAATAATAGCGGATGACCCTCTATACCGCGATATCCCCATCGAAGTGGGATTGGTATTTTTATATTGTGCTAACATCTGTGGATGCAGGGAACAGGTTGGAGGGATCCAACTGGATTCCTCAAAAATGTTGAAACTATTTACATATTCAGTGATATAATTTATTTGATTTGTCTGTGATAGATTACATCGAAAAATTAAATTTATTGAATGCTATGATATTGTTGGATATATTCTCGGCATTTTAAATATCAAAAATATCAAAATTAGAATTTTGGAAAAAATAAACAGGGAATTTGTAAGTAAAATATTTATGGTGAAGTTGGATAAATTAAAGGTTGGGAAAAAGGGTAAAAAGTTTAATTTTAAAATCCTATTAAATAAATTCCGAGTATGCAAAAATAGAGATTTTGAATAAAAAAGTTTAAAGAGCTTAAGCGATATTGTTTGAAAATAAAAGAATTTATGTTAAATTCAAAATTTAAATGGCCTCGCAAATTTAAAGGGAAATTGAAATAAAATATGAAATTAATGTTTCAAGTAAATAAGATTTTAAATCATAAAAAGGAAGTGGAATCTAAAACTGGGAGTTTTGGAATAAATTTGGGTAAGTCAAGAAATAACTTTAAAATTGAATTTAATTCAGGGAATCAATGAAAATCGATCAAGCATGTGAGACAGTGATTAATACGGTAAAATTAGACTACGGAAATTTTAAACAAAGTTTTATTAATAAAGTGAAGCAAATATCAGTGGATAATTTGAGATTATAAATTCGTGGTGGAAATTTATAAGGAGATGGATAAATTGTTTAAAAAAAAATAAATGGTGGTTATTTTCAAAAATGCGTGGAAGAAATTTACGAGATTGGAACGTAAATTAAACTGAAAGTAAATCGAGAGGGATTTGTAAATGATTAGATGGGCTATATTGAAGTGGGAAATGTATTTTTCTGAGAAGTTAAGAATATTTTCAAAGAAAGAGTATTAAGTATTTATAGAAAGTTTAAAGGTGTTTTAAAAGAATGTTTTCAGAAATTTTTTATTATTTAATTGTTTTAAAATTTCAAAGTAAACAATAATTAAGTTAGTTATAGTAGTTAATTATTATAAAAGGTTAAATCAGTATTATTAATTAAAAAAGGGTGATTATTCAATATTAATAATTTATATAATAGCTTTATTTTAAAAGTAGTTTTGGCTAAAGTTTTACTTGGAGAATTATTATTGAATTTCATAACAATTATTTTGAATAAAGTGATTTAAGTAGCGTTATTCTAAATATTTTAAGTGCATATTTTTGGATAAAGAGATTTAATTTAATTAAAATCTAATTTGAATGAGAGTAAATGTTTCTTTCTGTAGAAATGGAATATTAGTTGAATTAATTGTTTATTTGATAGTTAAATAACCTCTATCAAATCTGGACCCAAATATAGCTTTGGAAATATCTAGAAGAAGTACGAAAATTACATGGTACAGTTACCGATCAAGGTGATATACTGTACGTATAAACTCGTTCATTCTTCAAGGACGTTGATTGGGAAATCCGTCCATTAACGGTTTGGCGGTGACCTCCGATCTTATCTTCGTCTGTTTGTTTCCTAAAGAACCGAGGTTGAGTTTACTGGAAATAGCGAACGTTGTTTCGAAGAGACCGGGATCAGATTTGCGATCTGAAAACCACTTCGATCCAACTAGTACGTTTTCAAAAGGAAGATAAGGGCTTGAAGTCGAAGATGGACCAGTGAAGTGCAAGGGCTAATTGCTACTAATCCTGAGGGTGATTCCAAAATGGATGTTGTAGGAATAGTGCCTTCGGTTCCATTCGAACTGGGAATAGATTTGTATGAATGAATGTTTTCATAACATAGCCATTGGAGGACAATGAGCATTCTAAGTGAATGTCCTAAAATGGTAATGCTTAGCCTCGAGCCTCATCAATCAGGAATGACTGGAAATTAGGGGAGATGCAGCAAGGCTAAGTGAGTCACACCCAAGTAGGGTATGTCTATCACCTTTCTAGAATAACCTCGGATATTATCACTACTTGTGAAGGGAGATCAAAGAAGGGTAGGAACACCCAGGGTGATAGCGTTTTCGGTCTATTCAGGTTAGGAATATTCCGGTCTTGTGCAGCAGGGGATCCCGGAGTGGTCATTGGTACGGTGTTTCCAGACAGGTAACGTGACAGGTGGTACCCTAGTGCCTAGTCATTAGTTGGAATCCATTCTCCAACACGTTCCCTTTACGGTTTTGATGGTAGAGCCTAGCATTGCTGGAATTTAATGAATGTAACAATTTCAGCAATTTCAATAATTATTTGTACTTAGACACTAATATAATATCAGAGGATTTTGATATGAAATGTTTTGGTTATCGTAAGGTAAAAACCCAGCATGTTTAATTGTGGCGTGCTCTTATGAGATACCTTTGATTTTCAAAGGATTTTTGAACTTTAATAATTCAAATTGAGTGTGTTTTTCCACACTGGTTTTTAAGACTGACTCAGGTATTATTTTATTATAATGCTCAGGTCAAATCGAGTATTACAGATACATGATAGGATGCTATGGAGTTCAGGAGACGAGATGGATGCGAAGGCGTATGACACGTACTTAACTTTTATTCGTTGTGTATCATATGCTGTATATTCAGCTTTTGTGAGGACAAGTTATTATAACTGTCCAATATTGTGCTATTTTTTTGTGTTGTACTCTGATGATGTAATGTATAAAAACAATATAGTTCCTTGTATAAAGATCAGTTGTTATCTATTATATATTGTTCCGCTGCGATTGTGAGTTTCTGTGTTGTTATTTCTATCTTTCTTCTTATACCTCTTTCTTCTTACCCTAACGATCTGGTATTTTTGGCATTCGATTGTTCTGCATGTAATACAGTAGACGTATTGATGTCGATTTTTTGGGCATCAAAAATCTGGTCGTGACATTTTTAAACAATTCAAGTAAGTTATATATGTGTATTTTTTAAGAATGTAATTGAATGTTACACAAGTTTATCTTATTCATTTTTATTAACAAAATGTTCAATAATTACATCTTCTAAATTTTCATTACTCTTTAATTTGTAAGTGACAATCTTCAATTTCTTTACATTTCTTTTTAGGAGTTTCCAATTATTAATATAGTCAAGATTTCATTCATTATAGTAATGAAAAATTCAAATTTACAGAATTTAAGAACTAAATAACGGGTTCCAATTTCAAATCATTTTAAAATAATATTGATACTCATATCTTTTATATATCAATCATATTTAGAAATTTAAGATTTGTTTATCAAAACAAATGTGCAGTAAAACTACTGCAATTGTCTTCCCACTTTGAAACTTGAAAATGAACGTCGATGATGCATGCACTCATCAATGAAATTATTCTCTAGCGATAGCGAGGGGAGTACGGAATCTATTTCCTTTAAAAATTCATCTAAAACATTCTTTCAAATTACATTGAAAATATTAATATCCAAAATACTTCCAACTAATACTAATATTATATTCCAAAAACTCGGAACTTAAATATCAAATTTCCAATTTATATTTACTTTATTTATAAACCATATTTTTGCAACCAATATTCATAAATTTCTCTACCTAACAAACATCATATCATAAAAAACTATATCCATTTATAACATTTATTCTTTTATATACAAAATATAATATTAGGTAAAATTATTTCATTTACCTATATTTCAAAACAATATTGTGTCGGTCTGCCCTATTTAGTGTTTAGAAATCCATATCGATGTAATAGTGTCCTATGTATTGACCAGAATTTATAAATACTAAACAAAACAAATTAACACAATATAAAACATTTTATAACACTAACAAATACGCTCTCTCGTATGTATACACTTAATGACTCATTCTAGGGTATTACTACCCTATCTCTAATGAGTCAGACCCTGTAAAGCTAAGGTTATCGCTAAACCAAAGCTGTGATGCAAATCTAACGACTTGCCTTTTTAGGTGGTTTAAATCGATAATCAACCACACATGTCAGACTCAAACCATTCAAAAGAGAGGATGTTATGGGGTAAATAAGGAAAAGAAGAGGAAAGAAAGTAAAAAACAAAACACAGAAGCTCACAGCGGAATGACAAAATATAATAATTAAATAAACAGTTCACGAAGCTGTTTTACAAATAGCATTTGATTACACTTTAACAATACAAATCAGAGTTACATACAGCAGAAATAAATAAATAATGCAGCGGAACAATATGATGCAGTGGAAGATATATGAAATAATATAGTATACAAATCTCCGCCTTCATACTCCAGAAATAAAGTCTTCAATACACTGAAAAGCTCAAGCTGTCCCCAGCGTAATGAAAAGACAAAACACTCGAGTCAGAATTAAAAGACCTTACGTAAGTTAAATCAACAATAAATAAATATAAGTGCAACAACTTCGGAGATGTTTACCGGGTTTTACATCACATATCCAGTGTCTAACATGCGTGCAATAACTCAAGAGATGTTCAGGATTCCATCTCCTAAGGATCCGTTAAACTATCTACATACGTAGTACAATATGCTATTATAATAGCATCTACGGTAAAGTAAAGTATTAAAATAGCATTAAGGTGTTACCCATATCCCTTTTAACACATATTTATATATTCCCGTGGTCTATACAGTACCATAATTCCTCCGTAAACTAGAGGGCTATCAGAGGGTACTTCATTAGTATGGTACAAACCAAACTCGTAATGGGTGCGATAAGGCATGTGATAAGGCAAGCGAGGCAATGCCAAGGTAGGATTCAATGGTTTGCAGAACCGGGCTGGGGGTAACGCATGGCAGCTACTAACGCCCACCTTGGAACACACTCTCATATTGAATTGAGGGGTGGCCACCAAATCAATTACAAAGCAACAGATACGGTATTGAAGAAGCATGTCCGATCGGAGGTGCAACCTCACTTAGCCTAGGTATGGCTCATATTTTAGTCACATCAAGCTAACTCGAGGGAGTCATGGTTACGTTAATACCTTATACAGAATCGTTCTCAAACCATCCTACTTTACTTTGGAATCTCCACCACGTATACAGTTGTTAAAGTGCTTTTTAGAATTGGCAGAGAGTATGACAATATTCAATCCCGATCTCTTTAACAACCAAACGCTTATTTCACACTAGATGGTTCTTTTACATTTTCAAAACCAATTCATATTTAATGTCAAAATATCATATTCAATTCAAAACATATCATTTCCAAAATCATATTCACTTTCGAGATCATACTCCAAAGTAGGTTAAATTCACATTTCAAAATCATTATGTTACTCAAAAATGTCATTTCTCTAGAAAATATCACTTTCAAATTCCAACATATGTTATAACATCATTTAACCATATCCGCCTTTAACTTAGGGTTTAAAATATAAACAATTCAACTTTGTACCATTTGAATTTTTGAAATTAATTTAGATAGTCATAAATAGCTTTAAATAGTTTAAAATAGATTACAATAGCTTAAAATAGTTTAAAATAGATTACAATAGCTTAAAATAGTTTAAAATAAATTAAATTAGATTAAAATAGTTTAAAATAGATTAAATAGCTTAAAATAGATTAAAATAGATTAAAATAGTTTAAAATAGATTAATTTGTGTAAAATAGATTAAAATAGTTTAAATGGTTTAAAATAGTAAAAATAGATTTAATTTAGTTCAATAGTTTAATATAAAATGGTTTGAAAAAATCTAAATAAATTTGAATTTAAAATAACATATTTTTAACAGTTTGTATTAAAATAATTAATTTGAAAGTAATATCAAATTAAACTATTTCTTTCATTTCAACAAATCTGGGCCATATCCAGCTTTTAAATTAATAACTCAATTTTTATCTTTCAGTTCAGATTCTCAATAAAACCATTTAAATCTATGTCGATTTAAAATCCATGTTTGAACTATAAATTTAAACTTCTTCAAATTTAGTAGATTTCAAAGTCTAAATATTCAAACAATTTCAATTACTCAATTACGATAAATTTCTAAATTCAATTTTGATATTTCTATTTAAATGCTTTTAAACAATTCATTTGAATGAGTTTCAATTTCAACATTTAAAGCTTGGATTTTTGAAATTAATTCAGTTTATATAAATCACATTTTATTTCAAAATATCATTTAATTGGATTCAAAATTTTGGGATTTTAAAAAATTAATTAATTTAACCAATTCGATGTTTATATATAATTTTCTACCCTATGGTCAAGTGATATAGATGTATATCATTTTAGCCCACAACAATTTAAATTTATCGATATATATCATTTCAATCCGCAATCCCGAGTTAAAAATTCAAAAATCCATAAAATTGCTCGAGTCTATCATTTCAACCCATAACGATGTTTTCCCAATCTATAGAACATTCGAGTATGTATAATTTTAACCCATAGTGATCTTCCTAGCAATAACTAAGGGCACTTGCAGTGTGATAACAATATATAAATATAACATCCAGTCATCCAATATCAACAATTAAACATCCATATCAATCATCATTCAAACCAACCAACCAATAACAACAATTAACTGATTATCAATAACAGGTATTAACTGGCAAATTAAAAATTCAATACTAAACTAAATGGCGATTAAATTCAATAAAAGTCAGATTTAACTGGAATGACAATTTGAATATACCAAACATCAACTAATCAAATTCTAATCACATTATAAATTCTAATCAAAACACCCACCTTTGATTTCAATTGATTTTAATATTCAAAAATAGCCCAAAATCTAATAGTCTCAAAATTTATCCAAACCAGTTCATTAATGTCTGGAATTCCGATACGATCGCAACGGAGAAAACCGTGCATGAATCCGAGCTCGTATGGAAAAATTATGCGTGTTAGAAGATATAAATTTAAAATTTAAATTAAAACAATTAAAAGGGTAATTCTGTAAATTCGATTACCTTCACCCATCCAAAAACGAACCCTACTGACACGATTTAAGCTCAGCCACTACAACAACATTCAAATGCCGCCGCCTATGGCCAGTCGTGGCCATGCCGAGCACCCCCAATCAAACCGCCGTCGCTAGCACAGCCTCCACGACCACAAAGCCCCCTTCCTACAATCACCATCTACACCATAAGAGCAGCCGTCGACGTTAAATTTCCAACCCTGATCCAATTTTACACGGCGATCAAACCAATGATTTGACAAACGACCAACTCCGATGAACTCCCTACGGCAATCTCCTCGCAACCGTACCCTCGAATTGACGATCCATCGCCATTGATCAACTATCAAACGAACAACTGAGAATGCTTTGGTCAATTCCAGACAAATCAAAAGTCGATTACAAAAAAGAACAGTTGATTAAGGTTATGCTCGTCGGGAGCTTTCCAACAGATATATAATTCGATATAGTTTTGAGGAGTTTGATTTTCGATTTGAATTTGGAATTGAATTAGGGTTTGTAATTGGAATTTGGTTTCTGCCATTAGAAGAAGGAAGATCAGACAAGTAAAATTCCATTGTACATAGAAGTTAGCTTTTAAAATCAGCTTATTTTAAACTAAATTTATTAAATTTATTTCTATGCGTTTCGAGCCCGCGTGATCAAACAACAAGTCTGATCGCTACGAAACTTGAATTCCTACAATAATTCACTGTTACGGATTCGATGAAACTAGTTTCGTCGAAATCCGAGAAAGTGGCCAAAAAGGTTATTTTCACGTTAATTAAATAAATTATTATTAAATTGGTTTATTCACCTTTCAAATCCAAAGTAAATAGTTAACAATTTTCATCATTTTTGGATTACCTAGCATTAAAATCTTTTAAAACAAATTTCCATGTCAAATTCAATATTTAGTATTACATAAATTACAACGTTCAATTTCAATTGAAATAAATTCATTAATTATAATTTAACTTTCAAATAAATTCGTTTATTTTGATTTTCATCTTATTATTCAATCAACAATACCTTATAAATTTGATTAATATAAGTTCACATTTTTATTACATCAATATTCTACTGTTATCATTTTATTCATATTAACTGCAATATTTAAGTAGATTAATTACAATTGATTTCCAATTTAATTTCAATGAATTAAATAGTGGGATGATAATTAAACAATTGTTACAACTTACCATTTCAATTACATTTCTATGTTTATTGTTTACAAACAAAGCTAATCAATTCACATACTGATTAATCATTCTATAGTAACCAATTTCAATTAATTACGTACAATTTACCATTAAATACAACATTTGGTTTGTTTCCTTATTTACAATCTCTAACCAATTTAACTTTACAATTATTTCAATTACTTGATATTACATTAAAATAATTGTCAATAACTGACGCAGCGGATTAATCAAACAAAACTTCAATCGATGGATTGTAGCAATCGGGGAGTTGAAGATACCAAAAATGCCCAAGTTCGTTGATCCAAAGATACCGAACTCTAGCTATCTCAAACACGTTGATAGCGCACTATACCGTGTTTCAAGATCTACGATTCTTCGCACGTTGATCTAGCGCACTAGATTCCGTGAATCGGCTTCTACGATCGTTGAATCGAGCGCACTCGATTAACCGAAAGAGGAGATAGGAGATTACACTCAACTACCAATTGGTATGAAAGCACAAAGCTAACAAAAGAGAAATTTTATTCAAAATCAACAACCACCAAAAATTACAACACACACGCTATTTATAGGAATTACAACTCAACACAACAATCATTACCCAACTCTTAGGTCGGCCGCGACTTACGACCTAACTTAGGTCGGCAGCGACCTAACATCAACGACTCAACACCTTTCAGCACCTAGGTCGGCAGCGACCTATCAACACTGCATATTCTCCTGTATACAACACAGCACTCAACGCGACCTAACAAACAACTCACGCGATCTAACATTCATATGGACTGACTCAACAACCACGACTTAAGATAGGTCGTTAACGACCTACGACTTATACAAGGTCGTTTCCGACCTAACACACACCTGTACATTACATGGCGACTTAGTTAAGGTCGTTCGCGACCTAAAGGAGTGCTTCAGCAATCTTCTTGCGACTTTATGAGTTAGGTCGTTCGCGACCTAATAATGTGGTAACAGGAACTTCATGCGACCCATCTTCCTCGCGACCTAACTTAGGTCGGTGATTTCTTCTTTCGGAATTTCCACTAGGTCGTAGGCGACTTAGAATGCTTCTCATAGGTCGTAGACGATCTAACATCCCTTCCTTAGGTCGTGACCGACCTAAGGTGCCTTCGTTAGGTCGCAACTCAGTGTTTTGCGTTTTCTTAGGTCGTTGCCTGTTCTCGTTAGCTCGGCCATGACCTATACCTTTCTCCTTAGGTCGTATACGACCTAGGCCTTCTTTTTCCTGAAATTCTTTAGGTCGGACTTCTTCCTCCAGTGATTCCTTAAGTCGTACTCGACTTATAAGCAAGTTAGGTCGGGACCGACTTATGGCTTCGACTCTCTGGCCTGCATTATCCTCTCCGGGTTGACAGAAATTCGACCTCGAATTTTCACCATCTTCTACAACAATCCCTTCTCCATGATATGGAATTAAATGTTTGACGTTAAAAACATCAGATGTATAAACATCCTCTGGTAGCTTTAATCGATAAGCATTCTCATTAATCCTCTTCAAAACTTCAACAGGACCAATTTTCCGCGCCTTTAACTTGTTATAAGCACCTACTGGAAAACGATCCTTTGTTAACACAGCATAAACCAAATCACCTTCTTTAAATTCAACATTTCGTCGTTTCGAATCTGCAAACTTCTTATATTTCTCATTCGATTTCTCCAATCGTTCCTGAACGATTTTATGACATTCATTCAGCTCATCAACAAAATCAGCAGCTCGTTTAACTGTTCCTTTCGACGGTGGTACTACTGCTAAATCCAACGGTCCCCTGGGTAAATTTGAATAAACAATCTGAAACGGACTGAATCCCGTGCTTCGATTTACTGCATGGTTATGTGCAAACTCTGCCTGGCATAACTTCATGTCCCAACTTTTCAGATTGTCCTTCACAATCTTCAACCTCAGACTACAATCTGGAACACATAAACGATTCCCCTTAAACAGAAAACCATCCACCAACATGAATTCATCAGCATTTCCTTCCTTAACTTTCTCAACAAACTTTGCAAAGTAAGGATCCTCTTCCATCAGCTCTGGCAACATTTCAAACCCTGTCACTTCAACCTTCAGAGTTGTCAACAAATGACTCCTTCTACTCAATGCATCAGCTACTCGGTTCGTCACCCCAGATTTATGTTTGACAACAAAAGTAAATTGCTGTAAATAGGCAATCCATGATGCATGTCTTGCAGAAATCTTGTCTTGCCCCTGTAAATGCTTCAATGCCTCGTGATCAGTGTATAGAACAAATTCTTTCTGGAATAGATAGTGCCTCCAGTGCTTCACAGTTTGTACAACAGCATAGAATTCAACGTCATATGTACTGTATCTCATCTTCGCCCCAGACAACTTCTCACTGAAATAAGCAACTGGCTTCCCATTCTGACTCAGAACTCCACCAATACCAACCTTCGATGCATCAGTGTGTAATTCAAACAACAACTGAAAATTCGGTAAAACAAGAATCGGTGCTGTCGTCAACAGTGACTTAATCTTCTCAAAAGCATCTCCCGCTTCTTCTGACCATAAAAACTGCTTTCCTTTCATGCAATCAGTAACTGGAGCCATCACGCTACTGAAGTGTGGAATGAATCTTCGGTAGAATGACGCTAGCCCGTGAAAACTTCTCACTTCTGTCATTGTCCTCGGCTGTGGCCAATTCCTGACTGCTTCCACTTTATTCTGGTCAACTTGAATACCTTCCCCTGAAACAATATAACCCAGAAATAAAACACGTCTCGTCATAAACACACATTTCTTTGTAGCAGCATAAAATTGTTCTTCACGAAGAATAATCAACACTTCCCTCAAATGTAGAACATGTTCTTCCATACTCCTGCTATATATCAGAATGTCGTCAAAATAAACCACAACAAATTTCCCGATGAATGGTCTGAAGATTTGGTTCATCACTCGCATGAATGTATTCGGTGCATTGGACAAACCAAATGGCATAACCAACCATTCGTATAACCCCTCTCTTGTCTTGAAAGCTGTCTTCCACTCATCTCCAGGTCTAATGCGAATTTGATGATAACCACTTTTCAAATCAATCTTCGAAAAGATAGTCGCCCCACTCAACTGATCCAGTAAGTCATCCAACCTTGGCATTGGAAATCTGTATCGCACAGTAATCTTATTCAAGGCCCGACTGTCAGTGCACATCCTCCACGTCCCGTCCTTTTTGGGTACCAATAAAGCTGGCACAGCACAAGGACTCAGACTCTCCTGCACTCGTCCCTGCTCAAGCAACTCTTCCACCTGCCTTCTCAATTCTTCATGTTCCTTTGGACTCATTCGATAATGCGGTCTATGCGGCAATACTGCTCCCGGAACAAGATCAATTTGATGTTGAATATCTCTCAACGGCGGTAACTCTTTGGGCAACTCCTCTGGAAACACATCTTCAAACTCTTTCAAAACAGACTTAGCTTCTTCGGGAACTTCAACTTCTTCACCACAATCTCGCCCAATCAACAAAAAGACTTCAGGCTCCTCTTCAACTTCCTTGACAAACTCCTTCAAAGTCAACAGAATTTTCAATTCCTCAATCTCCTCCAGCTTGCTCTCCCTCTGTTGCTGCTTCTTGGGAACCAAAGTGATTTTAGTACCCTCGAACATGAAACTATAACTGTTAGAACGACCATCATGTTGCACCGCTCTATCATACTGCCACGGTCTTCCCAGCAATAGATGACAAACATCCATGTCTACCACGTCACACCAGATCTCATCCTTGTATTTCTTCCCAATTGAAAAACTAACACAAGCTCTTCGACACACTTTCACTTCACCTCCTTTTCTTAACCATGCTAGCTTGTACGGTTTAGGATGCTTCTCAGTTTTCAAGTTCAATTTCCTCACAGCCTCTGTAGAAATAATATTATCGCAACTTCCAGCATCAATAACGAACTTGCAAACTTTTCCCAGAATAGTACATGTCGATTGAAAAATATTGCTTCTCAGCCAACTACAATCCTCCTCTTGCTTTGGTGTCAAACAACTCCTCCTCATCATAAGATTACATCCTTCATCTCCCGACACTTCTTCTTCTTCCTCAACATAAGGTACATTTGAATACTCTGCCTCCTCACCATCATCTGCTTCAACCTCTGCAACCATGGTTCTCTTCTTTGGCTTCGGACACTCATTGCTTTTATGCCCCAACTCTTGACAATTATAACATTTGAAAATAGTACTAGCCTTCGCCTTCTCAACCTCCTTCACCACTGGCTTTGAAACTGGTTTAGGAACATGAGAACTTCCACCAACACCCTTCACTGGATTATTAGAGTTAGTAAACACACCTCCTCCACGCCTTCCTTGTTTCTCCCAAGCCAATGCTTTTTGATGTGCTTCTGCAACGGATCTAGGATCAAACATATTAACCATATCCTGGATCTGCATTCTCAAACCTCCAATGAATCTAGCAGTCAGCTGTTCTTCTGTCTCCATTATATCGTTTCTGGCAATGAGTTGGTAGAATTCATCAGCATAATCACTAACAGATTTAGTCCCCTGCCTCAGATTCTGCAACCTTTGGTACATAAGTGATTGGTAGTTGTAAGGTAAGAAAGTAGATCTCATCAACTTCTTCATCTTCTCCCAAGATTCTATCTTTGACTTCCCCATCCGTTCTCGAGTAAGTTTAGTTTGCTGCCACCATGCCAATGCTCTCCCCCTCAGCCTTGTAGCAACTAACTTCACCCTTCGACTCTCCGGCACCTCCTTGAAATCAAAGATTTCCTCCACATTAGACAACCAATCAAGAAACTCCTCAGCAACCATCCCGCCTTTAAACTCCGGAATCTCCATCTTCATACCCGACTCCCAACGACGATCATCCTCAACATCCCGATAAGAATTCCGAACTTGGTCTCGATCTCGATAATGAATACTTGCTCTATCACCTTCTTCAACAAAATCAAAAGTACGCCTACATCGATCTCGACCAATGTCATCCCTTCGTTCATGCATGCTTCTTTGACTATGTCTCTCCTCATCTCTATATGCTTCATGGTCAAATTCACGTTGACTCCTTCTCTCTTCATGTACATAGTCATGATGATCTCTTCGTGATGAAATTGATGTTTCTCTTCTATCTCTACATGAATGTGGTGATACCCTCCTCGCTTCCGTAACCGATGGCGAAACTCGGTTTCCTCCATGGTTCGAGTTTGGTGATCTCCTCCTTTGATTCAAGTCATTCATCAATCTCTCCAATTTACCAATGCCTTCATCGAATTTATCATTAATACGTTGTTCCATAAGTTCAGCTTCTTCTCTACGATACAAAGCTTCAACGTTTTGATGTCGGTTAGCTCTCCTTGGTGGCATGGTTGTAAACTTCACAAGACTTCAAAAATTTAACACAAGACTTCAAGACTTCCAACAACAAGTCACGGCTCAATATGACTCGGCTCCTATGTCTCGGCAAAGCTTTATATACTTCACAAAAGTTTGCCTTGACTTATCTCGGCAATACAATGTCTCGGCTACAAGTTGACTCGGCAAGACTTGCTCCAACACTCTTTGGCTCGGCTCAAAGTATACACGGCCTACTTCACTTCATTCAATTTCCAACACTTTGATCCGAAATGGAATGGATCGAAAGTTTCCCCCTTCGTTGCAACTTCAAGATGAACACGATGAACAACTTCAAACTTCAACACTTGGCTCCAAGATCTCGAATTAGCTATGATTGGCTAAAACAAGCTCTGATACCAAAACTGACGCAGCGGATTAATCAAACAAAACTTCAATCGATGGATTGTAGCAATCGGGGAGTTGAAGATACCAAAAATGCCCAAGTTCGTTGATCCAAAGATACCGAACTCTAGCTATCTCAAACACGTTGATAGCGCACTATACCGTGTTTCAAGATCTACGATTCTTCGCACGTTGATCTAGCGCACTAGATTCCGTGAATCGGCTTCTACGATCGTTGAATCGAGCGCACTCGATTAACCGAAAGAGGAGATAGGAGATTACACTCAACTACCAATTGGTATGAAAGCACAAAGCTAACAAAAGAGAAATTTTATTCAAAATCAACAACCACCAAAAATTACAACACACACGCTATTTATAGGAATTACAACTCAACACAACAATCATTACCCAACTCTTAGGTCGGCCGCGACTTACGACCTAACTTAGGTCGGCAGCGACCTAACATCAACGACTCAACACCTTTCAGCACCTAGGTCGGCAGCGACCTATCAACACTGCATATTCTCCTGTATACAACACAGCACTCAACGCGACCTAACAAACAACTCACGCGATCTAACATTCATATGGACTGACTCAACAACCACGACTTAAGATAGGTCGTTAACGACCTACGACTTATACAAGGTCGTTTCCGACCTAACACACACCTGTACATTACATGGCGACTTAGTTAAGGTCGTTCGCGACCTAAAGGAGTGCTTCAGCAATCTTCTTGCGACTTTATGAGTTAGGTCGTTCGCGACCTAATAATGTGGTAACAGGAACTTCATGCGACCCATCTTCCTCGCGACCTAACTTAGGTCGGTGATTTCTTCTTTCGGAATTTCCACTAGGTCGTAGGCGACTTAGAATGCTTCTCATAGGTCGTAGACGATCTAACATCCCTTCCTTAGGTCGTGACCGACCTAAGGTGCCTTCGTTAGGTCGCAACTCAGTGTTTTGCGTTTTCTTAGGTCGTTGCCTGTTCTCGTTAGCTCGGCCATGACCTATACCTTTCTCCTTAGGTCGTATACGACCTAGGCCTTCTTTTTCCTGAAATTCTTTAGGTCGGACTTCTTCCTCCAGTGATTCCTTAAGTCGTACTCGACTTATAAGCAAGTTAGGTCGGGACCGACTTATGGCTTCGACTCTCTGGCCTGCATTAATAACATTCAAATAATCATTATTAAATCAAATTCTTGTTATCTTCTCGTAATTAAATCATACAGTTTATTTCTTGCAATATTAGTTTCCAAAATCTTGTTAAATTTAATATTTTTAATTATAAAAAAATATGGATCGTTACAAATGTAGTCTTACATAGTAATATAAGAACATCTGTGATGCTAAAGAAATGTCGAAGATTCCTCATGTATTTACGGTGTGAAGTGTAATGCAAGCTAAAGCATATACATATATGGATATTGCGTGTATTATTTGGGCAGATATATTACTGACATTAAAAGTGGATCAATTGTTAGTAACCAAATTGGTTATGAGATATCTTTGAGAAACAAAAGATTATATGCTCAAGACAGATTGATTGGAGATCATAAGGTATTACAGTCTGAATAGTTTGGATGCCAAGAGTACAAAAGATCCACTTCAAATAACAATAATATTATTGTTGTTGTTGTTATTTTTTTGGGTGAAGCTATATAAGGAAAGCCGTCATACAGATGCTTATAGCCTTCCTTACTATTTTCCGTTATGGGGCATCCAACGATGGAAAATAATTGTTTAATTTTGTCATATAGCAATGGACAATTGAATAAAGAAATTGAATGATCATTAAAGTAATATTGTAACAATAAACAATATATTATTTTCCAGTAAGGGGAGAGTGAAAAATAGATTGTAATTCATAGAGCATACTATGACAAACTCTAATATGACGCATCCGCATACAAAAGGATTATCACCCAAGGTCTTTCGTAAGCATCTTGCTCGATTGTTGTAACTTTTATGTAAGAATATTTTGGTTTAGGGGGAGTTTGTATGTGGTCCAAGGTCTTTCATGAGCATCTTGCTCAATTGGTGCAACTTTTATGTAGGAATATTTTGGTTCAGGGGGAGTTTGTATTTGGTACTATCATATGACACATTGCTCTATACTTTGGTTACAGATATATATCAAGTTTCTGATCAAAAATAAAGTAATAAAGTTTTTTTTGCACTCCATGTTGTTTAAATATTAAAAATTTTGATCTCACTAAAGTAGGACTAGTTGGAAACAGACATGTACACATCCATTATTAGTCTATATCGTTTGATTGTGTTGGTATATGTGACCATTGATTGGTTTATTTACACTGAAGGTAACGCAAGCCACTTTGATCCTTTGTCAGCACAGTTAATGGACGAGATTGTTTTTGAAACATCTTATGTTATAAATAGCAAATTTTGGAGCTCATAAAGTTAAACACATTTATAAGGTTATTGCATATATGGCCCATGGGGAGATTTGTTGGAAAACTTCAATATGTGGGCCACATATGTAAAATAAACGTGCCCTGCTATATTGGTGTAAAGCCTAATTAAAGTGACCAAATTATGAATTAAAATTAAAAGGCCTACAAGTATAATTGTCATGGTATTAATGTGTAGATACTGGAGCAATTCTATTTTTTTGAAGGGACAAATTTGTAAATGCTAGCATTATAAATAAGGGGTTATGGTCCCCAAATTACATAAGCTCCAGTTATTCTCCTAATCTCTTTCATGGAAATAACTCAGATCTAGGGTTTACATCAATTTGGAAGATCAGATCCAACTCTCATCTTTTAGATCCATCTCTTTCTCTTAATCAATTTATGAAAGCATAAACTATGAATTCAGATCTAATATAAGGTCTACGGTTTGTGTTAATATGGAAAACCAAACCAAATTTTCTTTTCCATCAGCAACTATGAATTCAGGTGTGGTTCTGCTAACCCATTTACTTTCCTCTATTTCTTTTCAATTAAATCAATATGGGTCACCTATTCAGATCTAGGGTTTCAGATTAATCAGTCTTAAAGTATATTGAAATCCTAACATAGCATGGTAGTTTATTTATAGTCCAGACTTATATATTATCTTGATATATGGTTCATAAACTCAAATTACTATCCTAGATAGTGGTGTATCTGTATCATATATGCATTTTTTAAAACATTGGGTATATAAGTTTTTGTACGATTTTATACAGTCTGCTTGCGTAAAATGAAATCAAATCATGCTGCATCAACTTTACAATTTTTTTTCAATAATTGGTTGAAGAATGAATTTTTTTTGAATTAATTGGTTGTACAAACCTACCACTTGTAGGCTTATGGATAACCTGGCTGTAACATGACCTAAATGTTTTTTACTCGGACCCATAATGCCAACTATCTATGGTCAATGTATGCACTTTCATCAACTATGTTTTACGTAATGAACATACATGTTATGCTTAGTTTAACTCAATTGTTTGGATAACTTTTAGTTTCATTTTTTGACAAATATTCACAATAGTACTTATAAATTCTACGATCTAACATATAAAGCGAGTTTTCAAGTATTAGCTAGTAATTTCACTATCTTTTTCCCTTTTGTTGCAATTTTTAAAAGAGTGTACCCTAAAGTTCCAACGGTATGAATTGTTAATGAAGAGACTTAATACTGCCATGGAGGTTAAAATTTTGCATTATTTTATTGTTATTTAACAGCTTAAGGATATAGCCTTTAGAGGTATGTTTGCACTTTGTAGCGACACACAACATGATCTAAAGTGAAATGGTAGTGACATTAAGCAACAATTTCTATTGGGTATTTGTATGTGTAGCCAGTAGTATATCATTTGCAATGTGTAGACTATTGTAAATAAGAAAATATGCACTCATGCTATGTAGCAAGGTAAAGGTAGAAGGATATTTGTGTGGTTCAATAGGTAAATGCTAATATCTTATAGCTTTAGTATTTGCTGCTACTGCTACCGGTCCATAATATGAGAGATGATAAATCGAAACTGAAAAATGAATATGCAGGTTTTGGCACCATTTTCAATTGGTTTCGCTATGTTTATGGTACACTTAGTGCTATTCCAATCATTGGCACTGGATCAACCTGGCTAGAAGCTTCGGATCTGCTGTTATTTATAACAAGGATAAAGCCTGGGATGATCAGGTATACGACTACAACATCAAAATGTTAAAGTTTATACTGTGTATGTTGTATGTTTTTTTGATAGTGATATTTTATATTGGGAAAAATGCAGTGGATATGTTGGGTAGGACATTCATAGGAGCAGTAATTGTAGCAACCTATCACCAGTATGTCTTGAGAAATTGATTCAGGTTATAACCATTTATTCAACATTAAACCGGTTTTGCAAGGTCAAGTGATATTTATTGTTATCTTTGAAAACATGGTAGCTAGCTTTAATATTTGGTCCTAGTTGTTTTTTTAATAGGTTGCTCTTTATACTCACTCCTAGATTCTTCCTACCACAATTATTATGAGAAATGTTCCATCCTTTTCTTTTATGTAGAAAGGATCATTTACTATTATAGTGAAAACTAGTGTGCCAGTGATGCCAATTACTCTTATGGGAACTGAAAATCTAATGCCTGCCGGAAAGAAGGGGATATTGAACTCAGATTCCGTGCAAGTTGTTATTCACAAGCCTATGATCGAAGAAAAAGCCGATGAATTGTGTAGAGATGTTAGAAGTGTCAATGCCGAAACACTCATTCTTCATGGTTTTGGAGTGCACAGAATGGGTTATTCAATCTTGGTTTAGATCAAAGATGTATATTTGAAAGGAAGAACAAAAAACCGAGGTATAGTTTTCTTTACCGTTTCAAAGTAGTATCTAACATGATAGTTTACTTATTTACAAATTTAATATATGATAGTCCGCTAAAATTTGTTTGTCCCTCTACAACAAATATACGAAGTTCGAAATGGTATTTCAAAATACAATGTTTTCTCATTAAATTGCTTTTATGTATAGTTGCAGAATTGATTCTTTCATTCATATTCCTAATACTGACTACTACTCCATAGATAAGCTCCTACAAAATTATATTTCATTTCATTTTTAAGAGTTTAAGATACCATTTTAACTTGTTAGTGCAATCTTCTTGCATAAATGATGGTGGATGGCACTGAATCAAATTTTAACTTAGATTCACAACTGTTCTGTGACTGAAGCTGATTATGTTTGATAGGGCACACACATATATTACAAGAAGGAATAAATAAATACACTTGAGAAACATGTTGAACTCACTATTAAAAGAGGTAACTGAACAATACACATTGGGTTGCAACTGACATGTTCTTGGCCATCAAAATCACTGTTGAATGTACTCCAGATGGTAAGCACGTACTGATCGCTTCGCTCGCACCCGTGTATGATACACATTGTGAATGAATCAATGTATGGCAAAGTGGATTTATCGATAGGTCAAAATAAGTAAGAATTTTCTTTAATGTGTTTATAGTGAGGTTGTTAATGGATACCCAAAAAATCCTAACTCTATCCACATCTGTATCCGAAAAGCAAATAAATATTCGATAGGTCAAAATAAGTAAGAATTTTCTTGATGTCGAGGAAGTTTGTTATGTGGGCTTTGTTGTAGGAGGATTTGCAGTGGACGAGTTCAATTGATGCTTGATAAGGTTATTCTATGGGCTTTTGGTGTAGGAGGAGATTGTAGTTTGTATTTGTATAAGAGAGGAAAGTGGTTGAAGTTTGTTGATTGCTGAGGGGGTAGGAAGGTTGATGGTGGAGTGTTTGTATATTGTAATGGTGAAAGGTGAATTTTGAGGTGAGGGCGTAGGTCAGAGGCAGTGGGTTGTTGTGGAATGAGGGTTTTGCAGTGTAAGTTTGTATAGGAAGGAGATGTTGGCAATTTGGAAATGAAAATTGTAGATTGAAGATTTGGTAATTCATACATTATCAGCACACGTAAATTATCAGGACATGTATATAATTCTAACTGTTGACCATTATACTTGTCTACAGGTAATTAGCATTTTCGAAGTGAAGAACAGCTGCATCATAGAATTGTTGGTAATTAAGCCATGACATGACTTTAACTATTACATATTATAATATTTTGTTCATACTAGTTGTGTAGACTTGTTTGTAAATGATTGTGGTATGTGAATTCGCTTATTTTGTCGAAATACAGTTATTGAAATGATTATGGATATTATGCCTGATTATGCGATTAACGTGTTTTATCAATTATTTGAATATGATGATTATCGATGTTGGTTTGAAAATGATAATTATGTGATTGATTGTTGGTTTTAGTATGGCTATTATATATAAGTGATTTTCGGAAATGATACAAGCCATTAACAATCAATAGCGACATTTAAAATGTGTTGTACATCAATCAATAAGTTTTAATAGCGTTTCGAAAGTGCTACGGGAACAAACGCAATTTACAAAAAAGATACCGTAGCAGAGAAAAAATTCAGTAAAAAAATTATAGTAGGACAACTAAAATGCAGCGAAAATATTATAGTAGCATAAAAAAAGCTACAGGAAAAAAGAAGGATGCAAGTAAAAACGCTGCTAAAAATGTAATTTGGACTGCATTTTGAAATGCTGCAAAAATTTTTTTGTAGGGTTTCAGAAATGCTACAATATGTTTGCTTTTGGTAGAGTTTACTAAATGCAACTAAAACTTTCAGAATTTTAGTTGCATGCAGTGTCGCAGCGTTTACCGAAAATGCTAGTAAAAGTTTTGGCAACGTTTTTCCAACGCTAGGAAATTACTTTTCTGATATAGTGTTGGCCGTTGAAGTTTTCAATGGTAGAAAGCTTTACCATCCATTTCTAGCGATTGGCTAAGCTAGGAAGGCTAGCCTTAGTTTTATTTGGTAGAGGTGACGAAGGGTACATAACCATGGTCGGTTATAACACTTAAATGCCCTAAGGCAACATGACATCGTGGTTAAAATAGATTAAGCGAGGTATGGGTATTTTGAATTTAACCAGACCGAGGTTGGTAATTTTGCAGTTTAGTTCCTGTTTAATATTTTATTGCAAAATAAATCTTAAAATTTCTAACTAGAATAACTTTTTCATACAAACTCCAATTCACACGCTATTTCTTTTATTGGACTCGAGGCAAAACTCTGGAAGATTTAGAGCATGATTTATTGAGTTTAGAGGCTGTTAGCAAAAAACGTTGGTATATTTTATTTAGTTTAATCCATTGAATTTTAAAATATTAAATGCAAATCCATTGATGAAATTAATAACTATTGAGATGTGTTGTGTTATATTAAGATTATTTAGATATTGTTAATATTTTGGATATGTTGTACACTGTTGATTGTTTATTACCGATTATCGTATTATTGGATGTTTAATCATAAGCAATTGTGGATTTGAAATTTGGATGTAACTGATTGAGAAAAAATGGATGAAATTGATTAATAATGTGAAGATTGAATAAAAAATATGGTAAATAAGGTTATTTGCAGATTTTGGACGATGTTATAAATAATAGTGGTTTAATGAATTAAAAATGAGATTAGTGCAAAAAATTTAATAAGGTTATTATTTATGAATTTCTAGGGAAACTCATAAATATTAATGGAAATATATTTCAAAGTAAAATTGGAAAATTTTGATATTATAATTTAAATAAAATGAAATTTCATAAATAATCATATGGTTTCTATAAAAATTACACTATTTTGAGATAAATTGCAGTGAATTGGTTTTGGAGAATATTTAAGGGATTTAGTATGTACATTATTACTTTGACGTAAAATAATAATATTATTGGTTTGAAAATTAATTTGATGTAAATTACTATTTTTTGATATAAAATACGATGTTTCAAGAGATTTAAAGTAATGGGATTATAAAAAAGTATTTTGACGTATATTATAATATCAGAAGAATTATTATTGTCTTAAGATAATAAAAAGGTGCTTTTATAATGAACAATAATAAAATAATTTTATACTTAAGAGAAAATGATGGCCATAAATATGATGTTTCGGATGGTTATTATATGTGATTAATTGTTGATTTTATTTGTTACATATGTTGTTTTAGGATGGTGAAATTGCATTTGGATGGATGTGCAATAGTTTTTGTAATATTTCATTGTCTGTAATTATTATGGTTTTATTGTTCTAATGGTTATGTTAGTAGTATGGTGGATTAGTGCACATTTGATTGATTTATACTTGCATGGTGGAGTATTACTGAAAGTTGATATTTAGTATATATGAGTATATATGTTACGAGTTTATGAGAAGTTGGGTTGACATTGTGTTTTCAAAATATTTGTAATGTTTAATGCTCAAGTGTTCTTTATTGTTGTTATCCCATGTTTATGATGATTGATTGAAATGGTTTAGTAGAAGTAGTGTTTCATGTTTCCTGCCTACATTGATTACGTTGGTTCTGGTGGTTACATGGATGCTATGGTTGTTACATGCTAAGACTATTAGGATGTTGTAGAAGAGTAAAAAGTAGAACTACGTGGGCTTGATCATCGGGTACGTAGGCGGTTTTTTCTATGCAAAAACCACTATTCTCTTGAGGTTATGGTGTATAGAAATTAACGCAGCCCCAAAAATAGTTGATACCTTTTCATTTTTATTATATATATGTGTATGTGTGTGTGTGTATAGTTGTGAAGTTGCAAGTAGAAACAAAAGCGGGAATGGAAAGGTGTATTTAGGCTATATTATGGATGGTTGATTTGATATATTCTTTTATACCATTGTTACTTTGTTCATGAATTAGTGATAATTGATGTACTAAAGTGGAAACTAATGCGATAATGCTGTAAAATAAGTGTATTATGGAGTTAGTATTCTAATGTTTGATTTCATTGTGAGGTTTCACTTTTCCTTTCTTAGCTAATGAAAATTTAAATTATAAAACAAACGATCCACTTCTTTTAATATTAGAATTAGTTACAATCTTATTTTATGGCATTGTAATTGATTTCGAACATATCAGAGCTTAGGTTCAGCGATTCTCAACCTTGGGTAAACTTAACCATTTAGGGTGGATTAATTTACATCTTTGGTTGGATAAATAATATAGAATGAGAAAGCATTCTTATTCATGGTTGTATATTTTATGTGTATGGGTTGTATGTGTAACCACCATTACCTCATCCAAAAACGATAGTTATTTTAGCAACCTTTGAGTGGAAAACAAATACTATAGGATTAGGGTAGGATGAGCACTTTTAGGAGGGGTTGAGTGCTGGTTATAACCCAAGTGATGCACATATGACATTGAGACCTAACCCTAATAAGTGGGCCATTTTTACGAAATTTCTACATAAAATTATACCAAAAATATACATTTAGGACTTTAAAGGGTATTTTACTTAAGAAGGGAAAATATATGATTTCGGACTGGAGGTGATTTATTGAAATTTTTAAAAGGTGAATATAAAATATTTAACTTGAGGAAAATTTGTTTTGATGGTGTTTTAAAGAAAAAAAGAGGTTAATTTAGTAAAAAGATATGTGGATATAGAAAACACTTTTGAGAAGTTATTTTAGTGGGGAAAATATTTAAAATTATTTTGTTTAGATGTTTTGAAAAATATCCTTTTGAGTAAAGAGTGAGAGGAACATTTTTAATTTAAGGAAAAGTGTTTTGCTCAGAAGAATATCCTTGAAATGCCAAAAGCTTTTGTGAGGAAACAAATTTGATTGTAATTATTTTTATGTAGAGAATAGTTTTTGATCAACGATGTTTGATGAGAAAACAATTTTTTTGGATAAAGGATTTTGATTGGAAAAATATCTAAACTAAAAATAGAATGTTATACTGAGAATATGTGTGAAAATATTTTTATTTGTAATAGGATATATTTTTAAATATCTAGTTAAATATTTTAGGAAAATATCTTACAAGAATGAAAAATATTTGGTCCAAAAGTTAATTGTCACGACCCGCTTTTACGATCCTTGAGAATCGACATAAATACGCTCCTTGCATAACATGCCGAACGATCGAATGCCGGAAAGACGGATTGTTGAGGGAAAAGAAGGAAGAGATAGAAGAAAATAGAAAAAAAACAACACAGAATCCCACAATCGCAATGGAATAAAATATAATATATAACAACAGGTTTTTATACAAAAGAATTTGTAACTGTTTAACACTTACAATCATCAGAGTACACAATCAGTACATCAATTCTAGGCAGTTATAACAACTTGTTCTCAAACAGCGGAAATATCCAAGTACGTGATATACGTCTTAACTCCTCGAGCTTGTCTCCCGAGTTTCATTACATTTAACCTGAATCTGTAATACTCGGTCTGACTCGAACATTATAATAAAATAACATCCAAGTCAGTCTGGAAAACCAGCGTGAGAAAACACACTCAATTTGAATTATTAACTTTTCAAAAATACTTTGAAAACAAAGGTATCTTGTAAGGCCATGTCACAAATAAACACAACGAGCTTTTACCTTATGATAACCAAAAATATTTTTATCAAATCTGTCTGATATTGTAATAGTGTCTATAGAAAGTATACATAAAATAGCTAAAATGCTTGCATCTCACGTTCCAGCATAGTTGGGCACAATCAAAACCGTACGGCGCTTATTGGAGAATGGATTCCATCGAATGACTGGGCTACTGGGGTACCGTCCATCACAGTACACCTCTAGAACAATGTAACAATGGCCACTTCGGAATCCCTTGCTACGCAAGACCGGCCTACCCCTATCCTAGATAGACCGAATAAGATTACTCCGCAGTTGGGATCAGCAACCGCTGCACAGCCGGATAAAAGGGACTCTAGATAAGGGTAACCTTAGCCTACTTGGGTGCGACCTACTTAGCCTTGCTGCATCTCCCCTGTTTTAGTCATTTCCGGTTGATGAGGCTTAAGGCTACGATTACCTTTTAAAGAACACATTCACTTAAAATGCTCATCTCCTCCAATGACAATGTTCCGATAGCATTCATCCATACAAGTTGTCATGGGTCTGGACAAACCGAATCACCATCTTCATCATCTTCACGGTATTCATTCGTTACGTTCAAACAAGATCGAAGTTGTTTTCAGATAATTAAATCTGATCCCGGTCTCTTCGAAATGATTAACGAAATAGGCTATTATTGATAGTCATTATTTAACTATCAATACACATCTAAAATCAATCATCAGGCCTTGTTATAAATTTTTCAAACTTCATCTCAAAATATCTTTATAAGATATCACTTCCAGTTGTTCAACATTTGAAACCAGTTTACAAATCCTTTTTATTTTCACGGAACATTTCCAACCCTTCCCAATACTTAGAATATTTCTTCACTTCATTTTATATTCAACACTTAGAAAATACCCTTTTTATTTCCTATTTCTCTTTCTCAAAACCATTTACAATTTTATTTGTAAATTTCCCAACTCGTTTACACGAATTCTATAAATTCCGGAATTCCTTAATTAATTCCCCTAATATTTTCGAAACCAAGTATACTTGCTTATAAACTCAATTCCCTTTGTACTTCATTATAAATTCTATTTTCATTCTTCGAAGTTCACTTTTATTTAACTTCTTTGGAAAAAAATTCTTACCTTTCTTCCTAATTCCATTTAAGAATTTTGTTATAAATCATATTCACCGAATTACCCATTTTCCAGGCTTTCGAGAAAGTTTATAAATAAATTTAAAACATTTCAATACTCTGTATATCTATATATAAATATTTTAAACAAAATAATAATAATTTATTTTTAAGGCATATTCAAATAATTATTTAAAATATTGAAATATTTTTTTATGACATCACTTTCAAAGCGATTTTGAAAATTTAGATTTTCATTAAAATAAATATTAAGTATTTTAAACATTCACTTCTGAAATATTTCAATCCCAACTAACCTTGAAATTTATATAGTCTAATAAATGAGAACTTTCCCTTTAAAAATAAAATTTGACTTATCGATAAAAATAAATTTTTAAATCCCAATAACCAGATTTCAATTTATAAGTCTTCCGGATTTCCAACACTTTACTTCCATTTCGGTCTCATTAACCATTTCACTTAAAATAGTATCTGCTATTTTTCTCACCCTACTTCCTTATTCCAATATAAATTCTTCCCGCAATTTATATTTCAAATCAATCATCCAATATCACTTCCCTTTATTTATAGCTCCGTTTATAAATTTTTATAACTCCTTTGTGTTATCTAAAAATATTCTCATTTATAAAATTCCGTTTATGTATATTTAATTCATTTAAAATTCCATTAATTTTTTCAATCTTACTTTAATATCGAATACAACTTCTTTTTACATTTTCGAATAATCATTATAAATTCTTGTCTTTAAAAATTTCTTTATATGATATATTTTTAATTCTTTATTTAAAAATATTTTTCCGCATTATTTAATACAATCAAAAATCCATTTCTTCTTATTCAAATGATTCTCTTAGAATAATCAAATTTTTGATAATATATATTTCTATATTAAAAGTCCCCTTTGTAATCCTTAAAAAATTAAAATAGTATTTATGGTATTTAATATACCAACAATTAATTTCCATGTCATCATACATTTAAAAATTTACAACGCACAACAATCCAGCATTTTCTATATATGCAAAATAATAACATATTTGAGGAATCTAGTTGGACCCCTCCAACCTGTTTTTCCTGCATCCACAGATGTTAGACAACAATAAAAATACCAACCCCACTTCGAGGGTGATATCACGGTATATAGGGTCATCCGCTATTATACGGGACATAAGGGTCTCATCCGCTACAATGTGCGGGAATATCACTCCAAATACTAATATATACACTACTATATATATTTAACATTCAACATATAATAATTTATAAAATCACTCAACAATCAAAATTTTAAATATTCAACATTTTAAATTAAACAGGAAACCCAAAAATGAGTGAGATTTTTCTCACCTTGATTTTGAAATTGCAATCTTCTCCCATTCACGACTACGAACCAAACTCAACCTCATATAAATGAATTACGCATTTATTATTATTGATATAATTTAACTGAAATCAACTTAAATGGAATAACAGTTTAAAATTTTAAATTACCCCGATATTAAAACCCAAGTGTTCAGACTTCACTTCTGATAAGGCAACCACCAACCAAGCGGCCATGAATCCCCTAACCATCTAGCGGTGGCACGAATCAAGACAACAAGGGCATCGCGGCTTCGTATCTACCATCCCCAGCCACTTGCAGACATGTTCCAGAAATCGACGACTCCACCATCTCATCCAACGACTGCGCCTAGCTCGTTAGAGCTTCCCACTTCCTCGCCATCAAATTCGAACCCGAGTATGAGTTCACCATCGCATCCAGCCCCCTGGCCTTGACAAAGACAGTGCCGTGCCTCATCACCGATCCTCTGCCATTGCTCGTACCATCCTCCTCGACCTCGTCAATGGTCGTGACAACCCTTATGCCCGCGTGCGAATCCACATCACAGCCATCTCAATGCCGTCAGGATCAAGATTGATATTACATGACGTGATTAATGGAAAGTAACGAGATTGATTCGATTGAGATCTACGTTGTTACCTTTTTTTATATTCTGGGATGAGTTCGATGTCGACCGATACTGGGGAAGATAGAGTTTTTAATCAAGGAAAAGCTTCGTGAGTACGATATACAGTAGGGTTGACTAGTCTTTTTTCTTTCCATTATTATTATTTAATCCTAAAAAATCTCGCTTTTAACAATTTAAAATTCCGATCTCCTACCGAAGCGTGCCGCTAGGCGTTTATAATGTTATACCCCTATTCTAAACGCAATGGAAAATGTTTTGAGTCCTAATTCAATCGTATGGAGAAGATTGCTTTTCGGACCCAATTATTATATTAAATTTCGATAATAATTTCAACGCGTTTCTATCCCGTACGATCAAACGATAACTCCAAACGCTACGAAATTTTGAAATCCGATAATAATACATTATTGTGGATCTGATGGAACTAGTTTCGTCGAATTCCAAGACTGTGCATCGGAAGGCTATTTTTAAATGTCAATTTAAACAAACTATTTTTAAAATTGAACAGATCACTTTTAAATTCAATTTAAAACCTTTTATTATCTTCATTATTATCAATATAAATTTTATAAGCCTTTAAATAATTTTTATCAAGCTTAAAACTGTAGATTCACCATTTTGACCCACATTCAATTTTAAACTTCAATAATTAAATTAACAAATAATTTTCTATATTTAAATTCAGAATTTATTTTATAAATAACCCAATTTTTCATATTCAAAATCAATTTGTAATTCGAATTCAATATTTAAAACCATTTAAATCTGCACAATAGAACAACGAAAAATCCGGGTCGTTACATTCCTCCCCCCTTAAAATAATTTCGTCCCCGAAATTACTAAGGTAGGAAAATGCTCCAAACCCATTACTCTATCGAAACCCACTTAGTGAAAATTCGATATTTCACTTTCTAAACTTTTAGTTTTAACCCAAAACAATTAGATTCCAACTTTTGATTTAAAAATCCTTTATTTCGATTTCAAATCCGAAATCAAACTTTCGTTAAAAAAAATTACCCAAAATTTTCAAAAATTTTCTAACACCCTAAATTTTTGAAACTTTTTGACAGAGTCTCCTTTGTACAGAGGACCTTTTGCAATATGACAAGAGAGATAAATATATATACATCGACCCACACGGTCGGAAAACAAAACATATATATGTATATCAATATTCATATTTGCGGTATTTAATTCGAAAACGTACTTTATTTTAGCATTTTAAAGCAAGAGGCTTATTTAATTTTGCAATACGCGCAATCAAAGTCAAGCACACCAACTTTCGGTATCTGTACTTATTCAATTTAAACACATAAGTTTCAAAATATGAAATTCACTAGCATATTCACTTATTTAAACAATTACAACACGTGAATTTCGATAACCAATCATGCTAAACATGTATTATAAGCAATCATAAGGTTTTGACATTTATATTATTACTTTCAATCAATCCATATATCATTTTGTTCGATTTAAATGATTTACACTCAAATTTTTTGCGTTCACCTCACATTTGCACTAAACAAATTTATATTCATTCTAAATTGATTGAAAAAATCAATTTATTCACTTTCCATTTATCCACAGGAATTTTATTTACTTCCGTTTACGTTAAACAACCAATTTTTCTATGCAAATTCAGCGACAATCGTTTAATAAAATATCCAGTTCAATTTATAAGTATTTTAATTTGATTCCAACTTAATACATATTTAATTTCATTCCTTTTTAGTTTGTTTGCAACGAATACAATTGCATTCCATTCATATTCACATTTATTGTTTTCAAATCCATTTTATTCAGCTCGGAAACGTTCCATACTATTTTATTTAATAACCGTTTAACAAATTTACTGAAGCCAAGCTTCTATATTGGCTTAAATTATGCATTTTCAATCATGTCAACCAACTACTTAAGTTCATCTCTATTTGCAACATATTCCATTTCATTTTAATTTGATTTTTATTCAATCAAATTTCATTCATTTACTAATTAAGTCAATTAATTCACATCAATATTAATTTCAAGCTTGAATTTATTTAAACCACTCCCAGAGCCATATTTAATTATTTTCACTTAAACTGAATTTTATTTATAACCTAAGGCATTTCATTTTTAATCCAATTATATTTTATTCGACAACATTTCAATTATATTTTAATTCACTTACCATCTAAGTCGAATTCTATTTATAACTCAAGTTTAACTTCAAAATCCATTTTTAATCCACTATCCAATTTTTATTCAACCAAGATAAATTCCATTCTATATCCAATTGAATAATCAATCGTCTAATTAGTTCACTTCTAATCTATAACTCAACATCTGATTTTTTTTAGAAATCACTTCATTCAACCTACTTGAGTTCTAATTTATTTTATAACTCAAGTTTGGATGTTATTTCTTCACTTTAAAATATCACACCATTTTAATTTGGGTTTCTATTTTACTTTTCCAATTTAATTAGTTACACAACTATTTTTTTTCATTTCCATCCATTCCATAATCGAGCACATTCATGTTTTATTTTTATTCTTAACCTGAAATTATACACTTATTTATAGCCCAAGCATATTTTATTCAATTCGTTCAACTTTTATGAGCTACTCCAATTTATTTATTCCAATTCAACTCTTACTTAACTTACTTTTATTTATTTAAGTTAAATTCAATTCAATTTTATTTCTCAATCCAATTTGAATTTTATTTTCCAATTCAATTTATTCACATCCCGATTTAATCCATTTTACTAATCTACTACACTAATTTATTTCATTCAAATCGCCATTAATTAAATTTCAAAAATTTAATTTCTTCAACTTAATCTAAGTTAAATTTCATTTTAACTTTTAATTTTAATTCCAAAATTCAATCCCCGTATTTTTTTTCAAAATCATTCACCATTTATAAGTTTATAACTTATCTCCTAATGATCTCTAAATTATTTAGATAAGGATTTCAGAATTTTTAAACACACGGTATATATTTCAAATCATTTTGAAATCAACATATATATGTATATATATATATATATGTGTATATATATATATCTCTCTTTGTTTAGAACAAACCATCCGTTGGAAATTTTAAATTTTCACTTGGTTCCATTACAAAACAATTTCCCTTCAGAATTTTTCAAAACAAACTTGTTTTCCCTGTAAACAATCGAAAAACGACGACCATGGTAGCAATCCATCACTTAGAAACTCGAAAATGAACTCCATGATGTTGTGATCATCATCGGAATTATTTTCTAGCGACCGAAGTGATTTCAGTTCTATAACATCTCCAAAATTCATTTAAAATCAATTTTGAATTCAAAATATCTTCAAAACAATATTACTATTATATATTTTCAAACACGTTAGAAAATTTTACAAAAATCTCCAGGATTTAATATTTCAAACTCTGGTTTTAATCATGTCTTAGTTTTAAATTTAATTGTATAATCCATACTTATACAATTTTCATTTGGTTATATATAACCAACTCCAGATTTTATAATCTTGTTTCGATTATAATATTATCATCCATACACTCCAAATACACCATAACAATTTTCGAAAATTATCTCCATTTTATAAAAAATAATTTAGGTAAAATTATTTCATTTACCCGCTACAAAACCATACCGTGTCAATTTATCGTGTTCAAGTGTTTAGAAACTCCTATCGATTTAGTGGTGTCCCACTATCCAATCAGAATTCATACGCCACTCAACCAATAAGTCAACACAATATAAAACAATTTATATTCACTAAAAATACGTGCTCATATCTATTATTACACTCAACTCATTCTAGAGTACTAAAGACTCTATCTTTAATGAGTAATCCCCACCAGTGCCAAGGTTCTCACTTAACCTTCAGCTCTGATACCAAAATTTCATGACCCGCTTTTACGACCCTCGAAAATCGACATAAATATGATCCTCACGTAATGTAACGACCGAGGATTTTTATTAATTCAAAATTGAATATTTAATTTATTTTAAATATTAATAAGTGAAATTTATAAGTCGAATAAATTTTATTTCGAATAATTAGATTTAATTGAATAATTAAATCGATAATTTAATATGTGAAATTACAGAAATAATAGAAAATTGGGTAAAATATGATTGAAAGTGATTTGTAAAATTTTATTTTATCATGTTGAAGTTATAATGATATTTTAGAACTTTTAAAATTGAATTAAGAGTTTATTTGTGAAAATTGAATATTTTAATATTTAATCGACTAGTGAAATTAGCCAATTTTCGAACAGTCTCAGAATTGGACGAAACCAATTCCATTGGATCCGTAATAGTTTGTTATTACCGGATTTCAATTTTCGTAGCAATCGAAGTTATCGTTTGATAGTGGCAGCTCGAAACACATCGAAATTGTTTTTAATATTAATTTGGCGAGTTAAAATAGCCATTTTTCAAACAGTGTCGGATGTCGGATTTCGACGAAACCAGTTTCATCGGATCCGTAATGTGATATTATTGTATGGTTTCAAATTTCGTTTCAATCGGATTTATCGTTTGTCCGGTGCAAGCCAAAACGCCTAGAAAATCGTTTAAATCGGTTTAATTCAAATTGAACGTTTATTGCCATAACTCGCACAGATGATCGAATTAGCTTCCGAAACCTGTTCCATTGTGTCCGGAACGCGAGGTAAACCCCAGAAACGCCAGTCACCGTGCGTAAATCGGAGTTTGGAAATTCCGAAATGAATAGTGTTTCGTTCGATTTTCTATAAATAGCCCTTGCCTTTTCACAAATTAAAAAAAATAAAAATAAAACCCTAGTATTCTACAGCCGCCGCCACCAACAACCTATGGCCGAAAATTTTCAATCTTCTCCCCTCAATTTCTTCCAATCCACTCAATATTATCGAAAACTTTCAACTAGCAAATCGAAGAGCATTGGAAGGGCTTTAGATCTATACGGTGATGTTTGGGTTTTGTTGCATGGATCGTCGTCAATCGGAGCTGGAAGGTGCTACAAACGTGCGCATTTTTCGAGCATAATAGGCGACCGAGCTCGCCGTTCCTCCTGGCGATGGTGTAGCGTGGGGTGGCGCTTCATTTGGCACTAGTTGATCGAGGTAGAAGCAAGCGTGGAGGTGGTGGCTAGGAACCCTAGATTGGAGCTAATGGGTTGTACGTGTGCGTGTTGCCTGTAGGTTGCGTGCGTGAGTTTGGAAAGATGGGAGGGGGGGCGTTGGATCTGGAAATGGGCGGTGATGATTAAACTTAGGTTTTAAATAGAAATATATGTTGTAGATTATAAATAAAAATTCGTATAAACTTTGAAAAATCATATCGTTTTCATATGAGGTCGAAAATGCGCGAAACCAGTTGCGTTGGAATCGTATGGACGAGCACTACGCTATGGAATTGGGTTGGAGTCATTTGGAGTTAGTGAGAATTTTGGGTAAAATTAAACGTGCGTTTAATTTTATTCGAAATAAATCGCTAAAACGAAATTGAAATCAAGGTGAGAACTTCTCACTCAATCGAATCAGTTTCGATTTTAATTTTAAATAGTTAGATTTAAAATATTTGAATGCATGTTTGAATGATGTTTGTTATCTATTGATTGTTAAAATAGACATTATGCGCCGTTAGTAAGCGGATGTTATTTATTAAAAACATATACCGCGAATATTTCATAAACAGTGAAATTGGTATTATATATAATAGCAATATATATATATATATATATATTGGCATATGTATATATTGCAGTTATTGATTTCCCGCATTGTATAGCGGATGAGACCCTATTGCGCCGTCTATTAAGCGGATAATATTTTAAATCCCATATACCGCGATAATTTCGTACTGGAACGAAATTGGTATTGTACTAACATCTTTGGATGCAGGAAAACAGGTTGGAGGGATCCAACTGGATTCCTCAACAGTATTTATTTGATTTTGAATATTTTGATATTCGTTGAATATCATATCGATATATGATATCGTTGTTGTCGTGATTGACTATTTGGTGTGCAGCATTATTGGACCAAATTTTGGAATTTTAAAAGGATTTTAAAATTGATTTTTTGAAAGTATACGTTTATAATATTTTTGGAATTGATCCATTTTAAATAAATAAACGTTATAAATTTTAATGTGATGATTGGTTTATTGAGCGGCATATGAACCTTCGTCAGCACGGTCTCGACAACTATGCCGAAGGGTTTATAAACATTTGAATAGAACAATTCGACACGATATTGTTTTAAAATTGGGTAAAAGAAATAATTTTACCTTGATTATATTTTTATATATAAAGAAATAATTTTTCAGAATTATTAAAGTGTATATAAGTTGATTGTTAGTTGTTTGAATAATCTAAATAAAAGAATAATTGTATAAGCAAATGAATTATAAGAATTGAAATTATAATTAATGTGATTTACAATTGTGTAATAAACTTGTATATATAAAAAGTGAAACTATATGAATATATTTATGAACATGACTTGTAAATAAAAATGAATTTAAAGTTAAATGGAAATTTACTTTAGAATTGGAAGCTAAATTGATTTATAAGTGGGAATTTAAGTTAAGTAAAACCAAGTGATTTTTATAAAATGAAGTATAACTTAAGTGATGTTGAATGAAGTTGATATTGATATCAAAGTAAATTAATAAAGTTTAGTGATAAATGTGAATTTAAGTTATATAAATGAAATTCAACTTTAGTAATTGAATTGAATGAATGGATTAAATGTTAATCAATTAAATGTAAATTAAGTTGATATGAAATAATGAATGTAAGTGTTAATTCATTAAAATCTAATGTTATTGGAAGTTGAATAATTGAAGGAAAATCAATTTAATTAAACCAATTGAAAGTAAAGGTGTTAAACCAAATTGAATGAATTTAAGCAAAGGAATTTGGTTGAAATTAATATACATTGGTTGATATATGATTGTTGGTTGATTGTATATAATTCATTAAATATTAATGAAATTGGAAGCTAAAGTAATTGAAATCCAATTGGAAGTTAAGTGAATCTTAAGTAGATTTGAATTTGATTTGGAAATGAACCAACTTGAAAATGAATTAGTGAATATAAACTAATTGAAAATGAATGTTAGTAAAAACATCCACTGTTAAAGAATCAAATGTGACTAAACTGAAAACCTAATTCATTGAATATTATGAGAATATGAATGAATGTTTATTGGTTATGAATGCTAGTTGGATGATAGTTGGTTGATGGTTGAACATATTGCTTTTATTGCATTTGCTATGTTGGCATATATAGTTATTATGTTGCTATATGTTGTATATCGATACTATTGTCTATATACATGTTTCTCATATGCTTGTTGAGTGTGTAGTAGGTGCAGATCGCGTTTGCTTCGCATTCGGAGCTCGCTTTCGCGCTATATTAGCTGTATATGCTTGCTAATAAAATATAAGGTACATATCTCATATTACATACCGTACTTTTACACTTTTTCCCTGCGAGATGCCTCATTACTTGATGAGGTGTATATTTGTGATATATATACTGTCATTTTTTTGGGATCGAGCCGCGCAAAGGATACTATGGCGAATTTTTTCGAAAATTTAAGGCGTTAGAAAAAAATTGAGAAAAATTGGAAAATTTGTGAAAACTATAACTTTGATTTATAATTAAATGTTAAACAATAGTAGTTGCTTTTGAAAAGATAACTAAGTATGATTTGAAAACTTAGTAAAGTATTGTAAGAAATTTAACTATGGATTTTGGGAAAGTAATAGATTTTGTAACTTTTCTTACTTGTTAATTTCGAGGACGAAATTCTTTTAAGGGGGGAAGTATGTAACGACCCAGGATTTTTATTAATTAAAAATTGAATATTTAATTTATTTTAAATACTAATAAGTGAAATTTATAAGTCGAATAAATTTTATTTCGAATAATTAGATTTAATTGAATAATTAAATCTCTAATTTAATATGTGAAATTACAGAAATAATAGAAAATTGGGTAAAATATGATTGAAAATGATTTTTAAAATTTTATTTTATCATGTTGAAGTTAGAATGATATTTTAGAACTTTTAAAATTGAATTAAGAGTTTATTTGTGAAAATTGAATATTTTAATATTTAATCGACTAGTGAAATTAGCCAATTTTCGAACAGTCTCAGAATTGGACGAAACTAGTTCCATTGGATCCGTAATAGTTTGTTATTACCGGATTTCAATTTTCGTAGCAATCGGAGTTATCGTTTGATCGTGGCAGCTCGAAACGCATCGAAATTGTTTTTAATATTAATTTGGCGAGTTAAAATAGCCATTTTTCAAACAGTGTCGAATTTCGACGAAACCAGTTTCATCGGATCCGTAATGTGATATTATTGTGTGGTTTCAAATTTCGTGTCAATCGGATTTATCGTTTGTCCGGTGCAAGCCAAAACGCCTAGAAAATCGTTTAAATCGGTTTAATTCAAATTGAACGTTTATTGCCATAACTCGCACAGATGATTGAATTAGCTTCCGAAACCTGTTCCATTGTGTCCGGAACGCGGGGTAAACCCCAGAAACGCCAGTCACCGCGCGTAAATCGGAGTTTGGAAATTCCTAAATGAATAGTGTTTCGTTCGATTTTCTATAAATAGCCATTGCCTCTTCACAAATTTAAAATAAAATAAAAATAAAACCCTAATATTCTACAGCCGCCGCCACCAACAACCTATGGCCGAAAATTTTCAATCTTCTCCCCTCAATTTCTTTCAATCCACTCAATATTATCGAAAACTTTCAACTAGCAAATCGAAAAGCATTGGAAGGGCTTTAGATCTATACGGTGATGTTTGGGTTTTGTTGCATGGATCGTCGTTAATCGAAGCTGGAAGGTGCTACAAACGTGCGCATTTTTCGAGCATAATAGGCGACCGAGCTCGCCGTTCCTCCTGGCGATGGTGTAGCGTGGGGTGGCGCTTCATTTGGCACTAGTTGATCGAGGTAGAAGCAAGCGTGGAGGTGGTGGCTAGGAACCCTAGTTTGGAGCTAATGGGTTGTGCGTGTGCGTGTTGCCTGTAGGTTGCGTGCATGAGTTTGGGAAGATGGGAGGGGGACGTTGGATCTGGAAATGGGCGGTGATGATTAAACTTAGGTTTTAAATATAAATATATGTTGTACATTATAAATAAAAATTCGTATAAACTTTGAAAAATCGTATCTTTTTCATACGAGGTCGAAAACGCGCGAAACCAGTTGCATTGGAATCGTATGGACGAGCACTACGCTATGGAATTGTATTGGAGTCGTTTGGAGTTAGTGAGAATTTTGGGTAAAATTAAACGCGCGTTTAATTTTATTCGAAATAAATCGCTAAAACGAAATTGAAATCAAGGTGAGAACTTCTCACTCAATCGAATCAGTTTCGATTTTAATTTTAAATAGTTAGATTTAAAATATTTGAATGCATGTTTGAATGATGATTGTTATCTATTGATTGTTAAAATAGACATTATGCGCCGTTAGTAAGCGGATGTTATTTATTAAAAACATATACCGCGAATATTTCATAAACAGTGAAATTGGTATTATATATAATAGCAATATATATATATTGGCATATGTATATATTGCAGTTATTGATTTCCCGCATTGTATAGCGGATGAGACCCTATTGCGCCGTCTATTAAGCGGGTAATATTTTAAATCCCATATACCGCGATAATTTCGTACTGGAACGGAATTGGTATTGTACTAACATCTTTGGATGCAGGAAAACAGGTTGGAGGGATCCAACTGGATTCCTCAACAGTATTTATTTGATTTTGAATATTTTGATATTCGTTGAATATCATATCGATATATGATATCGTTGTTGTTGTGATTGACTATTTGGTGTGTAGCATCATTGGACGAAATTTTGGAATTTTAAAAGGATTTTAAAATTGATTTTTTTGAAAGTATACGTTTATAATATTTTTGGAATTGATCCATTTTAAATAAATAAACGTTATAAATTTTAATGTTATAAAAATTATGATTTTTGAGAAATATAGTTAAAGGTTGATTTTTGAAAATATGGGGCTAATGATTTTATAAAATAGTTAATCGGGATTTTTGAATTTATTATAAAAAGTTGAAAATATAGGATTTATAAAATTTGATTATTTTATAAATCAAAATGGTGAAATTTTAAAGGGGATTAAAGATGTTTTAAAAGGATAATAGTATAAATTGATTTATATAAGAAATTTATAAGATTGATATTTATAAATTAAAGCATTTGAATTATAAAACGAGTTTTTATAAGTGTTAGAATGAATTGTGAATGAATTTCATAAATGAATGAAATTTATAGAATTATAAACGGTGAAGTTATAAATGGAATTTTATAAGCAGTAGGTTTATAAAATTTGTAAAGTTATTTGAAGATTTTTGGGTAAATAAATGAATCTTATAAGTTATAAGATTTATAATTTGGGAAGTTAAAGGAACGATCTTGTAAACAAATAAATTATAAGCATTTAACTTATAACATGAACTTTTGGTTTATAATTGAGTTATAAATCGAATTGGTTAATAAAGGAGATTTATAAAGGAAGTAGTTATAAAACAAATAGAAATAGAATTTATAAACGTTGTTTTATAAATCCGCAACGACTTATTTTGATAAGTAAATTGTTGTAACTTATTTATGGAGTTATATTCACGTTTTAGACATTGAATAATCCTTTAAAATGATACGTATAGAAATGATGAAATTGTTAACGTAGTATATTCACGTTTTTGAATAGTGAATAATATGTTAAATAAAATGAGTTGGATGTGATGTTTTAAATAGAATTAAAACGATCTAACGATGTTTTTAAATATGTTAAGATTCGAAATCTAGTGATGTTGTGCATATCCATTGATAGTTCAATAACCGACTATCAATATTTCCCTTTGAATGGGCAATTGATGTGATTTGTTTGAATTTGAATGCCACACTTATTTTTGAATAAGCGCTCACTATTCGGGTTAACCGGGAAAGGACCATGGGGTCGTATAACCCATTCCGAATATGTGATACGTCGTTATGAATTGCATTTGATGACCGGTGTTGAAGACCGGGTATTTGCGAAAGCGATAGGATGACCTATCGATTGTCTCTGCACTGGGTAGCTCCTGGTATAGAGATCCCCTAAGTGATGGGAAATTCGATCGGGATTGTGAATACTCGGATTGCAAGGGCTTCGTGAGAAGTGCCTTCGGTTTTGTTCGAGCCCGGAACAGACTTGTATGGATTGTATGTCTGACATTACAAATTGAGATATAAAGCAGATTTCTTTCAAATATATTTCTGTTGGTGGCGGAGAATTTATTCTTTTAGCTTAACACCCTTCTCCGTACGAGCTCAGAGGTTATGTAGTTGAAGGTTATCAGTGATATATTCCCAATTTGGTAATGTGACATGCTGAGTGTTGCTGTGAAATGATCATTGTGTTGATCATTTGTGATAGGATCATTTATTTGATCGTTTATCTTTGTGATCATTTCTATGATCATTTGTTGACCCAAAGCACGACTTTTGTATAAAGCGTGGCTTTGTGGAAGTGACTTCGTCGAGCCTCACACCCCGGAATGGTCAAAACAGGAAAGATGCGGCAAGGTTATGAGGGGTAGCTCCCTTTAGGGTATGTGCATTTCCTTCTGGAAAAGGGTGGTGTCATGGTATGGAGCCCAGATACTTACTCATGTTGAAACACTTTATTTATGATTGTGTGATGTTGGTGACGAGCGCTCGGTTAAAGGTCCCAAAGGACCGGGGGATGGCATACTCGTGTCAGTAGTTACCCAGTTAGGGGTAACCCGGCCTTGTGTTGGCAGAGATCCGGTTTGGTTCTCGGGGACGTCCTTCCAGAGGCGTTCTCATGTGGCAATGGGAAGTTCCTTGGCCTGACCATTCGTTGGAAATCCAAAGAAACAATACGATCTTGTACGGTATTAGTTGTAGAACCTATCATTCACTTATGGTGGCGCCCCACTGTTTGGATGGTAGCTATAGTAGGCATACGATAATGGTCGTATGTTGGCTAAGATTTATATTCTACTTTCAAAATATTTCCTACACTATGCACTAGTAATAATATCAAATGTCTTTTTAATGCGTATCAAGCATCTTTGACTATCATAAGGAGAAATCTCCTCCGATTCTGCGTTTGCATGTGTGTGTGTGGGAGGCCTTATGGTAGTCTCATTTTTAAAAGCATTGCGAATTGACTTTAAAAATATTCCTCTATTTTTTTTCCAAAGATAAATAAACTGTTTTGAGTTCTCACACCAGTCACATGACTGACTCGGAGTTTATTGTTTTCCTTCCTAAACTCTGGGTGCCCACCAATTTCCACACGGGCAGTCAAGAGTTAAGGCTTATCAGGATATTCTGGAATTCAGGAGTTGCTGGAGGCAAGCTGGATGGCATGGCTTATTATTAGTATATAGTATTTCTCTTCCACTGTTTGTTGTCGTTTGTTGTTGTACACTCTGATGATATGAAGTATTGTAATGTAATGTATAAAATGTAATAACTGATATAGTTCTTTGTTTAAAGATTATTTATTTATTTATTATATGTTGTTCCGCTGCGATTGTGAGATTCTGATATTGTTCTGCTGTTTTCTGTCCCGTTCTATTTTCTTTTCTCTCTATTTTCTATCTTTTTCTCTCTTCTTCTGTCTTTTTCCTTTTCTTAAACATTGAGAATTCGTATTTCTGTTCCTCTTGAGTTAATCAATGGAGATTAGTGTATATTCAAGGAGTACGGATTTGCGGGTCCTCACACGTAATATGCCAAACGATCGAGTGACGGAAAGATGGACTGTTGAGGGAAAAGAAGAAGGATGAGATAGAAGAAAATAGAAAAAAAACCAAAACAGAATATCACAATCACAGCGAAACAAAATATAATATATAACAACAGGTTCTTATACAAAAGAATATGTAACTATTTAAACTTACAATCATCAGAGTACACAATCATTACATCAAATCTGGACAGTTATAATAACTGTCCTCATACAATGGAAATATCCACGTACGTGATTGTGACGACCCGGAATTTCTGGGTATTTGAAATAGAAATATTTAATTGATTTTAAATATTTGAAAGTTAGTTTAACTAGAATCTCAAATATCATTATTTATTTGGCAATTAAATAATTGAATTCAATTATTGGAAGTTGGTAAAATATTGAATCTTCAGATTTATGCTTGTTAAAAATATTTCAAAGGCTTATAAAATTTATATTAATAGTCCTAAAAATAATGAAAGCTTTAGAATTGAATTTGGAAGTGTTTTGTTCAGTTTTAAAAATATACCATTTAAATAGATATTTCAAAATAGCCTTCCGAGGCACAGTCTTGGATTTAACGAAACCAGTTCCATTGGATCCGTTATATTGTATTATTATCGGGTTTCAAATTTCATAGTATTTGGACTTGTCTTGTGACCGTACGATAGATAAACGCGCTAAAATTCATATCGGAAAATTAATATAATAACTGATTCCAAAAAGCTATCTTCTCCATATGAACGAATTAGGACTCGAAACCTTTTCCATCGTGTTCATAATAAGGGTATAACATTATAAACGCCTCGCGGCATGCCTCGATAAGATGTCAAGTATTTAAGCAATGAATTCAAGACGATTTGAAATTTAAACTTAAATTAATATATATTTACTTTTATTGACTGATGAACGTATTTTTCTGCATTTTAAACCGTTTGTTTCATATATTTTTATTTTAATAAAGCGGTATTGTACGGGTATTTTGTTATGGTTTTGCAAATTATAGATTCCAAAGTGCAACGTTGAAATTAATCGGTTGTGCCGTCCAATGGTTCAAATGACACGCAAAAAAAAGAGTGCAACATTTTGAGTACCGAATAATTCGAAGAGAAAGTACATATCGCTCATGAAGAAATGCAACTCACGTCACCAACTTGTGTACTATTCATGCAAGAAAGCAAATGCAAATATTGAAAATACACTTTCAAAGTTTAGCCTGAAAATCTCTCAAAGCAAGGCCACTTGTTAATCAAATAACAAAGCAAATACCAATTCAAAGTGAGATGGCCTTATTCTTCTCCAAATATCAAGCACATGGACCTAAATAGTAGCGTTACTTGTGGAGGCCGAAGTCTTTAAATAGAGAGAGCAATACAGATGGAAAATCATCTCTTACCCCATCACTCTTCTTCAAGTTTAATTTTAAATTCAGCAGTGTTTTTATTTTCGAACAGAATACGTAGGATTATTGATTAGATTTAGCAATTTATTTATTCTTGTTCTTAGTTATTGCACTCTTTTCAGTTAGTTAATAAATATTTCAATTGTTTGCTCTGTTATTTTCTTTTCCGCAATTTCAATTTCTATTCTGAATTTTACAATTTTATATTTTGGTTGCAATTTCGATTAGTTTTAGAATCGATTCGGTGTATATTATTGTTCTTATTTCCAGTTCAAGATCCACCATCGAATTTTTTTAATACGCCTAAGATTTAAATAGGGATTTCAAATATTTTAAAACACAATTCCCTGTGTTCGACCTGCATACTACACGCTTGTGCGCTTGAAGAATTAATTAAAATTTGTGCTTTTCTAATCAATAGAAAAGTCACAACATTGACCAGTCAAAACAATTTCACATCAAAACTTTTTTCCTCTTATCTCAATCACTGTAGCAAGTCAATTTGAACACAATAACATCCCGTCATGTTTCCTTCCCTATCTTCTTTATAAAGGCAACAGTTGAGGCCAAAATAAAATGTAAAATCAAAATAGAGAATGGTTGCCTTTTTCTTTTCCAAATCGAATCCAAGAAAATAAATTCAAAAACAAAATAGAATGAAAACCATTCCAGTATTGCCACAGTTCCTTCCATTAGAGCTACTCGATCCTCAATTCAAACCAGTCTCAAATCGAATTGGTTTTCATGAAGGGATGTGCATCCTCGGGGAAATCTGAAGGGGAGGAAGTCTCGATCGAAGAACCAGTGAGGGATGGCGGCGTCGTAAAAAGGGAATTGAGTGTAAGCTTTTAGGGGGAGGCGACTATCTTTGAGATCGATGGGGTCATCGAGTCTGGAGATGGAGTGCAGATTCACATGGAGATGTGGAGCTTGCAGCATCAATTTGAGGTCATACTGTGTGCATGTAAGGGGAACGCAAGCGTGAGGGTGCGGCATGGTTCCTGGCGTTGCAGTGAGGTACATCATTTTTTTTAATTTGAATAATTAAATACTTATATATATAGAGTAATGAATTTTAAAATTTGGTTTTATATTTTTACAAATATACATATATATTAAATAGGAAAAGTTTTATAGTAAAGCAAACTACAGTTTTTCTATTTGCAGAAGAATATATATATAACAATATCTATGTAAAAATATACATACATATCTTAAAATTAAAACAGTAAATATACGTATAACATAAGGTTTTGGAAGTTGAAATTCCAAATGTTATAGAGTTTATATAAAGATTAATTTTGTAAATCTATATTGGTTATTTTATAAATGTACACACACACACACACACACACACACACACATATATATATAGTTTCTAATGAAAAAATCAAATATGCATATATACATTTTAAATTTACTTGTTTATTTTAAAAAAAATCATTTTTTCTTTTCATTCGCTGCATATTTTCGCTGTTTCAATTCTTTTCGTTCGTTGTTTCATTTATTGCCTTTTCAATTTGATTCTACAATTTTTTCATCATTTTTACAAATTTTCGCTTAACATACAACAAAACTGTGCTTCGCTGTGTACAGTCCCTGTTCAAACCATTCCAGTAGCCTCCTTAACCTCACGAACTACATAACTCCATCACCAAACAATCGCCTCATCCCAAACTCGATTCACGAACATCACCATCCCAATTGCGACCAAAAATCAACGCCTAAACCATAACCCGAAACCCGAGACCTACCACCTGATTCAAATCTCATCTTCATCGACAGCTGCCTGGTTACTAACATCCTCCTACACCATCTGCTCGTCCACCACCATTTCCAGTCAAATACCACACATTCACCTCTACCTCTGTTCAACTGCTGTTGTGCCAGTCAACAAAAAACTGCCTTGTGCAATTGACAGATTACCCAACCATTCAATACATCACCCACTTCTGCCACTATTTCACCTAACACCGCAAACTACCTTAACCTTGCCACCGACATCATCCTATACCTTTCACATCACTATTTGATTTCACCCAACAACAGTGCACTACACATAACTCCAATCCAAACCACTACATCAACATCCACCTACAACAAGCTTGCTAAACCATTCCTCTGCCATCAACTAACTACAAGCCAACTTCTCTGCAACTTCACCATTTCCTAACAATTCAACCTACTTGCCACTAGCAAAACAGTCCCCTTCACAAAACAAACCCATTCTTGAATCACCCGAACTCCTCTCTGAACCATTTTACAACATCCAATCACCATTTCACAACTACATCACCTAAACTCCGAGCCACGACCACCATATCACAAAACTGCAAGTGAGACACGTCTTTACAACCACTAACATTCACCCCTAAATCACCATCACATCGCCTCCTCCATAAAATCCAAACCAGAGATCCAAAATAGCTTACCCGAAACCCATTAACACCTACAACAAATCTTCATTGGTCGAAACCTACACCCCCGATTACCCAGGTTCCTCCACCCATCGAGATCTGCCTCGCTCAGATCCGACTCCGCGACTTCCTGCATCTCACAATCTGAAGGAACGAAAAAAAGTAAGAAAAAGAAAAAGAAAGAAAGAGAGAGTCTGGAAGTTTAGAACAGTGAAAAGCTTGAAGAAAATAAATAAAAAGGGGCAACGTATACATATTTCAAACGAAAAGTAGATTCTGGAGTAAGCGGCAATTGGAGTGGCATATTGTGTAATAAGAAAAACAAGGCACCGCTTTGGCTAATTTCAAAGAAACTGAATTGACGAACGAGAAAACAAGCATATTTCAGGTCGAGCGATTGCAAACCATGACGGACTGCTACACCCCTCTGTAAGTAATTTTCTACTCTACAAATGCCCAACTAAAAATGGTTTAAATTTACTTTTGTCTACTACACCTTGATTTGTTTATGCGCGTTTGGGCAGGAAATAATTTTAACCGTTTAGAAAGCCAAAATATCTCATTAAACAAATCAACGGAAATTTCAAATCAAACAAATATGAGCAATCAAGGTTCACAACATAGTTCACATCATAGTTCACCAAAATCATCACCTAAATCACATGTTGGAAATAATGAATTTCATGAGAACGGACCATTATCCCTTAGAGATCGATGCTATCTAACTAGGACTGTTCAACCTTCGGTTATTTCATTTCCACCTGACGAAGGAAATAATTTTGAGGTAAAACATTCTTTTATCCAAGGGGTACAAAAATTCACTGGGTCTGAAAATGCATATGAATTTCTTAGTGAATTTGAGTTATATGCTTCTACAACTAAAATGCAACAACTTTCTAATGAATCCATCAAGCTAAGGCTTATTCCATTTGCACTTCTAGAAAGTGCGAAAAGATGGCTTAATTCTCTTCCTAAAAATTCAATTAAAAGTTGGGACAATTTCGTTACTATATTTTTGAAAAAGTTTTTTCCTTTCCACAAAACTCTTAAAATTCGAACTGAAATCAACCAGTTCTCTCAGAATGAAGAAGAAACTTTTTCAAAATATTTTGAAATGTTCAATCAATTGTTATACAGTTGCCCACATCATGCAATCCCTAAACATGTTTTGTGCCAAATCGTTTATGAAGGGCTTAACTATCAAACAAGATCCCAACTCGAATCAATGTGCGGAGGAGAATTCATGGCAAAAATTGACGAGGAAGCTTGGAAATTTTTAGAAGAGTATTCAGAAAAGGATATGCAATGGGAAACAATTCGTGTTCCAATTCATACTCCAAACAGAAGAGTACATGCCATTGACCCATCACATCTTCCTATAGATGCCCAAACTCCTCAAGAAGGAGAAGGACTGCCCTATTACTACACACAAGACCAAATCAATGCTATAGCTCAAAACAGTCCTTATTCATCCACATACAATCATAACTAGAAGCACTACCCCAATTTTTCATGGTCAAATCCTAACAACGTGGCTAATCCATTACATATGTATCTGATGATACCAAATCTGAATTATCGAGCCCCAACATCTAATGCTCAAAATTCACAACCAACTCCTCAAACAAAACATTCGAATCAACCATACAGGCATCCTAATTTCAATCCATCAACCCAACCTTCTCAGCCTTCACAAGAAATTGCTCGATTGGAAAAACAACTCACTAAACAAAATAAACAAATCACTAACCAAGATGCGAGAATTGAGAAAATCACTAAAAAAAATGAACAAATGTTGATAATGATGAAGGATCTCATGAAAAAAATGAGAAAGGTAAATTGCCTAGTCAAACCGAAGTGAATCCAAAGTATAACTCTCGAGGAGTAAATCTTTGTGAGGACGAAAATGTAAATCCAGTTAATGCTGTCACCACATTAAGGTCTGGAAAGAAGGTGGACAACCATATCGGCAACCCCTACGTCCTTCTTAAGTCTTTCCTTGTTCAAAATTCTGAAACTCAGTCAACACCCACTGTTGTCAATCCAAACAATTCTAATTCTTCATCTAAGGTCGGCAATCCCGACCACACTTCGCTTTCTGATGTTGGCAACCCCAAGATTTCAACGCCTTTATCTTCACCCTCTAATATCACACCTTCTTCTTCGAATGAAAAAACTACCGAACGAGTCTATAAACCCATAGCTCCATTTCCTCATAGACTCAATAAAAAGAAGAAGCCCGCTAATTTTGACCAAATTCTTGAAATCTTCAAACAAGTTCGAGTCAATATTCCACTTCTTGATACCATCGAGCAAATTCCTCAATATGCCAAATGTCTGAAAGAGCTATGCACTCAAAAACGTGCCACTAATGTTCCTAAGTGTAACGACCCGCTATTTTGGACTATTCGCATCCGCACATGTCGGACTTGAATAATTCAAAATACCGAATTGTAATTTTAAATTTAGCAAAACTCAGATATACAGTAAGTAAATAATCACAGAATCACAGACACAGAGTAATAATATGCAGCGGAAGTAAAAGAGATAGTAGTTCATGAAGCTACTATATAATATATAAGATACATCAGAGTTAAACAATTTACAACAGAAGTCTCGAATACAATAGTCGAATACAATAATCAGAATACATCACTGGAATCAACCGAATATCTGAAAGCTGAAAAGATAGCTGGATCTCCACGCGAAGCTCCAACTCCAAAGGTGAGCCTCGAAAGCTGGTACTCTCAGTCTGACCCGAGCGTAAAGCAAAACACAAAACACTCGAGTCAGGATTAATATTCTTATATCAATAAATCCAACTCAAGTGAAATAGCAATCGAAATACAAGTAGAGGTTGGAATAACCATCCTCTAAGGATCTGTTAAACTATCTACTATGTAGTAATATACGCTAAATAGATAATGTCTATCAGTAATATAAAGTATCAAAATAGTGTTAAGGCGTTACCATTATCCCCCTTAACACATTTTTATACAAATGTCATAGTCTATACAGCACTGTAAACTCCACCGTAAACTGGTGGGATATCAGGGAGTACTCCATAGGTATAACACAAAACAAATTCGTAGTGGTCGCGTATATAGGGATACAAGTATGACAAGACACATGAGGCAATACCCAAGGTAGTGAAACTACCGTTTGCCTGATTCGGACTGCTGAGAACGCATCACCGCAGTGATCGTAACACCGCGAAACAACACTCCTGAAAGTACGATGGTGTACCAATCAATCATAAGTAATGAGTAGTAGTTACGAAGAAGTGTGTCCGCTTGAGGTGGCTATCCTCATTTGGCCCGGCACGGCTCCTGATTTTAGTCATTTCCAATTTGACACAAGTGTCAAGGCTATCCATTATCGTTCTCTTTCTTCAGTCATCACGTACATCATTCCAACCACTTCATTCTGGATCATCACTCCGCGTTAGTTATTAAAGTGGTTTTCGGCTTAGATAGAGAGTATATCCATAACCGATTACGGTTTCTTTAATAACTTTCGTAATTATTACACCGATTGGTCGTTTAATAAATTTCAAAACCAAATCAATTTCAATTTCAATTAGAATTCATAAATCAACATTTCAATTATCTTTCACTATCAATTTCCAAAATTTACGTTACAAACATCCAAATAACCATTTCAAAATCTTATAATTCAATTTCAATTTTTATTTAAAACAATTTAAATATTGATTCAAGTTCGTATATAAATTTCATTCTTAAATCATTTAAAATGGTTTAATTTACATTCAAACCAATCTAAATTCATTTATCGATTTCATTCAATATTTGTTAAGTAAATTTGTCATTCAAAACAACTTCATTTAAATTTCCAATTCATTAAATCGATTACCTAAGTTCAACTTTGTTATATCAAAACTTCAAATTGAATTAAATTAGATTCGTCAAATCAAATTCTTTAAATTTCAAGTCTTATATTTATTCCAATAAACCACGTTTATTTATTGTTAAAGAAATTCAGTTCCACTTATTTAGTTACTTAATTACAAATTCCGAAACTCAATTAATAAAGAAACTAAATTTCACATATTCAAGAAGTTCAATTTCACTTATTAACTTACTTAAATAATTTTCCAAACTTTAATAAATAAAGAAACTCAATTTCATTTATTAACGAAGTTCAAATCCACTTATTCAAAAGTTCAATTTCTCTTATCAAAGAATTCAAATTTTATTCAATTATCAAATAATTCAATCTTATTCAATTATTAAATAATTTCAATCTTAATTATTAATAATTTCAAAAATTAATTGTAACGACCCAGAATTTTTATTAATTAAAATTTGAATATTTAATTAATTTTAAATATTAATAAGTGAATTTATAAGTCAAATAAATTTTTATTTGAATAATTGGATTTAATTGAATAATTAAATCAATAATTTAATATGTTAGATTATAGAAATAATTGAAAATTGAGTTAAATATGATTGAAAACGATTTGTAAAATTTTATTTTTATCATATTGGAGTTGGAATGATATTTTAGAACTTTTAAAATCGAACTAAAAGTTAATTTGTGAAAATTGAATATTTTAATATTTAAATCGACTAGTGAAAATAGTCAATTTTTGGATAGTCTCAGAATTGAACGAAACTAGTTTCATTGGATCCGTAATAGTTAGTTATTACCGGATTTCAATTTTCGTAGCAATCGGAGCTATCGTTTGATCGTGGCAGCTCGAAACGCATCGAATTATTTTTAATATTAATTTGGCGAGTTAAAATAGCCATTTTTCAAAAAGTCTCGGATTTTGACGAAACCAGTTTCATCGGATCCATAATGTGATATTATTGTAAGGTTTCAAATTTCGTGTCAATTGGATTTTCCGTTTGTCCGGTACAAATTAAAACGCATAGAAAATCGTTTAAATCGGTTTAATTTAAATCGATCGTTTGTTGCCATATCTCGCACAGATGTCCGAATTAGCTTCCGAAACCTATTCCATTGTGTCCGGAACGCGGAGTAAACCCTAGAAACGCTGGTTACAGCGCGTGAATCGGAGTTCGGAATTTCCGGAATGAATAGTGTCGATCGATTTTCCTATAAATATACCACCTCCCTTCATAAATTAAAAAAAAAAAAAATATAAAACCTAACCCTAATATTCTACCAGCCGCCACTTTTAGGTTCAAAGGCCAGAAACGTTCGATCTTTCCCCCTCAATCACTCCCAATCTACAAACAATTAGAAGAAGTTGTCAACTACAAAGATGAAGAGCATCACGAGAGCTTCAGATTCGTACGGTGATGATGGGGTATGACGCAACGTGGAGGAAGCTAGGGGCGTGCGTGCGTGGCCGTTCATCTTCGTGCGCGCGCGTGTGGGGGTGGCCGAGCTTGCTTGGGTTGGGGCCGAGCGTAGAGGGGATGGAGGAGAGTCGCATGGAGGTGCCTGATCGAATTATAAACGCTCGTGGAGGGTGCAAAAATCAAACCCTAGCATGATGATTGGGTTCGGCCTTGTAGCCTGCGCACGAGATTGATACATGGGAAGGAGAAAGGGCGCACGGCTATGATTCAGGGAGCATGGATCCAACGGCTTAGATATGAGGGGTTTAAAATAAAAATTTATGTTATAAAATTTATAAATAAAATTCGTATAAACTTCAAAAATGCATATCTTTTTCATACGAGGTCGAAAACGCGCGAAACAAGTTGCGTTGGAATCGTATCGACGAGCACTACGCTATGGAATTGGATTGGAGTCGTTTGGAGTTAGTGAGAATTTTGGGTAAAATTAAACGTTCGTTTAATTTTATTCGAAATAAATCGCTAAAACGAAATTGAAATCAAGGTGAGAACTTCTCACTCAATCGAATCAGTTTCGATTTTATTTTAAATAGTTAAATTTAAAATATTTGAATGCATGTTTGAATGATGATTGATATCTATTGATTGTTAAGATAGACATTATGCGCCGTTAGTAAGCGGATGTTATTTATTAAAAACATATACCGCGAATATTTCATAAACAGTGAAATTGGTATTATATATAATAGCAATATATATATATATATATATATATATTGGCATATGTATATATTGGAGTTATTGATTTCCCGCACTTGTATAACGGATGAGACCCTATTGCGCCGTCTATTAAGCGGATAATATTTAAATCCTATATACCGCGATAATTCCGTACTGGAGCGGAATTGGTATTGTGCTAATGTTTGTGGATGCAGGAAAACAGGTTGGAGGGATCCAACTGGATTCCTCAACAGTATTTATTTGATTTCAGATATTTTGATATTTGATGGACTATCATATCGATATATGATGTCGTTGTTTGTCGTGATTGGCTATTTGGTATGTAGCATCATTGGACCAAATTTTGGAATTTTAAAAGGATTTTAAAGTGATTTTTGAAAGTATACGTTTATAGAATATTTTTGGAACTGATCCATTTTAAAATAAATAAACGTTATAATTTTTTAAAGTTATAAAAATTATGATTTTGAGAAATACGGTTAAAGATTGATTTTTGAAAATATGGGATTAATGATTTTATAAAATAGTTAAAATCGGGATTTTTGAATATATTATAAAAGTTTAAATATAGGATTTATAAAATTTAATTATTTTATAAATCAAAACGATGAAATTATAAAGGAGTTTAAAGGCATTTTTTAAAAATAGTAATATAAATTGATTATATTAAAAGATTTATAAATTGATATTTATAAATTGAAATATTGAAATTATGAAACGAGTTTTTATAAGTGTTAGAATGAATTGTGAATAAATTTCATAAATGAATGAAATTTATAGAATTATAAACGGTGAAGTTATAAATGGAATTTTTTAAGCAGTAGGTTTATAAAATTTATAAAGTTATTAAAAGAATGGTTTTGGATAAATAATTGAATCTTATAAGTTATAAGATTTATAATTATGAAGTTCAAAGGAACGATTTTTGCAAACAAATAAATTATAAGTATTTAACTTATAATATGAACCTTTGGTATATAATTGGGTTATGAATTGAATATAGCGTAATAAAGGAATTTATAGATATTGTTTTATAAATTCGCAAACGAATTATTTTGATAAGTAAATTGTTGAAACCTATTTATGGAGTTATATTCACATGTTTGACTGTGAATAATACTTTAAAATGAAATGTATAAAAGGATGAAAATTGTTAACGTAGTATATTCACGTTTTTGAATAGTGAATAATATGTTAAAGAAAATGTTTTGAATGTGATGTTTTAAATAGAATTAAAACGATCTAACGATGTTTTAAATGCATTAAGATTTGAAACCATAGATTTCAACATTTATTGTTGAAATAGACGTTTTCGAGAAATAAAACGAAATGGTGGACTATAACACTGTTGTTATAGTAAATGATTTCCGAAAGGAAATGTTTTGTATAGTATTGGGATTTATATATCTATTTTAATTCGAATCCCTATATTAGTGATTTTGGGTTGTCGTAACGATGTTTTACGCAACATTCGTTTTGGCCCAAATAAATATGGTTAAAAGAATGATTTCCTTAAAGAATGAAATATATACTTAATTTCGATTTAAGTATATTGAATATTTTCCAAGTGTTGAAAATAAATAAAATTTGTGAATTACTTATGAATAAATAAGTATGGAAATGTTTTCCAATATAAAGTGAATATTTTTGAGAATTTATCCTTTTGAAGATAAATTGAAATGAATAATTGAAATCGTATATGCATGGATATTTTGGAATGTAAATTCACTATGGAATTTATAAAAGAAAGGGGAACTTGTTTAAAATTAAATATTGATTTATTTTTGAAGTGTGAAAATTATTTATCTTGTAAAGATATCTTTGGGAAATAAAATAATTTGGAAAATTATTTGAAATCTGGTGATGTTGTGCATATCCATTGATAGTTCAATAACCGACTATCAATATTTCCCTTTGAATGAGTAATTGTTGTGATTTGTTGAATTTGAATGCCACACTTATTTTTGAATAAGCGCTCACTATTCGGGTTAACCGGGAAAGGACCATGGGGTCGTATAACCCATTCCGAATATGTGATACGTCGTTATGAATTGCATTTGATGACCGGTGTTGAAGACCGGGTATTTGCGAAAGCGATAGGAAGACCTATCGATTGTCTCTGCACTGGGTAGCTCCTGGTATAGAGATCCCCTAAGTGATGGGAAATTCGATCGGGATTGTGAATACCCGGATTGCAAGGGCTTCGTGAGAAGTGCCTTCGGTTTTGTTCGAGCCCGGAACAGACTTGTATGGATTGTATGTCTGACGTTACAAATTGAGATATAAAGCAGATTTCTTTCAAATATATTTCTGTTGGTGGCGGAGAATTTATTCTTTTAGCTTAACACCCTTCTCTGAGACGTACGAGCTCAGAGGTTATGTAGTTGAGTGTTATCAGCGATATATTCCCAATTTGGTAATGTGACATGCTGAGTGTTGTTGTGAAATGATCATTGTGTTGATTATTTGTGATAGGATCATTTGTTTGATCGTCTATCCTGGTGATCATTTCTATGATCATTTGTTGACCCAGAGCATGGCTTTTGTATAAAGTATGTTTTTGTGGACGTGACTTCGTCGAGCCTCACACCTCGGGAATGGTCAAAACAGGAAAGATGCGGCAAGGTTATGAGGGGTAGCGCCCTTTAGGATATGTGCATTTCCTTCTGGAAAAGGGTGGTATCATGGTATGGAGCCCAGATACTTACTCATGTTGAAAACACTTTATGATTGTGTGAATTGATTGCGAGCGCTCGGTGAAAGGTCCCAAAGGACTGGGGGATGGCATATTCAGTCAGTTGTTACTCAGTTAGGGGTAACCCGGCCTTGTGTTGGTAGAGATCCGGTTTGGTTCTCGGGGATGTCCATCCAGAGGCATTCTCATGTGGCAATGGGAAGTTCCTTGGCCTGATCATTCGTTGGAAATCCAATTCCCAATACGAAACCCTGTACGGTATTAGTTGTAGAACCTGCCATTTACTTATGGTGGTCACCACTGTTTAGATGGTAGCTATAGTAGGCATAGTTCGAAATGTCTATGTTGGCTAAGATTTATATTCTACTTTCGAAATGAATTTTTTCTACACTATGCACCAATAATAATATCAAATGTTCTTTTAAATGCGTATCAAGCATCTTTGACTATCATAAGGAGAAATCTCCTCCGATTCTGCGTTTGCATTGTGTGTGTGTGCGGGAGGCCTTATGGTAGTCTCATTTTTAAAAGCATTGCGAATTGACTTTAAAAAATATTCCTCTATTTTGATTTTAAAGATAAATAAACTGTTTTGAGTTCTCACACCAGTCACATGACTGACTCGGAGTTTATTGTTTTCCTTCCTAAACTCTGGGTGCCCACCAATTTCCACACGGGCAATCAAGAGTTAGGTTTATCAGGATATTCTGGTTATTCTGGAGTTGCTGGAGGCAAGATGGATGGCATGGCGTATCACTAGTATATAGTATTTCTTTTTCCGCTGTACTGTTTGTTGTTGTTGTTGTACACTCTGATGATATGATGTAATGAAATGTGATGTAATGTAATAACTGATATAGTTCTTTGTTTAAAGATTATTCATTTATCTATTATATGTTGTTCCGCTGAGAATTGTGAGATTCTGTTATTGTTCTGTTATTTTCTGTTCCGTTCTATTTTCTATTTTCTTTCCTCCCTATTTTCTATCCATCTTCTTATCTCTTCTTCTATCCTTTTTCTTTTTCTTAAACATTGATAATTCGTATTTCTGTTCATCTTGAATTAATCTATGGAGATTAGTGTATATTCAAGGAGTATGGATTTGCGGGTCCTCACAGGTGGTATCAGAGCATATGGTTAAGCGACAACCATGGTTTTGTTGGGTATTACTCATTAGAGATAGAGTCAGCAGTACTCTAGAATGAGTTTGAGTGTAATAATAGCTATGAGAGCGTATTTGTTAGTGAATATAAAATTGTTTTATATTGTGATGATTGGTTTGTTGAGTGGTATATGGATTCTGGTTAATACGAGTAATTAACGTTGTTGATAGGGATCTCTAAACACTTGAGTAGAACAATTCGACACAATATTGTTTTAAAATTGGGTAAATGGAATAATTTTACCTTAATTATATTTTTATATATAAAGAAATAATTTTTCAGAATTATTAAAGTGTATATAAGTTGATTGTTTAGTTGTTTGAATAATCTAAATAAAAGAATAATTGTATAAGTAAAAAGAATTATAAGAATTGAATTATAATTAAAGTAATTTACAATTGTGAAATAAACTTATATATATGAGAAGTGAGACTATATGAATATATTTATGAATATGAATTGTAAATAAAAAAATGAATTTAAAGTCAAATGGAATATAACTTAAGAGATCAAAGTAAAATAATAAAGTGAAGTGATAGATATGAACTTAAGTTATGTAAATGAAATTCAATTTTTGTAATTGAATTGAATAAATGGATTGAATGTTAATCAATTGAATGTGAATAGTTGATATGAAATAATGAAGATAAGCAAAGGAATTTGGTTGTAATTGATATACATTGGTTGTTATATGATTGTTAGTTGATTGATTGTATATAATTCATTAGGTGTTAATGAAATTGAGTTAATGAAATTGGAAGCTAAAGTAATTGAAATTCAATTGGAAGTTAAATGAATCTTAAATAAAATTGAATTTGATTTGGAAGTGAACCAACTTGAATATAAATTAGTGAATATAAACTAATTGAAAATAAATGTTAGAAACATCCACTGTTAATGAATCAAATGTGATTTAAATTGAAAGCCTATTTCATTGAATATCAAAGAGAATATGAATGAATATTTATTGGTTATGGATGTTAGTTGGTTGATGGTTGAATTTATTGCTTTTCCTACATTTGTTATGTTGACATATATAGTTATTTTGTTGCTATATGTTTTATATTGATACTATTATCTATATACATGATTCTCATGTTGTTTGTTGAGTGTTTAGTAGGTGCGGATTGCGTTTGCTTTGCATTTGGAGCTCGCTTTCGCGCTATATTAGCCGTATATGCTTGCTAATAGAATATAAGGTACATATCTCGGATTACATACCGTACTTTTATACTTTTTTACCTTCGGGATGCCTCATTACTTGATGAGATGTATATTTGTGATATATATACTGTCATTTTTTTTTCGGATCGAGCCGCGCAAAGGAGACTATGGCAAATTTTTCCGGAAATTTAAGGCGTTAGAAAAAATTGGAATTTTTTTGAAAACTTTAACTTTGATTTAGAATTGAAAGTTAAACAATAGTAGTTGTTTTTGAAAAAATAACTAAGTATGATTTGAAAATTTAGTAAAGTTATTGTAAGAAGTTTAACTATGAATTTTGGGAAAGTTAATAAATTCTGTAACTTTTCTTACTTAATAATTTTCGAGGACGAAATTCTTTTAAGGGGGGAAGTATGTAACGACCCAGAATTTTTATTAATTAAAATTTGAATATTTAATTAATTTTAAATATTAATAAGTGAATTTATAAGTCAAATAAATTTTTATTTGAATAATTGGATTTAATTGAATAATTAAATCAATAATTTTATATGTTAAATTATAGAAATAATTGAAAATTGAGTTAAATATGATTGAAAATGATTTGTAAAATTTTATTTTTATCATATTGGAGTTAGAATGATATTTTAGAACTTTTAAAATCGAATTAAAAGTTAATTTGTGAAAATTGAATATTTTAATATTTAAACCGACTAGTGAAAATAGTCAATTTTTGAACAGTCTCAGAATTGGACGAAACTAGTTTCATTGGATCCGTAATAGTTAGTTATTACCGAATTTCAATTTTCGTAGCAATCGGAGCTATCGTTTGATCGTGGCAGCTCGAAACGCATCGAATTATTTTTAATATTAATTTGGCGAGTTAAAATAGCCATTTTTCAAAAAGTCTCGGATTTCGACGAAACCAGTTTCATCGGATCCGTAATGTGATATTATTGTAAGGTTTCAAATTTCGTGTCAATTGGATTTACCGTTTGTCCGGTACAAATTAAAACGCATAGAAAATCGTTTAAATCGGTTTAATTTAAATCGATCGTTTGTTGCCATATCTCGCACAGATGTCCGAATTAGCTTCCGAAACCTATTCCATTGTGTCCGGAACATGGGGTAAACCCTAGAAACGCTGGTTACGGCGCATGAATCGGAGTTCGGAATTTCCGGAATGAATAGTGTCGATCGATTTTCCTATAAATAGACCACCTCCCTTCATAAATTAAAAAAAATATATATATAAAACCTAACCCTAATATTCTACCAGCCGCCACTTTTAGGTTCAAAGGCCAGAAACGTTCGATCTTTCCCCCTCAATCACTCCCAATCTACAAACAATTATCAACTAAACTAGATTATTTTTCATACATAACAGATAATTGTGTCAGATGTCACCGGTGAACTGATACATGTAATAACATATATTTAACAGTGTAAATAACTAGCAACTGCATATTTCAATTGTCGTTTCAGTTGAAATCAAATAAATATAAGAGTATTAATCGTGAGTGATTGCTCACCTTTCGAGGTTAGAGATGATTTGACAAAGCAATGAGTTACGAATTTCAAAGCAACGCTGGATGGACACAATTCGACGGTGAAATCAGGCTCAATGGACAAAGCTGATAACAGGGGTCGACAAAAACAAATCAGAACCGGATTGATAAGGATAGATGGTATAAATAACCTTATGTGTATAACTATATATAACTATATACACATAAAAATTTATCCTAAATTCAAACACAATAAATTTAATATTCATGCGTTTCAAAAATATATATGTATATTAAAATCAAACTTACATTTAAAACCAATAGTTAAAATAGGAATACCAAAGTATCTACAGCCTATATTTATATACATATATAAAATAAAAACCAATATCTATTTTAGGACCAGCATGCCCAAACTTTAAAATATATCATAAAATCGACAAGTTGAATGGCTTACATAACTGACATGGACTAATATATATGTTCCTCGACAGACTAGTATATAGTGCCTATATAACTTATACTACATGAACTTATAAATAGAAGATTTGTGAAACATAATATGACTTATATAGCCAGATTTAAAATAGATAACCTACATATGCAGACAGAACTTCTTATATACATATATATGCAAACCGACTATATAAACAAAGTTACATATTAACGCTTGTATCAGATTTAAATATATAAGTAAACTAGTGTAACCAATATTTTATACCTTTTTATGAAACTAATAGATATTTCAAAATCGTGTACACAGTGCTTATTTCTCTGACATAAATATACATCTCTTCAAGCCAAGTTCTGTCACTACACATAGCCTATAGCTAATAAAGAATCATTACATATAATATATATATAGACTATTATACGAATAGATATTAATAATTATATATACTTACATGAACAAAATATCGATATCATCTTTTAAAACAAATAGAATATAAATGAACATAGTTACGGACTACATGAAATATACTCCTTTTTAAATAATATCGTTTAACACAGTATCTACACAACGAAAGAGAAGGTTGGTGCTTACATATATATGGATATATATAACCACTTGAGAAACCGTTGCCGGGGATTGAAGCGGATCTGTAGAAGGCTTCTGGTGCTCGACAAACTGAGATGCTTTAGTCGTGGCGGGGTGTTCGAGATGATGGGTTGGAGTGTAGCACGGTGGGTGGCCGAGCATGAGTATAAGGGTGGTGAGAAGGCTGAGGTTTGCTTGGTGGAGATGCGCTCGATGGTGGAGCTTGGCGTGTGAGGCTGAGCGGGGCTGCTAGGCAAGAAGCGAGCAAGGCGGGATGCGGTGGTTATATGCTGGGGTTTGGGACGCAAGGTCGCATGGGAGTGGGATCGACGCTTGGAGGAGGTGGTGATGTCTTTCTGTATGCGGTAATAAGGAGGAAGGGAAAAGAAAATAAATGAAGAAGGAGATGATAAGGTTGCTCAAAAAATAGTTGTCATCTTTTAATTTGAATATGTCTTGAAACTTTACCAAATAAACGAACGGTCAAAAGAGGAGAAAATGAATTGAAAATTATTGAAACCATAAAAAGCAAAAGTTAGTAATTATTTTTTGGGAATTATAAAAAAAAGTTGTGACCATTCGCTATCTCAACGATTGAAAGGACGCAGAACAAAAAGGGCTCAAACTGGGTACCCGTGCAGCTAACCATTTGTGGGTTTCGTCAACCACCGAATGCCGAAACACCCAATGACTATATTGCGGAGGTCAGCACGAGGAGACGATCAAAATGGTACACGGATATCCATGGTACGATTGATTTTTAAAAATTCGAATTTTCTACTAGCGGAAAATACGTAAAAATCACAGAAAATTAAGACCGACGGAGCCAAAGATGTCCGAATTTGGAAAAACGACAAACTGACATCTTGCTCAGAAGATGGTTTAGAATTTTTCTATGTAAAAATATTTTGGTTTTGAAAATGTTTTATTTTCATCGCTTTTTAACTGATTAAATTGAAGTAATTTTACGCACTAAATAAACTTTCATACTTTCGGACGAAAATTTACTAGTTGCTATGATTAACTGGACGCATTCCAAATATCAAATTTATATTTCAAATTTTATCGTTTAAAAATTGCATAAAATTTCAATTAAATACGTTATTAAAACCGGTTAAATTTACGGGTCGTTACACTAAGACTGCATTTCTAACTGCAAACACGAGCTCTGTTCTTTCAAATCCCTCCCCAATCAAGTATAAGGACCACGGTTGCCCTACAATCGGTTGTAAAATCTGTAACACTCACATTAGTCATGCCTTACTCGATCTTGGAGCAAGTGTGAATCTTTTAACTTATACTATGTACTGTCAACTTGGACTAGGGGAACTAAAACCTACAAACATCACAATTCAACTAGCTGATCGATCTGTCAAAAAACCATTGGGCACAGTTGAAGATGTTTTGATACAAATCGAGCAATTCTATTTCCCAGTCGATTTCATAGTCCTAGAGACTGCACCTGTCTCAAATCCCAATGGTCAGATTCCTTTGATATTAGGTCATCCATTTTTAGCAACATCAAATGCTATCATAAATTGTAGGAATGGTCAACTCTGACTTTCCTTTGGGCACCTAACCATTGAACTAAATATTTTTAATCTTAACAGACAACCAAGGGATCTTGAAACAGAAGAAGTTGACATGATCCAAACAATTATAGAAAATGATTTTAGTAATATTACGGAGTCTCTTAACATGTGCCTAGATCATTTTAATTCCAATTTAAATGAAGATGAATACATTTATGAATTAAATGATATGCTCGGCTCTTCTCATAATTCACTAGAATTCAATCAGTTGATGTCTATTGAAGCCTCAAAAGAAGTACGCCCTAAATTAGACCTCAAACCTCTTCCAAACTATCTTAAGTACGCATACTTAGATTCTTCGAAATTTTTTCCTGTAATCTTGGCATCCGATCTCATTAACGACCCAGAAGAACAACTTTTGAAAATTTTAAGGGAAAATAAAAAGGCAATAGGATGGGTAATCGCTGACATTAAGGGAATTAGTCCATCAATCATTGAACATCGAATACATTTAGTCGACGAGGCTAAACCCACTCGCGAAGCTCAAAGGCGATTAAACCCAAATATGAGAGAAGTGGTAAAGGAAGAAATTATCAAATGTTTAGACAATAACATTATCTACCCTATCTCTGATAGTACTTGGGCAAGTCTGGTACAAGTTGTACCCAAGAAGTCTGGAATCACTATGACCAAAAATGAGAATAACAAACTTGTTCCGACAAAAGTCAAAACAAAATGGCGCGTTTGCATCGACTATCGAAAGCTCAATGCAGCAACAAGAAAACATCATTTTCCTCTCCCTTTCATTGATCAAATGCTCGAACGCTTAGCCGGTCATGAATATTATTATTTTCTTGATGGCTACTCCGGCTATAATCAAATTCTCATTGCACTAGGGGACCAACACAAAACAACATTCACATGTCCCTTCGGAACTTTCGCCTATCGTCGCATGCCCTTCGGTCTTCGTAATGCTCCCGCTACCTTTCAAAGATGTATGATGAGTATATTTTCTGATATGGTGGAGGATTTCTTAGAAATATTCATGGACGATTTTTCAATCTATGGGTCATCTTTTGATCAGTGCCTCCTTCGTTTAGAACGTGTCTTAAAGCGATGTAAGGAGAAATCTCTTGTTCTTAATTGGGAAAAATGTCATTTTATGGTTAAGTGAGGAATAGTCTTAGGTCATGTTGTCTCTAAAAATGGCCTAGAAGTTGACAAATCTAAAGTTGATCTTATTGTAGGCCTTCCTCCTCCAAGGTCCGTAAAGGACATTCGCTCATTTCTCGGCCATGCAGGATTTTATAGGAGGTTCATTAAAGATTTTTCAAAAATTTCAAAACCTCTTTCGAATCTTCTGGATAAAGACGTTAAATTTGAATTTTCTAATGAATGTAAAACGTCTTTTGAAACCCTTAAATCGATCTTGACCACTACACCTATCATCCAACCTCCAAATTGGACTTTGCCTTTCGAATTAATGTGTGACGCTTCTGATTATGCCATTGGAGCCATCTTAGGTCAACGAATCGATAAACTTCCTCGAGTCATCTATTATGCTAGCAAAACTCTTAACTAAGCTCAATTGAATTACTCAACCGCAAAAAAAGAGTTTTAGCTGCTATCTTTGCCCTCGATAAGTTTAGATCATATCTCGTAGGTTCTAAGGTCATAGTTTACACGGATCATGCCGCCTTGCGCTATTTACTCACGAAAAAGGATGCCAAACCCCGCTTAATCCATTGGATTCTCCTTCTTCAAGAGTTTGACCTAGAAATACGAGATAAAAAGGGTTTTGAAAATGTCATAGCTGATCATCTTTCTCGTATTGTTCATGAAAACTACGATAACGCTCAAATCAACGATCATTTTCCCGATGAACAAATTCTTTTCCTCTCCAGTGCACGATGGTAAGCGGACATCGTAAATTATCTTGTCACAAATGAAACACCTTCCCATTGGTCAAAACAAGATAAACAAAAATTTCTCTCCAATGTTCGAAACTTTTACTGGGACGATCCTTATCTCTTCAAATATTGCACCGATCAAATCAAATATATGTGTTCCTGAACATGAATTCCATATCATCCTCTCTTTTTCACATAATCAACCATGTGGAGGACATTTTGGAGCAAAGAAAACTGCTGCTAAGACAGTGCGATTTTTATTGGCCTTCTTTTTTTCATGATGCCCACGAATTTCGCTCCAAATGCGCTAGATGTCAACAAACATGTCGTATTTCCAAACGTAACATGATGCCCCTAAACCTAATCTTTGTCATCGAAATTTCTGATGTTTGGGGCGTCGATTTAATGGGATCTTTTCCTAATTCTTTTGGAAATCTCTACATCCTACTTGCAGTAGATTACGTGTCTAAATGGGTTGAGGCCATTCCCACCAGAACGAATGACAATAAAGTTGTTGTCAAATTTTTGAAAGAAAACATCTTCTCTCATTTTGTCACACCTCGAGCCATTATAAGTGATAATGGTTCTCATTTTCGTAATCATGCTTTTGAATCTCTTCTTGAGAAATACTCTATCACTCATAAACTATCTACTCCATATCATCCACAGACTAACGGTCAAGTCGAGATTTCCAATAGACAAATCAAACAAATTCTTGAAAAGACGGTTAACTCCAACAGAAAAGATTGATCATCTAAATTGATAGACGCCCTTTGGGCATTTCGCACAGCTTATAAAACCAATCTAGAAATGTCACCATACCGATTAGTCTTTGGAAAAGCATGCCATTTACCCGTTGAGCTCGAGCACCGTGCACTTTGGGCAATCAAATACCTTAATTTTGACATAGGAAAAGCCGGATCACATCGTAAATTACAATTGTCAGAATTAGAAGAACTAAGAAATGAAGCGTACGAAAATGCAAAGATTTATAAAGAGAAAGCTAAATTTTATCATCATAAATCCATACTTCGTAAGACATTCGAAGTAGGTCAGAAAGTTCTCTTATATAATTCTAGACTTCATTTATTTCTGGGCAAATTGAGATCTCGATGGACATGTCCATATATTGTGAAAACAGTATACCCGTATGGTGCAGCTGAAATTCAAAATCCTAGGGACAGTTCCATTTCAAAGGTCAATGGACAGCGCTTGAAGCCATTTCTAGAGTTTGAACAATACGAGGACCACGAGTTCGTGGATCTCCATGAACCTAGTACTGGGCATAAGCCACTCACTATCTTGTACATATCAGGTTGTATATTTTTTATTTTATTTTGCATTTGCATTCCATTTGATAGTTGGGACACTGTCTCATTCCAGTGTAAGGGGACGCATATCTCATTCTGTTTTTTCATATTTCATAGTGTGGCATCATTTAAAAAAAATCATCTCATTATTTGTTTTCAAATTTCCTTTCAAATTTTTTTCTCATTTCCCATTATTTTTAGGACCTCATTTATTTTTAATTAGTCAAGACAAAGTAAGTAAGTAGTTGAAGTCAATTGATGAATTTTTTTGTGAATCACTAATTTCAAATGTAAAATATGATGAAAAGTTGAATTACAAGCGATAATGGTGAGGTTAGTATATAGGGGGATTCGTAGGTGATGGTTATGAAATCCTTTCTAAACTGTAGTCTTTGTTTTAAAAAAAGTGGCAGATTTAAAGTACATGCGTTGACATTTCAAATCATTGAAGTTAAGTGGTGCTAAGTTGATTTGCATAACTCTCTTTAGTTAATTTCAAAAATAATAATATAATAATAATAAGAAAAAGAAACACCTAGAGTCAATAGGCGTGCAAACTTATGAAAGTGTGTGCACTCGCCACGCTCTGTACTCTTCTCACGTAAGCCCGCAAGGCAGTGCATGGATGGCCGGCCTCAGCATTCTGAGTTAGGTGTATAAATAATTAAATAAATAACCATCTAAGGATTACCGACCTTTTCTGACATAGCTAGCGTCGGTTTGCACAATCCGCCAAGCTCTGTCCCAACTATCACGTAAGCACGCGAGGCAGTGCATGGGTGGTATACCTTGGTCCAAAATTTAGGTGTAAGAAAAAAATTAGTAAAGAGAGGCTAAGCTTTGAAACCGAAACACTTCTTGACTTTGTTGATTTGGCTTGTTATACAAATGGAAATGAAAAATACCATTTTGAAAAAAACTGTGATTAACAGTGAAGAATTTATTTCATGGCTGCACTATGTTATCGACCGAAACAACTGGCCAAACTAGAATCTAATGTTTGAAAACCTGAGTTATATTGAAATTTGTGTTTAGTGAGGAACGAAAAATTTCTAGACGTTGACTAAAACTGATATACATTATTTTGTTGCAATTATTCTAAAGTAAATCGAGTCTCTATTTATTTAAAATTTTGCATTCATGTAGTACATTAGAATACATACTGCATTTGTGGGTAGTATCCGCTGAAAACCCTCACGAGACACCACTCGTCCTACTAGGGACACCTAGAGGTTTAACGGCTTGTTGCATACGCTCAATGCAATCGTGTTTCCTACGAAAAAGGATTTAGTTAGTTTTATTTTCTTGCTTATTTGAGGACGAATAAAGTTCTAGTGTGGGGGTATTTGATGAACGTATTTTTCTGCATTTTAAACCGTTTGTTTCATATATTTTTATTTTAATAAAGCAGTATTATACGGGTATTTTGTTGTGGTTTTGCAGATTATAGATTCCGTAGTGCAACGTTGAAATTAATTGGCTGTGCCGTCCAATGGTTCAAATGACACACAAAAAAAGAGAGAACAACATTTTGAGTACCGAATAATTCAAAGAGAAAGTACATATCGTTCATGAAGAAATGCATCTCACATCACAACATGTGTACTATTCATGCAAGAAAGCAAATGCAAATATTGAAAATACACTTTCAAAGTTTAGCCTAAAAATCTCTCAAAGCAAGGCCACTTGTTAATCAAATAACAAAGCAAAGACCAATTCAAAGTGGGGTGGCCTTATTTTTCTCCAAATATCAAGCACATTGACCTAAATAGTAGGGTTATTTGTGGAGGATGAAGTCTTTAAATAGAGAAAGCAATGCAGATGGAAAATCATCTCTTACCCCCATCACTCTTCTTCAAGTTTAATTTTAAATTCAGCAGTGTTTTTATTTTCGAACAGAATACGTAGGATTGTTGATTAGATTTAGCAATTTATTTATTCTTGTTCTTAGTTATTGCACTCTTTTCAGTTAGTTAATAAATATTTCAATTGTTTGCTCTGTTATTTTCTTTTCCACAATTTCAATTTCTATTCTGAATTTTACATTTTATATTTTGGTTGCAATTTTGATTAGTTTCGGAATCGATTCGGAGTATATTATTGTTTTTCCTGCTCAAGATCCACCATCGAATTTTTTTAATACGCCTAAGATTTAAATAGGGATTTCAAATATTTTAAAACACAATTCCCTGTGTTCGACCTGCATACTACACGCCTGTGCGCTTGTAGAATTAACTAAAATTTGCGCTTTTATAATCAATAGAAAAGTCACAACATTGACCAGTCAAAACAATTTCACGTCAAAACTTTTTGCCTCTCATCTCAATCACTGTAGCAAGTCATTTTGAACACAATAACATCCCGTCGTGTTTCCTTCCCTATCTTCTTCTTAAAGGCAACAGTTGAGAGCAAAAAAAAGGTAAAATCAAAATAGAGAATGGTTGCCTCTTTTCTTTTCCAAATCGAATCCAAGAAAATAAATTCAAAAACAAAATAGAATGAAAACCATTCCAGTATTGCCACAAGTTCTTTCCATCAGACGCCTCTCGATCCTCTACTCAAACCATTCTCAAATCGAATTCGTTTTCATGAAGGGATGTGCATCCTTGGGGAAATTTACAGGTGAGGAAGTCTCGATCGAAGGACTGGTGAGGGATGGCGGCGTCGTAAAAAAGGAATTGGGCGTAAGCTCTTAGGGGGCGGCGACTATCTTTGAGATCGATGGGGTCATCGATTCTGGAGATGGAGTGCAGATTCGCACGGTGATGTGGAGCTTGCAGCATCGATTTGAGGTCATACTGTGTGCATGCAAGGGGAACGTGAGCGCGAGGGTGCGGCATGGTTCCTAGCATTGCTGTGAGGTATATCGTTTTTTTAATTTGAATAATTAAATACTTATATATATATAGAGTAATGAATTTTAAAATTTGGTTTTATATTTTTACAAATATAGATTTATATTAAATAGGAAAAGTTTTACAGTAAAGCAAACTACAGTTTTTCTATTTGCAAAAGAATATATATATATATATATATAAATATAATAATATCTATGTAAAAATGTACATACATATCTTAAATTTAAAACAGTAAATATACGTATTACATAAGGTTTTGGAAGTGGAAATTCCAAATGTTATAGAGTTTATATAAAGATTAAATTTTTAAATCTATATTGGTTATTTTATAAGTGTACATATATATATATACATAGTTTCAAAAGACAAAAGCAAATATACATATATATGTACATTTTAAATTTACTTGTTTATTTTAAAAATAATGTATTAGAGAGATTAACTTAATTAATTATTTTTGGAAATTATAATTTATTAAATGGAAATTTAATTAAATGGAAATTCAATTGTTCGATTGGTTCGAATATTAATAAAATCATCTAATGTTTATACAAGGTCTAAAAATCGTAAAGGAAACAAGCCGAAATGGAAATGGATTGCAAATAAAATCAAAGGTGAGTTAATCTCACTCATTTGGATTATCTTTTAAATTTAATAGTTAAATTTAAATTATTGATTGTTGCTTGAATTGATAATTTATTATCTGCTTGGATGTGATATGTTATATATATATATATATATATATATATATATATATATATACATTGGAGTGTTTGATTTCCACATTATATAGCGGATGAGACCCTATGCGCCCTGCATAATAGTGGATGACCTTGTATATCGTGATATCCCCCTCGAAGTGGGATTAGTATTTTATATTGTGCTACCATCTGTGGATGCAGGGAAACAGGTTAGAGAGATCCAACTGGATTCCTCTAATTATTGAAATTTGTTTTCATAATCTGTGATATGACTGATTGATTATATGTGATTGATTTATCGAGATTTGAAATATTGAATGCTATGAGTTGACGGAATATATTTTGAGTATATTGAGATATCAAAAATATAAAGAATGGATTTTTTAAAGGAACTAAAAAGAGAATTTTTAAGTAAAATAAGTTAGCTAATTTGGATAAATTTAAGAATGAAAGTCGGAAGGAATAAAAGTTGATTTTTAAATTCTAATAAATAGACCCCGAGTATGGGAAAATCGATTTTTGAATAAATGGGAATAAATGAATTTTAAGGGCTTAAGTGGTATTGTTTAATAATTAAAGAACTTATTTTAAAATTTAGGGTTTAAATGGTTTGCGAAGAAATAAAAGAAGAATTTTGAAATAAAGTATGAAATTGGTATTTTTAGTTTAAATAAGATTTTAAATCATAATAAAAGAGTAAATCTGAAATTAATGGGTTTTGAAATAAATTGAGTAAGTAAAGGAATTTATTATTTTAAAATGGAGTAAATTTTGGAAATCGACTTGAAAATTGATTTAGTGTCTAAAACTGTGTTTTAAAAAGGAGAATGAGACTATGGGATTTATAAACTGGGTTTATAAAGTGAAATAAGATATCAGTGGATATTTGAAAGTATAAATTCACGGTGGGAATTTATAAAGGAATGGGTAATTTGTTTTAAAAATAAATAGTGGTTTTATTTTTAAAGGCGGAAAGGAAAAATTTACGGGATTGAGACGTAAATTAAACTGAAAATAAATCAAGAAGGGTTTATAAATTATTAGATGGTTATATTGGAATGGAAAGTGAAATTTCGTGAAAAGCTAAGTGTATTTTCAAAGAAAGTTTTTAAAGATAAATTAGAAGTTTTAAAATGTTTTAAAGAAAAATGTTTTCTTTAAGAAGTTTATTATTTAAATTGTTTAAGATTTTAAAGTAAATATTTATTAATTTGATTATAGTGGTAATTATTTTAAAGGTTAAACTAGCATTGTGATTTAAAAGATAGTTACTAAATATTTATACTTTATACATATAACTTTTCTTTTAAGGTAGTTTTGGCTAAGTTTTACTTGAAAACTATTATGGAATCTCATATTTATTATTCTGGATAAAGTCTTTTAGGTAGTATTTATTTTAAATGTTTTAAAGCATATATATCTTTAAATTAAGTCTTTAAAGTAGTTTTTATTTTAAATGTTTTAAAGTATGTATATCTTTGAATTAAGTCTTTTAAGTAGTTTTTATTTTAAACGTTTTAAAGTATATATATCTTTGGATAAAGTGATTTAAATTATTTAAAATCTAAGTTATTAGAACTTGGAGCTTTTCAGTAGAAATAAAATAATTGTTTGGATTATTGTGTGATTTAATAGTTAAATAATCGACTATCAATATTGGCCAATGCGCTGACCGTTCCGAAGAGACTGGGATCGGAATTAATTTCTCGAAAACCACTTCGATCGGGTTTGAATATTTTCGTGAGGAAGGCAAGAGCTTGGAGTCGAAGATGGAGCAGTGAAATACAAGGGCAAATCGCTACTAATCCTGAGGGTGATTCCAAAATGGATGTAGCAGGAGTAGTGCCTTCGGTTCTGTTTGGACCGGGAACGGACTTGCATGGATGAATGCTATAAACATCGTCAGGAGGATAATGAGCATTTTAAGTGTATGTGTGCTAAAGAGGTAACGCATAGCCTCGAGACTCATCAACCGAGAATGGCTCAAACAGGAGAGGTGCAGCAAGGCTAAGTGGCTAGCAGCCAAATAGGGTAAGGTCATCCCTGTCTAGATGTCCATTTCTATTCGGTTGCATGGCCGGTTGTTGATCCCAACCGTGGGGTAGTCTTATTCAGATTATCCAGTAAGGGGTAGCTAAGGTCTTGTGTAGAAGGGGATCAGGGTGGATCCTCGGTACGATGATCTAGACCGCGTACTGTGACAGGCGGCACCAGTAGCCCTACCATTATATGGAATCCTATCTCCAATAAGCACCTTTACGGTTTTGGTTGTGCCTAACTATTGTTGGAACGTGAGATGCAAGCATTTCAGCTAGATTCTATTTTACTTTCTATAGACATTATTATAATATCAGCCGAATTTGATAAAAATGTTTTGGTTATCGTAAGGTAAAAACCCGGCATGTTTACCTTTGATTTCAAAGGATTTTGAAAATTTAACCATCGAATAGAGTGTGTTTTCTCACTCCAGTTTTCCAAACTGACTCGGGTGTTATTTCAAGACTGACTCGGGTGTTATTTTACTATAATCTTGGGTCAGACCGAGTATTATAGAGTATAGATTCAGGATGGACTGCTATGAAGCTCAAGAGACGAGCTGGACGGTGAGACGTATCACACGTACTTGATTTATATTCTTATGCGCGGTATAAGATGTATAGCCTGCTTTTGGGTGAGGACAAGTTGTGACAATTGTCTAGTATTTGGCTATTGTTTGTGTGTACCCTGATGATGTAATTTATTATTTAGTTACATATTCTTTGGCATAAAAATCTGTTGTTATCTATTATATATTATTCCTCTATGATTGTGAGATTCTGATGTTGTTTCTATTTTTTCTTCTACCTCTTTTATTTTACCCTAACGGTCTGTTTTTCCAATATTCGATTGTTCGGCATTTAACACATTAAACGTACTGATGTCGATTTTCGAGCGTCAATAAATCGGTTCGTGACAGTCGTTATCAGAGCTGAAGGTTAAGCAAGAACCTTGGCTCTGGTAGGGATTACTCATTAGAAATAGAGTCCGTAGTACTTTAGAATGAGTTTGAGTGTATTAATAGATGAGTGCGTATTTGTTAGTGAATATAAAAATTGTTTTTATATTGTGTTGACTTAGCGGTTGAGTATTTATCGATTCTGTTTGATATGTGGGACGCCATATCATCGATAGGGGTTTCTAAACTCTTAAATAAGATAAACCGATACAGTATTGTTTTAAAATAGGGTAAACGAAATAATTTTATCCAAATTATCTTTGTATATAAAAGAAATAATTTTCTGTTAACTATTATAGTTATATATGGTTTCTTGGTTGTTAGGAAATGATAATATTAAATTATTATCATTGTTGTGTGGAAATTGAACTAGGGAGTAAAATTATAACCAAAGGTTAGGGAATAAATTTATATAATAAATTGGATTTATAAATGTAAATTATAAATGTGATTTATAATTGAAAATGAAAAAAAATTCCAGAGTAATATTTGAATCTGAATTGAAAGGATTTGGAATTTAAAATTTTGGAAATTAAATTCCTTGAGTTTGAAAATGATTTTCAAAAGTTTCGGAGGAATAATGGTGATATTATTTGGGAAATATTTTTGAATTGGATATGAAATCTGGTGTGATTTGGAATTTAAAAATATTTGAAATTTTTTTCTGAAGGGATAAAGGTATTAAACTCTTTTCGGTCGCTGGAAAATAATTCCAATGATGATCGCGACATCATCGGCGTTCATTTTCGAGTTTCCAGGAGAAGAATTGCTGCCAAATTGTTTTAAAATTGAATTGTTTGCAAAATGGGTTTGGTTTTGAAATTCAAAGGATGATTTGATATGCAAATGAAATACGAATGTAGTGATTTCAAAGGTGATTTTAAAATATAGAGTAATTGTTTAGAAAGACTCTGGAAGTTAATAAAAAAATGTATGGAATAATAAATAGGTTCGAAAAACTTATAAAAATTTGAAATTTGTTTAGAATAAAATTTAACTTAAGAAGAGTTAAATTAAAATGAGTATGAAAACGAAATAAGTTGGAAAAGTAAACCCATTAAATGAAGTAAATTTAAAGAGAGTAGTGAATGGAATTTAAATAAATTGGAAAAACTTATGGAAGTTTAAAAATTTGACTGGGAATGGAATGGTCGTTGAAATAAAATTTATTAAGTTGAAATAAATTTGTGAATGAACATACTTATTTAAAATTGTAAGTAAATGGAATTTAAACTGAAAATTTGAAATTCAATTTGAATTAGGTTAAGTAAAGTGAAATTATGGAATTTGTGCGAAGCAACTAAAAGAAGTAAAAAAGCTTGGAAATTAAACTTTTATTTGAGATTTGAAATTAAATGTGGAAATGAAGTGATTAATTAAAATTAGTAAGTTGAATAAATTTGAAATTGAATTGGATTGGAAACAAATTAGTGGATGGAACTAATTACAATAACCAGGAAAGTAAATATGGGTTGACATAAGATGGATAACATTCAATATTAAATTTGATTTGGAGATAAATTAAGAATCGAAGGTAAATTGAATTGGAAATGGAATTGGACATTTAAGTTAGATAAAGATAGATATGAAAGCTTAAGTGTAAAGTGAGAATAAGTATAAGTGGTTGCATAAAATATTTATATTGAACTTAAGAAAAAGAGGGTAAAATTCTTGAGTGAAATTTGAAATGGAGAAATATACTAAGTTAATATTTGAATGAAGATTTAAATAAAAGCGTGTGAAAATGATAAGTGTGGATAAGTGAATAGAAATCAAAATAAATGTGAATAAAAAGAGAATGGATATAGCTAATAATTAATTGGGATAAATACGTAGGATGTACATATATTATTTTATTTGCATAGCGATTTGATCTAGATTCTAGCATAGAATTTCGAGGTGGTTATACCGATCCGAGTTGGGATTTTTCGTTCGATTTTCGACGGCGAACCCTGGATATGGATTTTTGATTAATTCTGGAAATTCTCTATCATAGTAAATGGCTATGCAAGGAGAATGACGATTTCTGATCAAGAAACCAGATTTGAGTCGACATTAGGAAGTTGGGTGGACGATACTAGTTCAAAAGTGAAATTGTGTGATCGAGTGTGCGATCGGATTTGGTATTGTGTATGGATGATATATAGAAATCATACGAGTTTTAATGAAATAGATATTGAAATTTTTGTAAAGAAATGTATAAAATGATTTTGAATGCTGTGATTGAACACTATTGCTAAGTACTATACCGGTTTTTAAAAGCAAAAAGAAATTGGGGTTTTTGATTGCAAAAGATAAAATTGAATTGGCTGACAAAAGGTATTTGTTTAAATTTCAATATGAAACTTGATGATTTTTCTAATCTAGCCACTTGGCTTTTGTTTTCTTTTGAGATTTGGGGGGATCTGTAGAGGCGTTTTGTAGTTGTACCGATCTAGCCGCGCAAAGGAGACGCTGGCGAAACTTTTCGAAAATTCAGAGAGTTAGAAAAATTTTGGGAAAATTTTGATAGTTTCAAATTTGGTTTTAAATTAAAATTTGAAATGGTTGAGTAGATAATGTTGTTTGGAAACTATGGAAGAGTTTGGAAAGTTAGTAAGGGTGATAGTGTGACTTTGATAAAAAGATTGTTTTGGAAAGTTGTTAAAAACTATTTGGTTTTGAGAAAAACAGTAACGAGTATTGGACCATTCCTCTTAACTAGTAACTTCGATGACGAAATTCTTTTGAGGGGGGGAGTATTGGACCATTCCTCTTATACTTGGTTAATTAATTTTTTTAAATGGAAATTTAATTGTTCGATTGGTTCGAATATTAATAAAATCATCTAATGTTTATACAAGGTCTAAAAATCGTAAAGGAAACAAGCCGAAATGGAAATGGGTTGCAAATAAAATCAAAGGTGAGTTAATCTCACTCATTTGGATTATCCTTTAAATTTAATAGTTAAATTTAAATCATTGATTGTTGCTTGAATTGATAATTTATTATCAGCTTGGATGTGATATGTTATATATATATATATATATATATATATATATATATTGGAGTGTTTGATTTCCACATTATATAGCGGATGAGACCCTATGCGCCCTGCATAATAGTGGATGACGTTGTATATCGTGATATCCCCCTCGAAGTGGGATTGGTATTTTATATTGTTCTACCATCTGTGGATGCAGGGAAACAGGTTGGAGGGATCCAACTGGATTCCTCTAATTATTGAAATTTGTTTTCATAATCTGTGATATGTCTGATTAATTATATATGATTGATTTATCGAGATTTGAAATATTGAATGCTAGGAGTTGACGGAGTATATTTTGGGTATATTGAGATATCAAAAATATAAAGAATGGATTTTTTAAAGGAACTAAAAAGAGAATTTTTAAGTAAAATAAGTTAGCTAATTTGGATAAATTTAAGAATGAAAGTGGGAAGGAATAAAAGTTGATTTTTAAATTCTAATAAATAGACCCCCGAGTATGGGAAAATCGATTTTTGAATAAATGGGAATAAATGAATTTTAAGGGCTTAAGTGGTATTGTTTAATAATTAAAGAACTTATTTTTAAATTCAGGGTTTAAATGGTTTGGGAAGAAATAAAAGAAGAATTTTGAATTGAAGTATGAAATTGGTATTTTCAGTTTAAATAAGATTTTAAATCATAATAAAAGAGTAAATCTGAAATTAATGGGTTTTGAAATAAATTGAGTAAGTAAAGGAATTTATTATTTTAAAATGGAGTAAATTTTGGAAATCGACTTGAAAATTGATTTAGTGTCTAAAACTGTGTTTTAAAAAGGAGAATGAGACTATGGGATTTATAAACTGGGTTTATAAAGTGAAATAAGATATCAGTGGATATTTGAAAGTATAAATTCACGGTGGGAATTTATAAAGGAATGGGTAATTTGTTTTAAAAATAAATAGTGGTTTTATTTTTAAAGGCGGAAAGGAAAAATTTACGGGATTGAGACGTAGATTAAACTGAAAATAAATCAAGAAGGGTTTATAAATTATTAGATGGTTATATTGGAATGGAAAGTGAAATTTTGTGAAAAGCTAAGTGTATTTTCAAAGAAAGATTTTTAAGATAAATTAGAAGTTTTAAAATGTTTTAAAGAAAAATGTTTTCTTTAAGAAGTTTATTATTTAAATTGTTTAAGATTTTAAAGTAAATATTTATTAATTGGGTTATAGTGGTAATTATTTTAAAGGTTAAACTAGCATTGTGATTTAAAAGATAGTTACCAAAATATTTATACTTTATACATATAACTTTTCTTTTAAGGTAGTTTTGGCTAAGTTTTACTTGAAAACTATTATAGAATCTCATATTTATTATTCTGAATAAAGTCTTTTATGTAGTTTTTGTTTTAAATGTTTTAAAGCATATATATCTTTAAATTAAGTCTTTAAAGTAGTTTTTATTTTAGATGTTTTAAAGTATGTATATCTTTGAATTAAGTCTTTTAAGTAGTTTTTATTTTAAACGTTTTAAAGTATATATATCTTTGGATAAAGTGATTTAAATTATTTAAAATCTAAGTTATTAGAACTTGGAGCTTTTCAGTAGAAATAAAATAATTGTTTGGATTATTGTGTGATTTGATAGTTAAATAATCGACTATCAATATTGGCCAATGCGCTGACCGTTCCGAAGAGACTGGGATCGGAATTAATTTCTCGAAAACCACTTCGATCCAGTTTGAATATTTTCGTGAGGAAGACAAGAGCTTGGAGTCGAAGATGGAGCAGTGAAGTACAAGGGCAAATCGCTACTAATCCTGAGGGTGATTCCAAAATGGATGTAGCAGGAGTAGTGCCTTCGGTTCTGTTTGGACCGGGAACGGACTTGCATGGATGAATGCTATAAACATCGTCGAGGATAATGAGCATTTTAAGTGTATGTGTGCTAAAGAGGTAACGCATAGCCTCGAGACTCATCAACCGAGAATGGCTAAAACTAGAGAGGTGCAGCAAGGCTAAGTGGCTAGCAACCAAATAGGGTATGGTCATCCCTGTCTAGATGTCCATTTTTATTCGGTTGTGTGGCCGGTTATTGATCCCAACCGTGGGGTAGTCGTATTCAGACTATCCAGTAAGGGGTAGCTAAAGTCTTGTGTAGAAGGGGATCAGGGTGGATCCTCGGTACGATGATCTATACCGCGTACTGTGACAGGCGGCACCCCAGTAGCCCTGCCATTATATGGAATCCTATCTCCAATAAGCACCTGTACGGTTTTGGTTGTGCCTAACTATTGTTGGAACGTGAGATGCAAGCATTTCAGCTAGATTCTATTTTACTTTCTATAGACATTATTATAATATCAGCCGAATTTGATAAAAATGTTTTGGTTATCGTAAGGTAAAAACCCGGAATGTTTACCTTTGATTTCAAAGGATTTTGAAGACTTTAACCATCAAATAGAGTGTGTTTTCTCACTCTGGTTTTCCAAACTGACTCGGGTGTTATTTTACTATAATGCTTGGGTCAGACCGAGTATTATAGAGTATAGATTCAGGATGGACTGCTATGAAGCTCAAGAGACGAGCTGGATGGTGAGACGTATCGCACGTACTTGATATATATTCTAATGCGCGGTATAAGCTGTATAGCCTGCTTTTGGGTGAGGACAAGTTGTGACAATTGTCTAGTATTTGGCTATTGTTTGTGTGTACCCTGATGATGTAATGTATTATTTAGTTACATATTCTTTGGCCTAAAAATCTGTTGTTATCTATTATATATTATTCCTCTACGATTGTGAGATTCTGATGTTGTTTTCTATTTTTTCTTCTACCTTTTTTATTTTACCCTAACGGTCTGTTTTTCCAACATTGGATTGTTCGGCATTTAATACATTGGACGTACTGATGTCGATTTTCGATCGTCGATAAATCGGTTCGTGACAGTCGTTATCAGAGCTGAAGGTTAAGCATTAACCTTGGCTCTGGTAGGGATTACTCATTAGAAATAGAGTCCGTAGTACTCTAGAATGAGTTTGAGTGTATTAATAGATGAGTGCGTATTTGTTAGTGAATATAAAAATTGTTTTTATATGGTGTTGACTTAGCGGTTGAGTATTTATCGATTCTGCTTGATATGTGGGACGCCATGTCATCGATAGGGGTTTCTAAACTCTTAAATAAGATAAACCGATACAGTACTGTTTTAAAATAGGGTAAACGAAATAATTTTATCCAAATTATCTTTGTATATAAAAGAAATAATTTTCCGTTAATTATTATAGTTATATATGGTTTTTTGGTTGTTAGGAAATGATAATATTAAATTATTATCATTGTTGTGTGGAAATTGAACTAGTGAGTAAAATTATAACCAGAGGTTATGGAATAAATTTATATATTAAATTGGATTTATAAATGTAAATTATAAATGTGATTTATAATTGAAAATGAAAAAAAATTCCAGAGTAATATTTGAATATGAATTGAAAGGATTTGGAATTTAAAATTTTGGAAATTAATTTCCTTGAGTTTGAAAATGATTTTCAAAAGTTTCGGAAGAATAATGGTGATATTATTTGGGAAATATTTTTGAATTGGATATGAAATCTGGTGAGATTTGGAATTTAAAAATATTTGGAAAATTTTTCTGAAGGGATAATGGTATTAAACTCTTTTCGGTCGCTGGAAAATAATTCCAATGATGATCGCGACATCATCGGTGTTCATTTTCGAGTTTCCAGGTGAAGAATTGCTGCCAAATTGTTTTAAAATTGAATTGTTTGCAAAATGGGTTTGGTTTTGAAATTCAAAGGATGATTTGATATGCAAATGAAATACGAATGTAGTGATTTCAAAGGTGATTTTAAAATATAGAGTAATTGTTTAAAAAGACTCTAGAAGTTAATAAAAAAATGTATGGAATAATAAATGGGTTCGAAAAACTTATAAAAATTTGAAATTTGTTTAGAATAAAATTTAACTTAAGAAGAGCTAAATTAAAATGAGTACGAAAACGAAATAAGTTGGAAAAGTAAACCCATTAAATGAAGTAAATTTAAAGAGAGTAGTGAATGGAATTTAAATAAATTGGAAAAACTTATGGAAGTTTAAAATTTTGACTGGGAATGGAATGGTCGTTGAAATAAAATTTATTAAGTTGAAATAAATTTGTGAATGAACATACTTATTTAAAATTGTAAGTAAATGGAATTTAAACTGAAAATTTGAAATTCAATTTGAATTAGGTTAAGTAAAGTGAAATTATGGAATTTGATGGAAGCAACTAAAAGAAGTAAAAAGCTTGGAAATTAAACTTTTATTTGAGATTTGAAATTAAATGTGGAAATGAAGTGATTAATTAAAATTAGTAAGTTGAATAAATTTGAAATTGAATTGGATTGGAAACAAATTAGTGGATGGAACCAATTACAATAACCAGGAAAGTAAATATGGGTTGACATAAGATGGATAACATTCAATATTAAATTTGATTTGGAGATAAATTAAGAATCGAAGGTAAATTGAATTGGAAATGGAATTGGACATTTAAGTTAGATAAAGATAGATATGAAAGCTTAAGTGTAAAGTGAGAATAAGTATAAGTGGTTGCATAAAATATTTATATTGAACTTAAGAAAAAGAGGGTAAAATTCTTGAGTGAAATTTGAAATGGAGAAATATACTAAGTTAATATTTGAATGAAGATTTAAATAAAAGCGTGTGAAAATGATAAGTGTGGATAAGTGAATAGAAATCAAAATAAATGTGAATAAAAAGAGAATGGATATAGCTAATAATTAATTGGGATAAATACGTAGGATGTACTTATATTATTTTATTCGCATAGCGATTTGATCCAGATTCTAGCACAGAATTTCGAGGTGGTTATACCGATCCGAGTTGGGATTTTTCGCTCGATTTTCGACGGCGAACCCTGGATATGGATTTTTGATTAATTCTGGAAATTCTCTATCATAGTAAATGGCTATGCAAGGAGAATGACGATTTCTGATCAAGAAACCAGATTTGAGTCGACATTAGGAAGTTGGGTGGACGATACTAGTTCAAAAGTGAAATTGTGTGATCGAGTGAGCGATCGGATTTGGTATTGTGTACGGATGATATATGGAAATCATACGATTTTTAATGAAAAAGATATTGAAACTTCTGTAAAGAAATGTATAAAATGATTTTGAATGCTGTGATTGAATACTATTGCTAAGTAGTATACCGGTTTTTAAAAGCAAAAAGAAATTGGGGTTTTTGATTGCAAAAGATAAAATTGAATTGACTGACAAAAGGTATTTGTTTAAATTTCAATATGAAACTTGATGATTTTTCTAATCTAGCCACTTGGCTTTTTCTTTCTTTTGAGGTTTGGGGGGATCCGTAGAGGCATTTTGTAGTTGTACCGATCTAGCCGCGCAAAGGAGACGCTGGCGAAATTTTTCGAAAATTCAAAGAGTTGGAAAAATTTTGGGAAAATTTTGATAGTTTCAAATTTGGTTTTAAATTAAAATTTGAAATGGTTGAGTAAATAATGTTGTTTGGAAACTATGGAAGAGTTTGGAAAGTTAGTAAGGGTGATAGTGTGACTTTGATAAAAAGATTGTTTTGGAAAGTTGTTAAAAACTATTTAGTTTTGAGAAAAACAGTAACGAGTATTGGACCATTCCTCTTAACTAGTAACTTCGAGGACGAAATTCTTTTAAGGGGGAAGGAATGTGATGACCCAGAATTTCTGGGTATTTGAAATTTCAAATATCACTATTTATTTGGTAATTAAATTATTGAATTCAATTATTGGAAGTTGGTAAAATATTGAATCTTCAGTTTTATGCTTGTTAAAAATATTTCAAAGGCTTATAAAATTTATTAATAGTCCTGAAAATAATGAAAGCTTTAGAATTGAATTTGGAAGTGTTTTGTTCAGTTTTAAAAATATATCGTTTAAATTGATATTTAAAAACACCCTTCAAGGCACAGTCTCGGATTTTAACAAAACCTGTTCCATTAGATATGTAATATCGTATTACTATCGGGTTTCAAATTTTGTAGTATTTGGAGTTATCATGTGATCATACGGTAGATAAACATGTTGAAATTCATATCGAAAATTTAATACAATAACTGGGTCCAAAAAGCTATCTTCTCCATACGATCGAATTAGGATTCGAAGCCTTTTCCATCGTGTTCGTAATAGGGGTATAACATTGTAAACGCCTAGCGGCACGCCTTAATAGGATGTCAAGTTTTTAAACTATGAATTCAAGACGATTTGAAATTTAAATTTAAATTAATATATATTTTCTTTTGTTGACCAGTCAAAACAATTTCATGTCAAAACTTTTTGCCTCTCATCTTAATCACTATAGTGAGTTCGTTTTGAACACGATAACATCCCATCGTGTTTCCTTCCCTGTCTTCTTCTTAAAGGCAACAGTTGAGAGCAAAACAAAATGTAAAATCAAAATAGAGAATGGCTGCCTCCATTCGTTTCCAAATCGAATCCAAAAAAATAAAATAGAATGAAAACTCGTTCCAGTATAGCCTTAAGTTCTTTTCATCAGACGCCTCTCGATCCTCAACTCAAACCAGACTCAAATCGAATTCGTTTTCATGAAGGGATGCGCGTGCTCGGGGGAATCTGAAGGGGGTGGAAGTCTCGATCGAAGGACCGATGAGGGATGGCGACGTCGAAAAAAAGAGAATCGGGCGTAAGCTTTTAGGTGGCGGCTGTGACGCCCCACCTCTATACCCACACTAGCCAAGGACATTACGGAGTAATGCCGTCAACTAGCATGAAGAATAAGGCTGTTGAGGAGCGACCATCCGTGTAATTGCTTTGTGCGGGTGCTGATGTGCCAGATTAAAAATATAAGGGAATCCGACATACCGACACAAACTCAAAGCTACTACAAAGTGGCTATATGTAATCTTCGGAAACAAATATAGAAATATCATAACACAAACCAGTCACAGAAGTTCATATCTCAAAGGTGGAAACATATATGAATATTACACATAAAAGTGTATACCAGAGTAGTGGTCTAACAAGATCCACAACATCACAAAAGAATAGTTACAAGTGCTACACAAAGGAATAAGTATATATCATGGAGTCTATATCTCAAATGTATACAACAAAATAAACTACTAATCTAAGTAGTTAGCCAAAAGTCGGATAATTCTCCCCGACAAGGAGTCAAACAGTAGCACCTGCAACTTCTCGGTCTGACCCGAGTATTATTTAATAAGAAAATAATCAACGGATCAGTCTAACTATAAATATCAGATAAAATGATATAGAATAAGAGATATGACAAAAACGTATGATAACCATAAAACCATACTATGATAAGCATGTAATTGAAAATCAACTAGAGATAAATCAATATCACAAGAATCTTCTCAAAGATCAAAAAGGGATGTCATACTCTTTATTTCATTCACCAAGCCACAAATATTGACAACATATCAATGCCAATCATAAAATTGGTGAAACACAAATTCTAGAAATCATCAATAGAAATCCAGAAATCAGATAACAAAGGGGGAGGCCTATCATAAACAGGAGCATGAAAACTCAACAACACGTGTATCACAAACGGGACGCTATCCCATGGTCGCTAACCATAAATTCCGAACATCGACGCATTACAGACGGTACGTCCAATGAACCAAAAAGCCCGGACATCGATGTAGTACAATAACGGTACATCTGATGAACCGAAACTCAAACAATTCGGAACATCGACGCAGTACAATAACGGTACGTCCAATGAATCGAAACTCAAACAATTCGGAACATCGACGCGGTACAATAACGGTACGTCCAATGAATCGAAAAGCCGAGACATCGATGTAGTACAATAACGGTACATCCGATGAACCGAACATCATAAAAGAACATGGGTCGCTAGCCCATAAAGAAATGAGACGAAGCTCAAAAGAACGAGGTACAGTCCCCTACGTGGACAAAGAGACATCACATATTGCTAGTCTAGACCATAAAATGATCGTCATCAATCATCAAGAAGTGTCAATTACATAGGCTAGTAAATATATGAGCTTAGCTTTATGTCCCATAACCACCAGCTTAACTTAAATATTTATGAACAAATTATAGATCCCCACTCGAAAATTGTCACAAGTGATTCAATCGAACAAGTCCAAGAATTAACCGACGAAGTAAGCGCAAGCGTTTCATACCACTTATTTTACTAAGACGTTTAATTAGATTTCTCATACGAGCGAGGTTATGTATGCTAGTAGATTGGAAAACGGTTTAAGAAATGAGCTTTGTAATAAAATAGTGTTGAAATCGTTTGGATGAAAGAGTTTTGATATTTACTACTAGTAATGAAACCTTTATATTTTCAAGTGACAAATCAGAGAAATGATTGTAGAAACAATCAGTCAACAAAAATCCACATTCGAAGACGTGAATTAAATCCAAAGAACTCGATACCAAATCCATCAAAATGGATATTCCCAAAAGTTCCAACGAAGATGTTATCAAAGCCAATAAGATGATAAAAACTAGTCGGAGGACGAAGAGTCGATTAAAAAGTGGAAATTCAAACCCAAAAGGAAAATTGGGAAAAAACAGCAAATTCAGTCGACTGACTCAGAGTGTTCAGTCGACTGACTCAGATCCTGGAAACTTTCTATTTCCAGGTTCAGTCGACTGACACAGAGTGCTCGGTCGACTGAATCATGCCTGGAAACTCTCTGTTTCCAGGCTCAGTCGAATGAATCAGAGTGTTCAGTCGACTGACTCTTGCCCAGGAAATTTCTGGGTTTGGTTCATTCGACTGACCCTCCTGTTCAGTCGACTGAACTGAAAAATTCAATATTCTTAGCCTAGCCCCCAAGGGGCAAAATCCCAACAAATCGCAATCGGACGAGCATGGACGCTGGGTTTACGCCTATCGGCAACCCAGCCCTATGGGCTCCTTGATGCATCACAAAAAACATGTTCAAAGCTCAAAGACAGGATTTTAAAGATTGGACTCCAAAACACCAAAAATTGGAATACTCATAAAACCAATTCAAATCAAAAGCAAATGAAAATCAATAAGTGTTAGGAATTCATATCTAACAACAAAGATAAATATAGACATAGATGTGAGATAAAAATCTCACCTTTAAACCTAAAACAAATGTAGAAGAAGCTATAGAACAATGGCAAGAACAATCACACTTCAATTCCAACCCAACAAGCTTGAATCTAAGCTTAAAAGAGAAACATTTCCTAAGTTAGGTTTAGGAATTTCTGAAATTGAAAAGGGAATGAGTTGGAGAAGATGAAGAGAAGGCTTACCAAAGCTTCTTCTATGAATTTGGAGCTAGAACTTGAATTTGCAAAAATGATTAGGGCTTGGAGTTTTAATTTCTCATTCCTCTCTCCATTGTTGCTAAAGCTTAAGTATTAAAAAATTATGAAGGAATGAAGAGAAGAGGGGGTGAAGCTCGGGTTTAATGGGCTGAAACCAAACCAAAGCCTTAAGTGAAAAAGTAGCAAAATTCTCCTAACTCCAAACATATCGAAGTTTATACTCAAAAAGGTCGCAAACATCATTTTGAACTCGATGGGGGTGGTCTCGAGTCCTAATTCGACCGTTTGCAAAAAGTAGCTTTTCGGACTATAATCCGACTAACGATGCTATATTTAAATAAAATATTAAAATATACAATCGATAAATATGCGGGTTGTTACAGACTCCCCTCCTTAAAGAAATTGCGTCCTCGCAATTCTTAAGAAGAAAATAAATAGTAACAACCATAAAAGCATATCAACACAAAAGAAATTTGAAATAAGGAGTTCACCATAAAGAGCACGAAGGAGTAAATCCGAACGAGTTCGCTTGAAGAATTCTCTAGATTCCCAAGAGCAATCCTTAGGATTTGACAATCATTGAACTTTTACCAAAAAGAATATCTTTATTTCGAAGGCGCTCAACCTCCGAAGCAATGATGCGAATAAAATGCTGCCCAAAAGTCAAATAGGCGAAACTTCAATTTCTTCAATTAACACCGGGCTCAAGAATAAAATCGGAATTCCTAAGGCATTTCCGTAGATAAAAGACGTGGAAAACATCATGAATAGCAGAAGATTTAACCGATGCAACGGCGTAGTACAATAATGGTACGCCCGAGAAACTTGAAACTCGAATAATTTGGAACAACGGCGTAGTACAATAACAGTATGCCAGGTGAACCAAAGCTCAAATAATTTGAAACACCGACGCAGTACAAACGGTACCTCAAATGAACCGAAAAGCCGGGACATCGATGTAGTACAATAACGGTACATCCGATGAACCGAATTCCATAAAAGAACATCAGACGCTAGTCCATAAAAGAAATGAGGCGAAGCTCAATAAAACGAAGTGCATCGAAACGTCCGATGAACTTGGTAAAAAGATCATTTCATTCGGACATCATCAAAGAAACAACCACTTGTTGCTTACGACTAAGGGTATTGGCAACACGATTTCTCCTTTTGGGAGTATAAAGAATATCAAGATCATAAGGTGCAAGGAAATCGAGCCAACATTAAGTTCCTTATGAGAAAATAAACATTTCAAAGATTTATGATCGGAGTGGAGAACGAATTTCTCCCCCAAAAATAAATGATGATGCCAAACTCTGAAAGCGACAAAAATAGCCGCGAGCACTAGATCATGAGTGGCATTCCTAGTCTCGATCGGCTTAATTTATTTAGAAACAAAAGTGATAGCACGTTCTCTTTTGCAAGAGAACGGCACCCAAACCAATACGACTAGCATCGGTATAAACAATAAAGTTTTTGTTCCCCTCGGGAATCACAAGAATAAGAGTATCGGAAAGGAGTTCTTTTAAATAATCTTCTTTCCCAAAAACTAAAACTTTGAAAATCATAATTACCTTTACGTAATAATCTTGCTAGAAAAATTTACATTTTTACAAGTGAATATATCGTGTCAAATTGTCTCATCAAAGCGTTTAGGAAATTCCTATCAATAACGTTGATCGAGCGCATCGACTAGAATTCTTAAAGCACTCAATGGGCAATACAATCACAAAATCATCTTCTATAGGATAAAAATATCTCTTAAAAACTTTACGATTATTCTTTGTTCGTTTCCAGAACACAAACCCAATCATACTTATAAATAAATCTTATGAAAAAGATTTGCAAAATTTTAAATTGCTGTTTTCATCCAAAATCAATAAATACAAAAATGGAGTCATCGAGATATTCGTAGAATACTCGATTCATAAAATGGATGAAATAAGCTAGACAAACTGAATGACATATTAAGTCATTCATAAGAATCATAACGAGTGCGGAATGCGGTAAGTGGAATGCTAACTTTCGCAACCCGTAGCAAATGAAAACAGGTGGCAAGGTCGAGCTGAAAAGACCTTAACACCACTCAAAAGATTGCTTAGATGATAATCCTAAGACAAGCTCAAAAATACCGGAAAATTCCACAAACTACCCGAATGAGAAAAATAACGTTTTCCTCATCATGTGGGTTTAAAGAATAAAATGATGTCATCAAATAGGAATCGAAATCACAAAGAAAAATAGATATTTGCTTAACAGATTAAGAATATCGAAGATGAATAGTCCACTCGAGACATAGGATATGGCTTCTCAATGATTAAGCCAATCCTTTTACAAAAAAAAATCAATTCCAAAGCCTAAGTAACGCATGACATGCAAATCGGCTTGGAAAGAAAAAAATCACATAAAATAATCTCGACATCAAATCAAAGCAAATTGAGTGTTGCAGATCCACCAACCGGATTCGCAATTCTCAAAGAAGTCGTGAAGCCCAAAATGTTTTAAAGAAAAAAATCAACAAGTTCTTTTGATATCAAAATAATGAGATGAACCCATATCAAAAAGAATTCAAATAAGAAGATCACGAAATAAAACAATGTCATCAAGGATTGAATAAAAAGTACCTTGACCAAGAGAAGTGACACTATGCGTTTGCACAACATTAAGCATTCCCTCCCTCTTGCTTGGAAGTTTGGGACATGTAGATAAAAGATGACCCGAACTTTTGCAATAACGACAAAAGAGAGGTTTCGGACACCTATTAGCATAATGGTCTGTGGAATCACAATTGTAGCACTGTCCTCGACTAGAGGTAGGAGTCTTTGCAACCGGAGTTTGTTGCTTCCCTTTCTTATTGGGAGTGGGGCCTTTGAATTTTATAGGCCTCTTCATGTTATTGTTGAAGTTCTGTTGGGCACCCACAACTTCAACATCACCCTCATTATCGGCCTCTTCAAGTCGAAGAGCGATATCAATAAGCTGATCAAAATAAACTTCTAGTTTCATAGGAAAAGGCTTTTTGAGATTCTTATTCAAGCCATAGACGAATCTCTGATTTTTCTTCAATGGGGTATTAATGTATTCAACCCCGTATTTAGAAAGAGATTCAAAAGATGTGACATATTCTGCCATAGAAGATTCACCTTGAACAAGGTCAATAAAACGCCGGAACAAAGTTACTTTTTCAGCCTCCGGCACAAACTTTGATTCAAATCTTTCTCGGAATTGCTCCAAAGTAAGATCCGCTTCGATAATCTTCGAAGTCAAGAGCTCATACCAATCTAACGCTCTTTCTTGGAGCATGCTAGAAGCCACTTGGACTCGATGTAGGTCAATAAGGTTCATGCGAGAAAAGATGTGATCGCACGATTTGAGCCAAGCTTGAATTTCTATAACACTCTTGGATCCCTTGAATGGCCTTCCACCCAAGTCGATATAATCTCTGCACAAACATGAAAAATCGGATTTTAGGTGAGTAGGCTCTGGGATGGGTCCGGCAGCTTGAGCATTCTTTACAAGATCAAGGAGCTGTTGGGCAGACATAAATACTCCATCCTGGGGAGTATCACTAGATTGACCGGTGCTGGAACGGCCTGGTCTAACCATTTCTCTTCTTTAAGAAAGAAAGAAAGAAGAAGAAAAAGGTTAATCTTAGAATGAACATCAAATAAAATTTTGATTGTTAGAACAAGGCATCACAAAGAAAATAGGATAGAACGGGTCCAATTACTCGAATAAAATCCTAAGGCATGACTCCTAAGATGGACTTAGGACGATGATCCTTGTTAAATTATTCTACATTGTTCCAAAGTTTGGCTCTGATACCATGTTGTGACGCCCCACCTCTATAACCACACTAGCCAAGGACACTACGGAGTAATGCCTTCAACTAGCATGAAGAATAAGGCTGTTGAGGAGCGACTATCCGTGTAATTGCTTTGTGCGGGTGCCGATGTGCCAGATTAAAAATATAAGGGAATCTGACATACCGACACAAACTCAAAGCCACTACACAGTGGCTATATGTAATCTTCGGAAACAAATATAGAAATATCATAACACAAATCAGTCACATAAGTTCATTTCTCAAAGGCGGAAACAGATATGAATATTACACATAAAAGTGTATATCAGAGTAGTGGTCTAACAAGATCCACAATATCACAAAAAAATTGTTACAAGTGCTACACAAAGGAATAAGTATACATCATGGAGTCTATATCTCAAATGTACACAACAAAATAAACTACTGATCTAAGTAGTTAGCCAAAAGTTGGATAATTCTCCCCGACAAGGAGTCAAATAGAAGCACCTGCAACATCTCGGTCTGACCCGAGTATTATTTAATAAGAAAATAATAAACGGATCAGTCTAACTATAAATATCAGATAAAATAATATAGAATAAAAGATATGACAAAAACGTATGATAACCATAAAGCCATACTATGATAAGTATGTAATTGAAAATCAACCAGAGATTAATCAATATCACAAGAATCTTCTCAAAGATCAAAAAGGGATGTCATACTCTTTATTTCATTCACCAAGCCACAAATATTGACAACATATCAATTCCAATCATAAAATTGGTGAAACAAAAATTCTAGAAATCATCAATAGAAATCCAAAAATCATATAAAAAAAGGGGAGGCCTACCATAAACGGGAGCATGAAAATTCAACAACACGTGTATCACAAAACCGAGACATCGATGTAGTACAATAACGGTACATCCGATGAACCGAACATAATAAAAGAACATGGGTTGCTAGCCCATAAAGAAATGAGACGAAGCTCAAAAGAACGAGGTACAATCCCCTGCGTGGACAAAGAGACATCGCACATTGCTAGTCTAGACCATAAAATGATCGTCATCAATTATAAAGAAGTGTCAATTACACTAAGCTAGTAAATATATGAGCTTAGCTTCATGTCCCATAACCACCAGCTTAACTTAAATATTTACGAACAAATTGTAGATCTCCACTTAAAAATTGTCACAAGTGATTCAATCGAACAAGTCCAAGAATTAACCGACGAAGTAAGCGCAAGCGTTTCATACCACTTGTTTTACTAAGCCGTTTAATTAGATTTCTCATACGAGCGAGGTTATATATGCTAGTAGATTGGAAAATGGTTTAAGAAATGGGCTTTTTAATAAAATAGTGTTGAAATCGTTTAGATGAAAGAGTTTTGATATTTACTACTAGTAATGAAACCTTTATATTTTTAAAGTGACAAATCAAAGAAATGATTGTAGAAACAATCAATCACCAAAAATCCACATTCGAAGACGTGAATTAAATCCAAAGAAATCGATACCAAATCCATCAAAATGGATATTCCCAAAAGTTCCAACGAAGATGTTATCAAAGCCAATAAGGTGATAACAACTAGTCGGAGGACAAAGTGTCGATTAAAAAGTGGAAACTCAAACCCAAAAGGCAAATTGGGCAAAAACAGCAAATTCAGTCGACTGACTCAGATCCTGGAAACTTTCTATTTCCAGGTTCAGTCGACTGACACAGAGTGTTCGGTCGACTGAATCATGCCTGGAAACTCTCTGTTTCCAGGCTCAGTCGACCGACTCAGAGTGTTCAGTCGACTGACTCTTTCCCAGGAAATTTCCTGGGTTTGGTTCAGTCGACTGACCCTCCTGTTCAGTCGACTGAACTGAAAAATTCAATATTCTTAGCCTAGCCCCCAAGGGGCAAAATCCCAACAAATCGCAATCGGAAGAGCATGGACGCTAGGGATTTACGCCTATCGGCAACTCGGCCCTATGGGCTCCTCGATGCATCATAAAAAACATGTTCAAAGCTCAAAGATAGGATTTTTAAAAATTGGACTCCAAAACACCAAAAATTGGAATACTCATAAAACCAATTCAAATCAAAAGCAAATGAACATCAATAAGTGTTAGGAATTCATACCTAACAACAAAGATAAATATAGACATAGATATGAGATAAAAATCTCACCTTTAAACCCAAAACAAATGAAGAAGAAGTTATAGAGCAATGGCAAGAGCAATCACACTTCAATTCCAACCCAACAAGCTTGAATCTAAGCTTAAAAGAGAAACATTTCCTAAGTTAGGTTTGGCAATTTCTGAAATTGAAAAGTGAACGAGTTGGAGAAGATGAAGAGAAGGCTTACTAAAGCTTCTTCTATGAATTTGGAGCTAGTACTTGAATTTGCAAAAATGATTAGGGCTTGGAGTTTAAATTTCCCATTCCTCTCTCCATTGTTGCTAAAGCTTGAGTATTAGGAAAATTATGAAGGAGTGAAGAGAAGAGGGGGTGAAGCTTGGGTCTAATGGGCTGAAACCAAACCAAAGCCTTAAGTGAAAAAGTAGCAAAATTCCCCTAACTCCAAACATATCGAAGTTTATACTCAAAAAGGTCGCAAATGTCATTTTGAACTCGATGGGGGTGGTCTCGAGTCCTAATTTGACCATTTGCAAAAAGTAGCTTTTTGGACTATAGTTCGACTAACGATGCTATATTTAAATATACAATCGATAAATATGCGGGTTGTTACAGCGGCTATGTTTGAGATCGATGGGGTCATCAAGCCTGGAGATGGAGTGCAGACCGCGCGGAGATGTGGAGCTTACAACATCGATTTGAGGTCATACTGCGTGCATGCAAGGGAACACAAGCGCGAGGGTGCGGCATGGTTCCTGGCGTTACAGTGAGGTATATCGTTTTTTTTAATTTGAATAATTAAATACTTATATATACAGAGTAATGAATTTTAAAATTTGGTTTTATATTTTTACAAATATACATATATATTAAATAGGAAAAGTTTTACAGTAAAGCAAACTACAGTTTTTCTATTCGTAGAAGAAAATATATATGTAAATATGAACGTATCAATGTAAAAATATACATACATATCTTAAATTTAAAATAGTAAATATACGTATAACATAAGGTTTTGGAAGTGGAAATTCCAAATGTTATAGAGTTTATATAAAGATTAAACTTTTAAATCTATATAGGTTATTTTATAAGTGTACATATATATCTAGTTTGAAAAAAAAAACAAATATACATATATACATTTTAAATTTACTTGTTTATTTTAAAAATAATGTATTAGAGTGATTAACTTAATTAATTATTTTTGGAACTTAAAAATTATTTATTATAAGAAAAAATTGGTTTAAACAAAATTATTGGTTAATTAAGTTTATTAAATGGAAATTTAATTGTTCAATTGGTTCGAATATTAATAAAATCATCTAATGTTTATACAAGGTCTAAAAATCATGAAGGAAACAAGCCGGAATGGAAACGTGTTGTAAATAAAATCAAAGGTGAGTTAATCTCACTCATTTGGATTACCTTTTAAATTTAATAGTGAAATTTAAATTATTGGTTGTTGATTGAATTGATAATTTATTATAAGCTTGGATGTGATATGTTATATATAGTGTGTATATATATATTGGAGTGTTTGATTCCTGCATTATATAGCGGATGAGACCCTATGCACCCTGCATAATAGCGGATGACCCTTTATACCGCGATATCCCCCACGAAGTGGGATTGGTATTTTATATTGTGCTAACATCTGTGGATGCAGGGAACAGGTTGGATGGATCCAAATGGATTCCTCAAATTATTGAAATTTATTTTCATAATCTATGATATGACTGATTGATTATATGTGATTGATTTATCGGGATTTGAAATATTGAATGCTATGGGTTAACAGAATTTATTTTGGGTGTAGTGAGATATCAAAAATATGAAGAATGGATTTTTTTAAAGGAACTAAAAGAGAATTTTTAAGTAAAATATGTTAGCTAATTTGGATAAATTTAAGAACGAAAGTGGGAAGGAATAAAAGTTGATTTTTAAATTCTAATAAATAAATCGCGAGTATGGGTAAAGACATTTTTGAATAATGGGAATGAATGAATTTTAAGGGCTTAAGTGGTATTGTTTAAAAATTAAAGAATTTATTTTTAAATTCAGGGTTTAAATGGTTTAGGAAGAAATAAAAGAAGAATTTTGAAATAAAGTATGAAATTAGTGGGTTTTGAAATAAATTATGTAAGTAAAGGAATTTATATTTTTAAAATGGAGTAAATTTTGGAAATCGATTTGGAAATTGATTTAGTGTTTGAACTGTGTTTTAAAACGAGAATGAGACTATGGGATTTATAAACTGGTGTTATAAAGTGATATAAGATATCAGTGGATATTTGAAAGTATAAATTCACGGCGGGAATTTATAAAGGAGTGGGTAATTTGTTTTAAAAATAAATAGTGGTTTTATTTTTAAAGGTGGAAAGGAAAAATTTATGGGATTGAGACGTAGATTAAAGTGGAAACAAATCAGGAAGGGTTTATAAATGATTAGATGGTTATATTGGAATGGAAAGTGAAATTTCATGAAAAGCTAAGTGTATTTTCAAAGAAAGATTTTAAGTATAAATTAGAAGTTTTAAAATGTTTTAAAGAAAAATGTTTTCTTTAAGAAGTTATTATTTAAATTGTTTAAGATTTTAAAGTAAATATTTATTAATTTAGTTATAGTAGTAATTATTTTAAAGGTTAAACTAGCATTATTATTTAACAAATAGTTACTAAATATAAATAACTTTTATTTTAAGGTAGTTTTGGCTAAGTTTTACTTGAAAACTATTATGGAATCTCATAACTATTATTCTGAATAAAGTCTTTTAAGTAGTTTTTATTTTAAATGTTTTAAAGAATATATATCTTTGAATTAAGTCTTTTAAGTAGTTTTTATTTTAAATGTTTTAAAGTGTATATATCTTTGAATTATGTATTTTAAGTAATGTATTTTAAGTACTTTTTTATTTTAAATGTTTTAAAGTATATATATCTTTGGATAAAGTAATTTAAATTATTTAAAATCTAAGTTATTAGGACTTGGAGCTTTTTAGTAGAAATAAAAAAAAAATGGATGATTGTGTGATTTGATAGTTAAATAATCGACTATCAATATTGGGCAATGTGCTAATCGTTTCGAAGAGACCGGGATCGGGATTGATTTCTCGAAAAATACTTCGATCCAGTTAACGTTTTCGTGAGGAAGACAAGAGCTTGGAGTCAAATATGGAGCAGTGAAGTGCAAGGGCTAATCGCTACTAATCCTGAGGGTGATTCCAAAATGGATGTAGTAGGAGTAGTGCCTTCGGTTCAGTTCGGACCAGGAGCGGACTTGTATGGACGAATGCTATCAGAACATCGTCAAGAGGACGATGAGCATTCTAAGTGTATGTGTGCTAAAAAGGTAATACATAGCCTCGAGCCTCATCAACTGGGAATGGCTAAAACAGGGAAGGTGAACCAAGGCCAAGTGGCTAGCAACCAATTAGGGTAAGGTCATCCTTGTCTAGATGTCCCTTTTTATTCGGCTGTGTGGGTGGTTGCTGATCCCAACCGTGGGGTGATCTTATTCGGACTATCCAGTAAGGGGTAGCTACAGTCTTGTGTAGCAGGGGATCCGGGTGGATCCTCGGTATGGTGATCTAGACCACGTACTGTGATGGACGGTACCCCAGTAGCCCTGCATTGTATGGAATCCAATCTTCAATAAGCGCATGTACGGTTTTGATTGTGCCCAACTATTGCTGGAACGTGAGATGCAAGCATTTCAGCTAGATTCTATTTTACTTTCTATAGACACTATTATAATATCAGACGAATTTGATAAAAATGTTTTGGTTATCGTAAGGTAAAACACCGGCAAGTTTATTTATGGCGTGGTCTTACGGGATACCTTTGATTTCAAAGGATTTTGAAAACTTTAATAATCCAATTGAGTGTGTTTTCTCACTCTTGTTTTCCAGACTGACTAGGATGTCATTTCACAATAATGCGTGGGTCAGACCGAGTATTATAGAGTAAAGATTCTGGATGGACTACTATGAAGCTCAGGAGACGAGCTGGATGGCGAGATGTATCACACGTACTTGATATATATTCCGATGTGCAGTATAAGCTGTATAGTATGCTTTTGGGTGAGGATAAGTGGTGACAATTGTCCAGTATTTGGCTGATGTTTGTATGTACTCTAATGATGTAATGTATTATTCAGTTACAGATTCTTTTGTGTAAAAATCTGTTGTTATCTATTATATATTATTCCGCTGCGAATGTGAGATTCTGATGTTGTTTTTTATTTTTTCTTCTACCTCCTTCTTCTTTAACGCTAATGGTCTGTTTTTTCGGCATTCGATTATTAGGCATTTAATACAGTGGACATGTTGATGCCAATTTTCTGGCATCGAAAAATTGGGTCGTGACAGTGATATACGTCAGAACTCCTCCAGCTTATATCCTGAGTTCCATAACATTTAACCTGAATCTGTAATACTAGGTCTGACTCGAGCATTATAATAAAATAACACCCGAGTCAGTCTGGAAAACCAACGTGTGAAGACACACTCAATTTGAATTATTAACTTTTCAAAAATCCTTTGAAAACAACGGTATCTCGTAAGACCACGTCACAAATAAACACAATGGGGTCTTACCTTACGATAACCAAAAACATTTTTTTCAAATTCATCTGATATTTTAATAGTGTCTATAGAAAGTAAATAGAAAATAGCTGAAATGCTTGCATCTCACGTTCCAGCATAGTTGGGCACAACCAAAACCGTATGGTGCTTATTGGAGAATGGATTCCATCGAATGACTAGGCTGTTGGGGTACCGCCCGTCACAGTATGCCTCTAGAACAATGTACCGAGGACCACTCCGGGATCCCCTGCTACATAAGACCAGCCAACCCCTAACCTGGATAGACCGAATAAGATTATCCCGCGGTTAGGATCAGCCACCGCCACACAGTTGGATAAAAGGGGCTCTAGATAGGGGTAACCTTACCCTACTTGGGTGCGACCCACTTAGCTTGCTGCATCTCCCTTTATTTAGTCATTCCCGGTTGATGAGGTTTGTGGCTACAATTACCTTTTAATGAACACATTCACTTAGAATTCTCATCGTCCTTCAATGACGATGTTCAGATAGCATTCGTCCATACAAGTTGTCTTGGGTCTAGACAAACCGAATCACTGCCTTCATCATCTTCACGGTATTCATTCGTTACATTCGAACCGAATCGAAGTGGTTTTCAGATAATTAAATCTGATCCTGGTCTCTTCAAAACGATTAACGAAATACGCCAATTATTGATAGTCGGTTATTTAACTATCAATATACATCCAAAAACAATCATAAAGCCTTGTCATAAAGTTTCCAAAATTTATCTCAAAATATCTTTATAAGATATTACTTACAGTTTTTCAACACTTAAAAAGAGTTTTCAAATCCTTTTTATTTTCACGAAACATTTCCAACCCTTCCCAATACTTAGAATATTTCTTCATTTCATTTTATATTCAACATTTAGAAAATACTCCTTTTATTTCCTATTTCTCTATCTCAAAACCATTTACTATTTTATTTGTAAATTTCCAAACTCGTTTACACGAATTCTATAAATTCTGGAATTCCTTAATTTATTCCCTTTATATTTTCGAAACCAATTATACTTGCTTATAAACTCAATTCCCTTTGTACTTCTTTATAAATTCTATTTTCATTCTTTGAAGTTCACTTTTATTTAACTTCTTTGGAAAAAAATTCTTACCTTTCTTTCTAATTCCATTTAAGAATTTTTTCTTGTAAATCATATTCACGGAATAACCCATTTTCCAGGCTTCCGAGAAAGTTTATAAATAAATTTAAAACATTTCAAAACTCTGTATATATATAAATAAATATTTTAAAGAAAATTTTAATAATTTATTTTTAAGGCATATTCAAATAATTATTTAAAATGTTGAAATGTTTTTTTATGACTTCACTTTCAAAGCGATTTTGAAAATTTGGATTTTCATTAAAATAAATACTAAGTATTTTAAAAATTCACTTCTGAAGTATTTCTATCCCGACTAACCTTGAAATTTATATAGTCTAATAAATGAGAATTTTCCCTTTTAAAATAAAATTTGACTTATCGATAAAAATAAAATTTTAAATCTCAAAAACCAGATTTTAACTTATAAGTCTTTTAGATTTCCATCACATTACTTCCATTTTGGTCTCCTTAAGCATTTCACTTCCGTTATTCCAATAAAGATTCTTCCCATAATTTATATTTCAAATCTATCATCCGATATCACTTCCCTTTATTTATAACTCCGTTTATAAATTTTTATAACTCCTTTGAGTCATCTAAAAATATTTTCATTCATAAAATTCCATTTTATGTAAATTTAATTCCTTTAAAAGTACATTTATTTTGTCGATCTAACTTTATTATGGATTTCAACTTCTTTCTATATTTTCTAATTATCATTATCAATTCTTGATTTTAAAAATTTCTTTATACGACATATTTTCAAATTTTTTATTTAAAATTATTTTTTCGAATTATTTAATACAATCAAAAATCCATTTCTTCTTATTCAAATCAATCTCTTTAGAATAATCAAATTTTCGATAATATATATTTCTATATTAAAAGTCCTCTTTTTAATCCTTAAAAATTTAAAATAATGTTTATGGTATTTAATATACCAACGATTAATTTCCATGTCATCATACATTTAAAAATTTACAACGCACAACAATCTAGCATTTTCTATATATGCAAAATAATAACATATTTGGGGAATCCAGTTCGATCCCTCCAACCTATTTTTCCTACATTCACGAATATTAGACAACAATAAAAATACCAATCCCACTTCGAGGGGGTTATCATGGTATATAGCGCTATTATGCGGGGCGCATAGGGTCTCTCATCCGCTACAATGTGTAGGAATATCACTTCAAATACTAATATATATACTACTATATATATTTAACATTCAACAGATAATAATTTATAAAATCATTCAACAATCAAAAATTTAAATTTTCAACATTTTAAATTAAATTTGCAACCAAAAAATGAGTGAGGTTTTTCTCACCTTGATTTTAAAATTGCAATCCGCTTCCATTCACGACTATGAACCAAACTCAACCTCATATAGATGAATTACGCATTTATTATTATTGATAAAATTTAAACGAAATCAACTTAAATAGAATAACAGTTTAAAATTTTAAATTACCCCGATATTAAAACCAAAATGTTCAGACTTCACTTCCGATAAGGCATCCACCAACCAAGTGGCCATGAATCCGCTGACCATCTAACCGTGGCACGAATCAAGACTACAATGTCATCGCGACTTCGTATCTTCTATCCCCAGCCACTTACGAACACGTTCCAGAAATGGACGACTCCACTATCTCATCCAACGACTGCTCCTAGCTCGTCAGAGCTTCGCACTTCGTCGCCATCAAATTCGAACCTGAGTGCGAGTTTACCATCACGTCCAACCTCCCCTGGCCTTGACAAAGATAATGCCATGCCTCGTCACCTATCCTCTACCATTGCTCGCACCATCTCCCTCGACCTCGTCAGCGGCCACGACGACCCTTGCTTACGCCTGTGGACGAATCTACATCATAGCCATCTCAATGCCGTCAGGCTCGAGATTAATAATACGCAACGTGATTGATGGAAAATAATGAGCTCGATTCGATTGAGATCGATGCTGTCAACCTATTTTTTTTCATATTTCGGGACGAGTTCGATTTCAACCGAGACTGGGGAAGATAGAGTTTTTAATCAAGGAAAAGCTTCGTCAGTACGATAAACAGTAGGTTTGACTGGTCTTTTTTTCATTATTATTATTTAATCCTAAAATATCTCGCTTTTAACAATTTAAAATAACCATCTCCTATCGAGGCGTGCCACTAGGCGTTTATAATGTTATGCCCCTATACTGAATGCAATGGAAAAGGTTTCGAGTCCTAATTCGATTGTATGGAGAAGATAGCTTTTCGGACCCAATTATTATATCAAATTTCGATATTAATTTCAATGCGATTCTATCCCGTACGATCAAACGATAACTCCAAACACTACGAAACTTTAAAATTCAATAATAATACATTATTATGGATCCAATGAAACTAGTTTCGTCGAATTCCAAGACTGTGCCTCGAAAGGCTATTTTTAAATGTCAATTTGAACAAACTATTTTTAAAATTGAACAGATCACTTTTAAATTCAATTTTAAACCTTTTATTATCTTCATTATTATCAACATAAATTTTATAAGCCTTTATATAATTTGATCAAGCTTAAAACTCCAGATTCACCATTTTAACCAACATTCAATTTTAAACTTCAACAATTAGATTATCAAATAATTTGCTATATTTAAATTATGAATTTATTTTATAAATAACCCAATTTTTCATATTCAAAATCAATTCGTAATTCAAATTCAATATTTAAAACCATTTAAATATCCACAATTGAATAACGAAAAATCCGGGTTGTTACATTAATTTTAACAAAAAATATTTGGTTTGAATAACTAATTTTGGAAGTGTACTTTACTGAAAGAAATTTTATTTGTGAAACTCTATTTGAAGATCATAAAACTAGACTAGATGGCATAGGATGTTGGACAACTTGTGTTGTGAATTTTAAATTTTTCCAAAACCCATTATGATGACGTAAAATTATAATCCTATTTTGTGTGTTTTATTCTAATATGTTGTAGAAATGTCTATTTATTCCCTTCCAAAGAAAGAGCAGGAATATGAGGTTATGATTACCGATTTTGACATATGGGATAGAGGTATTTTGCTTTAGTAGTACTTGTTCGCTTTGGTTGAATTGGTGGTGTTGTTCAGTTGCTTGTTGACATTAGTTATGTTAGTTTGATTGTTTCATTTGACTGTGATTGTTTTATGGTCTATGGTATGATTGTTTTAATTAAATTATTCCACTTGTATTGTATTACTATTTTTTACTTATTTGATAATGGTTGTTCATTAATTAATGTTATTTATTTTTTGAGCTACCTCTTTTTGCTTAAATTATATTTTTGTTGATTGCTTTTTTGCTTTTATCTGTTTGATCATTGGTTGTTTGTTATTTGCCTTGTTATGATTGTGTATATTGTGATTAGGATACTTTACCTATTACTATTAATAATCTTATGAGGAGATAGTTATCCAATGTTAGCTTTTTGGGGATATGTATTGGAAAAACTAAAGAGGTGGTAAAGGACATATTTGGATCAGTCATTAGTGGATGGCATGGGATTTTCTCCGGTTGACTTTAGGCTATGCATAATGAAATGGTTTGCTTCAGATCAAGTGTAAGAAAATCCTAGGAGCTAGGTGAAATGCTTTGATATTTGATGAATCGACGATACGAGGCATTTGATGAGTACTTCTTCTTGCAAGTGTAAGCATGGGACTAAGGTAGTCCAAGGAGGTATGTTCGACAAGGTGGTGCATTGTGATGGGGAATAAGATGTCTCAAATCGATTCATGTGCTGAAGGGATCATTGATAACTCTTGATGTGATGGGTGTTTCATGTGGCAAGAGTATATGAGGATGCTCACTTGTGTACCTTGGACTGTGCGAAGGTCTAGTCTGCCCTAGGAGGGACCTATGGGATGGGTATGCGAACGAACACCAAATCCAACTATAACAGTGGGTGTCACCAGCCTGGTAGGTCATTGAATGATTTATCATGTATCCAAGGGATCTTGGTGATGGCCATGGCGAAGTGGGGCTTCAGCAATGATCTTGGTAATGCAATACTTTTGGACAGTTGTAACAACCCTACTTCCTTCACTGTATAAGTAAATAAATTTAATTAAAATAAAATTGTTCGAATTTGATATTTGATAATTAATCTTTTGGGAAATGAATTTTTAATTATTTAAAATTTATTGAATAAAATATTTTGATTTAATAAATTGATTAAATTAATATATTCTTTTCGGATAAGTTATTTAAAATTAAATAAAACGTTTTAAATTGAATATACAATATTTTTAAAATTGTAAATTAAATTGAATTGGATTAAAATATATTTGTAAACAACGGTTTAGGATCAAATTTGTATTTAATGAAAATAAAATCAATTATAATTTAAATTGAATTAAAACGAGGATGAAATCAAATTAAACCCAAGCCCAAAAATCACTTTCCTTATTCTAGACTCCACTGTCTATTCCCTTCACCAAATCAATCCCAACCCCTACCAGAATTTTGTCCTAAAAATCAATATGCGCTTCCCAAATATAAGAAAATAAATGAAACGTATAATCAGGGAGGCACGAACGTAGGGATGGGCGATGCTTGGCTGGGAACCATGATAAGGTGTCACGATGTTGTATAGTAGCTACAACCGGCCAAGAGCGTGTGAGCGCGACCCACGTGTGATAGCAGATTGGAGTTTATGGAGACTATCGCGATTGGGTAGACTGGGGTATGACATTGTGATATACGCATGTTCTTGGGAGACAATGAAAAAGAGGAGATGGTCGCGACTTTCTTGGTCGTGATTTGGGGTATAGCGCTGCACGATGATAGCGCTAGTGGCGTGAGTGATGCAAGAGTTGCTAGGTGGCTGGAGCTTCGGTTGAGGAGGACGTGACTTGGGTTTGTACAAGATACAAATAGTGAAGGGTCAAGTGGTTTTGGTGGATGGGCTGAAGTAATGAAGAATTGGTTTGAGGATTTCAAACATCTTTTCGGTGAGTAAGTTCTTTTTACTCACAACTATTGTCTAATTCATGCAAATTGTTGATGATTGGTATGGTTGAACTGTGCATTTACACTGGATGTTTGTTTTGTTTGTGTGAGTTATTTTGTATAACTCACTACTAATATTTATATTCTATTCTCTTCGAATTCATTGATTGTTTGGAAGATGGATTTTTTAGTTGATATGAAATTGAATTGTACATTTTGATCGATTGCTGTGACGAGATCACATATTTTCGATCGACTGTTGTTATGATGAGATCACATTAAAAATTAATCGAAAGAGGAATAAGTTAAAATAGAAGCTTTTGAATGAAATAAAATATTTTTGGAAATAAATAGCGGATTTTGGAATGATTTTTACTTAAAATTGGAAATATTATTAGTGATTAGAAAATATTTAAGTGAATTATTTGAGGAGCTGATGAATAAAAATTATCTAGAAATGATGAATTTTGGAATTTTATTATATAATTCAATTTTGGACGTTTATATTTTTATTTATTTCCTATTAATTATAAAATAATCTAAGGATATTATGAAATAATTTTTGAAATCTAAAATTTTAAGGTGATAAGTTAATTTTATTTGGATTTAATAAATTAGAAATCTTGAAAATAATATTTTGAAGTAATAATAAGTTGACTCCAGATAATTTATTAAAATGAATTTTTCATTTACAAATTTTATTTTATGGCTTTTGAAGATTAATTTTAATTGAAAACCCTTATTGGAAAAGTAGAATTAATTAAATTTGTTGTTTAAGGAAAACTTTGAATTATAAAACTTATTTAATAATATTATTATTTTTAGTTATTAGGGAAGAGCTCTAAAAATGTATGAATTATCGTAAGAAAGAGTTTTAAGTGATTTGGAATTGATTTGTAATTTATAAAATGGAATGTAAATTCTATAAATTGTTTTTCTATTTATAAATTGTTTTTCTCTCGACTGAAAATTTATATTTGAATTTTTTTTGAAGGTTTTGAGAAAATGTATTTTAAAACCTCATCCGAATCAATAAATAATAGAATTGTATTTTTGGATTGCTATGTATTTCCATGTAACGACGAATTAGAATAAACAGATTTATAGTACCGTATGGTATGAGACTTTCGGTAATAGTTCTCCAGTTATACTTCGTATTTGTTATATAGAATAATAAGCGAGTGCAGTTTATGAACTTTGATTAAATGTTCGAATAACCCCCGCTAGTATGGGACACCCGATCAAATACTTCTTTGCTTACTCTCTGTAAGTAGATTTCACTAGATAAGGTCATGTCTATAGGGTATTATATTTATGGTGATGCACATTGCAGGCTGAGAGCCATAAGTGTTTCTATCTTGTGTGTATGCTCCCATTATACGGTAGGGAGTAAATCAGATTAGTTAGTATCCACCCTAATAGCCTAATTAAAAGGTCGCTCCTTGAATCTATGATACCTTTTTGATGTATATGTTTGAGAGCCATGGTTGAGAGCCATTACCCCTATGTCATATATATAGGCCAACATTCAGTTACCATTGGGGCACTTGTAGGGCCGTAACCATTGCATTGCGTTGTCTTCCGCTAGATGGATATTAGGTCACGATATCCATCGATGTAACCAATGATTGTAAGAGTAGCTTTGAGAGCATATGATGAAGGCTCCTAGAGCTGGTTGAGAGTTGTCATTTTTTCGTTTGGTTTTTGTTGATATAGATACTACTTATTCACCTTTATGAGATTGTTATAGATGTCGTTGAGAACCATCTAGATTTATGAAACAGACGTCGATATGATTATATATGATGCTGAGAGCCCACTTAGACTAGGATTCCAATGTGATTATCTATGATACCGAGAGTTAAGTAGATCATTAGAGGTCTGAGAGACCACGTGATTCTTTCTTTGACTAAGAGCCAAGACGATCACTTTGAGGCTAATGCCTAGATGATTATTATGTGATCATCGATCTCCTTGGTTATTCTTTGGACTGAGAGTCCTTATTGTTGAGTAACCCCGTACACATAATTTATATTTCTTTCGAGGACAGCTAGAGATGCCGAGGACATCAAGTTTGACCCTTTCCTTTCTTTTATGGTTATCCAAGAGACGATCTTGGCTACCGAGGGTATGCTATATTTGTATTTCTTGCATGTATGTTTTATATGTGATGATTATGATGGATCCTGGTACGTCTACTTTATGACTATCTAAGAGATAATCGGGGGCATTGTTGATAGCATGTCCTATGTTGTGATTATTTATATTATTGATATGGATGCATGGATTATTTCACCCATTTGACATTATTCGCCAGTGCATGGTTTGACTTGACTTTTATATGGGTGATACTACTTATACATGTTTTATAATGTGTTTCTTTACTAAGTACCCTTACATCACTTCATGTCACCTTTAATATATCTTACTATAATTGTGACATATTGACACCTGCATTCTGAACATAGTCCGGTTCATGTGTTATTTATATAATATTGTATGTTTGAGACATTACAAGTTCAGGGACAAGTTGATCAGTTTGTCGATGTTGAGCATAGAAGAATGATAGAGTATTTGTATATAACTTGTATATCTATATCTATACATGTATGTCTGTTAATGAGATGTATAGTTTGGACATGTTATGTATATATTTAATGATAATGGGCATTTGACTATATTGTAGACCCATTTGGACTTGTGTATATTTTATATTATATGTTATCGCTGCGTCGATGACTTTGTAATCTCTATGATTTATTTTATATTATATATTGTTCTATCCTGGAGGCATACATGTTTGTTGCGTTGCTCTGATGCTATATACATATACGTGAGTTTTTTTTAATACTTTTGAGATACGTACCAGTGTTAGAATAATGGAATATTCACATCTATACCCCATCCAGCAACATTTTCAGTGTTATCTGACAGTATTACCCAGTAATACTCTCAGATAGTATAGGTATAGAGGTGGTGTGTTACAGTTAGTATCAGAGTAAGGTTTAGAACAATACAGAGTATATGAGACATGAGTCTTGGCGTTAGATGAGACCTAGAGTCCCTGTCCTCGTGGATGTGTAGCAGGTTATTTTTGATACTTAAGTGATAGTAGAAGCATACGATGATTATCGAGGTAATCATTTGGGGACGTATTTATATTTGTTTATTATATAATAATATATTTCTTCTATCTATTTTTGAATGAAGTCTTTATATGAGATGTAGATAAATTGATGAAGGTTGTGAAGGTAGAAGTATTTTGTTCGATCAATAGTTTTGGTACAGATGATGAATATTAAACCTCTGCATAGAAGTAAGAATGGACTTGTTCAATTAGGGAAGCTGAAAATGATCCTAATTCAAATCCTGTATTGAATGCTTCACAATTCTAAATTGTGAAGAGGCGAGATGAGTAAAAGATCTAGTAGTGAACAAAGTTGCATAGCAGAAACTAATTGATAGTTTTTTCTTAGATGCGTTTACTTGTTTGCTGAAAATGCACGTATTGTTGTAAATGCTTGTTTTATATTATGGAATGGACGTTGTGATGAATCATATTGTTGTTGATGGATGATGAATTGGATGTATACACACGTTTTGAAAATAAATATTTTTATTCAAATAAGCATATAATTCAATAAAATAGTGATATTGTAACGCCCCACCCCGAGACCCATCTTAGTAAAGAGAATTAACAAGTAATTCCGTTTACTAAAGTGGAGAATAGGGATGGTTAAGGGCAACCATCTATAATTTTGTCTTAAACATCTACTGAATACGTCGATAAATGCAATATAATTTTTCTTTTCTATCTCAACTGGATTGTAATGACCCTGAATTTTGGGCAATATCGATTTAATAATCTGTAATAATAATTAAATTGGTTTGATAAATTTTCTTTATAATTTTAAATTTAAATTGGTGAAATTAATCTTTTATAGAATAACAAATAGATAATCTGGTAAGTGTGATCAATATCTTTTAACAATTTAAAAGTTGGTTAGAATTGTTTTTCAAAAGCTAAATTTTTTTATTCTATTTATAATATATATGTTTGATATATATTGTGAATGGGAATATCTTTTGTTTTAAATTAAAAGTTGAATTTTCAAATTGTAATATATGTAAGCATATGTTATAATTTGATATTTGTTTTGAAAATTTAATTTAATCTATTAATAATTTATGTATGAATGAATATTGCAATTTTAAAGTTTTGTTTTAAATTCAATAAGATTTTCAAAAGATAATTTAGTTTAATTCAATTGTTTCAAATATAAGATTGTTATTTATTTTTAAATAGAATAGTTTCAAAGGAATTTAAACAAGCTTTGTTTGTTTTCTTTTAAAATGTTTACATTAAAAATGAATGTTTAAGATTTAAAATAACATGTATAAGGTGTATATTATAACTAACTTTAGAGTATTTATATATATTAAATTAAATAAGTAAGTATATGATGATTTAAATTAAATAAAAATTTGTTTAAAAACACTTATGTACATGTAAGTATTTATCAATTAAGTAAGTAAATATGTAAATTTATATTTACATTCAAAATTAAATAAAATTCAAATTAAAAATACTTAAAGACATGTGTATTCATATTAACATATCTAAATAACACTTGTTAGTAAATTAAGGAGTATAAATGACAAGTGTTATTCTTTGAGAACAAGTGTCTTTATTTTTTTTTATAAACATAACTTTTTCATTTTTCATTTTCTCTTTGTTTTTCTTCCTTTCAAATGTTTTAATGGCAAAACAATAAACATGGGAGGTGCAAGATTTACTCCTGTCTGGAAGTCCCTTTTTATTCGGCTGTGTGGGGCGGTTGATCCGGACAACTGCCGGGGTTGTCTTGTTAGGGACTGTTCAGTAAGGAATGGTCCCGGCCTTGTGTTGCAGGGGAGTGGGAGTACTCCTCGGTACGGTGATCTAGGCCACGTACTGTGACGGGCGGTACCCCAGTAGCCCTGCCATTGATGGAAAACACATTCTTCCTACGAGACCCTACGGTTTTGTTTGTATTACCCACTTTTGTGGCTAGTAGCTGGAATTTAATAGATGTAACAATTTCGGCTATTTCATATTTACTTGAAAACCCTAGACACTATTATAATATCACTGGATTTCCTATCAAATGTTTTGGTTAGCGTAAGGTAAAAACTTTTCCATGTTTATGTGTGGGAAGTCTTACGTGATACCTTTCTTTTCAAAGGTTTTCTAAAGTTAAGCAATTTTAAACCGTTTACTCACACCAGACCCCTGTATGACCCGAGTGTTTATTTTCTGTTTTATTAAACTCTTGGGTACTCATATTATGTATGAGTAGTCAAGTGGTTCAGGTTAGCTTGACAAATTCTGGAGGAGATATGGAGCAGGAGGCTTCGACGTGTAGATATATATTGTTTCCGCTGTGTGTTATTCTGTGCTGATGTTCTTGTATTGTATATTAGACAGAAGTGATATAACTGTCTAAATTGAGATGTATAGTGTGTACTCTGATGTATATGATACTATGTATATGTTCTATATTATATTTTAATCGTTCCGCTGTGAGATTCTGATGTGTTGTTTCTTTCTTTCTCTTTCTTTTCTTCTTCTATCCCTTTCTTTCTTCACTAGTGATGCGATTTCCTGGAGATAGGAAGTCGGGTCGCTACATTTGGTATCAGAGCATTAGGCTGAGCGGATACCTAAGCTCTGAAGTGTGTCTTTCTTTAGGGAGCATTAGGTTGAGTGAATACCTAGGCTTTGTAGTGGTGTCTTTCTTGAGAGAGCGTATTTGTAATTTTTATATAATTATATATATATTTATATATCTACCTGATCTGTTGGATTATCTCTTCGGATTTTCCAACATAAGTTTTAGAGGTAGATGGAGTAGTGGTTTGTGTGTGTAACACGATTACCACTGATGGAAGAGGTCCATATGTTGAGGTTTGAAGTATTTGTCGAGACTGTAAACCTAATACCGTCTCGAGTGAGATTTGTTGTTTGGAGTAAGGATTTCTCTGATATCCGAAGGAAATCTTTTGAAGATTCGGAGTTTATCTTTGAAGAATAAGTTTGTATTTCGCTCGGGTAAGCGAATTTTTCTTGAGTTTGGATTTGATGGAAGTGCAGTAGTAAGTGGTGGTATCTTGATAACTACGTGATGAGATGCGGTATCCTTGGATATTTTATAGAGAAGTTTTCTCTTGAAGTAGTTTTAGAGGTGGTTGAGGAACAGACTTTACCTGCCTTAGGTAAGACTCGTTTGTGTAGAAGTTATCTGAATCTTCAGTATGGAGGTTGGCTGTTCTGGAATATGAGACTAAGGTCTATGAGTTGCTTCGCTTCGGCATGGTCTCATTTGTCGTATTTTAAGGAGAGCGAGATGTTGATGCTTGGTTTGGGGCCCGAGTTTCTTTTGGGTTGTCTGCCATCTCGGAGGTCTTTTGTGTGGTTTGATGATGGTTTTGGGGTTCGAGAAGCATTTGGATTTGAAGTCTTGGTTAGCTGTGGTAGTAGTGTCACTCGAAGAGTTTGGAGTGCTGACGAGAAGGTATTTTGCCTTTACAGTATCATCGAGGTAAAGTTTGGAAGCAGCAGTGTGGTTGTTTCTCCGATGGTTCAGAAATCTTGGTGGTTCTTCTATCAGCAGCCCGGGCAGATGGTGAATGTTTTCTTGAAGAGTTAACCTTGTTTGGAAAAGTTTAGAGCTGTTCTAATTGGTAAAGAAAGGATGGTTTCTTTGGAATCTGAACTAGGTAGGATCGCAAAAGTGACTTGCGATTGGTTTGAATTTTCTTGAGCATTCTTTTGTTTGAAGCTGAGGATTCTCATGAGGAAGTAGGAGCTACTGATGTAATTAGAAGGTTGTCTGCACCTGATGTTGAGTTCCATATTGTTTTGATTCCAGAAGCGATTTTGGGTGGTTAGCCTAGTAGAGATTGGTGTAGCAGCTCAGAAATTTTTGGAATTTGGATTTGGTTAGATCTAGTTTTTGAATTGGATTCCGTGAAGGTTGTGTGATCGAGTCGGATGTGTCACCAAGGTTGTATGGATTTGATGAACAAGGTTTCTCATATATTAGATAAATTATACTTGTGTTCATCAACAGTATTCTCCTCTATTTCCGAATCAGAGTTGTGCAGCGGAAGCGAGCTAGAAGCCGTACAAGGAAGGAAATAAGTTCTGTTTGCTATTGCTTGAGTAGTAGAACTTGAGTTCTGGATTCGATGGATCTTGGAAGACTTTTCTGTTCAATAGGATCCAGAAGCTAGTTTGCTTTGGTCTAGTGGTTTCTGGAAGTATCAGCATAGGTTGAGCTGATCAGGAAGAGATTGGCAGCCCAGAATTATCTGTTGAGTTATACAGATATGAGATAAGGTGTTGGAATTCGAAGTTGGAGACTTCAGTGCTGTTATAATTCTCTGGTTAAGAGAACAGAAATTGAGTAAGATTGGTTGGTTAGTGCTATGGCATTTGAGATTTCTTATCTGTGTTCTGATAAGATAAGATCTGTTGTTTATGAGATTGAATTGCCAGTTTGGATAGCTGGAGTTCATTTTATTTCACGTACCTCTGAGAAAGTATGTGTATGATTCATTGTTGCTTATTGGATCTGTAGTTCAATTGGAGTTGGATGTTGAGCTGGATTTGAGAATAGTCTGATGTTCTGTTTAGATTGATGGATCTAGAGATGAGTTGAGCTCAGGATTTTGGTTGTGAAGTTAGTTTGTTGACTTTTGTAGAGCGAGTCTCCCGGTGATTTATACTTGGGAAACTCCAAATAGTATTAGAGTTTTATTCTGACGTATGTCAGGATAATTAGTTAAGTTTGTTTGTGTGATTGATTGCTTTAGATGTTAGTAACTGATTGTTAGGAATGCTTTGCTGATTGAATTAAAATCTTTGTTGGATTATTAAATTATCTTTGCTTTTAAATTTCGGAAACAAAATTCTTTTAAGGGGGGAGGATTGTAACGACCCGAAATTTTGGGCAATATCGATTTAATAATCTGTAATAATAATTAAATTGGTTTGATAAATTTTCTTTATAATTTTAAATTTAAATTGGTGAAATTAATCTTTTATAGAATAACAAATAGATAATCTGGTAAGTGTGATCAATATCTTTTAACAATTTAAAAGTTGGTTAGAATTGTTTTTCAAAAGCTAATAAATTTTATTCTATTTATATTATATATGTTTGATATATATTGTGAATGGGAATATCTTTTGTTTTAAATTAAAAGTTGAATTTTCAAATTGTAATATATGTAAGCATATGTTATAATTTGATATTTTATTTGAAAATTTAATTTAATCTATTAATAATTTATGTATGAATGAATATTGCAATTTTAAAGTTTTGTTTTAAATTCAATAAGATTTTCAAAAGATAATTTAGTTTAATTCAATTGTTTCAAATATAAGATTGTTATTTATTTTTAAATAGAATAGTTTCAAAGGAATTTAAACAAGCTTTGTTTGTTTTCTTTTAAAATGTTTACATTAAAAATGAATGTTTAAGATTTAAAATAACATGTATAAGGTGTATATTATAACTAACTTTAGAGTATTTATATATATATTAAATTAAATAAGTAAGTATAAGATCATTTAAATTAAATAAAAATTTGTTTAAAAACACTTATGTACATGTAAGTATTTATCAATTAAGTAAGTAAATATGTAAATTTATATTTACATTTAAAATTCAAATTAAAAATACTTAAAGACATGTGTATTCATATTAACATATCTAAATAATACTTGTTAGTAAATTAAGGAGTATAAATGACAAGTGTTATTCTTTAAGAACAAGTGTCTTTATTTTTTTTTATAAACATAACTTTTTCATTTTTCTTTTTCTCTTTGTTTTTCTTCCTTTCAAATGTTTTAATGGCAAAACAATAAACCACTTTCTCAAATATGAAATCAAAACTAAAAGTAAAGATAAAACCTGCAAATTCAAAGTGATGTTCAACTGCAATCAACACTTTTAATAAACTCTGCAATCTTCAAACCTACAAAGTGAAAATCTGCAACATTCAAATCAACTGCAATTCAAATGGAGTTCATCAGCAAGATTCAATCTTTTAAACATCAAATTGGAAGCATGCATTCTATTACAACATCAAAATCAAAGGCATGCAAAGGAATTAACTTCAACAGCAAAGCCTGGAAAAGAAAAAAATAATAAACCTGCTCTGTTTACTTCAAAGAATAAGGTGAGTAAACTATCTTAAAAACAGTTTAAATCTGGATTTGAATACAATGCATTTGATAATATTGGTTGAATTAAAGTTCTTCTATTTGGAATTTATCTGAATGAATATATATGCTGTTGAACAGGTTTGAGTATGCATGTATATATATTGACTATCTGTTCTCTGTTTGTAACTGGTTTGGTTTTGCTATAAAAATTTCAAAATCTCCAGATTTAATCCATATTAACCTGTGATATATAAATGAAAGTTGTTTGCTAAGACATGATAATGACTATAAAAATAATTTCAGAATTTTATTGTTAAAGATTGATTCAGATTTGTGGAACTACAGTGGAAGTTCAAATTGGGTTAAAAACAAATAGTGAGGATTTTGAATTTAGATTCCATAATATGATAAGTAATGGGAAATCATGAATTTAGATGATGAAAACATAATTTTTAGGTCAGTATTCATTGTGATTTTCAACGGTGAATGGAATTGGTACTTTCACCAAATTCCGGCAGACGAAGAGTTATTTGGCCTTGGATTTGGGTTTGGAAGAGGAGGGTAGATAGGCGATCATGGGAAAAATAGTCGCATGAATTCTAGTGCGATGTGGACGTTGGAATGGGGGGTTCTAGGGTTTAAGATTGTATTTGTGTTCGGTTTGACTGTCGTGGAGTTTGCGGCAATGGTAGTGGACCGGGGTTGATCGCGAGTTGATGGAGGGTGGCGTGGTGTTGTAGTGATGCTCTGGAGGAGTTTCTGGAGATGATGGTGGTGAGTTCGTCAACGGCGAAGGGTTTTGGGTGGTTCGTGCTTTCTGAAATTTCAAGCGTAGGTCGAAATTTGATTCGGGTGTTTATCGTTCGAACTGGGTTGTGGGGAAGATTGCCGAGCTCATGCGTGGTTGGTCGGCGTTCGGCTTGATGGCCGGAGTTGCTTGGTGGGTGGTGCAACGTGCACTGTGCACGTCAAAGTACACTGGAAGGAGGAACTGGGAATTTTTGAATTGCAGAAGAAGGCGTTTATCTGGGGTTGGATTTCATGTTTTCGCGTATTTTCTCGAAGCAAGAATGATGTTGTTGTTGCTCGTGGGTAGCATGGTTTACTGAGGAGAATACTCGAGTCTGTTTATTTTTCTCGAGGCAAGCACGGGGTGTTTAGGCGTTTACCTCGGGTGTTGAGGGTGATGCTTTTTAGTTAGGTTCTGTATAATGATAAGTTGCAAATTACTTATAGTTTGGATAAACGACACCAAGTTCGAGTTTTATAAAAGAAAACAAGTTAAAACTTGTCGTTTGAAATTAAGTAAATCAAACTTTAAAATGTAAATTGAATATACTTTCAAATTTAAAACGATCGAGATGATTTCTTTGAACTAATTTTACTTAATTAAAGTTTGAATTTTAATTTAAGAAGAGTGTTTGAATTTAATTATTAAATCAAAGTTTAAGTAAGTGTTAAGTAATGTTTTTAATAACAAGTTTCAAATTTATATTGAAAATTAATAAGTTTAAATTAAATAGTTTATAATGTATTAAATTTGAAATTGATTTCAAAACGCCTTATTTCCAAATAAGGTTAATATTAAGATTTAATATTAAGATTCTGAAACCAAATAGAATAATTTGATTTTAAATTATAAAAATTTGATTCATTACAAGATGAATAAGGTTAATTTATCTTTGATTTGAATATAAAAATGATAAATTTGATTTGTAAATAAATAAAGATTAATTAAGATTTAATGTTTTCTTAATTAATTAAGGATTTTTTTAAATATAATTAATTAATTAATTAATTGTTTAATTAATTTTAAATAATTAGTTAATTGTTTATTTAATTTTAAGATAATCACTTAATTAGGGATTAATTAAGTGTGATTACTTAATGAAGTAATTAATGGTTAATTTTTGAATGTAATTAGAATGGTAATTACTTATAGAAGTAATTAGAGAAGTTACTCATGTGAGTAATTGATTAGAAGTGATTAATGGATGGTCACTTAATGTTATTAATTAAGAATTAATTAATATAATTGTTCTAAAGTTAATTAATTATGGAGTAATTAATTAGTTAATGAATTAAGATTTATTTAATGGTGGAATTAATTATTGTTAAGAAAGTAATTAAGATTTATTAAAGGAAGTAACTAAGAGTTAATTACTTAATTTATTTTAGTTAATTAATATGATTAATTAATAAATGAGATTAAATTCAAGATTAATTACTAAGTGTAATTAATTAAAATTGTAATTAATTAATAAATTAATTAATTAAGGATTTATTTATTAATTAATTTAATTGTTTAATAATTACTTAATGAAGTAATTAAGATTTTTTTAATTAAAGTAATTAATCAAAGGGTTAATATAATTAATTAAGATAAGTAATTACAAATTGTTAATTACTGATTATGAATTAATAAGATGATTAATTACAAGTTGATTAATAGGGATCATTAATTAATATAATTAATGAATTAATCAAGGTTGATTAAATAAAGTAATTAATTTAAATATGATTAATTAATTATAATTAATTAAGGATTAATGTAATTAATTATAGTTACTTAATTAATGAAGGATCATTAATTATTGTAATTAATGATAGTAATTAAAGGTTAATTACTGAATATGGTTATGGATAATTACTTGAATGTAATTAAAGGATAATTAATCGAAGAAGATTAATTAAGGAAGATCATTAAGAGATGTTTAATGAATTTGATTTGTAATAAATCAATGAAGCAGGAGTTAGGATAATCCAAATGATTAAAGGAAAGTAATTAATTTAATTAGTGATTAATTAAATTAATTAGGAGTTAATCAATTCTGCTACGGGTGATTGATTAATATTGAATGGTTGATATTGAGTGATTGATATTGGATGTTGAATGATATTGGATGATTGATATTGGGTGATTGGTTGATACTGGATGATTTGGATGTCTATGAGATATGTGATATGCTGTTTTGTGAGATGAATGTTGATATGAAATATCTATAGTGATAATGTTATTCATCTATCTGTTTATATCATCTTGAATAAGTTAAACTGTTTAAATCCCTTAAGTACAACTTGAACATTAAAATGGCGTTTGGTTTCGATGAGACCGAGATCGGGTTTCCATATTTGGAATCCGAAAACCACATCGATTCCAATTAAACGTTAGGTCGTTAATCCAAGTGGAGCAAGTGAAGACTCGAGGTGTAAGGGCTATACGTCAGTATAACTCTGTGGGTGATTCTGTAATGAGTTTGACGGAATAGTACTTATAGATTCGAGATGGAGATTTAGAGTGCAAGGGCTATGGTCGTTGACTCTGAGGGTGATTCCAAAATGAGTGCAACGAGATAGTGCCTTCGGTTTCGTTCGAACCCGGAATGAACTTGTATGGATTGAATGCTTTCAGCACATCGTCCGGTGGACGATGAGCATTCTAAGAGATGTGTCCTATAAAGGTAATCGCAGCCTCAAGCCTCATCAACCGGGAATGGCTAAAACAGGGGAGGTGCAGCAAGGCTTCGTGGGTAGCTCCCACTGGAGAGCAAGATTTACTCCTGTCTAGAAGTCCCTTTTTATTCGGCTGTGTGGGGCGGTTGATCCGGACAACTGCCAGGGTTGTCTTGTTCGGGACTGTTCCATAAGGAATGGTCCCGGCCTTGTGTTGCAGGGGAGTGGGAGTACTCCTCGGTACGGTGATCTAGGCCACGTACTGTGACGGGCGGTACCCCAGTAGCCCTGCCATTGATGGAAAACCCATTCTTCCTACGAGACCCTATGGTTTTGTTTGTATTACCCACTTTTATGGCTAGTTGCTGGAATTTAATAGATGTAACAATTTCGGCTATTTCATATTCACTTGAAAACCCTAGACACTATTATAATATCACTGGATTTCCTATCAAATGTTTTGGTTAGCGTAAGGTAAAAACTTTTCCATGTTTATGTGTGGGAAGTCTTACGTGATACCTTTCTTTTCAAAGGTTTTCTAAAGTTAAGCAATTTTAAATCGTTTACTCACACCAGACCCCTGTCTGACCCGAGTGTTTATTTTGTGTTTTATTAAACTCTTGGGTACTCATATTATGTATGAGTAGTCAAGTGGTTCAGGTTAGCTTGACGAATTCTGGAGGAGATATGGAGCAGGAGGCTTCGACGTATAGATATATATTGTTTCCGCTGTGTGTTATTTTGTGCTGATGTTCTTGTATTGTATATTAGACAGAAGTGATATAACTGTCTAAATTGAGATGTATAGTGTGTACTCTGATGTATATGATACTATGTATATGTTCTATATTATATTTAAATCGTTCCGCTGTGAGATTCTGATGTGTTGTTTCTTTCTTTCTCTTTTTTTTCTTCTTCTATCCCTTTCTTTCTTCACTAGTGATGCGATTTCCTGGAGATAGGAAGTCGGGTCGCTACATGGATCGACCTACCCAGTAAATGCATAATCCAAAACAATAGGTGGCTTACGGATCTATCAGAACAAAATACAATAACTAAATGAAAAGCACGTCACAGAACAGTAATCAACATCATATATGTACATATACACTGATACATGCTTAGTACAATACAATATGAATACAATAACGTTGGTACTCGACCACACCATATACATCGAGTAAAATATAAATATATCAGAGTATGCGAAAGAACAGAAACTACTCAAGAGAAAGAAGAGCCGATATCCAACATCAACTTCAAGCTAAGTCCAATAGATGATACCTGAAACAACTCGGTCTGACCCGGGTGAAAAACACACGGGTCAGGCTAGCTAAAATCATCAGTTAAATAGAATAATCGATAAGGATAAGTAGGTGAAATCTATGGTATCCTTTTTCTTAAAGGATGCCATGCCCTAAACAGGGTTTCAACATCATAAGAAAGGACAACATCTCTTCTTGGCATGTAGGAGAGATAATGATGATAAAGTCATACTTAAGTGGCATTACAGACACTTAAGCAAATGGAACATCAACGAGCAAAATTTTAAAGATAAGATTCAATAAACATCGCTTTCGCCTCATATCATCAGCGGTATAAAAAAATATGGATAATGACTTCAAATGAATCAATTATCTTCTTAGAAGAGCTCGTCAATATAACAATACATCAAAGGTACATATCCTTCATACATAGAATAAAACGCATATGGATGTGCCTCATCTTATTGGCGCATCCCAATGATCATTCAAGGAAATATAAAACCCAATCATAAAAGAAGCATTATACTTATTCATACCTCATCTCATCAGTATGAATATAGATACATCTCAAATCCATCACTAAAACTCATCATAAAATATTCTTCATAATCATTTATACCTCATCTCATTGGTATGAATATAAATATATCTTAAATCTATTATCAAAACTCATCATAAAAGCAATACCATAATTTATCTTGATAGAGCTCGGAAAGAATCCAAAACATCATATTCGAAATCACAAATAAAACCATGTATGTCAGTAAGTCTTTTTCTTACATAAGGCTATACCAAAGCATCATCATCAAAATAGTGAAATCGAAAGACCTAAAACCTGATGGAAAACAGCACGTGCATTTACATCATGACTAGTACTACCATTATTTGGTACCATTCATCGTGATGACTTGGGGTCACATAACATCATAACATCGTGATCATCTTGATTGACTATAGTCGGAAACATCTTGATGACACCCAGTCACCAAAAAACCCGAGTAATAACATCGTGATGATTGGATTCGAGTAATAACATCATGAACATTGTGATGACTCCAATTGAGTACTCAGTCTGTAGTACCAGTAAACATCGTGAATGTGTCCTAACTTCTCGGATAGGAATCCAATAGGTGTTAACGTACGTCCCATACCATACGTTCGCCCATAATGGTTTACTTGCCATTAGTTGGTACCACACTAGTAAAACATCATAAATATCAAGAAAATATACTCGACCTCATCTCATTGGCGAGTAAATACAATACTATGCTCGTCTCATCTCATTGACGAGTACTAGGGGCATCGTGACTTGTCTCTTCTCATCGACAAGTAAAACCTATCATAATACATCTCAACATCGTAAAACCATCATAAAGAAGCTTACCTCGTATCATCGTCAAATGCAAATAAATCTCATATGGTTTCTCATAAACCATAATCCCCGAAAAGGGAAATCTCATTTCAAGACTCACCTCATCTCATCGGCAAGTAAAACAACATCTTTAAGTGGTTCTCATCGATTTTTACTCCTATAATAGGAGATCCTGAACATCTCAACTCGCCAAATATTGGCTACCCGGATAATTCCAATAATAAGAATTGAAAATCTTAAATATTAACTCAAGATACAATAATCAAGAGGTTTCGATCGTACAACTCCGGAATTAACCGAAAAAGCAAACACATGTGTCCCATACCACATTTTTTACTAAATAGTTTAATTCTCTTTCTCATACGCCCGAAAAGTGCAAAAACGTGTATCTTTATATAGAAAATATATTTTTTCTAAATCGGGTTTTGATATAAATTTCAGAAAATATTTAAGAAATCGATTTTTAAAATATCTTTATAAATTAGAAATATTAATTGAACCATTTTTTATATGAAATCACTTTGTAAAATATATTTCTTAGAACAATAGCTAGAATATGAACACTGTTGGAAAAATAGTTTGAAAATACATGCACATGCGCTTGGAATCACAATGAAAACATTACATAATGAATCATTAAAATCCATTAAAATCCCAATGAAGGATTCGTGAAAATCCATCTTCTATATAGTAGAAGTAACCCAAAAATAATCACAAAAAGCATGGTTTATCCCTTGAATAAGATAATACAACACTCAAGATCTATATTAAAATTTATCATCAAAGACTTGCTCGAACAATCTAAGAAAACACATGATTTAATACTAGAGCATATGTGATATAAAGCTCTCAATATTTGCACTGAAAAGAGCATCAAAACCATGTTCGGAAAACATAAGAGAAAGTACCAAAAGCTGGTGCAACAATTCAAGATACACAGGAAAAAAAAAACTTTAGCGTTTTGCCTAGGCATGTGTTTTGTTTGTTCAGTTTGCCTCTTTAAGCACACAATTTGAGAAAACACAAAACATAAAAGTTGTAGACAACATCCTAAGATTTCCAAAACATTGAAAATTACCGAATTCCGATAAGAAATGTAAAAGTTATGGATAAAACGATTCTGAGATTTGAATTTCACAACTTCTGTCATTTTGTCTCGGGATAGCAAAAATAAAACACGTTTTTGACCAAACTAACATCAAAATTTAAGAAAACTCAAAACACTAAACAAGCAGTACATCATTTATGCTTTTCGGAACATCCAAAATTATCAAATTCCGATCAATAACCAGAAAGTTATGGCTAATTTTGGTTTTAGGTTTCAATTTTAAAAATCGACAGAGCGTAGCATGTATATCTATTTCAAACCCAATTTCGACTGTTTAAAAAATAGAATCTGTAGAAACTTACAACATGAAAGTTGTAGCACAAAGTTAAGCTTTCCAGAACTTTAATTTTATCAAAATCCAATGAGAAACGAGAAAGTTATGCTTTAATCACTAACAATATCTAGCATAGAAATTTGACAGGGCAGAGACTATTACTCTGTTAAAAAAACCGGATTTTGACCAAAAACTCTTCAAAATATTAGAAAGTAATTAAAACAAAAGTTCTTCCCTAAAAAATTATCTTTCTACTGCAAAAAGATTCAACCCGATTGGATTTATCAATCAAAAGTTATGTCCATTTTACTTTCAGATATTAACTCAGAAAATTCTTATATGGCTGTGCTATAACAATAGTTTCAAACTCAATTTCAACCAATTTAACAGCAGAATTTCGAAATATGATTAAAAGAAAACTTGTAGCTAATTGAAAGATCATTCTACCATAAGAAGATTGAGTAAATTTGAATTATTCTACCATATATTATCATTGTTTTACTGCAGCTACTTTTTTTATCAAATTTCCAGCAAACAATAACACAATAATCACACAAGTTTTCAACCAAATTTCATACAATTAAATCAATAATCATTCAAACAATAATGTGCATCAAGCAAAGATTTATAAATAGGCATGTGAGTGATTAACTCACATCTATCCTTTAATTCAACAATCGATATTATCACTTCAGCCCAAATTTCCAAACTAGCAAACCCTAAACAAAAATCAATCCAAAATATACCCAAACGCCCTAATTTAGTTTACTGTAAATTGAGAATTCAAATCACAATTGAGATGTATTTAAGTTAGAGATGATTACCTACACAAATAAGCTCCTAAAGATGTTTAATTTACCATGACTTGAAGAAGAGATTTGATTTTTTTTTTGTCTCTAGGTTTTGAAAGAGGAATTGAGTTCTCTGGTTTTCTAAGCTTTTAGAAAAGAATGTACTCTTTTCATCAAATGAGAAGGAAGATTCTCTTAAATGGGCTAAGTGGTTTGTGGTATGGACCCAATTGCCAAGTGTTACAAAAATCCTAAGCGTTAATCATTTATAAATCACTATTTTACATTTTAACTAATGTTTTATTTAACATTGTTTTAACCATTCATAATTTATCAAACCCATTCACAAGATAAAGTTATTCTTATCATTTTTAATTAAAACAAAATAAATTATAATTACAATTTCTCATTTTGAAATAATAAATCACAATATTAACACTTAACAACATTTACAACATTTTCCAAAGTTATCTTTAAATTAATTAAGATAAGCAATTCAATTATTCATAGAACTAGATTTAATTTCATAGTTAAATTTCGCAAATCCCAATTTAGAATTAATTATCCCTAACTATGTCCAATTAATCCGGTAACCAACAACAGGGTTGTTACAGACTCCCCCCCTACAAAAATTGCATCCCTGTAATTTTCTAGAAAAAGAGCCGTAAACGACACAAAAATTCAATCAACCAAGGATAAAAGGCTCGAAACTCAAACCATTCAAGCTTTCAACATAGAATAGTAGAGAAAAACAAGGGAAAACTCACTTGGTTAATCCATCAGCCCATCAAATGCTAATATAGTGATTAACAAACCATCGAATTTTCCAAGTAACTCGAAAGAATTTCGAAGATATCCCGTCTTCGAAACAACACTCAATAAGACGCTCAACAATTAATCAATCGAAAATGGTTGATTTCATAAAACTCTACTAATAGAGTCGGGATCAAACTCACTTAAACCCGAACTCTAAGTAATAAAGAATATCATCAACAAGATTTTCCGCATAATAATACGGAAAGAACATCCTCACAACAAGATAAACACAATAGACAAGATGAATAAATCACGAAATGACTTCTTACAAGGCCACCAAACTCGAACGATCGTGAAAATGAATGTCGTTGATATTAACTCAAGGATAGAATATACACAAGAAACAAGGATATAAGCTCAAATTCTTTTCAATCCAAGATATTTAGAATTTTAAATCTCAACATCTTTTAAATTTAAAATCTGAATTTTCAACATTTGAAAATTTTCTTACTCTTTATTATATTACTTAGTAAGTAATTTAAAACTCAAATTGAAAGTCCAAATTTCTTCTCTTACTTCAAAATTAATTTCTAAAGAAATTTGTAAATCCACAATAACAATCCTCAAAATAAATTAAGGGTTTAAATTCTCTTTACTCTTTTTATTAAACCACTTAAATAGTTTAGAAACAATCTTTAAGCTCTCTCTTCTCTTAAAACATCCAATGTATATAAAATAGATTCAAAAATCTCAAAATATACTTTCAGTAAAGTATAGCTCAAGAATATTCTAACTTATTCTCATCTTTATAATTTCAAAATAAATAAATAAATAAATAAATAAATGGCATGGCCTCGCCATTGAATCTCTAATAAATAGATATATCTGTTGGCTGCAGAGTCGATCGAACGATCAAAACTGCCTCGCCACTCTGTTACTTGTCTCTAAAATCGATGGCTGCAATTACCATTCAAAAATAAATTTAATATATAATCCCAAAATATTATTTTTAAAATCTATTTTTTTTTTAAAACACAAACCATCATGTCTGATTTCCTCATCATAGCATTTAGGAGATTTCTATCGATAACGTTGATCAGGCGTACCAACCAGAACTCTTAACTACTCAATGGAAACCCAACACTCTCAAATTATTTCTATAAAAGAAATGCTACTCATGTAAATTTATTCCCAAAATATTCTTTGATTTTTTTTTAAAATATCTCAAAGCTCAAATTTCTCTTTAATACACATATTTATATAGCTTCAGAACTCAAACCAAAGAACATTAAGAGAATGCATCGAGATATTCCCAGAATACTCGATTCTCAAAATCATCAAAAGGGGATAGAGTGTTCGTCAATCTTACGATGTCACGAGCCACTCCCAAAAATCATCGAGATACAGGATAAGCAAGATATTCTTCTCGAAGGAGATGAAGCACACAAACAATAAATCAATACTTCAAACAAAGTAATGCTACAAATAATAACATCGATTGAGTATCTGAAAAGGATAACTCAAAAAAAAACTGAATGATAAACTCAATCAAACTCGAACATACTAGAAACTCAGCTCATTCCTCAGTGGATATCCTCGTGGAAGGATAATCGAAGAGCTAAGAGCCATGAATAAGGTTACCTCAATACTCGATTGCCCAATTGGATATCAATTTCAAATGGACTCAAAAACTCAACAAAGTCACTATGACTGGAATTTGAGATAGATCATCATCATATCGATACTCAAGAGTGAAATCAAAAACTTTGGAATCATCATTAACATTCCAAAGTGACAGAAATAATAAACCAATCAAATTAGGATGCCAAAATAAATATAGGATCCTATAACAAAAGGATGAGACTTTACATCAAATATATCAATTCATCTCAAATCAGATACATCTCAAGATGGTGAGTAATAAACAAATACTCACTAAAACAGCAACAAATAAAGAACTCAGAATGCTCATAACAAGCCAATCGTTGTGGATCCCTTCAATAGGATTCACAACTCTCAAAGGAATGCAACAAGAATGACCAAAGAAATCAATCAGCTCTATCGATACGAACTCACTTGTATCGACAAAATAAGAATCTAATAATCCCAAATAAGATTTTATACAAGATAAGATGACAATAAACTCTATTATGGAATACTACGGAATACAATATATCTATATTCCTAGACATATTCCAACTTAGCAATCCCAAAACTCAAAAAAGAATCAAGGCTCGATTCAAAAACAGCTTGAATAAAGGACAATGATTCACCCGTATTGTACTTCGATGTATCATGATATACATATTATTCTGTGTTTATTCTACTTTGTTCTGACCGCAGCTCTGATATCAAGCTGTAACGCCCCACCCCAAGACCCATCTTAGTAAAGAGAATTAACAAGTAATTCTGTTTACTAAAGTGGAGAATAGGGCTGGTTAAGGGCGACCATCTATAATTTTGTCTTAAACTACTGAATACATCGATAAATGCAATATGAATTTTCTTTTCTATCTCAACTGGATCGACCTACCCAGTAAATGCTTAATCCAAAACTATAGGTGGCTTACGGATCTATCAGAACAAAATACAATAACTAAATGAAAAGCACGTCATAGAATAGTAATCAACATAATATATGTACATATACACTGATACATGCTTAGTACAATACAATATGAATACAATAATGTTGGTACTCGACCACACCATATACATCGAATCAAATATAAATATATTAGAGTATGCGAAAGAACAAAAGCTACTCAAGAGAAAGAAGAGCAGATATCCAACATCAACTTCAGCTAAGTCCAATAGATGATACCTGAAACAACTCGGTCTGAGCCGAGTGAAAAACACACGGGTCGGGCTAGCTAAAATCATCAGTTAAATAGAATAATCGATAAGGATAAGTAGGTGAAAGCTATGGTATCCTTTTTCTTAAAGGATGCCATGCCCTAAACAGGGTTTCAACATCATAAGAAAGGAAAACATCTCTTCTTGGCAAGTAGGAGAGATAATGATGATAAAGTCATACTTAAGTGGCACAACAGACACTTAAGCAAATGGAACATCGCCGAGCAAAATTTTAAAGATAAGATTCAATAAACATCGCTTTCGGCTCATATCATCAGCAGTATAAAAAAATATGGATAATAAATTCAAATGAATCAATTATCTTCTTAGAAGTGCTCATTAATATAACAATACATCAAAGGTACATATCCTTCATACATAGAATAAAACACATATGGATGTGCCTCATCTTATTGGCGCATCCCAATGATCATTCAAGGAAATATAAAACCCAATCATAAAAGAAGCATTATACTTATTCATACCTCATCTCATCGGTATGAATATGGATACATCTCAAATCCATCACTAAAACTCATTATAAAAGATTCTTCATAATCATTTATACCTCATCTCATTGGTATGAATATAAATATATCTTAAATCTATTATCAAAACTCATCATAAAAGCATTACCATAATTTATCTTGATAGAGCCCGGAAAGAATCCAAAACATCATGTTCGAAATCACAAATAAAACCATGTATGTCAATAAATCTTGTTCTTACATAAGGCTATACTAAAGCATCATCATCAAAATAGTGAAATCGAAAGACCTAAAACCTCATGGAAAACAACACGTGCATTTACATCTTGCCTAGTACTACCATTACTTGGTACCATTCATCGTGATGACTTGGGGTCACATAACATCATAACATCGTGATCATCTTGATTGACTATATTCGGAAACATCTTGATGACACCCAGTCACCAAAAAACACAAGTAATACCATCGTGATGATTCGAGTCGAGTAATAACATCATGAACATTGTGATGACTCCAATCGAGTACTCGGTCTGTAGTACCAGTAAACATCGTGAATGTGTCTCAACTTCTCGGATAGGAATCCAATAGGTGTTAACGTACGTCCCATACCATACGTTCGTCCCTAATGGTTTACTGGCCGTTAGTTGGTACCACACTAGTAAAACATCACAAATATCAAGAAAATATACTCGACCTCGTCTCATTGGCGAGTAAATACAATACTATGCTCGTCTCATCACATTGACGAGTGCTAGGGGCATCGTGACTTGTCTCTTCTCGTCGACAAGTAAAAACTAGCATAATACATCTCAACATCGTAAAATCATCATAAAGAAGCTTACCTCGTATCATCGGCAAATGCAAATAAATCTCATAATGGTTTCACATAAACCATAATCCCCGAAAAAGGAAATCTCATCTCAAGACTCACCTCATCTCATCGGCAATAAAACAACATCTTTAAGTGGTTCTCATCGATTTTTACTCCTATTTATAGGAGATCCTAAGCATCTCAAATCGCCAAATATTGACTACTCGGATAATTCCAATAATAGGAATTGAAAATCTTAAATATTAACTCAAGATACAATAATCAAGAGGTTTCGATCGTACAAGTCCAGAATTAACCGAAAAAGCAAACACATGTGTCCCATACCACATGTTTTACTAAATCGTTTAATTCTCTTTCTTATACGTCCGAAAAGTGCAAAGACATGTATCTTTATATAGAAAATATATTTTTGCTAAACCGGGTTTTGAAATAAATTTCAAAAAATATTTAAGAAATCGATTTTGAAAATATCTTTATAATTTAGAAATATTAATTGCATCATTTTTTATATGAAATCACTTTGTAAAATATATTTCTTAGAACAATAGCTAGAATATTAAAACTGTTGGAAAAATAGTTTGAAAATACGTGCACATGCGCTCGGAATCACAATGAAAACATTACATAATGAATCATTAAAATCCCAATGAAGGATTCGTGAAAATATGTGCTTCTATATAGTAGAAGCAACCCAAAAATAATCACAAGAAGCATGGTTTATCCCTTGAATAAGATAATACAACACTCAAGATCTATATTAAAATTTATCATCAAAGACTTGCTCTAACAATCTAAGAAAACACATGATTTAATACTAGAGAATATGTGATATAAAGCTCTCATTATTTGCACTGAAAAGAACATTAAAACCATGTTCGGAAAACATAAGAGAAAGCACCAAAAGCTGGTGCAACAATTCAAGATACACAGGAAAAAAACTTTGGCGTTTTGCCCAGGCCTGTGTTTTGTTTATTCAGTTTGCCTCTTTTTAGCATATAATTTGAGAAAACACAAAACATAAAAATTGTAGATGACATCCTAAGCTTTCCAGAACATAAAAAATTACCGAATTCCGATAAGAAATGTAAAAGTTATGGATAAAACAATTCTGAGATTTGAATTTCACAACTTCTGTCATTTTGTCTTGGGATAGCAAAAATCAAACACGTTTTTAACCAAACTAACATCAAAATTTAAGAAAACTCAAAACATTAAACAAGCAGTACATCATTTATGCTTTTCAGAACAACCTAAAGTATCAAATTCCGATCAATAACTAGAAAGTTATGACTAATTTTAGTTTTTGGTTTCAAACTTAATTTCGACCCTTTAAATAATAGAATCTGCAGAAACATACGACATGAAAGTTGTAGTACAAAGTTTAAGCTTTCTAGGACTTTAAATTTTATCAAAATCCGATAAGAAACGAGAAAGTTATGCTTTAATTACTAACAATATCTAGCATAGAAATTTGACAGAGCAGAGACTATTACTCTGTTAAAAAAACCGAATTTTGACCAAAAAATCTTCAAAATATGAGAAAGTAATTTAAACAAAATTTCTTCCTTAAAAAATTATCTTTCTACTGAAAAAAGAGTCAACCTAATTGGATTTATCAACCAAAAGTTATGTCCATTTTACTTTCAGATATCAACTCAGAAAATTCTTATATGGCTGTGCTATAACAATAGTTTCAAACTCAATTTCAACTAATTTAACAGCAGAATTTCGAAATATGATTAAAATAAAACTTGTAGCTAATTGAAAAATCTTCCTACCATAAAAAGATTGAGTCAATTTGAATTATTCTACCATATATTATCATTGTTTTACTGCAGCTACTTTTTTTATCAAATTTTCAGCAAACAATAACATAATAATCACACAAGTTTTCAACCAAATTGCATACAATTAAATCAATAATCATTCAAAAAATAATGTGCACCAAATAAAGATTTATAAATAGGCATGTGAGTGATTAACTCACATCTATCCTTTAATTCAACAATCGATATTATCACTTCAGCCCAAATTTCCAAACTAGCAACCCTAAACAAAAATCAATCCAAAATATACCCAGAAGCCCTAATTTAGTTTACTGTAAATTGAGAATTCAAATCAAAATTGAGATGTATTTAAGTTAGAGATGATTACCGCACAAATAAGCTCCTAAAGATGTTTAATTTACCATGAATTGAAGAAGAGATTTGATTTTTTTTCTCTCTAGGTTTTGAAAGAGGAATTGAGTTCTCTGGTTTTCTAAGCTTTTAGAAAAGAACGTATTCTTTTCATCAAATGCGAAGGAAGCTACTCTTAAATGGGCTAAGTGGTTTGTGGTATGGACCCAATTGCCAAGTGTTACAAAAATCCTAAGTGTTAATAATTTATAAAGCACTATTTTACATTTTAACTAAGCTTTTATTTAACATTGTTTTAATCATTCATAATTTATCAAACCCATTCACAAGATAAAGTTATTCTTATCATTTTTAATTAAAACAAAATAAATTATAATTACAATTTCTCATTTTAAAATAATGAATCACAATATTAACACTTAACAACATTTACAACATTTTCCAAAGTTATCTTAAAATTATTTCAGATAAACAATTCAATTATTCATAAAACTAGATTTAATTTCATAGTTAAATTTCACAAATCCCAACTTAGAATTAGTTATCCCTAACTAGGTCTGATTAATCAGGTAACCAACAACAAGGTTGTTACATATATTATTTTATAAATTGATTGAAATCATATTTCAAGAATGGTTGAAATTATAGAAAAAGAAAGAAGAAGAAAAAGAATTTGAGATAAGTTGAATATTAATTTGAAAGTAATTCAAATGTTGGATAATAAATATTAGTGTTGACTTTGGAAAAATGGTTCGAAGATAGGATAATATTTTAATGCCAACATATTCTTTTTATTTAAATGTTTTTGATTAATGGTACCTATTTTTGTAAAATATTAGAAATTTTTTGGTTTCAGCAAACAATTGTTTTACATATTGAAACATTAAAATATGATTTTCAAAGAGATTTTTGAAGATAATTTCGTGTTAATTTGTCCGTTGAGTGATTTAAGAATTCTGCTCGATGTGTCTTGCCCACTTTATCGATATGAATTCCTAAATACAAGGACGAGACATCTAAATACAAATTTTTTGGGAAGAAGTAATATATTTTAAATTATAATATATATATGTATATTTATGTATATATTGAGTAGTCTATCAATGATTCGAAAATAGTATTTCAAAGAATATTATAAATAAGATTACAGAAAGGAGGATGTTTCAAGTAACATTTTGAAAGTAGCATATTCGAGAAAAGGTACAAATATATAATGAATTTGAAATTTGGTTTTTTGAGAAAGGAAAAAAGTGTTTTAGAGGTGAATATATATATATATATATATATATATATATCAAAGTAAGCTTTTGATTAAAGCAAAGAAACGTTTGGTAATTTGGAAAACTATATATTTTGGATTTGATGCTAATGAAATCTACAGAAATGGTTTTCTAACGAGGAAAGGGAAAAAAGGATTTCCAATTATTGGAAAATTTTAAAATGATATATTTAGAAGTGATATTGCTTTTTAATGAAAGATTTGTATATACATTAATGCGTGTTGATAAAGGGTTTTGAAAATATTGTGAAAGTCAAATCGATTTATAGTTTTTTTTTGAAATATTGTAATTAATTTTAGAATAAATTTCAAACTATTGACTTGTTTGCGGTGATTTTGATTTTTCTGGGAAGTTTTGTCATTAGGGAAACATTTGTGTTTGTAATGCAATGTATAATTTTGAACTTTGCTAATGCTAAAATCTCTTTTTGAATTGAATCTAATCACTTTTGAAAATGTAACTTCCCATAATAGTGCTGAATTGTTTTAGCCATAACTTTATAATTGGTTGTCCGATTCTGATGAATCTTTTTCTGTATGAAAAATATTTTAATATATAACAACTTTCATGTTAATCATTTCATAAAATTTTGAAAACATGAGTTAATAAAAGAACTAATTGTTGTCCCGCAAATGCAAACTTCATAAAACAGTGTTGTATTCAAGTAATCATATCTTTCAAATGGTTAATCTAATTCAATGATCTTACCTATTCTAGAAATCTTAGAACATAAGAAACCATTTTTTTTCAAATATTTGTGTGAAAGTTTGATGATTTCTAAATGAAAAACTACGATTAATATGGTAGGTCTATGTATATTTGTCAAAAATCTGAGCTTCATATCTTTTGTAAATCCCCTATAACTTGAGTTGTAATCTACATTTTTATGATCCAAAAGCCATTTTGAAAAGCTAACACACCATGTACAATTTACTTTTAGAAACCATAACTTGATTGTGGGTTGTTGAAGTATGAATCTTAAGGCTAATTAAACACTAGAATCAACAATAATAGATGCAAACATAGATAAATATACATGCAGTAAAGTAAAAAGTAGAGAACCAAAGAGATCACACAAGAGATTTTATACTAGTTCGGAGTTACCATACATCTAGTCTCATACAATTGCTTTTACATATTTCTTTTCAAATGCCAAATATTCAACCAGCAGAAGATAAACCTAATACAATCTTGATTTCAAGGCTACCAGACACACCCTTCGGATTTTCTGAGCTCTGGGTACACTCACTTGACTCAGACGGTACACAAGCATACCCACTTGGATTTTCGGGTCACCAAGCACATCCAATCAACTATAACTAGAGTTTGATTGATACTATAGCCTCTTGGACAACACTTTAACCTTAAATTGAGAGAGAGATGATTGAAATCAAAGAGTAAATAGTAGAGAATCAATAAAATGAAGATTAAATTGATTCTGGTTTGAATTTGAGAAAAACTGAATATATTTTCAAGAGAAATTTTGGCAGAGAAAGAGGTGAGAAGATAAGAAAGTAGTTGTTAAAAATTCATTTGAAAACTCCATATATATAAGGAATAAACAGACATGTCCATTTGCAAAGAGTTACGATGAATAGACACTTCATTTCAAAATTTGAATTTCAAAATATCAGCATGTATGTCGACATACTTCATATGGATATGTCGATATGTCCCTTTGAATTTTAAAAAACTTTTATTTTAAAATGTCTTGAAAATCTTTTGATTTGTAAAATATTTGATTCTTTGTAAAATAGTTTAAACATAGTTTATAAGCATTTTAAACTTTAAAAAACTTATATAAAATATTTTAAATATATTAAAAATATATTTTTAATTAAGGAATAATATAACAAAAGAAAGAGAGACAGTGATCAAAGATTGCTGCCAGGGACTTTAACAACAGTTTATGACTCTATATACTATATTATAGTCTTGAAATCTTCATATCTTGATCTTTATACTCATGAGTCTTCATGTCCATTTCTTGAGTCTCTATACCGTACAGTCTTCAATTTAATACCTGTATAATATCCTGCACTATACAATATATGCTATATATCTATATACAAAAGTTTTAGTAACCATATTTTATATGAATGTATTATCATTACTAAGGTTGTTATTATCAGAATCAATAACTGAGGTAATAACATTGATTTAGTAGTTTCAACCCTTGAAAGTTTGTTAGAAAGTTGGTTAAATAAGAATGAGAAGTTGTTTCAACATTGTATAAATGCATACTTACCATACTTCAATATATAAGCAACTAATGTTTAATTTGAGTTAAGATAGTTACTTATGAAGCATAGTTGGATAAATTGGCAACGTTTGCTCGCTTAATTATATGCAAACTTGCTTAAAATGCAAATTAAAAGGTAGATTTTATGGTATATCGATATATACTGTGATATTATATTGTTTCCCTATATTTTGGGATGCCATGTGGTTGGATGCCTTTTTCAGAGATGTATATCATGTAATTATATTGTGTTTTGATTTTTCGAAACACTCTCTATACAAAGGAGATTCTGTCAAAATTTCTTGAAAAATCCGACACTTAGAAAATTTTCTATCATATGCAAAAATAGAAAGTTATTAATTGACTTTATTTAAAATCGTAGCATATAATGTTAGAGAGAAGGTCACATAGAGGATAGTGTTAGTTGTTAGAAGTTTGTAGTATACGAAGAAAGTCAAGGTTTGAGTTGTATTTGACGTTTCCCTATAGGAAATTGCGATAATGAAATTTTCTTAAGGAGGGACTTTATAACAACCCAGTTTTCTATGAATTATAAATGAATAAATTTAATTAAAATAAATAATCATAGGAATTTGATATTTGATAACTAATCTTTCGAGAAATGAATTTTTAATTATTTAAATTCTATTCAATAAAAGATTTTGATTTAATAAATTGAATGAATTAATAAATTCTTTTTGGATAATTTATTTTAAATTAAATAAAATGTTTTAAATTGAATATAAAATATTTTTCAAAGTGTAAATTAATTTGAGTTGGACTAAAATATATTTGTAAATGAAGCTTAAGGATCAAATTTGAATTTAACGAAAATAAAATTAATCTAATTTAAATTGAATTAAAACGAGGCCCAAAGCAAATTAAGCCCAAGCCTAAAACTCGCTTCCCTTATTCTTATTCATTCTAGGCTTCTCTGCCCTTTTCATTTGCCAAACCAAACCAAATTCCTACCAGTTTTTGCCCTAAAATTCAATATATGCATCCCAAAAAAATGAATGAAATGAAGAGCCACATCGATCAGCGAGCACGAAAGCCGAGAGGGGCGGCGCTTGGTTAGGAATTGCGATAAGGTGTCGCAACATTATACAATAACCACGACTGACCTAGAGTGTGAGAGTTCAACCAACATGGGTGAGAGGTTGGCATGCATGGAGAATTTCATGACTAGATATATTGGGGTACGATGTTGTGATATGCGAATGTGCTAGGGTGGACAACGAACAAGAGGAGGTGGTCATAAATTTTCAGGTCGTGAATTGGGTTATAGCATGCTACTTGGTGACAGCGGTAGTGGCGTGAGCGATGCACAAGTGGTTAAGCGGCTGGAGCTTTAGTTGAGGAGGATGTGATTTGGGTTTATACGTGACACAGATAGTGGTGAGTCCGGTGGTTTTGTTGAATTATGCATTGGCATTGGATGTTTACTTTGTTTGTTTGAGTTATTTGTATAACTCAATAGTGATTTTTGTATTCTATTCTCTTGAATTTTTTGATTTTTTGGATGATGGATTTTTAGTTGGTATGAAATTGAATTGTATATTTTGATCGATTATTGTGATGAGATCGCATATTTTCGATCGACTGTTGTTGTGATGGGATTACATTAAAAATTTATTAGAAGGGAAATATATTGAAATAGAAGGTTATCAATAAAATAAAATATTTTTGATAATAAATAATGAATGATTTTTACTTAAAAATTGGAAATATTATTCGTAATATAAAATATTTAATTGAATTTTTTTGAGGAGTTGAATACAAATTATTTGGAAATGATGAATTTTGGAATTTATCATGTAACTTTGTATGTTTATATTTTTATTTATTTCTTATTAATTATAAAATATTTAAAGGATATTTATGAAACGACATTTAAAATATAAAATTTTAAAATAATAAGTTAATCTTATTTGGATTTAATAAATTGGAAATCTAGAAAATAATATTTTGAAGTAATACTAAGTTGAATGTAGATTATTTATTGAAATGAAAATTTTCATTTACAAAATTTTATTTCATGGCTTTGGGAGATTATTTTTTATTTGAAATCCTTATTGGAAAAATAGAATTAATTAAATTAATTATTTAAAGGAAATTTTGAATTATAAAACATATTTAATAATATTATTATTAGTTATTAGAGAAGAACTCTAAAAATGTATGAATTATTTTTAGAAAGAGTTTTAAGTGATTTGGAATTGAATTATAAAATTTCTTGTAATTAAATAATAGTTTTGCAACTATTTATTTTAAAAAAGAAAATGGAATATAAATTTTTCAAGTTGACTTTTCAATCAATCAAAAACTTGTATTTGAATTGGTTTGAAGGTTTTAAGAAAATGTATTTTAAAACCCCTTCTAAATCAATAATAATAAAGTTGTATGTTTTGATAGCTATGTGTTTTTGTGTAACGAGGAATTAGAATAACGGAGTTATATTACCTTCTGATATGGAATTTTCAGTAATATTTCTCCGGTTATTCTTTGAACTTGTTATATAGAATAATAAGCAAGTGTAGTTTACGAACAGTGAGTAAATGTTCGAGTAACACTAGTTGGTATAGAACGCCCGAGCTGGTACTTGTTTGATTACTCTCTTTAAGCAGATGTCAATCGATAGGGTCATATCTATAGGGTATTATATTTATGGTGATGCACGATGAGAGTGTGCTGGCCGAGAGCTATAAGTGTGTCTATCATATGTGTATGCTCCCATTATATGGTAAGGAATAAACCAGATTGGCTAATATCCATCCTAGCGGCCTAATTGTTGGGTCGCTCCTCGAATCCGTGACACCTTTTTGATGTATATGGCTAGGAGTCATGGTTGAGAGTCACCGCCACTGTATTACATAAGCCAGCAGTCAGTTACTATTGGGGCACTTATATGGTCATGACCATTGCATAGTGTTGTCTTACACTAGATGGATATTGGGTCACAATGACTGCTGAGGTAATCGATGACTATAAGAGTAGCGTTGAGAGCAAGTGAGGAAGGCTCCTGGAGCAGGTTGAGAGCAGTTAGTCTCCTATCCAGTTATTGTTGATATAAACACTACTTACTCACCTTTATGATATCATTACGGATGTCCCTAAGAGTCATCAAGATCATTTGTCGATACTGATGTCGATATAGTTATATATGGTGCTGAGAGCCCATTTGGACTGAGAGTCCAAGGTGATTATCTATGATACTAAGAGTAAAGTAGATCATTAGAGGTCTGAGAGACCATGTGATTATTTCATTGGCTGAGAGCCAAGATGATAACTTTGAGGCTAATCTCTAGATGATTATTATGTGATCATCAATCTCCTTGATTATTAATTGGACCGAGAGTCCTTATAGTCGAGTAACCCCTTGCATATTGTTTATATTGCTATTGAGGATAGCTAGAGATGCAGAGAGCATCGAGTTAGACCTTTTCCTATCTTTTATAGTCATCTGAGAGATGACCTTGGCTACCGAGGGCATGCCATATTTGTATTTCTTGCATGTATGTTTTTTATATGACGATTATGACAGATCCCGAGTATGTCTACTTTACGATTATCTAAGAGATAATCCATGGGCATAATTGAGAGCATGTCTTATGTTATTGTGATTATTTAAATTAATGATATTTGGATGCATGGATTATTTCTCCCATTTGACATTATTTACTAGTACATGGTTTGACTTGACTTTCTATACGAGTGATACAACTTATACATGTTGTAGCACCCCGTAAAATGAACCATTAATTAAATGAATTTAATTTCATTAAATATGATAAGGTTAAATATGGGAATTTTATAAAGGCTGGAATTTTACCAAAAATGTTATTCTGTTGCATTCGTGGAGAAATTCTTACCTATTTTAGTATATAATATGCTGAAAACGGAGCTCAAACGAAGAATTTATGAGCGTTTCAAATTTTCAAAATTAAATTAATTTAGTTTGAATTCAAATTCAAAAGGGAAAACAATTTTAGGGTTTAAATTTCAAAAATTAGCTTAGGGGCTAAGCAAACGTTTAATTATTGTTTAATGTTAAAAATTTAATTAGGGAATAAAATAATTTGACAATGGAAATAAATAAATGTCCTCTCAATAAATGGAGTGGTCGACCAGTCGCCCAAGGGCGGTCGGCCTCTTGGCAACAGAAGTGGCCAGTGGCGGCTAGGGTTTGAAGCAACATTTTATTCGGTTGTACGCTCCTGATTTACCCAGTTCCTACCTACTTCCATCCTACGGTTGTAGTGAATTTCAACTCCTATAAATAAAACACTATCCTTGCCACTTTATTCGTATTATTTTGGGGAAAATGATGAAACTCTACCATTACTATCTCTCTCTAATAAGATTCAAAAACTCCGTAGAGAATTCAGATAAGACTTTAACATATTTTCTATTTGTTTCTTCTTCCTCCAGTCTATTCTTATCCCATTGTTCTCTAATTATTCTAAATTTAATGAATATATATAACTCTTCTCTATTGCGTATATATATCAAAAGAGAGATTCGAGAAGAGACTGTGAGGCGTGCGAATCCAAGGAAGGCGAAGCTAGGGCTATTCAATAAGTGAAACCTTAGTATTTCTTTTCAGCAATTGTTTAGTATATTTCTTTTTGGAACTGAATATGCCTTAGGGATTTTAGGATTTCGAAAATAAGATAGATAAAATCTCTCAATTTTTTTTAATTCGGTAAGTCAATTCTATGCCGAGATTCCCAATTATTTACATTAATTTGATAGAATTTGATTCATTATGCAATTTTTGATAATTTCATAGTCTATTCCACTTCTCCTTCTTCTTTGGATTAAATTGCGATCCTTCAATAAAATTAAGAGCTTAGATTACGAATTCTATTCATAGTTTACACCACTTATTCTTATCTATTTCTTTGTAAAAGAGGAATTAAATTGAATATGAGGTTTAGATTGCAATTCTTATTGTTTAAGATATTCCATTGAATTAGTGTAATAAATTGGGTTTCTATTTGATTTACAAGTCCGTTATTGCAGTTTTGGTTATGAATATTTATTCCTTATTTTGTTCATTAGAATTCCATGAAATCTTGGGAAATTAAGGAAAAAGGATCTATAATGATAATTAGTTAGAGAATTGACATTTAACGCTAGTTTAAAGCGTAAAATCCATGTGTTTAGAACTTATTAGGCACGACTATTTATTTATCTCTATTTACATAATCATAGTATAATTATTGCGTATATAGCGTAGTTAACCAGGCATGTATTTACATCTATTTTCCCCTATCACGAAGGTAATTGATTTTGAGGAAAAAAATAAGAGGAAACTCTTATATGGCCTAATTCTTATTTTAATGCGTAATAAGGAAGATTCGTTATAAGGCTCTATTCATGAAACGGTGAGATGAGTGTGTGCGTGTGTGTGTGTATGGAGAGTAATTTATTTGTGGCTAAGTCATTGGGATGCGAGGTCAACAGAGTTACATGATGGAAGTCTGCCCTTCACTTTAAGGTTACTAGCAGTTATGTGCACTTTTATTGATGTGAGATATCCTTATGATAAATATTTGTAATGACGCGAGGTTGGTTCCAAATTCTGTAGGATAAATATGCCCAGCTAATATTTCTAGTTCCTACGAATAGAGGACTAATGTGAGACGTCATTATGGGTATGGGCCATAAGACGAAGGGCCTGCTTCGGGGTTTGAGGTATTAAGTGGTTGGACCCACCTTTGTCCCCAAATGAAGTATTAGATGGCTATGGGGTTAAGTTAGGTGGTATCTCTACATGGGTCCGCTTTTGGAAATATATCTTAAAAGATAGGGTCTCCTTATTTTCCACTTGGAAGTATTAAGTGGTCTATGAGATTCCATATAATGTTAGCTAGATAGTACCATTGAGGAGGCTGTTTATGTGTAGCTACCCGTAGTTCCATACCCTTTGAGTTGATAATAATTCACTTCCGTTTAACCAAAATTGTACGGAAATATGGATCTTTAGGGTAAGAAGAAGAAAGAGATAGAAGAAAAATAGAAACAACAACACAGAATCTCACAATCGCAGCGGAACAAAATATGATATATAATAATAGATTTTATACAAAAAATCTATAGTGATTTATACACTTACCATCATAAGAGTACATCAATCAATACACCAAACTGGATAGTTATATAACTTATCCTTGCACAGCGGAATATAAGTCAAGTATGGAAATACATCTGAAACTCCTCCAGCTAGTCTCCTGAGCTCCATAGCATTTAACCTGAATCTATAATACTCGGTCTGACCCAAGCATCATAATAAAACAACACCCGAGTCAGCCTGGAAAACTAGTGTGAGAAAACACACTCAATTTGAATTATTAACTTTTTCAAAATCCTTTGAAAACAAAGGTATCTCGTAAGACCACGTCGTAAATAAACACGATGGGTTTTTACCTTAGGACAACCAAAACAGTTTATATCAAAATTATCTGATATTATGATAGTGTCTATTGGAAGTAAATAGAAAATAGCTGAAATGCTTGCATCTTACGTTCCAGCATAGTTGGGCAAATTCAAAACTGTACGGTGCTTATTGGAGAATATATTCCATCGAATGACTAGGCCACTGGGGTACCGCCCACCACAGTATACCTCTAGAACAATGTATCGAGGACCACGCCAGGATCCCCTGCTACACAAGACCGACATACCCCTGACCTGGATAGATCGAATATGTTATCACCACGGGTGTTCCCACACTTACCGCTGAGCGCTCCCTCCATGCACAACCATATCCATAATGAATAGGTTTTCCGAGTACATCTAGAAACGTGATAATATACCCTACTTAGGTGTGACCCACTTAGCCTTGCTGCATCTCTCCTATTTTAGTCATTCCCGGTTGATGAGGTTCAAGGCTAAGCATTACCTTTTCAACAACAATTTTTACTTAGAACGCTCATCGTCCTCCAAAGACGATGTTCTGATAGCATTCCTCCATACAAGTTGTCCTGGGTCTGGACAAACCGAATCACCATTTTCATCATCTTCACGATATTCATTCGTAACGTTCAAACCGGATCGAAGTGGTTTTCGGACAATTAAACCCGATCCTGATCTCTTCGAAATGATCAGCGCATTGGCCAATATTGATAATGGGTTATTTAACTATCATATAACATCCACAAGAAACCATCGGGACTTATATAAGTTTTCCAAATTATTTATTTCCAATTATCTTTATAAGATATTTTCCCTAGTATTTCATCTTTTAAAAACAATTTCCAATCCTTGTATTTCAACGGAATATTCCCTACCATCCCGGTACTTAGAATATTTTTCTCCAACACAATTTTTATGTTCAAAACTTAAGGAAATATCCTATTTATTTCCTATTTTTCTCCAAATCATTTACAATCTACTTGTAAATCTCTATATCATTTATAACGGTTTCTATAAGTTCTGGGATTAATTAATTCCCTTATTATTTTCCAAGGTCAAATATACTTGTTTATAATTTCAATTTCCCTTTCTACTTCTTTTGTGAATTCTATTTCACTTATCGATGTGCACCTATCATTCCTTAAGTCCCCATATTATCACTAGAAAACTCTTCTCCTAGAATCATATCCGCTTAATAACTTCGTTCCAATTTTGAGAGGATTCATAAATAAATTTAAATCATTCAAAAATTATATATATATATAATAAGATTAATGGTTTATTTTTAAAATATGTTTAAGTAAGCCAAAACATTCCAATATAACATCGATAACTCATAATTAAATATCAAATATCATAGATAATAGTTTATTTCAACAAATATTAAATATCATAATAACTAACTTTTCAAAATATTCTAAATCAAAATAATAGTTTAAGTTATATAGTATAATGAATAAAATCCCGTTTAAACCATTTTAAATTTTCCTTGGAAAAATCTATTTTTAAATATCCAATATTTTCCAAATTCAGTTTATAAATCCCTCTCGATTCGTATTACATCAACCATATCTAAATTTTATCCCCATCCTCACCTTTAAAAAAAATATTCTACTATTTCAAAACGATTTCCATAACTCGATATAAATTCATGCTAATAAATTTATTATACTCCAACTTATCCACCGATATCATTTACCTTATTTATGAACCTCGTTTATAAATTTAAAAACTCCTTTGAGTTTCACTTATTTATAAAACAAATTCATTTATAAAATTCCATTTTATAATCCTTTCCCTTAGTAAAATTCTATTTTATTTCGAAAGTATTTTTAATATTGATTCCAATTCTTTCCATAATTTAAAAAAATATTTTTCAAGTCCTTAATATATAATTTAATCTATTTCTCTACTTAACCCAATTTACAAATAGTTAAGTATAACCAAGTTAATTTATATATTTCTCGTTCCACTTAATTTCCTCTTGAAAAAAAATCCAATTTTCGATTTAAATATTTTACATTCAAAATCTCCTTTTTATTTCTTTCAAATTAATTATTTATTGTATTTAAAAATTTCAAATTCAATTCCCATGCTATTATTTCTTTTGATAAATTTAATTCACACATCAATCGATAACAATTTATCCACCATAGCATATATCAATATACATATACACATACACACACACAAATATATATATATATATATATATATATGAAAACAATAAATATTTTTAAGGAATCCAGTTGGATCCCTCCAACCTGGTTTCCCTACATCCGTAGATGTTAGTCAACAACAAAAAATACCAATCCCGCTTTAAGGTGGGATATCGCGGTATATATGGTCATCCGCTATTATGCGGGGCGTATAGGGTCTCATCCGCTAAAATATGCAGGAACTTTGATCCAACTACAAATATATATACTACTATATATGTATATATCACATCCAACTGATAATAATTTCTAAATTCAACCAAGCATCCAATAATTTAAATTTAAACATTTGAATTTAAATACGGTAATCCAAATGAGTGAGAAATTCTCACCTTGATTTTAATTTGCAGATCGACCCTAATTGTTCCTTCCGTTTCCTACGAAATAAATGCCACGACCTCATACGAATAATTTACAACAAATATACATTAGTGATTTTTTGAAATTAACTAATACGCTTAAATTAGTTTTTATTAAAACTAAAGTTTTTTCAAAATTTAAAATCACAAAGTACTTGATCAATATCACCCATCTCTTCACCAATTTGTAAAAATCAATCGGCATAAACTATTTATTTATTATATATATATATATATATATATATTTTAAAAGAGTGGGAGGTACAACACTATCCATATTATAGATAAAATATCAAATAGAATATGTTATATTTTTTTATTTTTACCAACCCTACAATTTAAATCAGCTACAGAGTATACCCTCCCCAGCCTCCAAGCTTCTCCATGTCGCTGCCACCGACACACTCCTCAATGAATGAGCCTACTTCCATCACCACCTGGAGCTGCCGAGCCGCCATCACGCCCCCACATCCAAGCGACTCAGCCCCATCCCCAATCCTCAACCTTCCCCTTCCACCGTGGTCCCGTTCGTCACATCGACTAAGACCGCGACTTCCCCAATCGAAAGCAACACAGAACCCTAGCTTGACATGATAGACCTGTCGAGCTCGAGGAAGCAACCGCATCCTCCTATATGATGATTCTATGCTCGAATGCGAATGATTCAACTCCCTCTTTTTTTTCGATTTTGACTTCGTTCGAATTGAAAAAGGAGAGACATGATTTTCGAACAGAGGCAGAGAAAGATGTGCGTGATTCATATGTTTGTTTATTTTTTTCTTTCTTCTTGCTTTTCATTGTTTTTGTTGTGGTGGAATGGACAACGTGATTTAATAAGGGGAAATGTGTTTGAATGGTTAATGAATAGTGACTGAAGTGAAGGGGAAAAGGTTGATGTGAATATATATATGTCAATCAATATAAATATATCTACTTATTTCAACTTAAATCGTCTCGATTTCGCAACTTAAAATCTCGACCTCCTATTGAGTTGTTCCACTAGGCGTTTATAATGTCATACCCCTATTTCGAATGCAATGGAAAAGGTTTCGAGTCCTAATTCGATCGTATGGAGAATATAGCTTTTTGGACCCAATTATTATATAAAATTTCGATGTTAATTTTAACGTGTTTATATTCCGTACGAGCAAATTATAACTCCAAACGCTATGAAATTTAAAATCCGATAATAATATGGTATTATAGATCCAATGGAACTAGTTTCATCGAATTTCGAAACTGTGTCCCGGATGGCTATTTTTAAATGTCAATTTTAACGATAATTTTTAAAACTGAACAAATAGCTTTTAAATTCAAATTTAAAACTTTTATTATCTTTATTATTACTATTATAAATTTTACAAACCTTTAAATAATTTTTATCGAGCTTAAAACTCAAGATACGATAATTTAACCAATATTCGAGTATTAAATTCAATAATTAAATTATCCAGTAAATCGCTATATTTAAATTCTAAATCTATTTTATTAAATAAAAACCAATCTTTCATATTCAAAATCAATCTATAATTCAAATTAAATATTTGAAACCATTTAAGTATTCGAAATTAAACGCTGAAAAACCCTGGTCGTTACATTTATGGAAATAGGTCTTAAATGACGGGGTCTGCCTATTTTCGACTACTAAGTATTAAGTGGTTTAGGCACCATCTCTCCAATTATTAGCTATTTATGACGTATGATTGGGATATGAGAACTACTTATGAAATGGAAGGTGTTAAATGGTTGGACCTGCCTTCTTTCCTTATAAAGAAGTATTAAATGATTTTAATGGTTTTATGTTCGTACACATATTCTTATTTTGAAATATATTGGCCATGTACGAAAAAGGTAAGACCTGAGATTTTTATTCATCGAACACTTGTTGTTGTAACTCCCTTCTCATTACAACACAAGTTAAGGACGGAGTGATGGCGATGACGATGCTTAATGATGTGTACCAATGGATTTAGACAATTGGTGTAACAGATATTATATTAAGGTTTTTATGGGATTTTGTGTTATGACAATTTTTATGGTTTTGAAATAAACGGCTATACTTTACTATTATATTTTGTTCCATCCGCTGTGAGTTTTGAAAGTTTAGTTATGGCTTTGCAATGTTATTTCTTTTTACCACCAACAGCTTGCCTTAGAATGGATCTAAGTTTCTACAGGCCATTTTTGGGTCCTAATTTAGGCCCATTCCGGGGTGGGTCGTTACATTTGGTATTAGAGCCTAGATTACCCGACCAATGGGAAAAGTATATTACATGTATGAGTGGCGTACTTGTTATTTTTGAAAAAGATTTTTCAAAAGATTTTTTGAAAACTCATACTATATATGTATACTTATTTTGAATTTATGCTTAACTTTATAAATTCCGACTATAGAAGCAGTTGTGACCATATTCCGAAAGGATGGGTGAGGCGACTATGAGTTGGAAGAATAAATTGAGATGTGTTAAAGTAAATGGAGATTTGAGAAAGAAGAAATGAAGTGCAAAATCATGTACCAGTTATTCATCACACAGATTCGTACATGTTTATATACAACAGCTTGTAATCCTAGTTACACACACATGCGGGCTTTAAGCCTTATTACACACAGTCATGGGCCGAAGCCTTATTGGGCTGAGAACACAGGTATAACGTGAAATATGTATAACACCATTCAACACAGATCAGATAACACTCCCCCTCAAGTTGAAGCATACTTATTAATCAGCTCAACTTGCTGCAAAGGTACTCCACTCTCGCACCACTCAACGCCTTGGTGAATATGTCAGCCAGTTGATCTCCAGATCTGACAAACCCAGTTACGATCAAACCCTGCTGTATCTTCTCGCGAATGAAGTGACAATCCACTTCGATATGTTTGGTTCTCTCATGGAATACTGGATTAGAAGCAATATGAATTGTTGCTTGGTTATCACACCATAATTTCGCTGGCAACTTTGGTTTCAAACCTATCTGAGACATAAAGTGATTTATCCACATTAGTTCACAAGTAGCATTACCCATACCTCTATAGTCTGATTCAGCACTAGACCTAGACACCACATTTTGTTTTTTACTTTTCCATGAGACTAAGTTACCTCCAACAAATACACAAAATCCAGAGGTTGATCTTCTATCTGACCTAGACCATGCCCAGTCAGCATCCGAGAAAGCTTCTATCTCCTCATGTCCATGATTAGCATACACAATGCCTTGTCCCACTGTTCCTTTTAAGTAACATAGAATTTGTTTTAGAGCATTCCAATGATGAATAGTTGGAGAGCTCATGAATTGATTCATGACACTAACTAAAAAAGCAAGATCTTGCCTTGTTACTGTCAAGTAATTCAGTTTACCCACTAACCTCCTATATTTTTCTGGATCATTAAATAGTTCACCATCATTTGTCAAACTGATATTGGTAATCATAGGAGTAGTACAAGGCTTTGCACCCAATTTTCCAGTCTCGGTTAACAAATCAATGATGTATTTTTTTTGTGACAAAAAGATCTGCCCATTTTCTCTTATCACTTCAATACCCAAGAAGTACTTTAACTCACCAAGATCTTTTGTATGAAATTGTTTTTGAATAAAAACTTTAAGATCTGAAATTCCTTTCCTATCACTTCCAGTAATTACAATATCATCTACATATACTACTAACAATATAATTCCATCTTTTGAATTTCTATAGAACACAGAATGATCAAAATTGCTCTTAGTTATGCCAAATGCTTCAATCACTTGACTGAACTTACCAAACCATGCTCTTGGACTTTGTTTTAGTCCATACAAGCTTTTCTTTAGTCTACCTACCTTTCCTGTCTCCCCCTGAGCAACAAACCCAGGTAGTTGCTCCATATATACCTCTTCAATTAAATCCCCATGAAGAAAAGCATTTTTAATATCAAATTGATGCAGTTTCCAGTCATATCTTGCTGCTAAAGAGATAAACAATCTTATGGACGTTATTTTAGCCACTAGAGAGAAGGTTTCTGAATAATCTGTCCCATAAGTTTGTGCATATCCTTTTGCAACCAACCTAGCCTAGCCACTGACCCATCTGGGTTAACTTTAACTGAGAACACCCATTTACACCCTATCACCTTTCTATTATCTGGTAATTGAACCAAATTCCAGGTTTTATTATGATCCAAAGCTTCGATCTCTTCTAACATTGCTTTTTTCCATTCTGGTTTAGACAATGCCTCTCCAACATTTTTGGAATAGAAAGAGTATCAAGATTGGAAATAAAAGTGTAACTTGTTGGATATAGTTTATCATATGATACAAAGGAGGATATAGGATATGTACATTGACGTGTACCTTTTCTAAGTGCTATTGGTAAATCAAGACTGGGATCATGTGCTGGAATTTCCTCATTATCAGATTCTTGTAAATTTGTTTCTACCCTTTGATTTAGTGTAACGACCCGCCCTTCTGACCGCCCCCAATCGGTAATTAAACCAACTTGAAACGTTCAAAATGACGGATTGTTATTCAGTTTATAAAGTTTAAACAGAATCAGCCACGGAATCACAACAGATAATCATAATATTTCACATAAATGAATTTTTCTTACATATATCAGAGTTTGTACAACGAATTAAATTTTATACAGCGGAATATTTCTTTTAGTACAAAAATAAATCCCCGAAAAGCTAAAGTGAAGCGTTATCCCCCTCTCTCTCTAACTTCGCTGCCCGAAAATCGTCAAGCTGTAAAATACTGGGTCTGACCCGAGTATTACATTCAAAAGAAAATAATACACTGGTCAGTCTAATTCAAACTCAGTTATTAGTGCACAGAGGCAATAATAATCAAACAACAATTAGACGACAGTCAAAGATAAATTCACCTATCCGATCCTTTAACAAGAAATCGGATAACGGTAAATATAACACTTAACAGTGTTAAACAACAAAACAGTAGATTCAGATTATCAACGAAGATAGAGGAAGGGATTCTTAATGAAGGTTATTTAGGAAAAAAAACATCAATATTGCCTAAACGGCAATTAACAACAAAATCATCAAAGTCGATTCAAAATATATTGAATTGGCAACATAAACAAAATAAATTTCCATCAATAGAAAACATCAAATTTGGTAGGGCTGCAGTACACACACGCGTGCACGGCCTCGCCACATTTTTAAAATGTTAACTTCGTGTGGCTGCAGTTCACGCTTGTGTGCACTGCCTCGCCACTACCGTAATGAAATATGCAAAAGGTCATAAATCAAAACAAAATAGTATATCAATAAAACAAAACCGTGTGGCTGCAGTTCACGCTTGCGTGCACTGCCTTGCCACTATAGTGATGATGTACTCAAAAGATCAATGAAACAAAAACAATGAAGGTTCAAATATCAATTCAAAATGTAGATACTGTGTGGCTGCAGTAATATCCATGCAACAGTAACACCAAGAAATCCAACAAGGTCAGGCTGGGCAACAATAATGACCACTAAATTCACATCACTGCTCAAATGTACCTGAAGCCATTTTCAGTGACACAGCCCCAATGAAACCAACACCGTGCAACTGACTCGCAGAAATAAACAGTGACAACATATATGTATAGTACAGCAGATCCAAATTTCTCAGGAATGAATACAAAATGACTAGAATGGAACTAACATAGCAACAATATGCTAAAATATACAGACAAGAATGCATGTGTTAAGAAACAAAGTTCATAACCCAACTGCAATTGTCACAAAGGCACAAGGCCATCAACATTGAAGTGGATCAAGCAAGTGCAACAGGCACAAAGGCCATAGGTTGAATATACATGTACACACACACCTGTATATGTGAATGTACACATTTGTGCACCCTTAACAAATGAAAAACCCAATTCCAGTAAACAAAACACCTCAACTCAACAAAGTCATGGACCAAAATGCTGCAGCATGGTCAACAAAGGCAACTGGGTTGAAATGCAACCCTAAAGAGAAATCACAAATATTGGCACAATACAGAACTGGCGAGCAAAAGAGCAAGGGTAACCACTAACACACATAAATATACGTGTATATATATATGGCATATACAAGTGGACCAACTCAGTAAATCGAATCAGCAAAGGCAATATACCAGTTCAACTCAAAGCAACACAACACAAGTGTACATAAGCAACAATGCACTGTACATCAAGTGATACAATCAATGCAATGAACCTCATCAATTCGAATGACGAGTGCGCCAAACAATGACAGTGCAAATCCCCAAATTGAAACAGCAAGTGGTACAAGTTAATGACTGCATCACTACTGCCACTAAAAATGAAATGGCATGTGTACCCAAACTAAGGCAACTCAGTAACAAGCAAAATACAATGCCCAGGAGCAATTATCAGTTTTGAACCAAGATAACTACAGTGTAATTAAGGTATGCCGAAGTCACAGGGACAAAATCAAACAAAATACAGTTTCAAACGCAACAATACAGTGAGCAAAATCAAGTAACCATTGGTTAAAATTTCATCAAAGTCAAGGTCGAAATCAACCAGAGCAAGTCAGGGTCGAAATCAAAATGGCTTCAACTGATGGAAGTCATGGAGCAACAAGTAGGAATCGAACAGGTGTAGTATGCTACTGGGGTGAGCATACAAAAAAAAGTCACTAGCAAAAATCAAAGCCATGGAAATCAAGTCGTGGTGGCCAACAAATGACCGAAGTCAAAAAGGGAACCACTGTGATGAACAAGTCATCAACAATTTAGAGCATAAGACAACTACCAAATGAAGTCAACAGCCCAAAAAAAAAAACAACAACACTGATACAAATGATCAGATACCAGACTACAAGCAACTGGAAATGACAAAGGAACTAGCAACATAACTGCACAATGAAGCATGAATGAATGCTACAGTCTCAAGTCCAACCAGACCAAATTGAAATAGCAATTTGAAAATGCAACAAGAAACTCAAGTAATTCCAGAAATCAAAATAGTTTCAAGAATGTAAGCACTACAAGGAAACTGACTCCAAGCTGCATGTACACTCAAGTGAAACAAACAGTTGTCAAATGGAAGAATACAACAACAATAAAGGCACCAAATCAATATAAATGAACACAGTGGCAACAGAAGTGTACACAGTCACATACCAATGCAACATATTCAAGTTCAATGAACATGTACAAGTGAAGGCAGTGGCAAAAATGCAACAATGAAGACTACTTCAAGATTCTAACAAAGACAAATGCAACCAGATGGTAGTGTAACAGTAGAATTTTTTTTTCAAAACATTTTGTTTTAATTCAAACAACTGCAGTTTTCAAGTGACAAAAGTTGACAATGTGCCAAGCAAAAATCAATGTCGTGCTTTACCAAAATCGAACAATATCAAGGGCCGAAGCCACTGTTAAGGCAAGGCAAAATCGAACGGCTGAGACGAAGCCAAACAACAATCAGAGAAAATCGAAATCGAAACAGAGATGACAGAGAAGATCAAATAGTTCAAAATCAATGTCGAAAACAAAATCAACTATCGACACCTGGTATTGAATTAGATGTGAGGGATATAAATCACTCACCTTAAACGAAGAGCCGAGAAATCAACTGAGGAGAGCGACAAACGAGCAAGCCGTAATTTCTGAGCGCAAGAGGAAGACGAGAGAGAGACGCCATTTTTAATTTTTCTCATTTTTTTTTCGTATGATTTGAAGAGGGTAGGGTTTCGAATATAAAAGAGAAAGGGGGAACGTGATTTTAGCGTGGGTTACGGCGTGTGTAACGGCGTAAGTTAGGGCATCGGCGATGGCGTGATTAAAGCTGATAAAAGTAAGGCGGTTGGATTTTTTTCTTTATTTTATGTTTATTTTTTTATTTTTATTTTTATTTTTTTTTCATTTTAAATTCAATTTGTTTTGTATAATTATTTTCTTTACTTTGTTTTGTAAATTTTGTTGTTTGAATTTTTAACTATGTGTATTTCTTTATTTATTTTGTATTGATTAAAATTTTATTCCTTTTTATTTTAAAGAAAAGAAAAATGTTATTTAAAACTAACCATCCATTTATAAATTTACATAAATAATAATTCTTGTATCCAAATTATTTTTGTAAATCATTAGTTCGAATTTTAAATACAAATTTAATATTCAATTTCAAACTCCAAAGTCAAATTTAAATTTTTATTCAACTTTTTATAGATTAAATTTTAAAATTTAATCGTCAATTTATCCTGAAAATTTGAAATTCAAGTCAATCATCATTCGAATATTTAAAATTAATTAAATATTTTCATTTTTAAATTGTTCAAAATTCAGGGTTGTTACATTTAGTTCACTATGTTCACTCCCTTGTGACAAAGTTGTAGGATAAATCAACCAATCATCACTCCCACTTTCCTCTTGAACACAAGACTTTGAATCAGACAATGGGAAGAATGGGAGATCTTCTACAAAAGCGACATCAATTGACACCAAGTATTTATGCAAACTGGGACAAAAACATTTGTAACCCTTTTGAAGTCTTGAATGGCCAACAAATATGCACTTCAATGATTTTGGATCTAATTTGGTTAGTTGTGGGTTCACATCCCTAACATAACACACACAACCAAACATTCTTGGCTTCACTGGATACAAAGATTTATTAGGACATAGGACTTGGAAGGGGATCTCATACTTTAGCACTGTTGCAGGCATTCTGTTGATCAGAAAACATGTTGTGGCCACTGCATCTGCCCAAAAAACTTTGGGTACATTCATATGAAACAAGAGTGCTCGAGTAGTCTCAACTAAGTGCATGTTCTTCCTCTCAGCAACTCCATTTTGAGAAGCAGTATCAACACATGAAGTCTCATGAAGAATGCCATTATTAGCCATGTAATCACTAAATAAACTAGATGTATATTCCTTTGCATTATCACTTCTTAAAGTTTTAAGTGACACATTAAACTGGTTTTTTATTTCAGCACAAAAGTTACAAAAAATAGAGAATAGCTCAGATCTATTTTTCATTAGGTATAACCATGTTACTCTTGAATGATCATCAACAAATGTAACAAAGTATCTATATCCTTTCTTTGAAACAACGGAACAAGGACCCTATACATCAGAGTGCACTAAATCAAACACTGAATTAGCCCCTTTTTTTAATCTAGGATATGAACTAACATGATGATGTTTGGCAAATTGACATGATTCATAATTTATTGTAGACGGAAAATTAAACTGTGGACAAAGTTTCTTGAGCAATGTAAGAGATGGATGACCTAACTGGCAGTGAACTTTAAGAGCAGATACCATACTTGAGCAAGCAATGTTTTTGGATAATTCTTCATTGAGTGTGTACAAGCCTCCAGATTCTTGTCCCCTACCAATAATCTACTTCATTGTAAGGTCCTGAAACAAACAGTGATTGGGGAAGAAAGATACACAGCTATTAAGTTTGCTAGGGATTTGACTTACTGAAATTAAGTTGAATGACAGATTTGGTAAATATAAAACTTATTTCAGTGGCAGTTGAGTATGCGAGTTTGCTTTCCCAGTTCCATAAACATGAGTTTGTGATCCATCAGCTAAAGTGACAGCATGTGTTGATTCATTACTTTGAATATCAGAAAGCAATTAACTGTTACCTGTCATATGATCTGTAGCTCCTGAATCTATGATCCATTTAGATGATGGTTTTTCAATACTAGCAACAGCTGCTGTAGTAGAGGAAGATATATGACCTGATGGATTCTTCTCAAGAGTTTCTTGATACTTTGCATATCTCTCAAATTCATCAGCAGTCATCAAAACTGTTCTATTTGTATTTGCATTATTGTTATTGTTAGCCAAGGAGTTTTTATATTGCAATTTTCTACACACAAATTTTGTGTGATCGGGTTTCTTGCAATATGCACAAAATTTATTCTGATTTAGTGGCCTAAATGGTTGAGACATCTGATTTGGAGCAGAGAATCTTGGTGCATTATTACTGTTGCTTTGTGCATTATTCCATGGTGGTGCATTATTCTTACTATTACTTATCAAAGCACTGTCAACTAGAGTATTTGATATTTGAGTCACCTCAGTACGGAGAATTCGACTAAACACCTCCTGCAATGATGATATCTCCGATCCAGATAGTATTTGTGATTTAGCTGGTTCTAATTCAGATGGTAACCCAGCTAAGAGGCTCATTATTGCCATCTGCTCCCTTTGTTTTTGTTGAACCTTAACATCAGGGCTGATTGGAAGCAGCATGTTAAATTCCTCATATGTTTTCTTAAAATTCATAAAGTAGTTCATCAGTGTTTATTGTTGCTTCTCTTCTCTATAAAACGATTTGCATACATCATACATTCTGGTCACATTTCCTTTTCCAGAGTATAGAAACTCCAAATACTCCATCAATTCTTTCACGAACTCACAGTGATCAACCAATCCAATGACCTCTCCATCAATTGAATTCTGGATCTGAAGAAACAGTTGTGCATCATCTCTTAACCACATCAGATCCTTTTCCTCGGTTGAATCTAGTTTTGGTGGACTTTCAGTTAAATGATTACCCTTATCAATGGATCAAAGATAGAAACGAATTGTTTTGCTCCAGTTTAGATAATTCAGATTGTTTAATTTGTGATCAGTGATTTTCGGCATCATCTGGATCGAATCAACTGAGATCTTATTTTCAGACATAGTAACAAATCTTTGAATTAGGGAAGATAAACGATATAAAGAATGATATGGTGTTCGAATCTGAAGATAGAAGGTAAAACCCTAGTTGGATTCAAACTTCGTGATTTTGCGCTCTGATACCATGTTAAAGTAAATGGAGATTTGAGAAAGAAGAAATGAAGAGCAAAATCATGTATCAGTTATTCATCACACAGATTCGTACATGTTTATATACAACAGCTTGTAATCCTAGTTACACACACATGCGGGCTTTAAGCCTTATTACTCACAGTCATGGGCCGAAGCCTTATTGGTCTGAGAACACAAGTATAACGTGAAATATGTATAACACCATTCAACACAGATCAGATAACAAGATGACCACTCCTAATCCGATTACCCATGGAATGGAGATCATATCTTTAGGAGCAAACTAGGGAGAACATGACCTCAACTTATGGAAGAACCCAAGAAGCTGGATAATAGTTGACTCCCTAATAGACCTAGTCTTCCTTATCATTGTGGATCCTATAGACATATTTAATAATAGAGATGACCCTAGATGGAAAGGTTGATAGGAAATAAATGACTTAAGGAAACTTCTGTTAGGCTGACAATTAATATGGACAAATTAACATTTATGGAGGTAACAAATGAAGGTGTTATGTATTAATAAAATACGGAAGTAAGGGAAGGAGCAAACTTCTGTGACAAGGAATACATTTATCGCCACAAGGAGGAAACTAGATTTTTAAACGGTAGAATACAAAGTTTTGAAAGAAAGAAAAAAATTTAATCCTGCCTTTTGTGACATAATTTGATAAAAAGGTTTCTTTGAAAACCCCTTGAAAATTTTAAAATGCCTTTCAAAAGATTTTGAAGTAAAAATCTTATAAGCTAGAAAGTTTTGACAAAAAGTAATTTTAGACGACTTTTAAATTATACCACCGTTTGTTTTGTAAAAAGTTTGAAAAGAGGTTGTAAATTTAAAAGGGCGGCGAAACATTTTTTGTAGATGATTTTAATTTTATAAAAATTTTGTAACATCCTGCTTTTTGTACGTTTAAGCAGACACACATGCTGACTCAAACCCTATAGAAGGGTGGATTGTCATTGGGATGAATAAGAAAAGCATACAGAGAAAAAACAAACAGAATCTTGCAGCAGAATGTCAAAATTTAATAATCAAATAAATAGTTCATGAATCTGTTTTACAAAACATTTGATTATACTTATACAACACAGATCAGAGTTGCACATACCAGCGAATAATAAATAATGCAACGAAATACATGATGCAAGGAAATGTGATATATAATAATAATAATAAAATCTTCGTCTTCGTCCTCTAGAAATAAGGTCTTCAAATCTTGAAATGCTCAGGCTAACCCGAGCGAATTGAAAAGACAAAACACTCGAGTCAGAACAAAAAGATCTTATGTGAGTTAAATCAACAGAAAATAAATATGAGTAGAACAGCATCAGAGATGTTTACGGAGTTTGACACCTCCTATCTAGTGTCTAATGTGAGTACAGTAACTTAAGAGATGTTCGGGATTCACATCTCCAAAGGATCCATTAAACTATCTACTATGTAGTAATAAACGCTATTATAATAATGTCTATAGTAAAGTATATTAAAATAGCGTTAAGACGTTACCCATATTCCCCTTAACACATTTTATATATTCCCATAGTCTATACAGTACTGTACGCTTCTCCAAAAGGTTTACACATAGGGCACCCTATACTTATGGTACAAAACAAACTCACAGAAGGCGCTCTTGGGCATGTGAACATGGCACACGAGGAAATGCCAGGGTAGATATACCATTTGTGTGTCCATACTAGTGGTAACGCATAGCAACTACTACCGCCCACCTTGAAACACACTCCCAAATCAAAAATCAAAGGGTTGCCACCAAAACAATCATAAATAAGAATATAATATCGAAGAAGTGTGCCCGATCGGAGGAATGACCTCACTTGGCCCGGCGTGGCTCCTGATTTTAGTCACATATAAGCTGACTCACGGGAGTCAGGTCACGTCATACCTCATATAGGAATCGTTCACCAAACCATCCTACTTCATTTCTGGAATCTCCACAACGTACACAGTTGTTAAAGTGGTTTTCGATATTGGCAGAGAGTGTGACAATATCTGATGCCGGTCTCGTTAACAACCAATCGCTTATTACACACCGGATGATTCTTTTACATTTCAAAAGTCAATTCACAATTGATATCAAAAATATCATATTCTCAAAACCATAATACTTTCGAAATCATATCACTTTGAAATCATATTCACTTTGAAATCATAGTTTGGAACTATATTTCCTTTCAAAAAGTCATAATTTCTTCCATAGTCATATTTCTAAAATATGATAAAACCTTACTTCAAAATCATCGTTTCAATTTATTCTCTTTTAAAACAAGCATTGAATTTGAACACTTCCACTTTATTTAGTCTGGAAATTTAGAAATAATTTAAGTAATTATAAATAGTTAAAATATTTATAAATAGTTTAATTATAGGTTAAAAATACTTTTAAAACTGATTTAAGATAGTTAAATGGATTTAAATTAGATTAATTATAATTAAAATAGATTAAATAGCTTTAAAATAGATTAATTATATTTACATAAAATAAAATGGTTTAAAACAGATCAAAATAATTTTATATAGTTAATATTAGTTAAATAGTTTAATAAGTTTGAAAAATCTGAATAATTAGATATTTTAAAATAACATATTCTTTTAAAATAGTTTAATTAAAATATAAGTTTGATATATATATCCAATTAAACTTTTCATTTCATTTCAACATATTTAGACCAATTTCAATTTCCAAATTAAGAAACCAAATTTCCCTTTTCAACATAAACTAGATTTTCCAAAAATACTTCAATTTATATAAATCAAATTTTACTTCAAAGTATCATTTAAATCCATTCAAAAATTAAGGATTTTAAAATCATTTAATTTAACCAATCCGGTGTCCGTATATAATTCTCTACCCTAGGGTCAAATGATACGGATATTTATCATTTCAATCCGCGATTTAAAATTTTACGGTTATATATCATTTCAAACCGCAATCCCGAATAAATGTAAAAATTCATAAAATCACTCGAGTCGATCATTTCAACCCATAACGATTTTAATATAATGATAATTAAGGGAACTTGTAGAGTGATAATAGTATATGTGTGTATATATATATATATATATATATATATATATATATATAAATTAACATAACATCCAATCATCCAATATCAATAATCAACGTCCATCATAATTATCATTCAAATCAACCAAATAAATATAAGCAATTAACTAATTTACAATAACAGGTATTCAAGTGGCAATTTAATTTCAAAAATAAATTAAATAAAAATTTAATCCGAAAGGATACAAATTAACAGGGATGGCAATTTAAATATATCAAATAGTCATAAGCAAATTTCCTAACACACAATAAATTAAACTGGGTCGAACTGGACGAAGCCAGCAAAAGAATGCACGTGGGTTAACCTATGTAACAACCTTAATTTTAGCAATTACCTGAGAATATTAAATTATAACGGCAGTTATAATTTAATAGTGTAAATTAATAACTAATGAGGAATTTAAATTGTTTATTGGGAATAAACAATATATTTGAGGATAAAAATGAGAAAATATTCTGAAAACTTTATTAAGATGATTTGAGAAAAGTAAAATGAGGAAAATGTGTTATATTTAGAGTTAATGCAATAATTTTGTTAATTATTTCTATTTACTTCTTTTAATGATTTTTAAAAGAAGTGATTAATTTTAAGATGAGATATATTCATAATAATGATAGAATTGAGTTTAAAAATATAATTTAAGTGTAAAACTATATTTGAAAAGGGTTATAAAATTTTATTACACAAAAAAAAATATTATTTTTGTGTAATTTATAATGTTGATTACAATGGAATTTGTAATTAAAGATGTAAATTTGTTATTTATAAAAACCAAAAGAAATATGATGATAAAAAGTTTTAAAAATATAATACTCTTTTATTTTGAGTATATAACATTTTATCATCATGAATATGAAGTTTTATAAATTTTTGATATGAAATAAAGTTGAATAGATGATTGAATTTGAAGGTGTGCATTGTTAACATGTAACTAAGTGATTAATTTATAACCTAAGCTAATTTTCTTGAAAAATTGGACTCTAGCCCATTAAAATACTTCACTTGGCCTTGTTAGCAAAGAAAGGATAAACATATTTCTCTTCCCCAAACATCAGTACGTTCATTCTCCTTCTCATCCTTCTCTTCCTAAACCCTAGTTCCTAATTTCAAAATTCAAAGCCCAAATCAAAGGGATTTTGTCCAATAATGTAGAGTAAGTGTTTTAAACTCTATCTCTATCCTTTAGAACTCTAAAAGAATGATTTTGATCTCCTTTTTGATCAATTTGCTTGCTGTCCAAATTTTGTTCTTGAGTTTTTTGGTGATTTTGGAGAAGCTAAGAGGTTAGCAAGGCTTAAAAGAGGATTTAGCAAGCTATATGAAAGTAAAAGGTGAGTTAATCACTCACACTACTACCTTTAATCTATGAGAATAATTTTCAGTTGATAATTGAATTGAATTGGATGGTTTGATGATTGAATCGCTTTCAAAATAGTTGTGAATTGGTTGCTTGAATTTGAATGATTGCATGGTTGTAGTTGCTGAAAATTATTTGTAAAAATATCGCTGCAGTAAAACAGCGATATCTTAGTGCCAATTTATCCAAATTAGCTCAATCTTTTTGCAGTTGAAAGATAATTCTATTAGATACAATTTTTATTTTAATCACTTTAAGAAATTCCGTGGTTTAGAGGGTCGAAATTGGGTTTGAAACCGATGTACACAGCTCTGCTCTGTGCAATATTTTGTTGAAACCTGATATTGAAATCACCATAACTTTGAAATGGTAGATCGAAATTGAGTTAGGTTTTTTTCAGTCGGAAGAAGCTTTTATAAGGAACAACTTTTATGTTCATTAGTTTTTGTAATTAAGCTGTTTACTAAGAGTGACTTGAATTTGAAGAAGATGTAACATTTTTGTCCTGTGTTTTAATCTTAGCTTTGAAACACAGAAATTATTTTAGGCGTATCTTTCTAGTTCCTTGTCCGATTTGGATGATTTTTGAAGTTCTGGAAAGCATAATTTATATGTGACAACTTTATTGTTGAACACATTTGCAAATTTTGAGAATAAATTGATCGAAATGCTGTTGCAAACTCTCAGCTCTGTCACTTTAGTAATTATGTTCCAAACTGAACACAGTTAGTAAATTGATCATATCTTCCTTGTTTCTTATCCGATTTGGACGATTTTTGAAGTTCCGGAAAGCTTATTTTATATGTGACAACTTTACTGTTGAACACATTTGCAAATTTTGCGAATAAATTGATCAAAATGCTGTTGCAAACTCTCAGCTCTGTCACTTTAGTAATTATGTTCCAAACTGAACACAGTTAATAAATTTATCATATCTTCCTTGTTTCTTGTCCGATTTGGATGTTGTTTTGAAATGGTTTGAGAGCTATCATTCCTATCAATAATCTAGCTATATTTGGTGAATTTGAAATTCAAATTTAAATAGAATTTGAATTGATTTTGGGTTAAATTTGAATTGAATTCGTATTGAATCAAGTTATCGGTCTTGAGTTATCTTTCTTGTTTTTCGTTGTTTTCGAGCGCGGTTTTCACTAAACTATTTTGAAGTGATTTTTGAAATAAATGGACATTTAAAATTATTATTATATAGTTTTAAAATTATTTTTCTAATATAAAATCTATTTATTTCCTATAGTAAAGGAATTTCAAATATTGGTTTTATTAATCTTTTCAAGAAATAGTTTTAAAAGCTTGTTTTCTCTAGTAAACTATTTTACATATAAAACATACACTTTTACACTATTCGAACGTATGAGAAAGAGAATTAAACGATTCGGTAAAACACGTGGTATGGGACATGTGCGTTTACTATTTCGGTTAATTCCGGACTTGTACGATCGAAGCTATTTGAGTTTAATAATTCTGAGATGTTTTGCCATTTTATGGCGTATTTTGAGTTTTATAATTTCTATTTATGGGAATTATTTAAGACGGCCAATATTTGGAAAGTATTATGATTTGAGATCTCCTATATAGGAGTTTGATCGATGAGAACCATCACGATGTTTTATTTACTTGCCAGTGACATAAGGCAAGTCTTGAGTTTATGATTTCATATTTTGAGATTTATGGTTTATGAGAAACCATCATAATGTTTTTCACTTGTCGATGAGATGAGACAAGTATGATATCTCTTTATCACTCGCCAATGAGATCAGGCGAGATATAATTTTCTGAATTTTATGATGATTTTAGTGTGGCATCAACTAATGGCTAGTAAACCGCAAAGTGCGAATGTGTGGTATGGGACACACGTTAACACTTTTCGGGTTCCTATCCATGAGTTTGTGACACATTCACGATGTTTACCTAACAGAACTGCTTTGAGAGGTGTCAGCGACCTTGTCATGAGGACGAACTGCTTTGGAGGTGTTAGCGACCTTGTTAGGGATGACAAAATGGCTTGAAAAGGTGTCAGCGACCTTGTCATGAGGACGAACTGCTTTGGAAAGGTGTCAGCGACCTTGTCATGAGAACGAACTGCTTTGGAAAGGTGTCAGCGACTTTGTCATGAGGACGAACTGCTTTGGAAAGGTGTCAGCGACCTTGTCATGAACGAACTGCTTTGGAAGGTGTCAGCGACCTTGTCTAAGGCTTCGGCCGTCTGAGTTTAGCACGTGCAGCATTGCTTCGGCATTGTATTCAGGGATATGGCCAATCCGGGTTTTCTAAGTTTTGAATTCGCCGTTTTTGGCGTATTAATGTTAAGATTTTCTGAGTTATGAACATGCATCGAAATCTTTATTGAGTTTGAATTCGTATCGAGTTCCATGAGTTTTTATGATTGAGATATATGTGTGAGATTTAGCCGTCTTGGCCTACTTATGAGTTTAAGATCTCACATTCTTATGGAGTTGTCTTGTGTTGCTTTCATGACTTCTATTTGTGATTGAGATGCGTTTTCTCCCTTTTGGAGTAATGGTTCATCGAACCATTTGAGTTTTGCTTGAGTTTTATATAAGTTGATTTGAGTTCATTATGGGTTTTCGCTAATGATATGAGGCACTTGTGTTTTATTTGAGTATTGAGTTTGAGTTACCTCTTTCGAGGTATTTTGTCACTTAGGTAGCGTTTGTTACTTAAGTATTGAGCTATGAGTTATCTAACCCTTCTCCTCATTCAAGAAGAAGTATCACTATATCCATTCTGCTTCATATTATCGATATTGACTGATTTTTGTAGCTAGACTGACCCGTGTATTTATACTCGGGTCAGACCGAGTTGTTTCAGGTATCATCTATTGGACATAGCTTGAAGTTGATGTTGGATATCAGCTCTTCTTTCTCTTGAGTAGTTTTTGTTCTTTCGCATACTCTGATGTAGTTATATTTGATTCGATATTTATGGTGTGGTCGAGTACCACCTTTATTGTATTCATATTGTATTGTACTAAACATGTATCAGTGAATATGTATATATATGATGTTGGTTACTGTTCTGTGATGTGATTTACATTCAGTTATTATATTTTGTTCTGATAGATCCGTTAACCACTTATAGTTTTGGATTAAGCATTTACTGGGTATGTCGATCCACTTGAGTAGAAAAAAAAGTTATATTGCATTTATCGATGTATTCAATAGATGTTTAAGACAAAATTATAGATGGTCGCCCTTAACCAGCCCTATTCTTCGCTTTAGTAGACGGAATTACTTGTTAATTCTCTTTACTAAGGTGGGTCTCGGGGTGGGGCGTTACAGCTTGGTATCAGAGCTGTGGTCAGAACAAAGTAGAATAAACACAGAACAGTACGTATATCATGATACATCGTAGTACAATACGAGTGAATCATTGTTCTTTATTCGAGCTTGCTTTCAAATCGAGCCTTGATTCTTTTTTTGAGTTTTGGGATTGTTGAGATGGAATATGTCTAGGAATATAGATATATTGTATTCCGTAGTATTCCATGATAGAGTTTGATGTCATCTTATCTTATATAAAATCTTATTTGGGATTATTCTATTCTTATTTTTGTTGATACGAGTAAGTTCATATCGATGGAGCTGATTGATTTCTTTGAGTATTCTCGTTGCATTCCTTTGAGAGTTTGTAAATCCTATTGAAGGGATCCACAACGATTGGCTTGTTGTGAGCATTCTAAGATTTTTATTTGATGTTGCTTTTATGAGTAACTGTTTATTACTTGCTATCTTGAGATGTATTTGATTTGAGTTGGATTGGCTTATATGAGGCTAAGTCCAATCCTTTGTGTTGTAGGATCCTATATTTATTTAGGCATCCTAATTTAATTGGGTTATTATTTCTATCACTTTGGAATGTTAATGATGATTCCGAAGTTTTTGTATTCACTCTTTAGTATCGAGATGTTGATGATATATCTCGAATTCCAGTCAAGGTGACTTTGTTGAGTTTTGTGAGTCCGTTTGGATTTGACATCCAGTCGGGCAATCGAGTGTTGAGGTAATCTTATTCCTGGCTCTTAGCTCTTCGGTTATCCTTCCACGAGGACATCTAAAGAATGAGGTGAGTTTCAAGATGGTTCAAGTTTGATTGAGTTTATCATTTAGTTTCTTTGAGTTATCCTTTGCAGCATTACTTTGTTTGAAGTAATGATTTGTGGTTTGTATGCTTCTTTTCTTTCGAGGAGAATATCTGGCATATCTTTGGTCTTGATGTTTTCCAAGAGTGGCTCATCCTCATGTAGGAGTTGACGAACACTCCATCTCCTTCTGTTGATTTTGTGAATCGCGTACTCTAGGAATATCTCGATGCATTCTCTTAATGTTCTTTGGTGTGAGTTTTTGAAGCTATATATATATGAGTTTTAAAAAGAGAAATTGGAGTTTTGAGGTATTTTAAAAATCAAAGAATGTTTTGAGAATAAATTTATATGAGCAGTATTCTTTCATAGAAATAATTTGAGAGTGTTGGGTTATCCATCGAGTAGTTAAGAGTTTTAGTCGATACGCCTGATCAACGTTATCGATAGGAATCTCCTAAATGCTATGATGAGGCAATTAAGCACGATGACTTGTGTTTTAAGGATTGAGAATTTGAAAATAATATTTTGATATTAAATATTAAATTTATTTTTGAATGGTAATTGCAGCCATTGATTTTAGAGATGAGTAATAGAGTGGCGAGGCAGTTTTGATCGTTCGGTCAAATCTGCAGCCAGCAGATATATTTATTTATTTATTAGAGACTCAATGGCGAGGCAATGCCATTTATTTATTTTCAAATTATAAAGATGAGAATATAAATGAGATTATTGTAGAGCTGTGCTTTATTGGAAGTATATATTTTGATATTTTAGAATCTATATTATATACATTGAATGTTTTAAGGGAAGAGTATAATAAGAGAATTTGAAGATTGTTTTAAAAACTATTTAGGTGATTTAATAGAAGAGTAAAGAAAATTTAAACCCATAATTTATTTTTAGGAATATTATAATGGATTTACAAAATTCTTTGGAAATTAATTTTGAAGTAAGAGATGAAATTTGAATTTTAACTTTGAGTTTTAAATTACTTACTAAGTAATATAGTAAAGAGTTTGAGAAATTTGCAAATGTTGAAAATTGAGATTTTTAAAATTTAAAAAATGTTGAGATTTAAAATTATAAATATCTTGGATTAAAAGATAATTAGAGCTTATATCCTTGTTCTTGAGTATATTCTATCTTTGAGCTATTATTATCGACGTGCATCGCGATCATTCGAGTTTGGTGGCCTTTTGAGAAGCCATCTTGTGATTTATCTATCTTGTCTATTGTGTCTACCCTATTGTGAGGATGTTTTTTTCCACATATTTATGCAGAAAATCTTATTAATGTTCTTCTCTATTGCTTAGAGTTCGGGTTTAAGTGAGTTTGATCCCGACTCTATTTGTAGATTTTTATGAAATCAATCGTTTTCGATTGATTAATTGTTGAGCATCTTATTGAGTTTTGATCGAAGACGGGATATCTTCGAAATTCTTTCGAGTTACTTGGAAAATTCGATGGTTAACTAATCACCATTTTAACATTTGATGAGCCATTGGATTAACCAAGTGAGTTTTTGATTATTTCTTTCGACCATTCTATATTGAGAGTATGAATGATTTGGAATTCAAGCATGTCTTTATCCTTCGATGATTGTATCTTCTATGTTGTTTACAGCTCTTTTTCAAGAAAATTGCGGGGACGCAATTTTTATAAGAGGGGGAGTCTGCAACAACCCTAATTTTAGCAATTACCTGAGAATATTAAATTATAACGGCAGTTATAATTTAATAGTGTAAATTAATAACTAATGAGGAATTTAAATTGTTTATTGGGAATAAACAATATATTTGAGGATAAAAATGAGAAAATATTCTGAAAACTTTATTAAGATGATTTGAGAAAAGTAAAATGAGGAAAATGTGTTATATTTAGAGTTAATGCAATAATTTTGTTAATTATTGCTATTTACTTCTTTTAATGATTTTTAAAAGAAGTGATTAATTTTAAGATGAGATATATTCATAATAATGATAGAATTGAGTTTAAAAATATAATTTAAGTGTAAAACTATATTTGAAAAGGGTTATAAAATTTTATTACACAAAAAAAAATATTATTTTTGTGTAATTTATAATGTTGATTACAATGGAATTTGTAATTAAAGATGTAAATTTGTTATTTATAAAAACCAAAAGAAATATGATGATAAAAAGTTTTAAAAATATAATACTCTTTTATTTTGAGTATATAACATTTTATCATCATGAATATGAAGTTTTATAAATTTTTGATATGAAATAAAGTTGAATAGATGATTGAATTTGAAGGTGTGCACTGTTAACATGTAACTAAGTGATTAATTTATAACCTAAGCTAATTTTCTTGAAAAATTGGACTCTAGCCCATTAAAATACTTCACTTGGCCTTGTTAGCAAAGAAATGATAAACATATTTCTCTTCCCCAAACATCAGTACGTTCATTCTCCTTCTCATCCTTCTCTTCCTAAACCCTAGTTCCTAATTTCAAAATTCAAAGCCCAAATCAAAGGGATTTTGTCCAATAATGTAGAGTAAGTGTTTTAAACTCTATCTCTATCCTTTAGAACTCCAAAAGAATGATTTTGATCTCCTTTTTGATCAATTTGCTTGCTGTCCAAATTTTGTTCTTGAGTTTTTTGGTGATTTTGGAGAAGCTAAGAGGTTAGCAAGGCTTAAAAGAGGATTTAGCAAGCTATATGAAAGTAAAAGGTGAGTTAATCACTCACACTACTACCTTTAATCTATGAGAATAATTTTCAGTTGATAATTGAATTGAATTGGATGGTTTGATGATTGAATCGCTTTCAAATTAGTTGTGAATTGGTTGCTTGAATTTGAATGATTGCATGGTTGTAGTTGCTGAAAATTATTTGTAAAAATATCGCTGCAGTAAAACAGCGATATCTTAGTGCCAATTTATCCAAATTAGCTCAATCTTTTTGCAGTTGAAAGATAATTCTATTAGATACAATTTTTATTTTAATCACTTTAAGAAATTCCGTGGTTTAGAGGGTCGAAATTGGGTTTGAAACCGATGTACACAGCTCTGCTCTGTGCAATATTTTGTTGAAACCTGATATTGAAATCACCATAACTTTGAAATGGTAGATCGAAATTGAGTTAGGTTTTTTTCAGTCGGAAGAAGCTTTTATAAGGAACAACTTTTATGTTCATTAGTTTTTGTAATTAAGCTGTTTACTAAGAGTGACTTGAATTTGAAGAAGATGTAACATTTTTGTCCTGTGTTTTAATCTTAGCTTTGAAACACAGAAATTATTTTAGGCGTATCTTTCTAGTTCCTTGTCCGATTTGGATGATTTTTGAAGTTCCGGAAAGCATAATTTATATGTGACAACTTTATTGTTGAACACATTTGCAAATTTTGAGAATAAATTGATCGAAATGCTGTTACAAACTCTCAGCTCTGTCACTTTAGTAATTATGTTCCAAACTGAACACAGTTAGTAAATTGATCATATCTTCCTTGTTTCTTATCCGATTTGGACGATTTTTGAAGTTCCGGAAAGCTTATTTTATATGTGACAACTTTACTGTTGAACACATTTGCAAATTTTGCGAATAAATTGATCAAAATGCTGTTGCAAACTCTCAGCTCTGTCACTTTAGTAATTATGTTCCAAACTGAACACAGTTAATAAATTTGTCATATCTTCCTTGTTTCTTGTCCGATTTGGATGTTGTTTTGAAATGGTTTGAGAGCTATCATTCCTATCAATAATCTAGCTATATTTGGTGAATTTGAAATTCAAATTTAAATAGAATTTGAATTGATTTTGGGTTAAATTTGAATTGAATTCGTATTGAATCAAGTTATCGGTCTTGAGTTATCTTTCTTGTTTTTCGTTGTTTTCGAGCGCGGTTTTCACTAAACTATTTTGAAGTGATTTTTGAAATAAATGGACATTTAAAATTATTATTATATAGTTTTAAAATTATTTTTCTAATATAAAATCTATTTATTTCCTATAGTAAAGGAATTTCAAATATTGGTTTTATTAATCTTTTCAAGAAATAGTTTTAAAAGCTTGTTTTCTCTAGTAAACTATTTTACATATAAAACATACACTTTTACACTATTCGAACGTATGAGAAAGAGAATTAAACGATTCGGTAAAACACGTGGTATGGGACATGTGCGTTTACTATTTCGGTTAATTCCGGACTTGTACGATCGAAGCTATTTGAGTTTAATAATTCTGAGATGTTTTGCCATTTTATGGCGTATTTTGAGTTTTATAATTTCTATTTATGGGAATTATTTAAGACGGCCAATATTTGGAAAGTATTATGATTTGAGATCTCCTATATAGGAGTTTGATCGATGAGAACCATCACGATGTTTTATTTACTTGCCAGTGACATAAGGCAAGTCTTGAGTTTATGATTTCATATTTTGAGATTTATGGTTTATGAGAAACCATCATAATGTTTTTCACTTGTCGATGAGATGAGACAAGTATGATATCTCTTTATCACTTGCCAATGAGATCAGGCGAGATATAATTTTCTGAATTTTATGATGATTTTAGTGTGGCATCAACTAATGGCTAGTAAACCGCAAAGTGCGAATGTGTGGTATGGGACACACGTTAACACTTTTCGGGTTCCTATCCATGAGTTTGTGACACATTCACGATGTTTACCTAACAGAACTGCTTTGAGAGGTGTCAGCGACCTTGTCATGAGGACGAACTGCTTTGGAGGTGTTAGCGACCTTGTTCGGGATGACAAAATGGCTTGAAAAGGTGTCAGCGACCTTGTCATGAGGACGAACTGCTTTGGAAAGGTGTCAGCGACCTTGTCATGAGAACGAACTGCTTTGGAAAGGTGTCAGCGACTTTGTCATGAGGACGAACTGCTTTGGAAAGGTGTCAGCGACCTTGTCATGAACGAACTGCTTTGGAAGGTGTCAGCGACCTTGTCTAAGGCTTCGGCCGTCTGAGTTTAGCACGTGCAGCATTGCTTCGGCATTGTATTCAGGGATATGGCCAATCCGGGTTTTCTAAGTTTTGAATTCGCCGTTTTTGGCGTATTAATGTTAAGATTTTCTGAGTTATGAACATGCATCGAAATCTTTATTGAGTTTGAATTCGTATCGAGTTCCATGAGTTTTTATGATTGAGATATATGTGTGAGATTTAGCCGTCTTGGCCTACTTATGAGTTTAAGATCTCACATTCTTATGGAGTTGTCTTGTGTTGCTTTCATGACTTCTATTTGTGATTGAGATGCGTTTTCTCCCTTTTGGAGTAATGGTTCATCGAACCATTTGAGTTTTGCTTGAGTTTTATATAAGTTGATTTGAGTTCATTATGGGTTTTCGCTAATGATATGAGGCACTTGTGTTTTATTTGAGTATTGAGTTTGAGTTACCTCTTTCGAGGTATTTTGTCACTTAGGTAGCGTTTGTTACTTAAGTATTGAGCTATGAGTTATCTAACCCTTCTCCTCATTCAAGAAGAAGTATCACTATATCCATTCTGCTTCATATTATCGATATTGACTGATTTTTGTAGCTAGACTGACCCGTGTATTTATACTCGGGTCAGACCGAGTTGTTTCAGGTATCATCTATTGGACATAGCTTGAAGTTGATGTTGGATATCAGCTCTTCTTTCTCTTGAGTAGTTTTTGTTCTTTCGCATACTCTGATGTAGTTATATTTGATTCGATATTTATGGTGTGGTCGAGTACCACCTTTATTGTATTCATATTGTATTGTACTAAACATGTATCAGTGAATATGTATATATATGATGTTGGTTACTGTTCTGTGATGTGATTTACATTCAGTTATTATATTTTGTTCTGATAGATCCGTTAACCACTTATAGTTTTGGATTAAGCATTTACTGGGTATGTCGATCCACTTGAGTAGAAAAAAAAGTTATATTGCATTTATCGATGTATTCAATAGATGTTTAAGACAAAATTATAGATGGTCGCCCTTAACCAGCCCTATTCTTCGCTTTAGTAGACGGAATTACTTGTTAATTCTCTTTACTAAGGTGGGTCTCGGGGTGGGGCGTTACAGCTTGGTATCAGAGCTGTGGTCAGAACAAAGTAGAATAAACACAGAACAGTACGTATATCATGATACATCGTAGTACAATACGAGTGAATCATTGTTCTTTATTCGAGCTTGCTTTCAAATCGAGCCTTGATTCTTTTTTTGAGTTTTGGGATTGTTGAGATGGAATATGTCTAGGAATATAGATATATTGTATTCCGTAGTATTCCATGATAGAGTTTGATGTCATCTTATCTTATATAAAATCTTATTTGGGATTATTCTATTCTTATTTTTGTTGATACGAGTAAGTTCATATCGATGGAGCTGATTGATTTCTTTGAGTATTCTCGTTGCATTCCTTTGAGAGTTTGTAAATCCTATTGAAGGGATCCACAACGATTGGCTTGTTGTGAGCATTCTAAGATTTTTATTTGATGTTGCTTTTATGAGTAACTGTTTATTACTTGCTATCTTGAGATGTATTTGATTTGAGTTGGATTGGCTTATATGAGGCTAAGTCCAATCCTTTGTGTTGTAGGATCCTATATTTATTTAGGCATCCTAATTTAATTGGGTTATTATTTCTATCACTTTGGAATGTTAATGATGATTCCGAAGTTTTTGTATTCACTCTTTAGTATCGAGATGTTGATGATATATCTCGAATTCCAGTCAAGGTGACTTTGTTGAGTTTTGTGAGTCCGTTTGGATTTGACATCCAGTCGGGCAATCGAGTGTTGAGGTAATCTTATTCCTGGCTCTTAGCTCTTCGGTTATCCTTCCACGAGGACATCTAAAGAATGAGGTGAGTTTCAAGATGGTTCAAGTTTGATTGAGTTTATCATTTAGTTTCTTTGAGTTATCCTTTGCAGCATTACTTTGTTTGAAGTAATGATTTGTGGTTTGTATGCTTCTTTTCTTTCGAGGAGAATATCTGGCATATCTTTGGTCTTGATGTTTTCCAAGAGTGGCTCATCCTCATGTAGGAGTTGACGAACACTCCATCTCCTTCTGTTGATTTTGTGAATCGCGTACTCTAGGAATATCTCGATGCATTCTCTTAATGTTCTTTGGTGTGAGTTTTTGAAGCTATATATATATGAGTTTTAAAAAGAGAAATTGGAGTTTTGAGGTATTTTAAAAATCAAAGAATGTTTTGAGAATAAATTTATATGAGCAGTATTCTTTCATAGAAATAATTTGAGAGTGTTGGGTTATCCATCGAGTAGTTAAGAGTTTTAGTCGATACGCCTGATCAACGTTATCGATAGGAATCTCCTAAATGCTATGATGAGGCAATTAAGCACGATGACTTGTGTTTTAAGGATTGAGAATTTGAAAATAATATTTTGATATTAAATATTAAATTTATTTTTGAATGGTAATTGCAGCCATTGATTTTAGAGATGAGTAATAGAGTGGCGAGGCAGTTTTGATCGTTCGGTCAAATCTGCAGCCAGCAGATATATTTATTTATTTATTAGAGACTCAATGGCGAGGCAATGCCATTTATTTATTTTCAAATTATAAAGATGAGAATATAAATGAGATTATTGTAGAGCTGTGCTTTATTGGAAGTATATATTTTGATATTTTAGAATCTATATTATATACATTGAATGTTTTAAGGGAAGAGTATAATAAGAGAATTTGAAGATTGTTTTAAAAACTATTTAGGTGATTTAATAGAAGAGTAAAGAAAATTTAAACCCATAATTTATTTTTAGGAATATTATAATGGATTTACAAAATTCTTTGGAAATTAATTTTGAAGTAAGAGATGAAATTTGAATTTTAACTTTGAGTTTTAAATTACTTACTAAGTAATATAGTAAAGAGTTTGAGAAATTTGCAAATGTTGAAAATTGAGATTTTTAAAATTTAAAAAATGTTGAGATTTAAAATTATAAATATCTTGGATTAAAAGATAATTAGAGCTTATATCCTTGTTCTTGAGTATATTCTATCTTTGAGCTATTATTATCGACGTGCATCGCGATCATTCGAGTTTGGTGGCCTTTTGAGAAGCCATCTTGTGATTTATCTATCTTGTCTATTGTGTCTACCCTATTGTGAGGATGTTTTTTTCCACATATTTATGCAGAAAATCTTATTAATGTTCTTCTCTATTGCTTAGAGTTCGGGTTTAAGTGAGTTTGATCCCGACTCTATTTGTAGATTTTTATGAAATCAATCGTTTTCGATTGATTAATTGTTGAGCATCTTATTGAGTTTTGATCGAAGACGGGATATCTTCGAAATTCTTTCGAGTTACTTGGAAAATTCGATGGTTAACTAATCACCATTTTAACATTTGATGAGCCATTGGATTAACCAAGTGAGTTTTTGATTATTTCTTTCGACCATTCTATATTGAGAGTATGAATGATTTGGAATTCAAGCATGTCTTTATCCTTCGATGATTGTATCTTCTATGTTGTTTACAGCTCTTTTTCAAGAAAATTGCGGGGACGCAATTTTTATAAGAGGGGGAGTCTGTAACAACCCTAATTTTAGCAATTACCTGAGAATATTAAATTATAACGGCAGTTATAATTTAATAGTGTAAATTAATAACTAATGAGGAATTTAAATTGTTTATTAGGAATAAACAATATATTTGAGGATAAAAATGAGAAAATATTCTGAAAACTTTATTAAGATGATTTGAGAAAAGTAAAATGAGGAAAATGTGTTATATTTAGAGTTAATGCAATAATTTTGTTAATTATTGCTATTTACTTCTTTTAATGATTTTTAAAAGAAGTGATTAATTTTAAGATGAGATATATTCATAATAATGATAGAATTGAGTTTAAAAATATAATTTAAGTGTAAAACTATATTTGAAAAGGGTTATAAAATTTTATTACACAAAAAAAAATATTATTTTTGTGTAATTTATAATGTTGATTACAATGGAATTTGTAATTAAAGATGTAAATTTGTTATTTATAAAAACCAAAAGAAATATGATGATAAAAAGTTTTAAAAATATAATACTCTTTTATTTTGAGTATATAACATTTTATCATCATGAATATGAAGTTTTATAAATTTTTGATATGAAATAAAGTTGAATAGATGATTGAATTTGAAGGTGTGCATTGTTAACATGTAACTAAGTGATTAATTTATAACCTAAGCTAATTTTCTTGAAAAATTGGACTCTAGCCCATTAAAATACTTCACTTGGCCTTGTTAGCAAAGAAATGATAAACATATTTCTCTTCCCCAAACATCAGTACGTTCATTCTCCTTCTCATCCTTCTCTTCCTAAACCCTAGTTCCTAATTTCAAAATTCAAAGCCCAAATCAAAGGGATTTTGTCCAATAATGTAGAGTAAGTGTTTTAAACTCTATCTCTATCCTTTAGAACTCTAAAAGAATGATTTTGATCTCCTTTTTGATCAATTTGCTTGTTGTCCAAATTTTGTTCTTGAGTTTTTTGGTGATTTTGGAGAAGCTAAGAGGTTAGCAAGGCTTAAAAGAGGATTTAGCAAGCTATATGAAAGTAAAAGGTGAGTTAATCACTCACACTACTACCTTTAATCTATGAGAATAATTTTCAGTTGATAATTGAATTGAATTGGATGGTTGGATGATTGAATCGCTTTCAAATTAGTTGTGAATTGGTTGCTTGAATTTGAATGATTGCATGGTTGTAGTTGCTGAAAATTATTTGTAAAAATATCGCTGCAGTAAAACAGCAATATCTTAGTGCCAATTTATCCAAATTAGCTCAATCTTTTTGCAGTTGAAAGATAATTCTATTAGATACAATTTTTATTTTAATCACTTTAAGAAATTCCGTGGTTTAGAGGGTCGAAATTGGGTTTGAAACCGATGTACACAGCTCTGCTCTGTGCAATATTTTGTTGAAACCTGATATTGAAATCACCATAACTTTGAAATGGTAGATCGAAATTGAGTTAGGTTTTTTTCAGTCGGAAGAAGCTTTTATAAGGAACAACTTTTATGTTCATTAGTTTTTGTAATTAAGCTGTTTACTAAGAGTGACTTGAATTTGAAGAAGATGTAACATTTTTGTCCTGTGTTTTAATCTTAGCTTTGAAACACAGAAATTATTTTAGGCGTATCTTTCTAGTTCCTTGTCCGATTTGGATGATTTTTGAAGTTCCGGAAAGCATAATTTATATGTGACAACTTTATTGTTGAACACATTTGCAAATTTTGAGAATAAATTGATCGAAATGCTGTTGCAAACTCTCAGCTCTGTCACTTTAGTAATTATGTTCCAAACTGAACACAGTTAGTAAATTGATCATATCTTCCTTGTTTCTTATCCGATTTGGACGATTTTTGAAGTTCCGGAAAGCTTATTTTATATGTGACAACTTTACTGTTGAACACATTTGCAAATTTTGCGAATAAATTGATCAAAATGCTGTTGCAAACTCTCAGCTCTGTCACTTTAGTAATTATGTTCCAAACTGAACACAGTTAATAAATTTATCATATCTTCCTTGTTTCTTGTCCGATTTGGATGTTGTTTTGAAATGGTTTGAGAGCTATCATTCCTATCAATAATCTAGCTATATTTGGTGAATTTGAAATTCAAATTTAAATAGAATTTGAATTGATTTTGGGTTAAATTTGAATTGAATTCGTATTGAATCAAGTTATCGGTCTTGAGTTATCTTTCTTGTTTTTCGTTGTTTTCGAGCGCGGTTTTCACTAAACTATTTTGAAGTGATTTTTGAAATAAATGGACATTTAAAATTATTATTATATAGTTTTAAAATTATTTTTCTAATATAAAATCTATTTATTTCCTATAGTAAAGGAATTTCAAATATTGGTTTTATTAATCTTTTCAAGAAATAGTTTTAAAAGCTTGTTTTCTCTAGTAAACTATTTTACATATAAAACATACACTTTTACACTATTCGAACGTATGAGAAAGAGAATTAAATGATTCGGTAAAACACGTGGTATGGGACATGTGCGTTTACTATTTCGGTTAATTCCGGACTTGTACGATCGAAGCTATTTGAGTTTAATAATTCTGAGATGTTTTGCCATTTTATGGCGTATTTTGAGTTTTATAATTTCTATTTATGGGAATTATTTAAGACGGCCAATATTTGGAAAGTATTATGGTTTGAGATCTCCTATATAGGAGTTTGATCGATGAGAACCATCACGATGTTTTATTTACTTGCCAGTGACATAAGGCAAGTCTTGAGTTTATGATTTCATATTTTGAGATTTATGGTTTATGAAAAACCATCATAATGTTTTTCACTTGTCGATGAGATGAGACAAGTATGATATCTCTTTATCACTCGCCAATGAGATCAGGCGAGATATAATTTTCTGAATTTTATGATGATTTTAGTGTGGCATCAACTAATGGCTAGTAAACCGCAAAGTGCGAATGTGTGGTATGGGACACACGTTAACACTTTTCGGGTTCCTATCCATGAGTTTGTGACACATTCACGATGTTTACCTAACAGAACTGCTTTGAGAGGTGTCAGCGACCTTGTCATGAGGACGAACTGCTTTGGAGGTGTTAGCGACCTTGTTAGGGATGACAAAATGGCTTGAAAAGGTGTCAGCGACCTTGTCATGAGGACGAACTGCTTTGGAAAGGTGTCAGCGACCTTGTCATGAGAACGAACTGCTTTGGAAAGGTGTCAGCGACTTTGTCATGAGGACGAACTGCTTTGGAAAGGTGTCAGCGACCTTGTCATGAACGAACTGCTTTGGAAGGTGTCAGCGACCTTGTCTAAGGCTTCGGCCGTCTGAGTTTAGCACGTGCAGCATTGCTTCGGCATTGTATTCAGGGATATGGCCAATCCGGGTTTTCTAAGTTTTGAATTCGCCGTTTTTGGCGTATTAATGTTAAGATTTTCTGAGTTATGAACATGCATCGAAATCTTTATTGAGTTTGAATTCGTATCGAGTTCCATGAGTTTTTATGATTGAGATATATGTGTGAGATTTAGCCGTCTTGGCCTACTTATGAGTTTAAGATCTCACATTCTTATGGAGTTGTCTTGTGTTGCTTTCATGACTTCTATTTGTGATTGAGATGCGTTTTCTCCCTTTTGGAGTAATGGTTCATCGAACCATTTGAGTTTTGCTTGAGTTTTATATAAGTTGATTTGAGTTCATTATGGGTTTTCGCTAATGATATGAGGCACTTGTGTTTTATTTGAGTATTGAGTTTGAGTTACCTCTTTCGAGGTATTTTGTCACTTAGGTAGCGTTTGTTACTTAAGTATTGAGCTATGAGTTATCTAACCCTTCTCCTCATTCAAGAAGAAGTATCACTATATCCATTCTGCTTCATATTATCGATATTGACTGATTTGTGTAGCTAGACTGACCCGTGTATTTATACTCGGGTCAGACCGAGTTGTTTCAGGTATCATCTATTGGACATAGCTTGAAGTTGATGTTGGATATCAGCTCTTCTTTCTCTTGAGTAGTTTTTGTTCTTTCGCATACTCTGATGTAGTTATATTTGATTCGATATTTATGGTGTGGTCGAGTACCACCTTTATTGTATTCATATTGTATTGTACTAAACATGTATCAGTGAATATGTATATATATGATGTTGGTTACTGTTCTGTGATGTGATTTACATTCAGTTATTATATTTTGTTCTGATAGATCCGTTAACCACTTATAGTTTTGGATTAAGCATTTACTGGGTATGTCGATCCACTTGAGTAGAAAAAAAAGTTATATTGCATTTATCGATGTATTCAATAGATGTTTAAGACAAAATTATAGATGGTCGCCCTTAACCAGCCCTATTCTCCGCTTTAGTAGACGGAATTACTTGTTAATTCTCTTTACTAAGGTGGGTCTCGGGGTGGGGCGTTACAACCTAGGTGTCGACCTACCACTTGCTAGGGTCGACCTAGCCATGGTAAGTGTCGAACCTAGTGTGTGTGTGTGTGTATTCTTTTGTTTACTCGTTTCTTATTTATTCCATAACTTCTTCGTTATAGCTCCGATTTTGACAATCCATATATGGAAATTGACCCAAAAAATACCACGGACGCAATGGTGCAACTCCCATGGTCCAATTCTGATAATTTCACAAAGTTATTTTATTATTTAATTAATTCATTAATTAATTAATATAGCTTAAGTTTTGGGTTATTACATTCTCCCCTCCTTATGGGATTTCGTCCTCGAAATCTCTATAAGGATAGAAGAATGAAATAAATGTTTTCATCCAAGTTCTACAACCGACTACTCAACCGTCATCCATTACATCCATTGTCCTTAAGTTTTTCTAATGCCATTTATGATACATATGCAATTATTATAGTGTTAGTGTCCCTAACTAATGCAAAAGATTAGGCGGTCTACTGATTCAGTTGACCTCCTTTTATGCAATCATGTCCGTGTCATGTATCCAAATGAATGAAAATCCCCTAATGATAACTGGTAGTTCTATATGCATGCTACAATCATCATCCAAATGCAACAATCATGTGATAATCATCCGTTTATAGCAACCGTTGTATAAAATAAAAATAAAAATGCAAATGCGCACACATCCACATGCATATGCCCTAGTGTCCTAGTTAGGCCGATCCCTAAGAGATAATAGTGCCTAGTGTAAGTATATGCGCCCATTAGCATCCACTAGCAACCACTTGCAACCACCTAGTATCCATCATACATAACAGATTCTAATAACATGTTTACATCAAATCCAACCATCCATAGGTTAAATCCTAAATTCTGCCCTCCCAAAAGATAATAAAGGAAAGAACCTATTTAAAACTAAAGACGGAAATAGGAAATTCTAAAACCTACTATCAAAGAGATGCAGATAAGAGGTATGTATCTTCTCTTCAGCTTCACACATAGCCTCTTTAACATCATCTCCCCACTGCACCTTCACTAACGGGACTTCTTTATTCCTAAGCTTCTTATTGTCACGTCCAATGATCTTAGTAGGAATACGACGAACCGATGCTTCTTTCCACTTCAACCTCCTCTAGTTGACTAGGCTCCATAATCTCCACCGAGTCATGTAAGTACCTTCTCAAGTGCAGAACGTGAAAACATCATGTACTTCCACGAGCCTCTCCGATAGCTTTACTCGATACGCCATCTTCCCTACTCTCTCTACAATAGGGAACGGTCCTTGAATCTGGGAGCTAGTTTTCCACTCGATCCAAACCTCGCCACCTTCCTTGGCAGGGATACTTTAATGAAAACTAAGTCTCCTACCTCAAACTCAATGTTTCTTCTTCGCTTGTCTGCATAAGATTTCTATCTATCTTGGGCTGTTTTCATCCTCCTTCTAATCAAATCAACCTTCTCTGAAGTCTCCCTAACCATGTTAGGACCAAGTAGCATTCTCTCTGTAGACTCCACCCAACATGTAGGTGACTTGCAAGGAATCCCATAAAGAGCTTCGAAAGGTGTCATCCTAATGCTAGCTTGAAAACTATTATTATATGTGAACTCCACCAAAGGAAGATGCTCCTCCCAAGTTCCTCCAAAATCAAGAATGCACATCCTCAACAAATCCTCAAGAACTCTATCAACTCTCTCCGTTTGGCCATCCATATGAGGGTGATAGGTCGTACTCAATCTAAGTGTCCCTAAAGCCTCTTTCAAGCTTCTCCAAAACTAGCTAGTAAAAATAAGGTCTCTAATGCTCACTATGCTAGAGTGAACTCCATGAAGTCGGACTATCTCATGAACGTATAAGGAAGTCAAATAAGATGCCATCCTCTTACTCTTGACCGGAATGAAGTGGGTGCTCTTAGTCAATCGATCTACAATCACATGAATGCTAGTATTCCCCTTCCGAGACCGGGGTAAACCATCTATGATGTCCAGTGAAACACTATCCCACTTACATTCGGGTACATTCAATGGCTGAAGTAATCCACCAAGCTTCTGTTGCTCTGCCTTAACTCTTTGGCACACAAGACACTTAACTGCAAACTCCGCCACATCCTTTTTCATGCCACTCCAATAAAACATTCTTTTCATGTCCATACACATCTTATCACCACCTGGATGAATAGTCATTCGAGAATGGTGTGCTTCCTTTAGTATTGCTCTCAACAAACCACTAGCGTAGGGGACACAAAGTCTTCCATCCCTTCTTAGCCACCCTTTGCTATCATTGAAATAGCGTTGGAGATGTCTAGAGATCTCTTCTCTGCTAATCCTCTCTAAAATATCCATAAGCTTCGAATCCACTCGCTGCCTCGAACCAATCTGATCTATGAGGGTAGGCTTAATATCAAGTGCTACCAACAATCCCAGGGTAATGTCTGTAGAGGGATTAAAATCAAAGGTGGAAATAAACTCTAGGCTCTTTCACTCTACGAACATAGAACTAGGGATTGCTTTCTACCTACTCAATGCATTCGCAACCACGTTTCTCTTGCCAAGGGTATAAGCTATCTCAAAATCATACGATGCCAAAAACTCCATCCATCGTTGCTGCCTCAAGTTTAAATCCTTCTGTGAGAATAGGTACTTAAATGACTTATGGTCAATGAAAAGCTCGAACCTCTCTCCTAGCAACTAATGCCTCCAAGATTAGAGTGCGAAAACTATAGCAGCTAACTCCAAATCATGGGGAGGGTAGTTCTTCTCATGCGTCCTCTGTTGTCTACTCCCATAACATACCACCCTCCCTTTTTGTATCAACACTGCTCCTAGACCTGTCCCGCATGCATCAGTGTATACAATAAAAGGCTTAGCACCATCGAGTAAAACCAACACTGGTGCACCAGCAGCTCTATTTAGCAAAGTGAAGAAATCCTCACAATCCATGTTCCACAGAAATGCTTTATTCTTCTTAGTGGGGCGAGGAAGCGGTGCTGAAATCTTAGCAAAATCTCTGATGCACTTCCTATAATAGCCAGCCAATCCTAGGAAGCTTCTAACTTCACTAATGTTCTTAGGAGACTTCTAATCTTGCACTGCAATTACTTTAGCGGGATAAACAGCTAAACCCTCTCTTGAGACTACGTGCCCCAAGAAACGTACCTCCCCTCGCCAAAAGTGACACTTCGAGAACTTTGCCCTCAACTAATGAACACGAAGTGTACAAAGAACCTCCTCTAGATGAAAAACATGCTCCTCCATACTCTTGAAAAATACCAAAATGTCGTCTACAAACACTGCTACGAACTTACTTAGGACATCTCTAAAAATACGGCACATCAAATCCAAAAAATAGGTCAGGGCATTGGTTAGCCCAAAAGGCAAAAACCACTCAAAGAATCCGTCGGGTGTCCTAAATGTCATCTTATCAATGCTATCGTCAACGACCCTAAGTTGATGAAATCTAGTGGCTAAATCAAGCTGAGAAAATACTAAAGAGCCAACTAATTGGTCAAAAAGATCATCTATCCTTGAAAGTGGATAACGGTTCTTCTTCATGAGCTTATTCAAGTCTCTATAGTCTATGCAAAGTCAAAAGGAACCATCCACCTTAGTAGCGAAGACGATTGGCGCTACTCTACTCAGATATGCTCCTTGTGATGAAGCCTTTCTTCAATAGCTCACGAATCTAATTTCTTAACTCCTTCTTCTTCTTAGGTGCCATATATCTCACGGGCAATGCCACTGGCTTAGCATTGTCATTCAAATAAATTCTAAAGTCGATCTCTCTCTTAGAGGGTAGTCCCCTAACCTCCTCAAAGACGTCCGGGAAATCTCTAACGACCGGAACTGAATCTAACTCTGCTGGTGATGAATCGAGGGAAGAAAGGAAGCTCAACATGACTGACCCCTATGGGTCGCAAGAAGCCTCGAGAATCCTACCGTTGCATGTCTCTAGTCTAACGACTCTCCTCTCGCCGTCCAGTATTGCTCCATATGTGGATAGCCAATCCATCCCTAAAATCATCCCATACCCCAAAAATCCCAATACATAGGCGTCACAATGAAACTCTACGCCTAGGATAAAAATTTTCAAACCCCTACAACTCATAGATAAATGTGTCGGCCTCCTATGGGGTTTGAGACAACTATGGGGTCCACTATTAAGGAGATATTAAAGTGCAAACAATCAACCAAAGAACTAGAGATGAATGAGTGTGATGCTCCAGAATCGAAAGGGTCCGAATGGGAAAATCAGAAATAGAAATCAAACCTTCCATGGTGACTTTCCTACCTCTATCTGATCCGCTGCTGGAAGGTGCGACATCCAATGCCAGAATTTGTGATGCTGGTGCACTCGCTCCCTGCCACATCTTCTAAGGACAAGATCTACTAATGTGACCAGGCCGTCACGATTATAACACTTTCTCTTCATCCCTGCCTTCTTACAGTCTTTTGTGTAATGACCAACCATCCCACAACTATTGCACTTCCCTTCTTTCTTAATCTACTTCTGAGGGCCTTCTCCTTTCTTCTTATCTTTATTGTTCTTCCACCATTTATTCTTAGAACCTTCCGTCTTAGGGACCTCCTAAGACTCTCCTTCCTTAGCTACATCAGACATAAGCTCCATCTCACCAGTGACTCATAGGTAGCTCCCATCAGTACGTTAATAGCCCTTGAAGGGGCTGATTCAATCACTTTGTAAACTTTATGGCCTTCTTGTGCGGTTTATTCACCAACTCCATCCCAAACCGCGACAACTCATTAAATTGGTTGACAAACTCCTTTGTTGAAAGACTTCCTTGCTTCAAGCTAATAAACCTTTCCAACTGCATACTCTCTTCTGCTTGTGACAAAAACTTCCTCTCAAACCTCTCTTGGAATCCAAACCATCCAATATCCCTTCCTTCCAACTCAACAACCTCCCACCAATAAGAAGCCTCTTAATTCAGCTTCCAAGATGAAAGGTGAACACTCTACAGATCCTCCAGTCCCAATAGCCCGAAAATCCTCTCTGTACTCCTTAACCAAGCTCTCTCCTCCATAAAATCCTCTGCACCGAAAAACGTCTTGCCTCTTAAATTGGTGAAGTCCTTGCATAACTTTGAGAAATTGGCTGATGCAGGTGGATTGATGGGATTTCCACATGCTGATGCTGGATTGGGCGCTTGCCCTTGCACCTCTGGAGTCGTAGCTTGAAGGTATCTATGAAACCAGCCTGGGACTTAGACACCCTCAGGAAGATTAGGGGCATCCTCCATTCTATGCAAAGAAAAAGAGAATTTAGGCTCGAAAGAATCAAAGGAAGATTGAACTGGACTTTGAGTGGATTTTTATAAAAACTCTCTTTTATACTTGAAAACTTTTCTCAAAGTTTCTTTTTGAAAAATAATTTTAAAACAAGTTATTTTTGAAAAATACTTTAATTTTTAAAACAAATTTTTAGGAATCATGTAACCTTAGGCACTGATACCAAGTGAAACACCCCTTAATACCTAAAAAGAGCACATTAAAGAATATGGTGCATTTTATTTATAGCTAAAAACTTACAGAGACTAAGATTCGTAAGAAAAAAAATAGTGGAAACATTTAAAAACAACGATTTATTAAAAATCAAACTTCATAAAATAAGTCATAACCAAAATAAGCCTCAAAATACCAAATACATATGTCTTATGGAAAACATCATCTCAGTCACAATATCAGAGTACATACATAAACCATCCCTCTCAACAAGTGTCGATACATGAAAATAAAAATGAAAAGAAGAAAAAGAAGAATACATGAAGAAAAACACCATAGCTGAATCTCCAAGAAAAATCCAAAATCTACTGTCCCTACCTCCTCTACCCTACAGGGGAAAGCGGAAATATAGGAGTAGGTCAAACTAAAAGTCTGGTGAATGAAAATAATTACCAGTATTCTTAAGCAAGGTAAAGGTAATAGGCTTTGCAATAGTTATAGTATAAAATGAAATAAAGGAAAAGATAAAGCAAGAATAAAATACGGTTTAACTGTTTGCTTTGCTTAGATAGTTCGATTGGATTGTTTTCACTTTTCTAAAACTATTTTGATAAGGCTGAAATCCCAATCCTAGTTTAATTAGGCTGAAGTCCTAATTCTAACCTTTGATCGGCCTTCTATCTCTGTTGTGCCTATTGTAGGCTAGTCCCATCCTATGGGCCCCATGGCAAAAGACACCTGTTTACTACTTGGAACTCAATAGCGACTTATCTCCCTACACCGCGGCCGCACGCTCGACCACCGTTAGGCTCAAGCTACCTGTTGCTCCCTCTTTGGACCTCTTATTTACCCTAAACAGCATAAGCGTGTCCAACCTCACCTCCGTATGTTATGAGATCACCAATTCCTAACTAAATGGGAACGCTGCCGATACGGGTCCTAATGAACAAAATATAGTTGCGCCCCTTGTCCAAATCCTTTGATTTGAAGTTCTAATTATTGGTCATTTATCTACCCTAAACAGCATAAGCGTGTCCCAAGGGAAATGCTGCCGGTACGGGTCCTACTTCTATCTTTGCTTATTAACTTAGTATAAGTCTTTAAAATAAGCCTTTTCTGTTTTGTCTCTAATTATAACCTGTGTATTATATCTTTTCTTATTTACTTAACCCAAGGCCTAAGTTTAAAAATAAGCTACTTCTGCTATTTCCTCTATTTTCTCTTTTTAGTTATAATTACATGTTATAAACATGCTTGCAAATGTCTTAAATTTTCCTATTTCTGTCTAAGTCCAATTTATTGCAGTTCTTCTTATTTTACATCCAATTTTCTATAAATTCAGTGTTCTTATATTTTAGTCCATATTAGAGAATTATTTTCTCCTATTTATTCCATTCGTGTAAAAAGAGAATTAAAAAGAAACTGACATTTATAGAATAAATCCAAACGTAGAATAGATGTAAATAAAATGTAAATAATAGTAAATAACTATAAATACCGTAAATAACTGTAAATAATTGGGAAAGCTATAATTAATAGTAAATAATTGCAAATAACTGAAATAGAATAGCTAAAAGAAAATAGACTGCAAAACAATCTAAAATTTGCTTAAAAATAAACTGTAAATAAACTTGTGTAATTGTTGTCCCAAAATTATAAAAAAAATAACTATAGGAAACTTTATTATTTTAAATTACTTAAAATATAAAATAATTACTTAAACACTCACCTGTGGTCCTTAGCTCTTTCCTTTGGCCTTCCCGGATCCACTTGAGGGGTATAAAATATTTTAAAAAGATCTTCTCTTTAGAAAAATATTCCTTTTCGGGTCCAGCCCCAGGCAATGAACCCAGATGGAGAATATCCAAATGTGAAAAATAGCTAGGCCTAGGGTCTTATTTATAGTGTCACTTGTGGATCTTAGACCATTGGATTTAGAGATTAAATCTGGTGCAACCTTGTCATAGGCTCGATGGGAATCATCGGATGGAAGCACAGACGCAAGAGATGGAGTCAAAATAAAAAAAATGACGTGTTGAAATCAAACTGGATGAAGCCAGAAAAAGAATGCATGTGGGTCGACCTGGGTGTCGACCTACCACTTGCTAGGGTCGACCTAGCCATGGTGAGGGTCGACCCTAGGGTCATCCTTGCCTATATTTATATGTGTGTGTGTGTGTGTGTATTTCTTTTGTTTTCTCTTTTCTGGTTTATGCCGTAACTTCTTCGTTCTAGCTTCGATTTTGATAATCTATATATGAGAATTGACTAGAAAATTACCACGGACATAATGCTGCAACTCCCGTATTCCAACTCTGATAATTTCAAAAAGTAATTTTATTATTTAATTAATTCGTTAATTGATTACTATAGCTTAAATTTTAGGTTGTTACAGCATTCAATACAGTAAGCCATCAATGAATGTCCATATAACCCATGTCGCATCCCATTAATGCCGCATTTTACCAGTGTCACCCTCCAAAGTGATGCCGCTTTCTATCAATGTCACTCATCGTTACCGTTGTTTGTTATAGAGCCTGATTATTGCCTATATCGCCACTCAATAATGTCGATGCTTATCACCGCCTTCATTTATCAATGTCATTCCCAACTCCGACAACATTTAGGAGATACCATCCGTTTGTACATGCGAAGTTGATACCGAAAGTCTTCAACATTCACAAGAGTTATCAATGTAGACACCGCTTCATGATGGTGTTGCTCCACATTAAAGTTGTCTCATATCATTATAGCTTTAAAATTTTGTTGTCGTCTACTAACTAAAAGGGTCAGTTATAATAGAGTAAGCTTCCAACATCTAGAATCATTGATGTCGAATGCCTTCACTAGTGAAACAATGCTAAAGCTTTGCTATGCATCAAGGAACGTTGATAATCATCATTAAACAAGGCCTGGCACCACACGGCATTATTGACAATGAAGGACACGAATGCCGAAGTCAAGATGCTAAGTATACTACATTTCCACCAATATAAATACAGACCAAGGTGCTTTGCAGGGGGCGAATCATTCTTCTCTCTCTTCTTACATTTTGAACTTTGTAACCCTAAATTGATTTGGGGGCTCATGGCTGCTTGTAGCACTTGAACTATTGGACTTTGTACATTCGATATTATATTGAATGAAAAAAGGTATTTTAAATTATAATTTACTTTAAAGTTCCAAAGCATATATGATTAGTTAATCAAGGATCGCTTTGAACTCCAAAAAGTTCTCATATTCTTAATTTTTATATTTTCATACAATTGACTATACTAATTTATTTCATGAGCATATGATCCGACATGACTTTGCATATGACTTTACAATGGATTTGAGCTTTCACGTTCACTCCACTTAAGCCATAATTCAACCAAGTGTCGCCTTGTACCAACACTCTTAAGGTTAAATTTAGGCTCTTCGATTTCCATCATTTGCTATGGTTCACTCTCTTGCACTTTTAGGGTTGACAAAGACTTTCATTAACAAGTATTAAAGCTTGAAATGTTATTACTTTCCACTTGTCAAGTAATAAAGTTTAAGGAATAATTACAATTTAAAGCTACCAAATGATAAAGCTTATCCGATATTAAGAGTTAAACCGTTTAAATAAAAAAATAAAGCTATCGCGTGATCAAAAAGTTTCAAGCTATCGAGTATTTAGGGCACTAAATTATACAATGTTAGGACTTATAAGTTATTGAGTGCTATAGCTTGAAACCCATCGAGTATTAAAACTTATGAAGCTATCCAGTATTAAAACTCACAGCCTATCGAGTGTTAACATTTTCAACCTATTGAGTGTTAAGACATAGAGCCATCGAGTGTTCAAAGTTTAAAGTCATCATGTGTTGAAGCTTATAACCTATCGAGGAATAAAAATGAGATAGTTATCGCAAATTAAAAAGGAAAACTCTCATGCACTTTGAAGTGGGTAACAGGTCAGTAGATCCCCAAACAACTAATTAAGTGAATTTACAATAACTAAATATCAAACTTAATTTTTTCAAATAGTTCATAAGGGATCACCAATTTCCTAAATCAGTAGAAGGAACATCTAATGAAACCTGAATTCCCCAAATCATATTAAATTGAAATGCGAACATGAAATTATACAAAATCAATTCACTTTAGAAAGTTAAACCTCAAGGATCATAGTACTTTAAGAGTGGATTTGAATTTTGTTTCAATCTCAAAAGAACTAGTGAAAGTGAAAGAAGGAAGAAGATAGATATTTATAGATAAAATAAAAATAGTATACTTAGAAGAATATCTTGTATACTTAGAACTAAGTACAAAAAAGCACATAGTTCTATACTAAAGTATTAAACTCATTTTGTAATAGTAGGAAGGATAAAAGTTACACCTAAAATATTCAAAGTTTAAATAGGGTTAAATAATCAACAAGCTATCGAGTGCCAAAGTGGGAAGCGGCATCGAGTATCAAGAGGAAATGAAGCTATCAAGTGTTGAAAACAGAAAGGAACTATCATATACTAAAGGAACTAAAGCTATCGAGGTTCAATATGCAATAGGCTAACACATACAAAAGGAATTAGGGTTATTGAAGTCTAATGAGCTAAGCTGTCGCATGCTAAGGAGTAAAGCTATCGCATGCTACAGTGGGAGGCTATCGAGTACTAAGACAAGAAGCATTATTGCAAGCTGAGGAGTGAAGCTATCATATGATATAATGGGGATCTATCGAGTACTAAGACAAGAAGAGTTATCACATGCTTAGTAGTAAAGCTATCGCATGTCATAACGGGGAGCTACCGTATGTTATAATGAGGGGCTATCGCATGACAACTTTAATGCTATCGAGTACCAAGAAATAGCAAACTATCGTAGACTAACAGTAAAAGAAGCAAAAATAGGATGTTCCATTTGCCACCTTGACAATGTGCCATATGCCACCTTGACAATGTGCCACATCAACAAAATCTCAACCGTCCAAGATTGAATGATGTTATGTGTCAAAAATCTAAGAGTGTGATTTTTGTATAAATAGGCATGTACTCCCGACTATGAGGGGATAAATCCCAAACTAGTTTTCTTCCTTACTTTCATTTAGGAACTTTCAAATTTGTAACGTTAGAACTTGGGACATCCTTGCCACTTAGGTCAAATTGTAATCAATATTTTGTAATAAAGGACTTTGATATTTTCCTATTTACATATTGACTTCCTTGGCTATTGGACTATAATCATGCTTTATCAAAGGTTTTCTACCTTTGCCATGGATATTTGAACTTATTCTCCTGCATATGACTTAAACATAAGTTAGGCCTAACATTTGGACTAACAATGAGGAAATTTAGGAGTAGACCGAGAAACTTAATTCGAAACTCGTTCCTTACTATTGACTCAAGAATCCGAGTATGACACGAAGATTGAATGCATATTTAAATCAAAAGCTGATTTACTAATATTTAGAAACAAATGCCAATCTTACAAGTCTATTTTGACTTAGGAGGAGACGGGACTTTCTACCTCTACCCTAGTTCATTCTACTAAGAAGACTTCTTTAAAAAGACCCACTTTGTCCCATAGATGTTCAATGCATGTGATAGTCTTTTAGTTTCATCTTCGACACTCTCTTCATCATAGAATACTTCGTGGGAATTGAGCAAATTGGGCAGATCTTTTTAAGCCTAAATTTAATTGAAAGTTGAAGGAGTACTGATATAAGAAGTTTTTTGATGAGTTCTCCAATCTTCACATTCAGATAGAAAATTTAGAATACGAAAATAATGAGCTCACTTTAAAAGTACAAAAATTGGAAAATGATAGTAAAAACTCATCTCGTCTAAATTTTCAATTAAAATGTGCTAACAAAACTTTCGAGCTTGGCGATATTTACTCGAAATGATTCAGTTGATCTCTTAATATTATTCGTTGGAAAGAGAAAAAAACTAAAGAAATATCTATTCATGATGATTAAACACATTATTGATCCTTCTTTGGTGATAGAAAATTTAGAAAAGTGAATTAAAGAACTTTCCTGATGTTGTTCTTTACCTCTTTGGCTACTCGGTTTGATTATTCTGTAGACTATTCGATTGAAGTCATTGTTGCATTTAATTTAATGATTGGTTTCTCATTTTTTGTCCAATAAGATATCATCAATTAAAGAAGGCTTTGCCCACTAGTTATCAAATATACTAACATTTCATTATATATGGATGCTCCGACGAACTCAATGGCATAGGCAGTCTTTCTATTTGTATAAGAATGCAGCGTTGACAAGCGTGAACCATTCTTGCATTTTGGATTCCCATGGAAAGGGCAAGGAGTTGGCATACCAGCATCCTCCAATTTCTAGTCCATAAAAACCATAGGAATTTGAAATTTTATGGAAGCAAAAGGTTGTTTTGATAGTCTTTAGAAGAAGATGTATGTAAAAAAAACTAGACTTAAAAATGTCTGTAATGCTTAAACATCCACGATTGTAAATATATTTAATTTTTCATAATATTTTCAAACCCTTTTGTGAATTGACCTTGTTGATAATTGTCTATGCTCGAACACTAGATATCGAATAATACCAACACCTACATGCCTCAATCGAAAAGCATCCATAGATATTTGGTGTTGATGTACCCTTCGGTTAGCTAAACCCACCAGTTGTGCCCCTACTCTGTTTTCTATCATTACCGATGATGAAGTCATGTTCAGCATCTCTTACACGACTCTTCATTACTCGAACAAATCTTGAACCTCTCCACGGATTCCAGCATCTCGAATAGTTCACGAACCTCTCTATGGATTCCATCATTAGTCGTCTAACGAATGCTTACACTAATCTTTTCCTTGGATTTAGCCTTAGGATAGAGAATTCAACTTTCTAGTATTTGCCTAAAACGTTAACCTTGACTCTCCCTTGGACTTAACCTTAAGATAGACAGTTAAAATCTATAACATTTTTCAAAATGTTAACGCTGACATCTCCATTTGACTTAACGTTAGGATAGACAGTTCAACTCTATAACATTCCACTTTACAATCACTTCTAAAACATAGAACTCGTATATCAGTTTTGAAGTGGTTTTTAATAAGTAATACATAAGTATACTTATTAACCCCGAACTCTTCAAAACTAAATTGGTGCATTTTCAGTTAACATAATTTCGGTTCCTTAAGAAGTAAGTGAACGATATAAAGGATTCCTCCCTGTGGGATCTCATATGTATATACGTTGTTAAAGAAAGACACGTTTCATACTAATGAATCCTCCCCAGGGGATCTCAAGAAGTATGAAGCCGCGAAGATTTTATGTACTTCCTAAGGTAATTTGGTAAAGTTCGATAAAAATAAAAATGATCGTATACGGAAATCAAGTCTTGTATACTTATCACCATTTTTGACCTTCTCATCTTATGCACTCCCTCGATCAAGAGTGAAGTCAGGTAGCTTAGAGCACTGGTTGCATCTAAGCCCTACATAGACACTTAATGCTTAACTCTCACAGATAAAACACATCTGCTTTTAGTGCTAAGTATAGAATTAAATAATTTTCATAAACGAGTAAACATACAAATCATGATTAAGCCACATAAGTGACTTGTTCGTCCTTGAGATGACGGTTTCGATGACAACAACCTTAGGACTTGTTAAAAATATAAATACATACGTTATGGTTTAGATATATATGTATATGCAGCATATAAACATGCATGTACCAAGAATGAAGACTATATAGTATAGAGATACAAAACCGATGAATTCAAAGATCGAAGATATCAAGATTGAAGACTCATGAGTATCAAGAAATCAAGTTATCAAGAGTTCAAGATTTTAATAGTACAAGATAAGTATTGAGTCTAGAATTATGTTAAAACTTATTGAAAGCACTTATATCTTTATTCGAAATTTATTCGTGGAATGGAATCCACTTCGAGCCTGATAAAGGGATGGAACCCTAGTGGGATGGAACCCACGACAATATCTAGTGAAATATATAGTGGTCCTTTTTTGTTATCTACTAATTTTATAAAAATGCTTTTCAAAAATATATATCTCTTGTTTTTAAAAAATGTTTTCAAAACTTTATTTTCAAAAAGACATCTCTCTTAGCTTTAAATATTTTTGCCTCAAAACTATTTTTATCATTTTTAATATTTTGATTTCAAAATTTTTCTTGTTTTTTAACCATCTCTTGTTTTAAATATTTTAGCTTTAAAATATTTATATACTCAGATTTTAAATCACTTTATAGATTGAGATTATATATATTAAAAATTACTTCTAAACTCTTTTATATGTTTAAACTATATTTAAATATATTTACAAAGTTTAGAAATTGTTTTGACAAATTATAGAAACCAATTTTAATAAGTAAATCAAAACATCAATTTTTCCTTGAGCATGTAGATATCCCTCAACCCCCAATGTCGACATGGTGTCCGTTATTTTCAAATTTCAATTTTCAAAAGAAGTGTCTATTCGCCGTATCCTTTCACGAATAGATATGGTTGTTGCTCTACTATAAATACTAGTAAGTTCTAAATGAATTTTTTATCAGATTTCATTTATTTTCTCTCCTCTTCATCTTCCACATTTATTCTAAAGAATCCTAAACTATACTCTACCGAAATACCAAGTGAATCAAACTTGATTATCTCTTATTTGATTCTCTTCCACTCTCTCCATAAGATCATAGTGCTATTCAGAGTTATAGAATCTTTTGTAAATAACACTGTTAAGTAAACGGTGTGGTTGAGCCTTGAAATCAATTAGGTGCGATTATAGCCCCAGAAATCAATTAGGTGATCCTGTAGCCTGGTTAAATCAAGAGAGTTTGCCCTGGACTCGAATACAGGAGGGTGTATCTCGTAGCCTTGAAACCGAGGGTGTAATCTGGGAGATTATTTTGATAAATAATCTGTACGATTGTAGGGGACTAGATGTAGGGTAACTCCGAATAAGTATAAAATCCTGTTGTGTTCCTTCCTTTACTGCTTTTATTTAGTACTTGCATCTGTGTCTGACTCTGTGATATATCTGTGTCTGTAAATTGCATTTGTTGGTGATTAAATTACATAAGTTTGAAAAAGATTTAGAAAAATCTACAAAACACTATTCACCCCCCTATAGTGTTATTCCAGCCTTAAGATCCGTAATCCGCATTTCTCACATTCTAATCTCTGTATTCAAATAATACTTATTCGTAAATACTTGTATATATATTTAAAATACCTTTATAAAATATATACATACATACATGTATACTACTAATTAACTATCCTTTTCCACTCTCTACAATCTTAAAAATGTATTCATATTCCTATGTCCAAGTATAAGAATATTCACAAATGTCATAATAAGATTTCACATTTTTAAAAGTATTCAATGGGTTAAAAAAATGTTACTAAAAGATTATTACTATAACCAAAACCATTTTATACTTTTCATTATCTTTAATACATTCCGTTTTAAATATCTACTTAAATTCAAAAGCATATTCAAATGGATTAAAAACAAATATAACTAAAACATCGTTACTATAAACCCAAAACTGTTTCTATACTTAATTAAAAAGCAATATACTTTTAGTTAAATTCTCAAAACATTCATTTAGCTTAGTATTGTAACAAAACCACTTTATCCTTTTATAAAATACTTAACTTACTTTTCCAAACTTATATATGTAAATACTTCAAAAATACTTATAAATAGGTTTTAAATGTCTATACAATATATTGCTTCAAAATAACTAATTTCAAATTTAACAAAAAATTCATAAAAAATCATATTTTCTATAATAAACACTTGACTTTAAAAATTGATAAATAATCACTGAAACTATATATAAACTTGAAACCACCTTTAAAATTGTCTAATTAATTTTTCTAGACATACCTAAAAAGATTTTGAAAAACTACTTTATTTAAATAACATTTTTAACCTTTTAAAGTTTCAAATAGCAAACAAAAAAATTCAACAGAATTGCTATCAAATGTTTAGAAACGCATAGAAAGTGGTGCCGTTGGAAAAGTGTTGCAGTTTCATGTTTTTGCCACAAAACCAGTTTTAAAGCCTTAAATGTTTGATTAGTTTTCAACTAGCTAATAATTGATTTAAAGTCCAATTTTTTCTAGTAAATACTATACTTATACTACTTAATAATCATTCAAAGAATCCCGTAATGATATCTTTACAAAATCATATAAAAACAAGCCATTTCAAAGTGCAATTATAACGACCTTTCCGCTTATTAATTTTTTAAGTGTAGAGCATAACCAAATTATATACTTTCGTAATATATTCATATATAAACATTTAAGCAATTTAAAAACAAGGGATTTCGATGGGCACTTATAACAACCTTCTCTCTTCATATACGTTTAAACACTCTTCAATGCCACATACAACCAACCCAAACATGTAAACACAAGGTCAAGGTCAAGTTAAATGTTACAAAGGTTAATAGAAGTGATGATATGTAATAAAGAGTTGTCATTTGCTTTCAAAACCAAGAGGGTCCAAATTTATAACTTCATTAGTTAATGTCTTAACTTTGTATTCAAGCACAACACGTATACACATGTTATACACACACACATTGTATACTTTTCAATGGTGAGTTAACTCACCCAAAACAAAGCTACAACCAAGCACAAGCCTTAATAACACTAGAACACTTCCTACCATAACTAATAGGCCGAAAGATCCAACTTTGCTCACTTTTGCACTCAGTCACCTCCCTTTCCACTATTTTGCTCATGGCCCAAAAATGTTTTAGGGTTTGTGCTTCTTTTTTTCAAGCTATTAGTTTCCATTCCATGTTGTTATGTTGTATTAGGCCTATAGCTTGAGTTTGATGAAGTTTGGTGTTAATTTGCATTGTTTAGTAATTTAAAAATGAAGGGGTAGAGAGTGAAGAGATTATGCTATCTTTTTTATTTTGTAAAAATTGGTTTATGAAACATATGAAGAGCCTTAAGTAGAAGTTGCCAAGAGTTAACCACTCACCTCGTATCCTCCATGGAAGGTCGTCGTGTATGCTCATATCCATGTGGTTTACTTTCCACCTCACACCCCTAAGGAAATATATTCTGCCTTATGACATCACTCATGACATCATCCTACCTCACTAATTACCATTAGTGAAAAATACTATTAATTGATGATGTCAGATCACTTGAGGAAATAATCCTACCTCAGATAACTAAAAAAATAAATTTATCATAACTAATGCTATTAATCATCCTACCTCACTTGAGGAAATTTATCATAACTAATACTATTAATCATCCTACCTCACACCCCTTAGGAAATAATCTACTAAGCTTACCTTATGCTCAATAGCCTCAAGTTATTACTTAGATGATTATTCATGCTACCCCAAGAAAAATCAAATAGTCATTCCCTGAACTCTTCATAAGTAAAAAAAATAGTATGCATATACTAAAGCCCATACGATGTGCATGGATCATCCCTACGCAATATCTGATCTGATCACTTGCTCGACCATATAAATTTCACTTCCCAACTGGTATAGATCACTTGACCTCTCTAATGCAGACTCAGATAAGGTTTTCTTGATTAGAAACGTTTGTTTCCCTTACATAGCAATATATTATGATAAAAATCCTTGGGATCATATCAAGAATTCATTTCATGTGTTTTTCATTGAGAATCAGGTGAAAAATCCTTGTTCGGACTAGTGTAAATCACCTAGAAAACGTGTGCTTAAATCATGGATCAAGAACAGTCATGTGAATAAAATGATCTACGTACAACTTACGTATTTTATCCTTGGCTTTTTAACTACACCAATAAATTTTTAATCACACTCATCTACACAAATAGTATATCATTCAATACTAACACCATTTATGAAGTATTTCATAAAAACATAACTAAAGTTTACAAACATTTAATAAAGACATAACATTATTTCTAAAATATTTCATAAGGGCATAACTTTAAGTTATTACTCGTATAATATTATACTATATCCTTAGATTATGCAAAAATCATCAAATTCATTTTACTTTTTAAATTTCAGATGAAGGCCCAAAATAAATTTGGGTTTTATGACCTAGTCAACATTTTTGACTTCTTTAACCGTCAGGTTAGACAAGCTGCTAGGAAGAGCATGATACTGGTATCCAAACTCAGATCTAGAGTATATGTATGACTCAGAATTTTACAGCCTTGAATTGTGAATATTTAATAAATTTTAAATATTAAAATGATAGGCTTTACAATTAAAATATAACTCTTTTAAATAATAACAAATGATGGTAAAATGGATTCGTAACGACCCAGGATTTTGCCACTTTGAAATAGACTATTTAAATATATTTTATATAATCAATAAATGGATTCTTATTAGTAAATAAACATATTTTAATTATTAAATAATGATGATAAAATAGTTTTAAATTTTTTTTACCAATATAGATAGTTCACATAAAAACAGAAAATGTAACCGAAGAACGATTTTCAAAATTTCGAATTTTCGACACCTGAAAGGCGTCGGGAACATTGTGCACACTTGGTGCAACATCCACACATTTATATATGTTAGGATTAGTATTAATTAAGTATACTTATGTATATTAGTTTTTATATATATATTAATACTTAAGCATGGATGTGACATATTATGTATAAAAGGCATATATACATATAAACAAACTTATATGCATACAAATCATCTCCATACCCTAAGACACATCTAAGCATTTGCATGATTTAGGGAGGTAGTAGTGAGGGGGTAATGTGTGCTAGGTACGGGAGAGGCATGGTGTAGCATGCATGAGATTATATTATTTTATGCTAAGGGTATTTTAGTATTTTCTAATTTTTTATGCTTATAAATACATCAACCTTCTCATGTCATTCACTTTACACTCTCATTTCTTCATTTCCATTTTCCTAACATTCTTCTTGCATTCTTTTATTTCCATGGCTTCCATCCTGAAGTTCATGGCATAAAACACTTGTTCTTCCCCTTCCATCGGCTTAAAACTAGCTTATTCCTTCTCTACTTCATTCTACTTCACTTTAAATTTAAAAACAACACCCATAACTCCCCATTTTTCGTCACGGTCATTCCCTATAGCTATTAGGTCGAGCCCTAAAGCACCTCTAAGGCCCACTAAGTCAAGTCATTTGTATAATAACGCATTGTTCTAGTCGCACTCGTGAAGTTAGTCCAAGTTTTGTTAAGTTAGTAAGCAATTTGGTGAGTAAAGATTGTGTTTTTAAAACTCAAGTTACTAACTTTTAAAGTTGTAAATTTATGTTTTGAAATGTTGCTTAAGTATGTAGTAATTTTATATGTTGTGTATGCATGCATATATGTTGATTTGGTGTTGATTGTTTGTACCGAAGTTTGAGTGGGCGATAAAGCTTATACCTTGAATATTGATAAAGTTAGTTAGTATTTGTGAAGCTGTGCTATAATATTATGATGTGGTATTGTGATTGAATGTTGTATTTTTTGTATGTGGGTTCATGACACAAAGATAGCGATTCGCTAACCAAAAGCGACGTAGAAATCTGCGTTTTGTCAAAAGTTTGATTTTTGTTTCAAAATAAAAAGTTTTCAAGTTTAAAACCTTGATTTGGTTTTCAAAAGTTTATTTTCATGTTTTAAAGAAGATAAGAGTTCAAAAGGGAAGTTTTAAAAGTTAGAAAAAAAATCAAGTTTTGAAATTATGGATCCGCATAGCGATAGTCGCTATACGCGCAGTTCAAGAAAAACGAACTAAATTTTCTAAATCTTAAGTGTTTACACTTAAAAACTCTATAGAAACTATTTTCTAATTTTAATTAAGTAATTAGAAAACAATCATTTAGTTAATTAATTATTTAACGATTATTTAATTGATTCATTAATTAATAAAGGTAATTAGTACTTAATCATTTGTTAATAATGTTTTTTAAACTTAAATGTTAATCAATTAAATTAATCATGGTTTGTTACTTAATTAAAATTAATTATTATTTAATTATTAATTGAAGATTAATTAATAATTTATTTATTTAAGATAATTATTAATTATAAAGGGGATTTATTTAATTAATGTTTGATCAAAGTTAACTATATTTTAGTAAGGTTTAATTACTTTTAATTAGAGTTTAATTACAATTTAACAAAGATTTGATTCTTATTTACAAGGGCTTTAATTTATTTTGAAATCGCTTTAATTTTAAGTAATCAGTTTTGTTTTAAACCGTTTTCATTTCAAATTTGTTTTGGGTCAAGGGATTTCTATATCACTTACCCTTAAGTAACCCCATATGATTAGGAAAACTAAATGATATCTATTAGCATAACAAAACATCATTCTGCTATTACAATAAACTTGGACAATTACTTAAGTTGATTGATTGTTACGTGTTGATACCTTATATACCTATTGTTATGTGATGCCATGTTAAACCGGATAAGAAAAATCAAACTAAAAGCAACATTATGGTCATTTAAGCTCCGTTTCATTTTTGTAAAAATAAATATTTCATTTTCTTTTGAAATGGTTTCAAAATTATTGCATTTTGAACAAGATATTTAAAGATTGATTTGAAAAATGGTTTTATTAAAGATCTTTTTAACTAATGGAAATTATTTTCCAGGTTATAAAAGGAAGTTTTGTATAAAGAGTTTTATAAAGGAATTCGGAAATTTATAAGGTGATTTGGGGTAATGGATTTGAGATTTTAAGCAAAGAAGAGTTCATAAATAAGGAATATCTATAAAATGGATTTTCTTATTAAAGGAAGTTAATTTGATTTAGGATTATTTAAGAAGTTGTTTAAACAGGACAGGTTATAAAGAAGTTTTATAAATGATTTTGGGGTATTTATAGAAGATGGTTTAGAAAATGATTTGGATATTCATAAAGGAATTTTATAAAAAGGTTTGGATATTTATATGAAATTTATATAAAAAGTTTGGATATTTATAAAAGTAATTTATATAAATTATATTGAATATTTTTAAAGCGTTTTGTAAATGAATTTGGAAGTTTGAGAAGTATTTTGAAATGGGTTTGGATTTCAAGTAAAGTGATTTCATGAATGAAATAGATTTGATTAAAAAGGAATTATCGAAAGGAGTATAAAAAGAATTTGAGATCTAGGTTTCTCTAAACTGACCTTTTAAAAATGGTGGTATGGAACATCCGTTCTGCACTTAACACAGAAGGAATAGTGTTTAGGGTTGTCCTTACCTCTAACTTAAACAACATTTGTTTAATTCTTCTTACATGATGTGGAAGTAGGAAGTTATTCGCAAATGTATGAACATACTTATGTTAGATAGATAAGTATATGAATGTTTTAGACAAATGTTTTTGGAAGAGATCAATTAAATAAAGGTTTGTTTTGAGGCTTAGTGATTGTTTTGGATAAATAAATCTCAAGTGGAATTGGTTGTTGTTTGTTAATTTAATAGTTAAATAATCTACTATCAAATATGAAACTGTTTGGACTCAGGAGGTATGTCGGGAATATTCGAGTTCCTCGATAAGGACTTGATTGCTTAGTGCATACTTTCAAAAGAATTGAAACTGAGTCAGCCAAAATTTATCACTTAGTTTTGGAGACACCGGTCCTTGGATTTATTCGAACCACTCTAAAACTAATAACGAATGATGTTAAATCATATTCAAGTGTACTATGGTGTTATACTATTCTTCCTTAGGGTGATTCCAAAATGGAAGATAGTAATATGGAATGTTTGTTCGATCCCGAAACAACTTGTGCAGATGAATGTTGGCATTGTATCTCTACCGTGAGGACAGTGTTAGCATTCAAAGATGGTTCACTGGTATGAAAGAAGGTAAAGTGTAGCCTTAAGCCTCACAACTAGGAAAATGGAAAAAATAGGGCATGCTATAGAGCTAAGTGGTCACCTACCATTTGGAGCCGCCATCCCATTCTAGATTGTCCATGTTCGAATTGTTTTGCGCATCACCGTGATAGTATAAGGCCTCGGTGTGAAAAAGGGATGGGGTTATCTGGTTCTCCATGTTAAAAGGGCAGCCGACTTTGTGTAGTAAGGGTACACGAAGTTCTTGTCAGACTCTGGTGCATTTTCTGAAGGTGTACCATCGGAAGGTAGTTCCTTACCTTGCCATAGTATGGAATCAATCTCCAATATGTGCCTTTACGGCTTTGATTTCAGAGCCTAGTATGCTTGAATATAATATGGTAACAATTTCAGTTCTTTTGATATTTATTCGAAACCATTAACATTATTATAATAACACTAGATTTTTTATATACAAATGTTTTGGTTATTGTAAGGTAATACCCATCCGTGATTATGCGTGGCATGTTCTTATGTGATGCCTTTAATTTAAAGGTTTTTATAAAGTTAAAGTCTTAGGCTTTATTTACACCATTTCCATGTCAAATTTGAATGGGCAACCAAGTAGTTTAGGTTTTCCACATATTCATTTTGGAGGAGCTTGGAGCAGGTGGCTTCATCGATAGTTAGTTATTTTTTTGTTTTCCACTGTGTTATATGTATGTTGTATCAGTTACATAGGGATAGACTGTTATAACTGTCCTAGGGTAGAATTTGTGTTAGTATGACTCTGATGTAACATTTTTGAAATGACTTTGTAATATATTATATTGAGTAATATATAGTGTTCTGTTGTATTATGAGATTCTTTGTTGTTTAGTTTTCTTTTCTTCTATCTGTTCTTTCTTTTACCCCAAATGACCTATTTTTCGGATGACTAAATGATCGGCACACGAATACCGAGGATGTATTAAGTGTCGTCTTTGGTAGTAAGAAAGGCGGATTATTATATTTGGTATCAGCGCTTAGGTTGAGCGAACGCCAAAGCTTTGATGGGGTAAATTCATTATAGATAGGGTCAGCAGTACCTTAGAATGATTCTGATTTATATATATATATATATATATGAGTGCATATGTATTAGTGAATAAAAACATTTTATATTGTGTTGTTTGATCTGTTGAGTAGCTTAAGAATTTTAGTCGATGCGCCCGATCAACGTTATCAATAAGGATTTCCTAAACACTTGAACAAGTTCAATTGACATAATATTGTTTTAAATTTGGTAAATGAAATAATTTTACCTAGGAATATATATTCCTATACATAAAAAGGGACAATTTTGAAAATCTATGTAGTTATCTATGAAGAGAGTAGGTTAGGAGTTAATAATTTAAAATTATTAGCATTTAGGGTTTAATTAGACATGCTCATCTAGTTTTGAGCATTGCATATCATAGGTCGAGTAGATAGAATTTGTAGGAACATTGAATCAAACACCTTGTGAATTTAGTTTCACAATTTGACTATAAGGCTTTCGACGATATGTAGGGTTAAAATAGAATTTTAATAATGGTGTTTATTAAAAGAAAATCCTCAGATAAATTTATAAAATTAATTAAGAGAGATGATTTAACAAATTAGAACTATTAAATGTGTTTAAAATATGAAAAGGTTTTTGAGAATTTTAAATTCCGGGGGCTTTGATAAATTCTAAATGATTTTGGAAAATAGTAGCAATCTTTCTTAAAGTTATTTTAAGATATAGATATTTTAAAATAAAGTTTGACAATAAGGCTTTCTTTGGACAGTTTGGGGATTAGTCTTGATATGTTTTGTGATGATCAGAATAATCTTCTAAGTGATAATCGAATGTTTTCTTAGACATATATGATGGTTCGCTTAGTAAATTATTCTCTTTGTCATTGTACAATCGAGCCGAGTTCAAGTCTGAAGGAATCCAAAGCAAGTGGATGATTTTGTTAGAAACTATTTGTCTATAAATAATATTGTTTCGAGAAGAAATTTGAAAAAAAGGAAATATTTTTTATTAAGTAGTTTGAGTTTCTTGGAAATAACTAAAAATGGGTAAGAGATATGTTCGTTGGTGAACACTTCTCTTGAGTATTACCCTTCTTAGTAAAGGGGTATAAGATACTATTTGGTAGAACCTAGTGCCTTGACATCGTTTTGGAGTTACTCAGGCCATATGTGTATTTTCAAAAGGCTTTTGAAATAAAACCCGGGTATTGTGTTCTTAAATCCCTTAAAAGGAAGAATTTTCAAAATAAAACAATATTTTGATTAAAAAGGTGGATTAATAAATGAAGTTTTAATTAGGTTAAATTTAATAAACTTTGTTTATTTAAACCATGTCTTTTGATTTTTACATCTAGGATGTGAAGAATTATTTGATGTTATTAGGTCGGCTAACAGACATTTTACCTTAGTAGTGTCTAAGAAAAAGTAGAATTTAGGATGGAGTTTAGATACCAGCATTCTACACTTCTTGGCTACTTAACAGACTAATTTGGGTAAAGAGGTTGATTTGGTTGACTTGGTTTCAAGAACCAAATCATTTTGTCCTACATCTAATAGTTAAAATTAAATAGAATTAAAAATAAGATGTCAGTACATACCTTTGGATGTAGAAGACTTATTATATAAGTTAATAAATTTAAAAATTGATTCTTATGAAGCTTGGTGGGGGGGGGGGGGGGGGTAGAAAGAAATTAGATAGTAAGAATCGTTATATCAGTGCATAGGTTATATGAAGATCATTTCTCCTTTTCACATAGTCTTGATTCAAGATTCGAGTATATAACTGGAGGTGTTTTACACCATTCCGAACAAGGTTTATCACTCAATTTTTGACGGTGAGCGTTGGTGAGGGTTCTTATGTGGAACCGAAAGTTGCCTATCATAGTTTATAGCCACGCAAGGAGAATAGATGTTTCTAATTAAGAGGTCCGATCAAAATCCGCACTAGGAAGTTGGGTGAGTGATACTACTTCGGAAATAAAGTTATGTGTTCGAGTGAATGATCAAATCATATTTTACTAGGAATGATCTATGTACCTCATACGGATTGATGAATATATTAAGTGTTTCTAGGAATTAGGGTTGTAGTACAATTTCGAGGATGAAATTCTTTTAAGGGGAGAAGAGTGTAACGGCCTGAAATTTTACTGCTTTGATTTTTGAATATTTAATAAAATTTAAATATTAAAATAATAGGTTTTACAATTAAAATATAACTCTTTTAAATAATAACAAATGATGGTAAAATGGATTTGTAACGATCGAGGATTTTTCCACTTTAAAAATAGCTATTAAATATATTTTATATAATCAATAAATGGATTTTTATTAGCGAGTAAACCCATTTTAATTATTTAATGTTGATGATAAAATAGTTTTCAATTTTTTTATCAATATAGGTAGTTCAAATAAAAATAGAAAATGTGATCGAAGTACATTCTCCGAAATTGCAACTTTTCAACACCCGAAAGTCGTCGGGAACATTGTGCACATTTGGTGCAACATGCACACATTTATATATGGTAGGATTAGTATTAATTAAGTATACTTATGTATATTAGTTTATATATATATACACATATATATTAATACTTAAGCATGGATGTGACATATTATGTTATAAAAGGCATATATATACATAAAACAAACTTATATGTATACAAATCATCCCCATACCCTAAGTACACATACATGGAAGCATTTTCATGATTCAAGGAGGTAAGAGTGAAGGGGGTAATGTGTGTTAGGTATGGGGGAGGCATGGTGTAGCATGCATGAGATTATATTATTTTGTACGAAGGGTATTTTAGCAATTTCTAGTTTTCTATGCTTATAAATACATCAACCTTCTCATGTCTTTCACTTTACACTCTCATTTCTTAATTTTCATTTTCCTAACACTCTCTTGCATACTCTTATTTCCATGGATTCCATATTGAATTTCATGTCATAAAACACTTGTTCTTCGACTTCCATCCACTAAAACTAGCTTATTCCTTCTCCACTTCATTCTACTTCACTTTACATTCAAAACAACACCTATAACTCCCCATTTTTCATCATGGTTATGACCTATAGCCTCGAGGCCGAGCCCTAAAGCACCTTCAAGGCCGACTAAGTCAAATCACTTGCATCATAGCTCATTATTTTATTCGCATTCGTGAAGTTAGTGCAAGTTCGGTTAAGTTAGTAAGCAATTTGGTGAGCAAAGTTCATTTTTCTAAAACTAAATTTCCTTACTTTTTAAGTTGTAAATTTATGAGTTAAAATGTTTCTTAAGTATGTAGTAATGTTATATGTTGTGTATGCATGCATATATGTTGATTTGGTGTTGATTGCTTATACCCAAGTTTGAGTAGGCGATAAAGCTTATACCTTGAATATTGGAAAAGTTAATTAGTATTTATAAATTAACGTCCTTGCTTATATTGTGCTATAACGTTATGATGAGGTATTATGATTGAATTTTGTATTTGTTGTACATGGGTTCATGATGCAAAGGTAGCGATTCGCTAACCAAAAGCGACGTAGAAATACACTTTTTGTCGGAAGTTTGATTTTTGTTTCAAAATAAAAAGTTTTCAAGTTTAAAACTCTGATTTGGTTTTCAAAAGTTTATTTTTCATGTTTTAAAGAAGATAAGATTTCGAAAAGGGAAGTTTTAAAAGTTAGAAAGAAAAATCAAGTTTTGAAATTACGGGTCCATATAGCGATAGTTGTTATACGCGCAGTTCGCGAAAAACGAACTAAAGTTTCTAAATCTTTAGTGTTTACACTTAAAAACTTTGTAGAAAATATTTTCTAACTTTAATTAAGTAATTAGAGAATAATTATTTATTTATTTAATGATTTTCAATTGATTGAGCAATTGATAAAGATAATAGTACTTAATCATTTGTTAATAATGTGTTTATAAACTTAAATGTCAATATGTTAAGTTAATCGTGATTTGTTACTAAATTAAAACAAATTACTATTTAATTATTAATTAAGGATTATTTAATTATTATTTAAGATAATTATTAATAAATTAATTTTTAAATAGGGGTTTTATTTAATTAATCTTTAATTAAAGTTAATTGTATTTTAATAAGGTTCAATTAAGTTCTAATTACTTTTAATTAGAGTTTAATTACAATTTAACAAGGATTTGATTCTCATTTAGAATGGTTCTAATTTAATTTAAAATCTCTTTAATTTTAAGTAATTGGTTTTGTTTTAAACTGTTTTCATTTCAAATTTATTTTAAGTCAAACCCCATATGATAAGGAAAACTAAATGACATCTATTAGAAAAAACACCATCCTGCTACTATAATTAACTTGGATATTTATATAAGTTGATTGACCGTTATGTGTTAATCCCTTATATACCTATTGTTATGTGATTCCATGTTAAATTGGATAAGTAAAATCAAATTAAAAGCATCATTGTGGTCATTAAGACTCCGTTTGATTTTTGTAAAGATAAATATTTCATTTTATTTTGAAATGGTATCAAAGTTATTGCACTGTGAACAAGATATTTAAAGAATGATTTGACAAATGGTTTTAATAAAGATGTTTTTAGCTAATGGAAATGGTTTTCCAGATTATAAAAAGAAGTTTTTTATAAAGACTGTATAAAGGGATTTGAAAATATATAAGGTAATTTAGGGTAAATGGATTTGAGTTTTTAAGAAAAGAAGAGTTCATAAATAAAGGAGATCTAAAAATTGGATATGCTTATTAAAGTAAGCTAATTTGATTTAGGATTATTTAAGAAGTTGTTTAAAATGAAAGGTTATAAAGAAGTTTTATAAATGATTTTGGGGTATTTATAAAAGAAGTTTTAGAAAATGATTTGAATATTCATAAAGGAAGTTTATAAAAAGGTTTAGATATTTGTTAGAAATTTGTATAAAAAGTTTGAATATTTTTAAAAGCAATTTATAAAAATTATTTTGAATATTTATAAAGGTTTTATAAATTAATTTGGATGTTTGAAAAGTATTTTCAAATGGGTTTTGATTTGAAGTAAAGTGATTTCATGAATGTAATGGATTTGACTAAAAAGGATTTATTGAAAGGAATATAAAAAGAATTTGAGATCTGGGTTTATCTAAACTGGCCTTTTAAAAATGGTGGTATCAAACATCCATTCCACACTTAACACCAAAGGAATAGTGTCAAGGGTTGTCCTTACCTCTAATTTAAACAACATTTGTTTAATCATTTTAACATGATTTGGAAGTAAGAAGTTATTCGCAAATGTTTTGTGAATATAATTATGTCAAAGAGATAAGTATATGAATGTTTTAAATGAACGTTTTTGAAAGAGATTTGTTAAATAAAGATTTATTTTGAGGCTTAGTAGTTTCTATAGATAAATAAATCACAAATTGAATTGGTTGTTGTTTGTTTATTTGATTGTTAAGTAACCGACTATCAAATCTAGACCTGTTTTGAATCAGGAGGTATGTCGGGTATATTCAAGTTCCCAGTAAGGACTTGATTGCTTAGTGCCTACTTCCAAAAGAACTGAAATTGAGTTAGCCAAAATTTGTTGCTTAGTTTGGGAGACACAGGCTCCCGAATTTATCCTACCACTCCAAAACTAATAACGGACGATGTTAAATCATATGGAAGTGTGCTGTGGAGTTATAATATTCTTCCAAAGGGTGATTCCAAAATGTAAAATAGTAATGTGGAATGTTTGTTCGATCGTGGAACAACTTGAATGGTTGAATGCAGGAATTGTATCTCTGCCTAGAGGGCAGTGTTAGCATTCCACGATGGTTTGTTGGTATGAAAGAAGGTAAAGCGTAGCTTCAAGCCTCACAACTAAGGAAACGGAAAAAACAGGGTATGTAGCAAAGCTATGTGCTCAGCTACCGTTAGGAGCCGCCATCCCATTCTAGATTGTCCATATTCGAACTGTTTTGCATGCAAACACCTTGGTAGTATAAGGTCTCAGTGTCGAAAGATGAATTAATGCGGTTCGCCGTGTTAAAGGGGCAGCCAGCTCTGTATAGCAGGGGTACAAGAAGTTCTTGTCGGTGTCCGGTGCATTTTTTGGAGGTGTACCATCGGAATGTGGTCCCTTACCTTACCATAGTATGGAATCCAATCTCCAATACATGCCTTTACGGTTTTGATTTTAGAGCTTAATATGTTGGAGTTTAATATGGTTACAATTTCAGCTATTTTGATATTTATTTGATACCATATATATTATTATAATATCACTGGAATTTTTTATATACAAATGTTTTCGTTATCGTAAGGTAAAAACCCATTCGTGTTTATGTGCCGCATGGTCTTACGAGATGCTTTTGATTTAAAGGTTTTTATAAAGTTAAAGACTTATTATTTACTCACACCAAACCCATGTCTGACCTGAAGTTTATTTCCCTTTTCCTAAACTCTTGGGTGCTCAAATTTGAATGGGCAGCCAAGCAGTTCAGGTTTTCTGCAGATTCATTTTGAGGAGCTTGGAGTAGGTGGCTTCATTGATAGCTGGTTATTTTCCTTGTTTTCCATTGTATTATACGTATGTTGTATTAGTTAGATAGGGATGGACTATTATAACTATCCTAGGTAGAATTTGTACTAGTATGACTCTGATATAACATTTTTGAAATGAATTTGTAATATATTATGTTGAGTAATATATTGTTATGTTGCATTGTGAGATTCTGTGTTGTTTAGTTTTCTTCTCTTCTATCTGTTCTTTCTTTCACCCCAAATGACTCGTCTTTCGGATGACTAAATGATCGGCACACGAATACCGATGATGTATTAAGTGTCGTCAGTGGTAGTAAGAAATGTGGATCGTTACAGCCTACTCTCCTTATACAGCCCTAAGATAAAGATGTTTACTAATTGGCCCAGTAATGTCAAATATTTTTACTTAACATGGATGTTCAATAAATTTTGAACTTGTTTTAACTTTACTACTTTTTAAATTTAATATTTGGAAAAACTCAACATTTGTATTTTCAAAACACTTAGCCTTAAGTTCTATAACAATCCCGAAGTTTCGGGCTGGCTAAAATAGTTGAAAAATATGTTTCATTCTAACAAATGAAAACTATCAAACAATCATATCATAACAAGATGAACATATCACACTGTCATAATACATATGATACATGTGTCAATAAAACAACTTATCAACGTTACACTTATTTATTAAACATACTTTACTAGAAATGGAAGACAAGAAAATGTAACGACCTTCCTTTTTGACTCTTGTAAGTCGACACTTAATACGTCCACTATATTCAAATGCCGATCATCCAAGTGCCGTAAAGGATAGATTGTTTGGGTGAATAAAAAGAAAAAGAACAGAGGGAACAGAATCTCACAGCAGAACGATAACATATAATATAACAATGACAATATAAGATGTCACTTTAAGATACAAGGTATACCAAAGTTATAAACAAACCTCATCAACCTGGATAGTTATAACTTCTTGACCTTACAAATGCTGATGGGTATACATAATAATATAGCAGAAAATAAAAATACCATGGCAGGTGAACATCCATCTCTATGCCTGAGCTTCACGTCTCACCAACGACAACCTGGAAATTTACTCGGTCAGACTTGAGCATTATAATAAAATAACACAAAGATCAGTCTGGAAAACTAGCATGAGAAAACTCAAGAAATATTTGAAACATGTAACAATTCTATGAGACCACACCGCTAAATACGGAACGGGTTCTTACTTCACAAGAACAACATCCATGAAAGAAAGAATGGAAACAAATTAGAATAAAACCCACACTTGAAAGAATAGGCATAAACAAGATCAAAATCCAAACTTACTGAATGGATACAAATATTCAAACGTTGAAATGAGCTTTAAGCACTTCTCAATGTAATTAAGTAAATAATTCAAAGGTTTGAATCGAAAAAAAGTAAAGGAAAAGTTTTCCAACAACGACTACGAGGATGCACCCCCCTTACCGAAGTATTCCCCTAGAAAATATACTTCAAAACTACGATGGCTCTCGAAAAATGTACAAGCCGAACTCCGTCAACCTACTGAGTATCCGAGTATTTCACATCTTTGCACGCATCAAACAAATCCAATCTAGAGTGGATGCGAAGATACCATAATCGAAGTAACCCCACATAGCTTGACATCCACTCATGCTTTGGTTTTATTCATTTTCGACAAAGGGTATCAATGCTTAAATGAGTCACAAATCGTTTGAGATCGATAATATACAATGAAGGTAGGAGAATCGATTGTCAATAAATCAATTATCGGAGAAAATCAAAATTATCATATATGGAAATTAAACCTCATGCTCTTGCCATTACTCATCGATTTCAAACTTTTACTATCCCTCGGTTGAAAATGAAGCCGGGCAAGTTAACGTAGTGTTACCTGTAAGCCTTGCCTTGACGACAATTTTAACCTTCGAGATAGAAACGAGTTTCCATACCTCAACGTTTAGCACTAACAATTCAACTAAATCCTTTCTATATAAGCGACATTGTTTATGGAAATTTAATTTCTTGTCCTTTTCATAATTGAATCAAACTTTTAAAACTTTTAAAAACCGATCTTGTGCTTCGTTCTCACATCACAAATATTAACTTTAAATAGCTATAAAAACACTCTTTAAAATATTCTTTTAAAGATCTACTATATTTCTAAGTGTGTATAAAATGAAGGTAAAAAACAAATGTCACTAAAACAATTTTTTTTATAAATCAAAAACCAATTACACTTAGCTTTATTTTAAAACTGTTATCCTGCTTTTTGGCAAGGCCGTGACACCAAGAATTAACTGGAAACTGGGGAAAGTTCGTCCCGGAAAGCGGTATACACAGGTTCGCTGTGGATACTGGTAAATTTTTCTCGAGTCCGGATCGAGCTACAATCAACATGACATGACAAGAAAAGCCATGAAAGCCGACATTCCTGTTGAGATTAGGTTTTGATTCATGACACGAAGCTATCACTATGACATACATATATGACGACTGCTACGACAAAAAGAGAGACAAGGGGATGAGACTTTAAAAACTAGTGCATCAACTATGGTATTTTGTTTTTGAGTCTTAGGTCAATATTGTAAAATCTCTCCTCAATTACGTCTACATTAGCTTATATATTTAATCATCGTATTTATCCAAAAAATTATAGATATATATATATATAAGTTTAAATTATAAAAGTGTTTTAAAGTTATAGAAATTAATATACCTATGTAAACTGTGCTTACTACACAAATTTAACCACGTCAGTCGACTGATCGAGATAACCAGTCGACTGACACTGGGAATTTTGTGCAGCATGCACAAATACATAGACATACGAATTTAAATTTAAAAACTAATTTGAATGTTCAGTCGATTGACCTAGAGGCTCAGTTGACTGAATTTCTATAATAGCCACTTTTCGAAAAGACATGACTTTTGTGAAGAGTTGTGAACCTCTAACGAAAAGATTCGGACGTAACACTTCAATCGAAACTCTTCACCAATAGTCGCTATTTTCTAACCTTCATAAATACAAACTCCAACTTGATTACAAATCACTAAATCACAATCGAATTCTCTTATTTCTGTGATCTAACTTTCTGAAATCTATTTGCTATCATACTTTCAATTATTCTGCATTAAAGCAATACTATACCTTTCTATTCTTTGTATACTTGAAATATATGTATTTATACTCGAGGAGAAGATTATAGGAAGGGTGTACTACAAGTGACAAATCCATGTTATCAGAACACACACAAGTCAAAACTATTTTCTGTATTTGTTGAAGTCCTGTTCTGCTGCTCAGGCGAGTGTAGTCCTCTTCGGCTGTTGAGGCGAAATCCTGTTTTGCTGCTCAGGTCCCTGTTCGGCTGCTCAGGGGTGTATAGACCTGTTCCTATAGGTTAAGTGAGGGTTGTTGTTTTAGTGAAATTGCAGAAGGAGTCTGGGACTGGACGTAGGACGGTGCTCCGAACCAGTATAAAAATCTCTGGTGTCATTTTACTATACTGCTTTTATATTCCTCACTATTTACAGTATTACTATTATCACTTTACTTTGTATCATTATATATCCAAATTACACGATCCATGGCTCACTATCATTTGGTATTAGAGCAAGGTCATCATATAACAGTAACATAGTTATCTGATAATCTAATAATATAGACACCAACACTAGCACCAACACTAGCATTAACACTACTTCATTGAACGACAATCCACTGCACATCCACCACTATTTAATGGCATGAATTATAACTATTAGGCCACCCGAATGAGAATATATATGCAATAAAATGGTTTTGATTCATGGAATATAACTCAGACAGAATATACTATTCCTACTGAAGAATATTCCACTTGGTCAAATACACAGAAACTAGATGCCACAGCTAATGCAAAAGCCATGAATATGTTGTTTTGTACCTTATATAAAAATGAGTTTAACCATGTTAGCATGTGCAATACTGCATATAAAATATGGCGTACACTCAAAATTACACACGAACGAACCAACAAGGTCAAACAAAGCAAAATATACATGCTCAAAAGTCAGTTTCAAAACTTTAGAATGAAAGAAAATGAATCTATAAATGACAAGTAGTCAAGATTTCGGGATATCTATCATTCATTAGTAGGACTAGGAGAAAAATATTCAGACTTTGATATTGTATTCAAAATCCTTAACTCTTTAACGGAACAATAGGAAAGGAAAGTTCCCGCTATTGAAGAAGCGAACGATATTTCCAAAATAACTCCGGAAGAGTTAATAGGAAATCTAATGTCTTATGAAGTGAATTTGCAGGCAAAAAGAGTTCAAGCTCAAGATAAAATGAATATAGCATTTCATGCAAAACAAGAAGAATCGGGTTCAGACAAAGACAACCTAGCCTTTATTGCCAAGAACTTCAAGAAATTCTTGAAATATAGAAAAGGAAATAGAAATAATGGTAAGAAAAGCTCAAACAGCAATAAACCACCATCTTTATCAGTTATGGAATGTTTTAAATGTCACAAAAAGGGGCATATGCAGAAGGACTATCCAGATCAAAAGAAAGAATAACGAAATAAAAGGAAGGACAAATTCAAAAGAAAAGCCTTTTCAGTCACATGGGATGATTCAGATTCCTCATCTTTTTCTTCGGGAAGTGAAAGTGACGGTGATAATGAACAAGCTAACATATGTTTTATGACTAAAGCTAATGAGGTTATTGATTTAACTTTTGATGATATGATAGAAATAAATTCTGAATTATTAGATACTTTAAAAAGTCTCAAAAGAAAATATAAAGAGGCTGTAGAAAATCAGAACAAGGCAGAATTCGAAAAAGATATGCTTAAAGACGAGAAGAAAATATTGAAAGAAGAACTTGAGAAAACTCAAGAATCTCTTTCATATGTTAATTCTCAACTTATATTATCGAGTCAAGAAATTGAAACTCAAAAAGAAAAGAATGCTAGTCTTGTTTCTAAAAATCATGTTTTAAAAACTAATTAAAATGGTAGAACTAGAAAATTCAAGTTTAAAGACCAAACTAGATGGAATCACTAAAAATGTTTCAAATTTCAATAAAGGAAGAGAAAATTTATCTAGAGTAATTGAGAATTCACATTCTGTTAGTAATAAAAATGGTTTAGGATATAAGAAGAAAATCAAGAATTCACAATCTAGTATTTCAAATAAAGTTAAGTTTGATAAAACATCCACATCTTCAAATAGATTAGTTTCTAAAACTACAAATATATGGGTACCGAAAACTAATAACAAACTAATACGGAAAAAGTATATTAGCTCATTTATAGAAGATGTTCATAATAATAAAAACTATATTTATAAAAGGGATACTAAACCCTCTTGGGATTGGTTTCCTAAGACCTAACTCTTAGGACCCTATTAAAAAGGTGGGTACCAACGTTATCTCATATTTTTTGCAAGTCCCACTCAAGAAAAGAGGAAAATGGATACTCGACAGTGGTTTCTCAAAACACATGACAGGAGACAAAGATATGCTGATAAATATTACATACTCAGATGGAGGTTCTGTCACTTTTGGAGATAATTCAAAGGGATATATCATCGGCAAAGGCGATGTGAGCAATTACGGTATATCTAATTTACCTCTTATTACAAACGTGTTATTAGTTAAGAATCTAAAACATAATCTATTAAGTATAAGTCAGTTATGCGATAAAGGTTTTAAAATATCATTTTCTGAAAACAAATGTAGTATTCTTGATTAGAATCAAAATCTTATTTTCGAAGGAAATATAGGTAAAAACATTTACGTTTTGAATATGAAAGTTAAAACTCATATATGTGTTTAATAGCTAAAGAAAATGATCCTTGGATATGGCACAAACGATTCTGTCATATCAACTCAAAAATATAAATAAAATTTCTAAAAATAATCTTGTAAAAGGATAACCAAATATGCATTTTAAAGTTAATAATATATGTGACTCACGTCAATTAGGTAAATTAACTAAATCTTCGTTTAAATCTAAGAAAGTTATTTCGACATTACAATCGCTTGAGTTACTTCATATGGATTTAATTTTCCCTACCCAAATTCAATCCATAAATCATAATAAGTACGTATTTGTAATAGCTGATGATTTTTCTAGATATACATGGACTATCTTTATGAAAAATAAAAGTGATACCTTTGAAAATTTCAAAACATTAGTTAAAAAATTCAAAATTTAAAAGGTATTATAATTAAAAATATTAGAAGTGATCACGGAGGTGAATTTGAAAATATACAGTTTGATAACTATTGTAAAAAGAAAGGAATATTTCATAATTTTTCATTTCCTAGAACTTCACAACAAAATGGAGTTGTAGAACGAAAGAATCGAACTCTACAAGAATGTGCAAGAACTTTACTAAATGAAAGTACGTTACCAAAATTTTTTTGGGTGGAAGCGGTTGCAATTGCTTGTTATGTTTTGAATCGTGTTTCTATTAGATCTCTCACCAAGAATACTCCTTACGAACTTTTTAACGGTAGAAACCAAACATATCTTATTTTAAGATATTTGGATCAAAATGTTTTATATTAAATACCAAAGATCAGCTTGGTAAATTTGATTCAACATGTGATGAAGGAATATTTCTTAGATATTCGAATCGAAGCAAAGCTTATCGAATTTTTAATAAACGAACTAATACTATAGAAGATCACTCCATGTATCTTTTGATGAGAACTCTAAATTTGTTTCTAATACAATTAATGACAATGACTTACTTAATAATAATAAAACAATTATAATAATAAACAATTCAAGAGATGATGACGATATCATTTATAATTTCAGAGAAGATGAAAATATTGTTAATAATTTAAAAAACAGAAATACTACTAATACAATATGATCTCCTCGAAGAGTTTTACGAAATCATCCTACAGAAAATATAATTGGGGAAATAAATTCAAATGTTCGAACTAGAAATCAATTAAATTTAATGGGTAATGTAGTTTTTCTCTCTACTATAGAACCTAAAAATACTAAGGAAGCATCATTCGATGAAAATTGGATTATTGCTATGCAAAAAGAACTAAATCAGTTTGAACGAAATGAAGTTTGGGAACTAGTACCCAGACCGACCAATCGGACTACTATAGGAAATAAATCGATTTATAAAAATAAAGAAGATGAATTAGGAAATATAACTAGAAACAAAGCGAGACTAGTAGCACAAGGATATAATCAGGAAGAAGGAATATACTACGAAGAAACCTTTGCTCCAGTTGCTAGACTAGAAGCAATACGAATCTTATTGGCATACGCATGTTTTAATAACTTTAAACTCTATCAAATGGATGTTAAAAGTGCCTTTTTAAATGGCTATGTTAAAGAAAACATTTATGTTGAAAACCTCCTTTATTAATTCTTGAAAAATATCTAGATCATGTATATAAACTTAAGAAAGCTTTATATGGTCTTAAACCACGTGCTTGGTATGAACGCCTTAAAAGCTATCTAATTGATTCTAGATTCGAAAAAGGAAAAGTAGATCAAACGTTATTTTTAAAACATTCTAAATATGATATATTAATAATTCTAATGTATGTCGGTGACATTATGTTTGGATTAACTACTAATGAATTTTTTGAAATAATGACTACAGAATTTGAAATGTCCTATATGGTAGAATTATCAATTTTCTAGGACTTCAAATAAAACAAGTTTCAAATGGAATATTTATTAACCAAGAAAAACACTATAATAATCCTATCAAATGTTTTGGAATGGAAAACACTTCTGCCAGACCAACACCTATGAGCACAACATCACATCTTGACAAAGATGAAAATGGCAAAAGTGTAGCCCAAAAACTATATCGGAGTATGATAGGATCACTACTTATCTAACAGCAAGTAAACCGGATATTATGATGAGTGTGTGCTTATGTGAATGACTTCAAGCTGACCCGAAAGAATCACATTTATATGCCGTAAAATGTATACTATGCTATCTTAGTAAAATTACAAATTTTGGACTTTTCTATCCGAAAGAGTGTTCGTTCAAATTATTATCATACAACGATGCTGATTTTGGAGGATCACGAACAGATAGAAAAGGTACAAGTGGTACGTGTCACTTCACTGGTAAATCTTTAATATCATGGTTTAGCAAGAAACAAAACTGTGTATCTCTATCAACTTGTGAAGCTGAATATATTTCTACGGCACTAGCTTGCACACAAGTAATTTATATGCAACAGACACTTAAAGATTTTGGAATCAATCTGTCAAAATCAACACTGCGATAATTCTAGTGCAATAAATTTATCTAAAAATTCAGTAAAAAATTCAAGAACTAAACATATAGATATTACACGTCGTTTTCTATGTGATAATATAGAAAAAGAAGTAATAAATCTGGACTACGTACCATCAGAAAATCAATTAGCCTATATTTTTACTAAACCACCGTTAGAAAATACGTTTATAAAATTGCATCGTGAGCTTGGTATAATGTCAATTAAAGATATATAAATAAAATATAAATTTTTTAAACTAAACACTAAAAAATAAAAAATTTACAAAAAATTCAAAATTCTGAACATGCAGAGACTCGAACCCATGACTTGCTGTGAATAGCCAAAGTGTCTCAACCACCTGGGCTATTGATTTTTTTCTGTTATAGTCTAGTATGGGCAGATTATTATATGGTGACATTAATATATACTACAATACATGTCACGTTTAACTTTATAAATATACATTACTATTTTTATAAACATTTAAATTACACAAAATAAATCAGCCAACAGAAAAACTAACGTATTTCCCTGCTTCATAGCTGAATTCAATATAATCCACTCAATTATATCCTATTTTTCCTAGACTTATGCTATAAATAGATGCATACTCCATCTTCTTAAAAGTAAACTGAATTAAACTCAAAAACTTTCATTTGTGTTCCTTCCAACAACTATCTTTTCAATAATGTCAAACTCTTCCATGGATTCTATCGAAATTATTGCCTCAAACAATTCTCTAAAAACTCCGGATCATAAAACTTCACCATCGTCTGTCTACCACACCGGATATACTTCGGATAAGAAGAAAGGAAAGATGACGATCGATATATCTCCGAACACGAACCAAAAGATAGATGATCTGCACCATTATCAGCAAGAATCACAAATGCTACAACATTAAATGTACAATGAACAAAAGATAAATTCCAGACGGATAGGAATCAGTGAGCACATCGCTATGAAGTCCTACGGGGCATCGTCACATCTGATAGACGAACATGTTGTTTTTCCTATCAGATGACCATCGACTTCGTCTCCACCACGACCACCATACTTACCGAATTCGTGGGATCGCAACGAAGAATCGAATGCTCGTCGCAAGCAACTGAAAGGATACAAGATGCCTAGCCCATTGAAATAATCATAGTTATCATTATCTTTTGTTATATTTCCGAATAAATTCTCTACGTATGTATGTTTGTTATTCTTGGAATAAATTTATTTCTGGTTCATTAATCAATATGACAACTATTTATATTAAATAATAGAACTTACAACATTCACAAATATAAAATATTAACATTTCACAGCAAAATAAAATTCACTGCAGAAAATATTCCAGGTCAGTCGACTGAACCAGGTGGTTAGTCAACTGACGCAGCAATATAATTTTTATGTATACTTGGCCAGTCGACTGTCTCAGAGTCTCAGTCGACCGGACCAGAAGGAAGAAAAATTTCAACCTTTAGCTTTAGTCGACTAAAGCCCTGAGCCAGTCGAGTGAACCGTAGATCTGAGTCATTTTATTACTTTTACCTTAACAAATTTCCTTCTTTTATCCTCTACTTTACCTTCTTTCACCATTACCATTTCAGATTTCCAAATTTTTTAAAACCTTAGACTCTCCAAAACTCCATTTTTTCTTCAAAATTAAAATTAATGGCTCCTAAACAAAAGGGACAAGCTTCCTCATCATCTCAACCTCCGTCAAACGAACAAATTCAAAGATGGCTATTTGATGACACCGTGATTAGGAGGTGGAGACGAATGCAAGACTCAAGAATTTTCGAAAGTTCGTTTGTTAAATTTTCTAATTTTTCTCCATATCACATCCAAGAGTTAGCTAGAAGGAGCGATTTGGAATCGTTATTCAACATTGATGATAGCAATCACAAAATCAATTAAATAATGGTGAAATTGTTCTGTGCAATTCTAAACCTAGGTCACCAAACCGTTTCGAATAGTCTAGTATATGGGAAACCCATCGTTTTCTCATTAGATAGCATGGCTCATATTTTACAAAAAGAAAATAATGGTGTGGAATTGGCCACTATTGATTGTGACTTGGTTGTTCGAGACAATGTAAGCCATTTGTTTCTAGAAAACGACCGGCGTCAAGTAAACTCCATGTCTTTACGACCAAAAGCACGAATTATTCATCGCTCTCTAATGAAAACCATAACTCCTTGAACCGGGAGTTATGAACTTGTCTACGAACATAACTTTGTTTTATATGCTATTTTTGGTAACATTAAAGTCAACTGGCTCCGTCTAATTTTTGATGAATTTTTAAGCTTCAACAACGGTAGAATGAATGTAATCTACTACGGTGAATACATTATGTGTCTTCTAAAGGCTTGTGAGATTCCAGAACCGGACTCACCTATTTCTACTGTTGGATGTTTGAACTCTTGGACTTTAGCGTTGATGAAACTACCGGTTGCCTAACCCCCTCATATCATATCTTTTGAAGAATGGACCCAAAAGCAATTAACTCAAGACCAACCACAACAACATGGCGAACCATCTCAAGCTCCATCTCGTCAAAGATCGACTCGTCATCAACAAGAAGAAATTTTGATTTCGAATCCGGGTCCTCAACCACGCGAATCCATCTCTATAATTTGCCGTAATCAAAAAATTCTACAATCCAACATCATCAAAGTTGATAAGAATCTTAATAAGGTCAAAGGATTTTTTTACCAAATTATGGCAAGCTATCTCATGTTCTTTCGGGACATCTACGGCTACTATAGGCGATCTGAGTAAGCAACCAGTCTTTACTTGGTCTTCTTCTGATGACGATGAAGCAAGTAGTAGTGATGATGATGGAGATAAAGGCGATAGTGGTGGTCAGACATCACATAGTGGTAGGGGTAAGCAACCAATGGCTTAAGATGATTATTTCTTTTTCAAACATTGGTTTTTCATTTTCATATGGCTTGTAGTAAATGGCAACTATGTTTTATTCATTTCAAACACTCTTGATTATGGAAGTTTAATGTATGGATGATTATCTTTTTTTCTAGTAATATTTTCTACATTATGACTTCATATTACTTATTCCTTTTTGTCGATGACAAAGGGGGAGAAATATTATTGCTAACAATAAGATTGCAGGATATAGAGCGTCAAAGATTCAGGGGGAGTAAGTATTTATGTTATATATATATATATATATATATATATATATATATATATATATATATATGTATATACAGTCGAAATCTATATCTGTTTACAGTTTGTCATCAATCAAAAAGGGGGAGAATGTTGAGACTTGGTTTTGATTCATGATACGAAGCTATCACTATGACATATAGATTTGACGACTGTTATGACAAAAAGAAACAAGGAGACGAGACTTTAAAAACCAGTGCATCAACTATGGTATTTTGTTTTTCAGTCTTAGGTCAATATTGTTAAAATCTCTCTTCAACTACGTCTACATTAGCTTATATATTTAATCATCATATTTACCAAATATTTTTTATATATAAGCATACATTTAAAGTATAAAAGTGTTTTAAAGTTATAGAAATTAATATACCTATGTAAACTATGCTTACTGCACAAATTAAACCAGGTCAGTCGACTGACCCAGATAAACAGTCGACTTACACTGGGAATTTTGTACAGCATGCACATATACATAGATATACATTTGTAACGACCCAGAATTTTGAGCAATATCAATTTAATAATCTTTGATAATAATTAAATTGATTTGATCATTTTATATTATAAATTGACAAGTTAAAATTATTTCAAAGGCTGAAAATAATAATTTGTTAATATCTATTAATATTTTTCTTTGCAATATAAATGGGCAAGATTAATTCTTTTGAAAATTTATAATATTTTAATTTGAAAATATTTATTTTTGGTAAATAAGAAGTTTTTAATGTAATAAAACTATATATTCAAATTGTAATATATATAAATGTATATATTGTGATTTGAGATTTGTTTTAAAATTTAATATGGAAATTAACAAATTTAATGTTAGAATGTTTCTATTTGAAATGTGTATATATATTTGTATATATATATTTGAAATAGGAAATTATTAATTTAAATTTAACAAGAGTTTTTTCAAACTTTAATATATATAGTTTTGAAATTTGAAATGTTAATTTGATTTAATATTTTTGAAATGATATTTGAAATTTAAATTTTAAATAACAAAGTTAATTGCTTATTATTATAAACATATAGTTCAACTTGAGTTTTAGATAAGATTTTCAATTTAAAATTTCATTTGTTTAATATCCTTTCATTTTAATTTTAACACAAGATAAATTTGTTTTAAAATTTTAAGAGTTGAATTAAAATAGAAGTTGCAAACATATAAACATTAAATTGAATCAAAAAGTAAGTTACTTGAATTCACATAAATATTACATAAATACAAGTATATATAGCTTACATAAATTTTAATAAGAGAAATAACATTTAAAATATCTATTAAACATTAAGATAACATTTAAAAGAAAACATTAATAAAACAATAATAACAATTGTTAATCTTTTAATGTATGTTAAGATAAGTGTAAGATTCTATAACATTAAAGTGACAAATGTCTTTTACATTAATAATAAAATTTAAGATTTAATTGTAAAATATAAGATAAGTTTTAACTTTCAGCTGAATATTATCTCATTTCAACAAAAATGTAAATCAAAACAAATCAAATAAAGATCAAAGGGAATAACTACAGAGATCTGTTAAATCTGAAGAAATGAAGAAAATTTAATTCAAGAACCTGGAAGCAGTTCAAACAAGAAATTCAGAAGAAACATCAGCATGCAAGTTCATCTTCTAGTACCATCAGTAATCAATGCAAGAGTAGATTCAAATTAAAATTCAAGAACATGCAAATAAAATTGAAGCCTAGAAAAATGCAGTTCTGCCTTCTACATAATCAAGGTGAGTAAATAAATCTTTTAAAAACAGTTTGAACATTGGATTCAACTTGTTTCTATGATTGAATAACATGATGTTGATGGAATATTAGATTTAAAATTTGATGCATGTTTAAACTTTGTATATTGATTGTCTGTAACATTACAAAGAAATGTCACCGTGTTTATAACACAGTTTTCAATATTTCATAATAAAATTCGAAATCTAAATTTTTGATTTGAATTGCCCTATAAGTTGTAAACTATAGTTGTGTAGAATCATGCTATCTTCCTTCTAAAACAATTATAGATTTTTAAAATGGGTATTTAGTTCAAATTTAGAGATTTACAGTAAAATTTAAATATGGGTCAAAACGAATCGAATCAATTTTTGAGTTTGAACTACCTAATTGATTTCATAATGCCAAATTATGATTTTTGGAATTGGAATCATGATTTTTAGAGGCGGATTTCGAGGGCAATTCGTAGTTGATCGGAAATGGAAGTTTGACCATTTTTCGGCATCACAGTGACTAGGGGGGTCGTGTTGGTGTGTGGAGATGGAGGGGCCTATGGTGGTCTCTGGAAAAATACAGTGGGGGTCGATCGATGGCCATGGTGGCGGCGGGAGGCAATTTAATTCTGGTGCCCTAATTTTATCAGAGTATGGAACCATGGTGATTTCATCACCACGAGATAATCGAGTGTAGCAGGCTTTGGGTTGATGGAAGTAGGGATGGTGACGAGTTCACGGCTGAAGGTGGTGGCACTCAAGGTGGTCGGATTTGTCGAGGGGAACTTGGTAGCAGTGATGAAGTGGTGATATTGCTTCAGGAAATTTGGGGTTTGATGGCTCGTATTTCGATTCTTGATCGAACTCGGTTTTCTGGGTTTCGAATATTGATGTTGGGGACGAGAGCGACTTGGGGATGGTCGGTATGGAGATCGCCAGCGTCCACCGGCGCTGTGCACGTTAACGTGCACGGTGACATGTTTTGGCTTTAGGTTCTGGGGAGAAGAGGGGAGAAGACTCGAAGAAGGACTCGTATTTGTTGTGGGTAGAGCTCGAAGCAGGTTGGGGTGGATTAGCTTGGAGTAAATCGTGTGTTAACTCGGGGTCGACGCGTGAGTTCCTGAGTGTTTTGCTCGAGTTCCCAGCATGCTTTAGTTTGGGTTCAGAAAGTTTTTATAAGTTTTTAAAAAAAAAAAGATTAACAGTAAGGTTTTAAAAGGTTTTAAACAAAGATACTATGATTTTGTAAATAATTCTAGATTAAAAACAAGAGTTAAACAAGTTTGTTTATAAAACTAAATTGTTTTAAAGCTGGTTAAACAAATTCTCTAGATAATAAATATGAAAGTTTAAAAATAATAAAATAAGTGAATTTTGGAAATAAGTTATATTAATTGCTATTAAATAACTTTGGAAAAGGTTTTAGAAATTTTAAAGTTCAATTTAAAATATGTTTAAATATAATTGATTTTTAAATGTTATATTTTATTCAAATAAAGTTTAATGATTTAGAATTTGATAATCAACTGTAATAAAGATTTATCTTATGTAAATTGGAATTTTGATTTAATTAAAGATAAATAAATTTGGAAAGGTTTTAAAGATTTAAAAGTTTCATTTAAAATGTGTTTATTTATAAATTGATTTCTAAAAGGTTATATTTTATCTTAAATAAAGTATAATGATTAAGAATTTGATAATCAATTATAATAAAGATTTATATTATGTAAATTAGAATTTTTATTTATTTAAAGATAAATATTTGTGAGAAAAATTGTGATAATTCAATTATAATTTATAAATAAGTGTTATTGATTAATATAAATGATTTAATTAAGATGATGTTTTCTTAATCAAGAATCTTTATAATACAAGAAGTTAAGAATCATTTAAATTGAATTTAAATGATTAAGTTAAATAATTAATTAAATAATTAATTTGTGATTAATTAAGATAATCACTTATGGGTTAATCTTGTATAATTACTTGGGAAGTAATTAAAGTAATTAAGTGGTTAAGTACTAGAGGTAATTAAGTAAGAGTTAATTACTTTATGAAAAGTAATTAAGTATTATGATTAAGAGTTAATCATTTGAGTTATTAATTAAAGAATTAATTAATAATTAGTTAAAGGTTTAAATTATTTGATTAATGATTAATTAATAAAAGGATTAAGAGTAATTAATTAAGTGATTAATTACATGTTAAAGTAATTAATTAAGAAAGAATTTAATTAATGAAGTAATCATTAATTAATTAAAATAATTTATTAATTGTTAATTAATAATTTAAGATAATAAATTTATAATTAAGTTTTAATTACTAAATGTAATTAAAGTAATTAATCAAAGGTGATTAATTAAAAGTAATTAATTAAATATGATTAATTAAAAGTAATTAATCAAATATGATTAATTAAAAGTGAATAATCAGGTATGATTAAAAGATAATTAAGAAATAATTATCAGAATAATTAAAGAATAATTAATCAAGGTTGATTGATTTTAAAAGGTAATTAAGAGGGAATTACTTAGTATAATTTGGAAGTAATTAATCAGGATGATTAATTAATATGGTAATTAAGTAATAATTACTTAAAGTAATTAAGTGATAATTAATCAGGGAAGATTAATTGAGATGGATAATTAAGAGATGTTAGTTAATTAATTAATTTGTAATTAATTAATGAATAGTAAAATGGATTGAAGATAATCCAAGTGTTTAAGTAAGAATTAATTTAATTTAAGGATTAAATTAAATTAATTAAGTTTGGATCAAACTTGTTTATGAATGATTAATGATTGGATGATATATATCATTGGATGAGTTAATGATATTGGTTGTTGTTGGATGACATTGATTGATGGGTGATGATGTGAATATGTTATATCTGAGATGTGATATATGCAGCTTTGTGATATGTATAGATGCATGTGCTAATAGATGCTTATTTACCTATGTAATATGGTACATCCATTTATGTTAAGTGATATTTCTAAATATCTATTGTTAAATCCCTTAAGTATAACTTGGACATTAAAATGGCGTTTGGATTCGATGAGACCGGGATCGGGTTTCCATATTTGGATATCTGAAAACCACATCGATTCCAATTAAACGTAGGTCGTTAATCCAAGTGAAGACTCGAGGTGTAAGGACTATACGTCAGTATAACTCTGTGGGTGATTCCGTAATGAGTTTGACGGAATAGTACTTATAGATTCGAGATGGTGATTCAGAGTGCAAGGGCTATAGTCGTTGACTCTGAGGGTGATTCCAAAATGAGTGCAACGAGATAGTGCCTTCGGTTTCGTTCGAACCCGGAACGAACTTGTATGGATTGAATGCTTTCAGAACATCGTCAGGTGGACGATGAGCATTCTAAGATAGATGTATCCTATAAAGGTAATCGTAGCCTCAAACCACATCAACCGGGAATGGCTAAAACAGGGGAGGTGCAGCAAGGCTTCGTGGTTAGCTCCCACTGGAGAGCAAGATACATCTCTGTCTAGATGTTCCTTTTTATTTCGGCTTTGTGGGCAGTTGGTCTGCAGCCAACTGCGGGGTGGTCTTGTTCGAGACTGTTCAGTAAGGAATGGTCCCGGCTTTGTGTTGCAGGGGAGTTAGGGTGGCTCCTCGGTACGGTGATCTAGGCCACGTACTGTGATGGACGGTACCCCAGTAGCCCTACCATTGATGGAAACCTATTTTCCCTACGAGACCCTACGGTTTTGTTTGTATTACCCACTTTTGTGGCTAGTAGCTGGAATTTAATGAATGTACAATTTCGGCTATTTCATATTTATTTGAAAACCCTAGACACTATTATAATATCACTGGATTTCCTATCAAATGTTTTGGTTAGCGTAAGGTAAAAACTTTTCCATGTTTATGTGTGGGAAATCTTACGTGATACCTTTTGTTTTCAAAGGATTTTCTAAAGTTAAGCAATCTTAAACCGTTTACTCACACCAGACCCCTGTCTGACCCGAGTGTTTATTTTCTGTTTTATTAAACTCTTGGGTACTCATATTATGTATGAGTAGTCAAGTGATTCAGGTTATGTCTTGACGAATTCTGGGGGAGCTTTGGAGCAGGAGGCTTCAGCGTGTAGATATAGTTAGAGTTTCCGCTGTGTGTTATTCTGTATGATGTCTTGTATTATATTAGACAGAAATGTTATAACTGTCTAAATTTGAGTTGTTTAGTTGTGTACTCTGATGTATATGATACTAAATTTATGTTCTATATTATATTTAAATCGTTCCGCTGTGAGATTCTGATGTGTTGTTTTTCTTTCTTCTCTTTCTTTTCTTCTTCTATCTCTTTCTTTCTTAATTAGTGATGCGATTTTCTGGTGATAGAAAGTCGGGTCGCTACAGTTGGTATCAGAGCATTAGGTTGAGTGAATACCTAGGCTCTGGAGAGGTGTCTATCTTGAGAGAGCGTACTTGTAATTTTATATATATATATATTTATATAACTACCTAATCTGTTGGGTTGTCTGTTCGGACTTTCCAACATAGGTTATAGAGGTAGATAAGGTAGAAGTGTGTGGAACACGACTACCACTAATGGAAGAGGTTTATATGTTGTGGTTGGAGGTATATCTATCGAGATTGTAGACCTAATACCGTCTCGAATAAGCTTTGTAGATTGGTGAAAGGATTTCTTTGAGTCCAAAGGAAGTATTTTCAAGAACTGGTGTATATTCTTGAAGTGTGTGGTTGATTTGCTCTCAAGTGGGCAGGAATTTCCAAGAGTTGATTTGTCCGCTGAGGAGAAGCAAGTGGTGGTATCTTGGAGACTTCAGAAGGAATAGCTGTATGATGAGAGGCAGTATTCATAGATGTTTCTGAAGATGTTTCTTTTGGAGTAAGATTTAGATGGTGTTGGAAGAGCAATTGATGTCTACTGCAATGAAGATTCGGATGTTTGGGAATTTTCTGGATCTCAAGTAAGGGTGTCTTATCTGTATTGAAGTATGAGACTAAGGTCGATGAGTTACCTCATTTCAGACATTGTCTCATTTGTTTTCTTAAGAAGATAAGTGGTTGGTTTTTGGTTTGGAGCCGAGTTTCTTGAGAAGATGTCTACCCGTCTCAAGGATCTTTTAGTGGAATTGGGTGTTAGTTTTGTGTTTCAAGGAGCTTGTGGTTAAGGATGATCTTTGGCTTAGCTGTATCATTGAAGTGAAGTTTGGAAGCAGCAGCATGGATCTATTTCTTCGATTATTCAGTAATCTTTGGGATTCTACTATCAGCAGACTAGGAAGATCGTGAAGGCTTATCCTTTTCTTTGGAAGGCTCGGCAGAGCGGGATATCTGTTGGAAGTAATCTATCGTTTTCTGGTAGAAAAGCTGTTCTAGTTGGGGAGACAGTTCTTTGGAATCAGAACTGAGTGGAATCGCAAAAGTGACTTGCGATTAGTTTGGGAATCTTTGAGTATTCTTGGTTTGAGATTGAGGCATATCATATGGAGGTAAAAGTTATGGAAGTATTCGGAGGTTCTCCCGATGTTTTTGAGGAATTCAGAAGTTGACCTGAATCGGAGGTTGAGATTTCTTAACGACTTGGATTTTCAGGAGCAGTATTAATGGTTCAACCATGAAGAGGGATGACTCTTAGAGCGAGAAGAGTTTGGTGAGGCAGCTCAGGGCTCTTTGGAGAAGGATTGATCATCTTATTCTAAGTTAAGATGTTGTTGAGATGTTTTGATCAAGAAGAATGGTCACTAAGATTTTATGAATTGGATGAACTGTGAATGGAGAAAGTTTTTGCTTGTGTTCTTCCATGGCATTCTTATCTGCTCTAGATCAGAGTTGTGCAGCGGAAGCGAGTTGGCAGTTATTTTAGTATGGAGCAACCGGATGTTGCAGTAAGGGATTTCTACAGGAAATTCAAGTATGAAGAAAATTTTCTGGATTTGGAAGGTAAGGTTGTCAAGTGCAACTGTTTGGCCATTCTAGATAAGAGAGGTAGGTTTGAAGTCCACTAATGCTTGTGGAATAGAGTTGTGGATTGGATTTCAGCAAATTATTTTTGGGAGAGCCATTTTGTTGAGTAGGACCTGGAGGTTTGGTTTGAGTTGGTGATGTTGTTTCTTGAAGCAATCAGCAAGGGTTAGGCTGATCAGGAATATTGAAGGTGACTCAGGACATCTGAAGAGTTATGCGGTTAAGAATTGAGGAGATTTGGAATGTGAAGTTGGAATTTGGATATTACTTTAGGTTCTATCCAATCAAAGGAATTATAAGAGATTGGGTAAAACTGGAAAGTTAGCTCTGGAGGAATTTTGAGTTTTCCTGCGTTCTCTGAAGATTAGATTTTAATCTACAGGATTTAATTGCCAATTCGGATAGCTGGAAATTCATTATATTTCACATATCTCTGAGGAATATGTGTATGATTCTTTGAGTGATAGAATCAGCAGTTCAGAAGGATCTGGTAGTTGAGCTGGTTTTGGGTTTAGTCTGATATCTTGTTCAGATTTGTAGAATCAGATGAGGGAGTTCTTGGTTTTAATAGTGTAGTTACTTAAGATTCTGTAAAGCGAGTATTCCAGTATAGGTGCCTGGAAAACTCTTGATAATATTAGAAAATTCTATTCAGAATTTTTCTGGATAGATAAAATTGTTTGTTTGAATTGGCTACTATGATTGATTGTTTGATTACTGATAGGAATTTAAATTCTTTAGTTGGGTTATTAAATTATATTTGCTTTTAAATTTCGGGGATGAAATTCTTT